>OZ012677.1:107203715-107941754 GCA_963942445.1 Argyra leucocephala | reverse complement strand
ATTATTGATATTGTCAGTTTTTTGTTCCAGAAATGAAAAAAAATATAAAAAATTAAAACTTAATTCTTCGAAAAAGTTATTAAACGTGAGTACCACAATGGAAATAAAAAATCAAGACCACAAATGGATCAATTCGCAGAAAAAAAATCTTTGATTCATTTATATGATTAAAAATCCAAGAAATATTGGTACAAAGAGCATTTATCCAATAACTGAAAAGGATAGAATGTGCTAAGTTGAATTTTATTTATAAACAATTACAATGAAAGTACTTTATTGAACACTGAAGCATAATTATTCGAATGAAAATGAAGTTGCATATGCATATTATAAAAATTTAATACGAATTTATTGAATATTAATATTATAAAATTTTAATACGAAATTAAATATGATTCTTATATATGTGTTTACAACAATAAACATTCTGTTAATTGCTTAATATTTACCATAATTAGTTCTATGAAACATAATATTAAAAATATTTTAAATACGAGTACTGGTACAAAATTTTATATAGTTACCACCAGCCCGGATTAGGACCGTATTTTGCTAAATTGTTTATATAAAAATAAAAAATGTTGTAAGATATTTTTTTTTATGTAGTCCCAAGTCTATGGGATGAACATCATAACTGCTTTTACACAGAGATTTGGAATACACAATCATATACAATAGCTTTTCTTTAGAATTTTTATGGTATATCTACTAATTTAAATGTGGAAAACTATATCTTTTGTATAGAGCACTTCGCCTTCATAATAGTATACATAGTTCCATTTTATTTTTAGTGATAACCAAACTCTCAACTGAACTGAGAAACCAAACATAGAATATAACTAAGTTGGTACATGGTTCCAGTTTTCAGTTATTTAAACACGATGAAGTGTATGACGACACAATCACTCATTATTGTCAAATATTTTGATAATATTCCGTAATAGTTAAAAATAACTGAAATATTCAATATCCTTTTACAGTTTTTAGTATATTCAAAAATTTAAATTAATAATATTCTAAAGCTTAAAATTTTATTATTAACTGTATTTAAATACAATAATTACGAAAATAAGAACATTCGTAATACCACAAGTATGTACCTAGAAATAATAAATCACTTTTATTATACCATCTACATATAATATTTATTGATTAACTCACTTTACGATAACAACAAAAAAAATGTTTATGAAAAATTATTTTTTTTACTGACTTTTATCGAATATAACTACATAATACACAAAAACTTTAAATAACTTTAAAAAATTAGACTAACTAGTTTTTAAATTATATATTATTTTTAATTATAAAAATATTTTCTATAAATAAAAATAATTCAAATTTAATTTAAAATAAATGACAGTTGCAAGAAATGACATTTTTATAGAAAATAAAAAATACTTCATTTTAATATAAGTATACTAAATTTTAACAAAACATAATTTTGTATGGTGGGTACATAAGAATATATGTACGTATACACAGTATCCTTCAGCTGTCACCTATTTCATTTCTTATTTTAATTTTTTTAATTTCTGTCATCGTTTTTCGGGTATAAATTTCAAAGCATGCGTACAAAACAATATGTCATGTCACCTCTAACCATTATTGCCGGTTTATTGAACTAGTGTTAGTAAGTAGTACCTGTCAGAAATCCTACAAAAAACAATTATTTATAATAAGGATATTATTTAATATGAATTTAATTTAACTATATTTATTTAAAGTAAGCAAAATTAAATTTTATAAATTATAAATTAAATTTTTATTGTGACAAAAAAAAACTTATTTTCAGCCTTAAATTTTATAAACTAGATGTCATTTTTAGAGTATGTATTTACATAATTCGAGTATTTCTTATAACAAGGTTCAATTCTTTTTTTTCGCGATGGTGTGATATGTGTAAATGCGAGATTTTCGGATCTATTGTATTTAGGTACCATTCTCATAATTTCATTCAAATTCAAATTTATGCAGTTTTCTGAATAAGTGAATTTTATCAAAACTTGTTTTAAAAATATTTCATGACCAATTTTCAGAAATTATAAAATTAAATATTTATAACTAAATAGTTCTGAAGAAAAGTTTTAAATACACATTAAACCACATCAAAACTTACATCATGGGCTTTTGAAACAAATTTATTAACTACTAACTATAGGAAATGAAATGAATCTAAATAAAACAAAATCCATTTTTGTTGGATCTAAGCTATACTGAATGTTTCTGGGTTATCTTCTAGATAGATTAAGAATAAGATTTAAGAAGTGTCATGATTTAACAAATTTCATGACCATCTGTTAAGATGGGGCCAGTAACATAATTAGACCGAAATTGAAGTAAAAGGATAAACTCAAAGAGAACTACAAAAGCATATTTTAGTTACAAGAATTATAGAAAACAAATACATATAAAAACTATTAAAGATGATAGATTTTTTAATTCGGCAAAACACTCATGAATCTTCAATAATACGATATCAGATTTATTCCACAATTGAGCTTAAGCCAATATTAACTATATGCAGTAAAATATAGTAGCAAAAGATTTGTCAATAGGTAGTTCAGAATCTTAAAATGGTACAGTGGCAAAAGTACATCGGATAAACCCTTTCATTTGTAACAATTTTAATTCAATAATTTAATTTACTTAATTAATATGTTAAATCATTTATTAAAATAAAAACATTTTCTGAAATAAATTTAATTTTAAAAAATTAGAACAAAAAAGTTAAATTTAACCACCTAAAGCTAAATTTGGGTAATGGAGATTGAAATGAATATGTTCATTATAAAATTTAGAAAATACAAGCTTCTAAGAGCTAAGACCCAAATATCCGGTTGGTGTAAGATATAGAAGATAAAGTTAAAAATATGGCGAAATCTACACATTCAAACTTCATCAACAGAAAAATGCAGACACTTCTCGCATACAAATAAATCAAGTCGTCATATACCATTTGAAAATACTTGGATACACACTAGACGGAAAACTTCCTAGAAAGAACATATGTATGTCAAAAAAGAAGAAACAGAACTTAAATGTATATATACAAAAAACGGGTTTGGCGGCAATCGATTGCAAGTCGAAACTCAAGAAAGTTTGGATATACCGGGTGTGCCAGAGCATTCGTATCAGCTTTTTAAGAGGGGAAAGAGCTGTTTAGTAAATTTAGAAAAAAGTTTGTTAACTAAATCGAGGGTGCTCTATCGATTGGTGGTATTTTCAACTTTCGGAAAAGACCGCAAATTGGTTTTTTAAGATCAAAAATCGTTGAAATCGAGATTTTCAAATAGGAAGGAGTATTTTTTAATGCAAAATCAGATTCTACGACAAAAAATAAGAAACGTATATGTTAAATGATTTTTTTTTGTTTTCTTAGTATTTTTCTTTACAATTAATAACAACAAAACAAAAATGCTCAATATTTTCCTTTGGTAACCTAAATTAATGATAATATTTTTTATAAATTAATTTGCTTTTCATGTTATCATGTTAAACAAAAAAAAAAAAATTAAAAAAAAACAAAAATTTACTTTACAAAAGTTTCTTATTTTTTGATGTAGAATCCGATTGCATTAAAAAGTATCCCTTCCCATTTGAAAATCTCGATTTCGGCCAATTTCGGCGATTTTTGATCTTAAAAAACCGATTTGCAGTCTTTTCCGAAAATTGAAAATACCACCAATCGATAGAGCACCCTCGATTTAGTTAACAAACTTTCTTCTAAATTTTAAAATAACGGCTTCTTCCCCTCTTAAAAAGCTGATACGCATGCTCTGGAGCACCCGGTATAATCAAATATTAAAGCGTTCATTCAAACAAATTTAAAATGAACTATTACTTAATATAGTTGAAATCTTTTGGTGAGTACGTTCGCAATACTATTCATATAGATTTATGAACTCCTTACATAAAAGACAAAATCAAAAGATGTGTTGTCCGATATAAGTTTCATATATCTCAAATTTTAAGTTAAGTTACAGGCAATTAAAACTTTGTTAGACGCCTATCTTGAACTAAATATTATCTTATAAGAATAATTATTACGTTTACGGTTATTAGTGGGATAAAATCTCACAGCATTCTAGAAGTTGCCAACATTAGTGTAACACACTGTCTGTTTCCCTTGCAATAACTTTGTCCAAACTAGTCCAAGCAAAAACAATGTTAATATGAATACAGTTGTATTATATTACGTTACTATTTATGAAATATCAAGGTCAAGCTCAAAAATCTATTTTTAACATTTAGAACCTTTCGATTTAGACCTCAGTTGTAACTTTTAGTCACAAACTAATTTACAACTCTACAATGGTGTTATTTTCGAATAACTCAGTTTTTATAAATTTAATTTCAATTTTGTAATAGCTATCTATATCTTGTAATTTAATAATTAGAGTTGATAATTGTTGCATTGGTACAACTAGTTTGTAATTCATATATTTCGAAACTCCGTTTTAGAAATGTTCGGTATTCGTACAGTTAGTAATTTACAAATATCACTAATAATATCTTACATTACATATGAACTACATAAATTGTATCTAATTTAAAAAAAACTAGTTATATTTATATATTGATAATGAATAATTTTATTTCAGCAATCAGTGTGGTACTGGTATGCTTCGAAAATTACTACCTAGATTCGTTCATGAATTCTTTATATATATTGGCACATATCCAAAAATTACCAGGCCTAAAGTCTATACTTATTAGTTTGCAAAAAATAATTTTTCAAAAAATAAGTTTTTCTTTTTTAAGGTACTAACTACTTGGAATACCAAGACAGCAAAGATAATATATTTTTTATGCGAAACAAATTATTTTGACTCAGTTGGAATGGAAGTATCGATTAAAAACTTTTTCATAAAATTTAAACCAGATTTCCAAAATAAATATGTGTACAGTTTTATTTCAATTCAATTACTTACATTCAATGACTGGTATTTTCTATATAAAATTACTGAATATCTGTGTTTTTAGGTCTTGAAATTAACCTACATAACCAAAATAGTCATAACTTTTTGCACACACTAAAGTTCTTCGCAAACATTTTGTTATAATAATTTTATGACATTGATACGATTACGGCAATTTAAAAATCGAGATTTTTAAATAATTACATTGCAAAATCAAAATACAAATTATCAGTAAAAATTTATCAGTAAAATTAATAATTTTGAAGATTTATGAAGTCGAGACCAACACTTGCAGTACGTGTAGTTCTATTGCAAATAGTAGAACGAAATTTACTTTTCGTATAGGAAAAAAACTTATTCAGCTAGTTATCAATCATGACATAATAGTGGCTATACTATAAATTGTAAATTATGAGTTCGAAATCCGCTCGTAACATGTATACTTTTAAAAGCTTTTTCATTTAAGCTTAAGGTACAGGAATAAATTTTGTTAATCACTATTATGAAGAGAAGTTACGTTACACTGAAACAGAAAATTTTCCACATCTAAACAATCTAACATGGAATATCGTTAATATCTGAAACCGTAATAAATAAACCAAACTCGATTGGCGGTACATTCTTTAAATTTAATAACAAAATATCAATCAGCATATAATTAAATATGTATTTCTTATTGGCAGATTCTTGTGGTGCTAGTATAACAGTAATGTTCATAAATTACTTTCATTTACCGCTATTATACACGTATCTACATCCTTTATTCATTTGGTATATGAACAAATATTAAGCGTATTTTCTATATTAAATATTATATGTTATCAAACATTACCTCTAATGTAGAACATTTAATATAGAATTGCTTTTGATGAAAGTTAAAGTCTGACTTGATGTCAACTAGTCATCTGTATCAAATTATTCTTTGATTAAAAAAAGTTTTCGACCGCTTCTCGAATTTCGAGGAAGTTTAATAAAAAAGTTATACTCAATTTCATTATGAAATGTTTAGTTATGATGGAAACATCACTTCAATTTATCTTTGGTACATAATTGTACTTTTTTATTGATTTTAAATTAGACAACAACCCCATACGTAATAATTTATTTAAAAAAAAATCAAAATTTTTGTAGGTTAAAATTACTTATAGGTACATGGTGTGAAATTTTAACTTGAAATTTCTATTTGAAAATTAAAATTTTTTGGAAAAATATTTAATTTTGCCCAGTCTCCTTTTAAATATGTATCAATTATTTATAACAACAACGCCTGTAAAATGGGTCAGATATTCATACGGTATTTTTTCTTGTATTTTGAAAATTAGTTTTTATATTTCTGTAATAAGCAAAAAACCAACTGAACAAATAATATTACCTCTGTTAAATACCAAAATAAAAATTAATTAGAAGTATGCAAACAACTTCAAAATTAATTTATTCTGTGTATTATAAAACAAAAAGCTAGGATACTGATCTCATTGCCTTAGCAATTGTAAAGAAATTAGAAACATAACAACTTGAGAACAGTATTAACTTTAAAGTACTTATCAAATATATATTATTGTTTTGAAGAGTAACCAAATATTAAAATTTTAAAACTGATCCTAAAGAAACACGCAAAATTAAAATTATTGCTCGAGACTTGCCCCAAACATTAAATCCCATAAAAAAAATGAAATTCAAACACAATGAATAATAAATCAACTTGATCCACGCCAGATCTCCAGATCTTTCAGTTATAATGGAGCGATAAGATCTTGCATGATTGATTTGTATAACTACCTGATTTCTGAGAGTTAAGATATTCAGTAATTTAGTTTATGCTCTTTATTAAAATTTTTATTTTCAAATTTAACTAATAAGTACATTTCCGATGAAAAACACATAACTAGAATTTATTAAAAATTAGAATGGATCTGATCGTATGATAATATGTGTCCAGACTCTTAAGCTAAGTATTATAGTGTGCGAGCTTAGATTCGATTATAAAAAAAAATTAATTTCACAATTTTATCAATTCCAATCAATTTCAGAGATTCTCAACTCTATCAATTTAATTAATAGTAACTTCACACTGCTCAATCAACTTAGTAGAATTTGTAATAATTCTTAAAATATTATTTTTCCATAGAATACATTTTTTTCTAAAACGTGACTTAACTGACTCATTACAAGAAGTTTACTTTCTATATATTTTTACTTTATTAGATTATAGTTATAGTAAGTATATTTTTGTATGCATATAGTAGGTATTATGTATACTCGTAGCTTAATAAAATCACAACACGAAGTAAACGAAAGAAAAACGCATGTTGAATATAGAAACTTAACTTCCAACATACATAGAAAAAATATATAATCCAAGTAAGTATATAAGTTTAATTTGTATACCTAAAGGTAATATTTTATTCGATTCGTAGATTGTTTACAATTTTATTACAGGTAATATTCAGAAAGAAAAATAAAACAATAAAAGTAATAAAAAACTTGAAACCAGTTTTAAAATATTGTTATTATTGTTTTTATGTTGTTTTTATTTTATTTATTTTTTTAATTCATTCATAGCATGCTAAGCTTAACTTTGGAGCAAAAAGAAAAACATTTTTGTTTTTTTGTTTTGAACTGTTGAACACAGGTAGCATCATAACTTTTGATTTCAATTTAATGTTAGGAACCAAAAACAAAAAAAGAATAATAATTTAAAAAAAAAAAATTATAATGAATAAATTGAGAGGTAAACTTATGTGGTGTTCACTCGTCCGTATACTTTCTAACGGTATAAATAATTTTTACAGAAAATAATTTTCAACAAATTCAACTTAACTTTTTAGGTGAATCTAATTTAAAGCCAAATTAAAAAAAAATAAAAACGCATTAAAATGATCACATATTAAAGAAGTTTTATTTTGTGAGAAAAAAAACCAGTAATTTGCAAACGGTAATTATGTCGTCGTAGCCGGTAAAATGCTGTGGAAATTCTTATTAACACGATTTGTATTGATAGAGAAAATTTAATTTATTGATAGAGAAAATTAAAAAACTATTTTGATATTGATAATTGAAAAGTCTGAATGATAATTAAACCGAAATTACTAAAATTAAACAAAATTTTTAATTAAATATGGCCATTATAGAGAGGATATTAGGTTTTTTTCAATTATCCAAGAAGTTTTCTATAAAAATGTTGGGAACTTTGCCTCAACTAATAGCATAAAAATTAGGTGGAGTTTATAGTAGTTATAATAACTTTTAGCAAACTCCCACAGTTAATAAAAATTGGGATATATAAAAAAGAGGAAATGCACTGAAAATTGAATGGAATAAGAATGTAAGTACAATAATAATAAAAATGAAGTTTATTTGAATACTTGGACCTTTGCAATAATTAAAAAGATTCCAAGATATTTTTCTTTTTAGTAAATTATTTTAGATGGCAACAACTGTACTTCGTTTAAATTTTTAATTGATTTTTTTTTCGTAATAGTACGAATCGCTGAGATCAAATTGAATGTGTCGTGATATCAGAAAAATTGAGAAACACGATATTTTTTTCCTTTTTAATGTCTAATAATGATTATAGTTTACGCGTACTTAAAATATAATATATAATATGTAACATAATCGAAATGAAAAAATTATTTAAATCATTGGTTATATACAAAAGTACTTATATATACTTTTATTTATTATTATTTTCAATCTATACATAAGTACATAGATGTACCTACCTACATATTAAATGTACTTTCTTTCTTAGTAATAAGTGAAATATAAGAAAATAATTATAAGTTACATAATTGGCGCAGGCAATAAAAACAAAAAAAAACAGAAATAATGAAAAAAGAAAAAATTAAAAACATTGCATAAAAAATAGTTTTTTCCGTTTTCTCATATCTTTTTATGTTTTTTGTTTTACAAATCGGATTTGATTTGCTATTTCTAGGTTTTTATTTCGATTTTTTGCACATTTTGAAATATGACATAGATATTATGTATATATAGTATATATATACATATATATATATATATATATATATATATATATGTATATTTCGCTTAATAGATTATAAATTTATTTATAGGTTAGATTCTATTCATAAATAATTGTAATTTTATTATATATTAGTTATGTACACAGAATTTTCATATTAAAGTATGTTTGTATGGTTTTATTTTTATATACTAAATATCCTTCAAAAAGGATATTTTTGTTAGAATAGGTTATGTTTCAAAAAACATACATATATATATATATATATATATATATATATACTCAAATAATTTTTTATATAAAGATTCATAATATAGATATATATTAATATTTTGTTTTTGTTTTTTCTTTTCTTATTATCCTTTTGAAATTAAATTGAAAAATTTCATTACGTCACTGTATTTTATTTTTATTATTACTACTTCATAATGTTTTTTAATTTTCATAAATATTATATAGATATATCTATATATATATACATATATATATAATATATATATTTACATATATGTATATATAGATATATATATAAATCCTTGGATTAAATTTACATAATATTTTTTGTTTCGAGGGATTTAATGTAACTATTTATTTATATATTATTATATATATATTAATATATACATATACTTATACACATAAATTCATGTATTTGTATAGGAATCAATATAGAGATGAAATTGAAAAGCTTTTTTTTCATTTCTTATTTAACTAAATTTTATTTTTGTTTTTTCTAACTGTGAAAAAGAAGTTATTTACTTTCTTTATATATTTTATTATATTTATATTTTTTAATTTTTAAACACAATTTGATTAAAAATTGATCTTACAATTTACTTTTAAATTTGATCACTTTACTAAATTAAATTTGAAAATCACTGATATAATATTTTTTTTTTCTATGCGATGTGATTAAATAACTTTTATGTAATTTTCTTTCAAGGATTCTATTTTCTATTCTCTAGTATATTATTTTCGTTATTGTGCCTTTTATTTTCAATATTAATAATTTTTTTTTTTAATTTTAAATAATTATAACATATTTTTAATATGTAAGTTATAATTAAATTAAAATATGACAATTTATAATAATAATCACCTTTATATCAATTATATCTATAGGAAATAAAAACTTTTTATGAACATTATTTTATTCTAAATAATATACAATTAAATTTAAACAAAAAAGAAAAACAATGTTATTAAATTCAATAATATAATTAATTATATTTCTTTTTTCATAATTTGTACCACAAAGTAAAATTTGTTTTTGAAAATTTTAATGCCGAACTAAATTTTGAAGGAAAAAAAAATAAAAAACAAAACAAAAAACGAACTTAAAAATTCTACTTTTATATACTGTTATGTTATATTTAAGCCGTAGAAATTTATTCTTTTTTATATTTCTGTAATTCCTAGTTCCTTTATTCTATTTAATTTATTTATTTATTATTTATTCATTTATTTATTTATTTATTTATATTTCTATCACCACATAACAATATTTTGAGACAGTTCACGAACTACTAAATTGTTGAGAAATATTTTTCAACTGGAGAACCTGTATTTTGAAAAAAAAAAAAAAAAAAAAAAAAAACACAAACAAAAAGAAAAAAAAAATACAAATACAACACAATTTATGTAGTTTATATAAATTAAATGAGTATGCATACATCTGTAAAATACAAAAGAAAATATGAAAACTGTTAAATGTTAACTTTTAAATCTTCACTCATTATGAATAATTTTCCATTCACAATCTAATCGCTATTATTTGGAATACAAACATTCAATTTTTTTTTTACATTTAAAAGTCACTCAATTTAATTCTTATATGTAAGTAATACTCAAAATGAAATTTTTACTTGTATAAAAAAAAATAACAGATAACATTTCATTTCAGTAAATAAAATTTAATACAAAATAAAACTAGATTTTTGAGTAGAATTATTTATTGTTATGTTAATGTTATGAAACCTATTTGAAATATAAGTAGGAACTAGGAAGCTATATAATGCTGATGTTATGTTATACAAAATAACTCAAGTTGACTTTTTGTTGAAAAGAAGAATAAATTAATCAAGTAAATTTACTCACAAAATTCTTCATTTCAATTATTTTTATAAGTATTTATCTATATAATGTATATTTTTTATATTTAAGAGTTGTAGGTTACTGTTTGTTATAAAGAAAACAATTTTGTGTTTTTAATTTGTTGCAATTCTATATTCTTACAATGGAATACTTAGAATATATAGACCTTTATCATTTAATAATTGCACAGTTGGGTTATTACTTTTAAGGAGTCTGAGAAATAGGCATAATCTTTTTTTTTATGCTCTTGGCAGTAACTTAGGTAGAGTTACCTTTTCGTGCTTAATTAAGTACGGTACTGCAAGTTTATACTACAATATCTACAATATTTCGAGCATTTATTTATCAAATTACTAGCATTACTCAATAAATGTGGAAAGCTACTACTATTGTCAGGAACTAAGCCTTCTTGAATAGAATAGTTCCATTTTATTTGATTTGTTATGACTGCGCCACCCATGTTAGACGTAATGTTATCAAAATAACATTGTGGTACGTACCTACGAGTGATTCTGGAAAACAAACGTAGACATATTAATAAACACGATTAGGTATAATTGAAAATAAAAAATTACATGTTTTTTTTGCAAATAAGATATTTTTTTATTTATTTATTTTATTTTCAACTCAAAAGAGCCATAAAGCTCGTACAGAGTGTTTCATAATTCTTAATTCAAGTTCATAAATTTTCATCAACAAAATAATAATACAATTCAATATAATTTACAAAAAAAGAAAATTAACAAAAGCAAATGAACAATTATTTATTATTTTTATTTATTATTTTTCATTTCATATTTTTCGCTTAACAATAAAAATAAATTACATTAAATTTAAAAATTACATACTTAAGAGAAAAATATAGGAAGACTCTATATTTAATTTAAAAAATAGAATCGAGTCACCTTGTTATTTTTTAAAAGTTAATTTTGCTAAAAATACTTTTTTCTATTATGTGGTGGGGTAATCACAATTATATACTACATAAAAAAAAAATAATTTAAATTTACATTAAAAAACAAAGTATATTTTTTAATAATAAACAATTTTAGCAAATCCAAAATTAGGTTAAAATTAAGTAAAAAATTTAAAAATTAAAAAAAAAGAGAGAGAAAAAAACATCTTGATCTGAGCTTGGTAAATAAATGCAAAGGGAAATTAAGAAGATAGGAGCAAAGTATACAACATAAATAAATAAAGTATTATAATAGGAATTGAGAACTTTAACTAAGTACATCAAAAAGGGATTCCACGCTAGAATATTCCAAGCATCATAACCATGATTTTACTTTTTTACAAAAAATATTCAGTAATCTGAGTTTTCTTATGTTGAGCGGCATTTTATTAAACAAACGACATGAAAATATAAAATAAAAATTACGCAAAGAAGTAGTTCTCAACTGTGGTACAAGGCAGATTGTATTGTTATTATTGCGTATATTGTAATGGTCTAGGTTTCTAAAACTTAAATAACCGGATCTAATAAAAAAAGTTTTGAGAACTTTGTAACAATACAAGTGCCTTAACGGAAGGATATTTAAATCGACAAATAGTGGAAGACTGCTTTCAAATCTATTTTTGTTACATAAAATACGAAGTATGTGTTTCTTTACAGTAAGTATAGGGTGTAATTTATTATATGTACTACTACCCCAACAACTTAAACCGTATTGAATTTTGGATTGAAATAGGCCATAATATATTGTTTTAATAGTTTGTACAGAACCTAGTATTTTCAATTCATAAATTACTAGTCAAGTCAGAGTAGACCTACAATAGTTTCCTACATTTACACAGTGATCACTCCGGTTAAGCTGGGAGTCAATAAGAAAAATCACTAACTCATTAACAATAAAAAAAAAACAATCTTAAATACCTACTCAGATTTGTTCTAAAAACAATTGTTTAATTTTATATTTAAATTCATTTATTTTCTCTATTTCTTTTAATTCACTAAAAGTTTTACAAGCTGTATTATATACTGTATCACAGTTATTGAACCTCGCTCCAGATGATTATTATTAATATTCTAATTCTATCTGCATTAGAATTTTCTTCTTGTTCTAATTTTATCTGCATTTCTTATTACCTATACTATTTACACACTAAAATAATAACGTGAATTTTAGCATGTTTAACAAATTGCACAAAAAAAGATACAGAATTAAAAAAATTTCAACATCTTTATATTTTGTTTAAATTAACGGAAACGATTTTTTTTTTGTAGTCGTTTATGCTTGGTCAAAAATATATCAGTTTCTTATGGTATTGTTATATATATATTATCTAGGTATGTTTAATTTTCACTCAATTTTCATACATATCATAATACGAGTTTTTTTTTTTGTAATGAGTCTAATCGAAATATTCATCTTTATGAGAGCTGTCAGCTGTTATGATTTTAAGTTGTATATGGATTTAATATGATAGAAATGGAGTGGAATGGCATTTTAATACTCAATAAGAATAGACTGAGTGGTTTTGAATTACTCATTGGTGATTTATTGAAAAATGGCAAATTTTAATTTTATACTCATAGAGATGACTTTTTTGTGTAGAATTTTTTATTACCGTTATTAAATAAATAATATATAATATTATATAGGAACATACATACTAGTAATTTTATAATTATTATAATATACATTATACTTTTGTCTTATATATTTATTTTTAATATCTATCTTATTTCTAACCTAAATCATACATTACGATTATTTTAAATTATTATATTACATATTTTATTCCACATATCGTTAAGGATGATTTAATATTGAATTGCATTTGCTATGAATATTTACACATACTTAATGATAATATCGGTTGGAAAAAAACCAATTTTAATTTTACTTATTTTCTAAAATCTGACGATCTACTTAAAACTAACTTATTACAACATATTAACCAATTACTACTAAAACACAATATTAGTATTTTTAGTTTACATTTAAATTAAATATATATACAAATTTTGGTAGATGTATAAACCATAAAAAATTCCGCCTCATAATGAGGGACTCATATTTGTATCTCCAAATTGTTAGTGGGGATATTCATTTTGATCTCAACTATATGTTCAGGTTGATATTTGACTCGCAAATGAATTGGTTCTTCTGAAAGCATAGGAAACTGTAAATAACTGGATTGAATATATTTAATTATTTAGATGAAAGAGAAATGCTGCTGGGAGGAATAAAATCTGATTTTAACGTACTTTCAATGTATTGTAAGAGTATAGTTTTATTATTTATATAAGTTGTCAGTTTTTATATTAGGAGGCCTTTTACGTAAAGTAAGATCATAACAAAATAAAATATGAAAATGCTACATTTCTTGAACAATTTAGTGAAAAATATAAATTGCAATGGAACAAAATTACAAAAAAAAATAAGAATAAAAGTAAAAAAAAAAGAAAATAAAATAAAAAAAAATAAAAAAATTAAAAACTAAATAAAAACAAACTTCTATTATCTAATTTATGTATATAATAAATTCCAAACGTCAAAAATATTATGTAATTATTTTAAATTACATAATAATATTTATAATATCAGAAGTTTCAATATTTGAATACTTTGAAATTTGATCAACATAATTGCATAATTGATGTATTGAATAATTCATACAAATGAATATCCTCCGGAAAATAATAAACGGTATTTTAGAGAACTTTTTCGTTAGAATTTTGAAGATTGAATTCTATTTTAAGATCTGAATTTTTATTTTAAAATAGAGTTGTTTTTAACTTATATAATATAGTATGAACAAAATTACCTTGTAAAGAAAGAAGACTTTATCCGTCAATTGCTTACTAAATACAAAATAACATCAATTCAGAAAACATTTTTTTATTCAAATTTTAATTTCTTTACCGATAATAAGAAAACATGGAAATTCGTGAAACTATCATTTTATAGATTCTAACAGTCCAACAGTATATTATTTGAACAAAATGCTAAATAAAAAGTTCTGCAGAACTTATGTCACATTTCTGAATATTAAATGAATGGTATGAACTGACAATTTGGCTAAAATAACTCATTTAAATAAGAATTTCTATTACGGCTTAAGTTCGACCAGCAGTAATAAAAAAAACGCAAAAATCATAAAAAAATAAAACAGAACAAAAGTAAGGAACATTAAAGAGAAAAAATATAACCATTAAATAATAAAGTCGCTGTTATATTATGTATAAAAATTACATAGACCTAATATATATATATATATATATTTCCTTTTCATTGCATTACACAATTTGTTTTATTTTTCATTTTTTTAACAGCTTAATAACCTTATTTTAACTCATTAAAACTTATATTTCATATTGCAAAATTTCACCAATATGGTTTAAGGAAACCAAAACAAGAAAACAGAAAAAGGCTAACCTAACCAACCAATTTTATTAAACAGTTTACCATTTACATATCAGAAAAAATTACATTTGTCATTTTATTTTATTCACAAAATGTGGTGCTGTCTCCATCCTATAAAACAAAAAACAATAAAAATATATAATATTTCAAAACTTATTAGCTTACTTTCATCATTAAATTCATAACACGACAATAACTTCGTCTTTCATTATTATATTTAACTTCTGACAACTTTACAAAACAGAGACTCGAGGTTCATAAATACAAAATAAAACAAAAAAAAATGTTAAGCACAAGTTACTAATTACAAAAAAAAAACAAACAAAAATCAAAAAAAGAAAATGACAAAAAAAAATTACTATCATAACAATCACTATCGTAACACCTTTAAGGCACTAGCTACCAGTTAGGTAGTATCGATCAAACTCTATCAAAGCACGAAATTTTAAATAAACAAAATTGCTACACATAAAATTTATACAGTCATAACATTATATTGCACAATACTGAAAGCAAGTCGCATTCAAATTTTAGTTCAAATTTCAATTTACAGTTCTTTAAATTAAAAAATACGCCTTAAAGGATTTACACAAGGATAATAATAAAATAGTAAACAGTATTTGAAAAACGCATTTTAAATAGATTAAAAATAAAAAATATTTTTTTTCTCTCTCTCTCTCTTTCTCTCTGGCTTTTTAAACGTTTAAGTTATTTGTTCTTACTAAATGATAACAAGTGTTAAAATAATAAAAAAAACAAAATAAGTAATAAAAATCAAAAATAGAATTTAAATTAGTTTTACATGCTTTAGTAAAGGAAAAACAAAGTAATAATAAAAAAATAATATTTCAAGGAATAAAAAAAATATCGGTTCAAGGAATATCTCTAATGAATAAACGGAAAGAAAAGAAAATAACATAATGAAAAGAAAATAACTAATTTTTTATCCATTGGCACGCTAAGTGCTTAGAAAAGAGAATCTTCTCTATCCATTTTTCTTAAGCGACATACAAACATACAAAAGGACTTTCTATATAGTGCAATCATTTCTTGAGGAAAAAAAACAGCAAAAAAAACCACAACAAAACAAAGTATTCTTTTGTTTTAGAAAAGGTATTGTAAAAAAACTTGCTAAACCAAAAAGAAAACAAACACAAAAAGAAAAAAAGAAAAAAAGCGAAATACAGAACAAATATATAATAAAAAAAAGACGGAAGTAACACCCAACTTGATTGAAAAGCACTTTAAATACACCAGCAACAACGATGAAAAACAAAAAAAGTATTTCAAATGAAACTACACAATCGAATACAATAGGATTAAAAAGAATTTTAACACCAAATTGATTGATTGCGGTTTTTCGTCTTGATGAAGGACAGCTCTTAAAATATATAACAATAATTAAAAAAAAGTAGTACTATATGTACGTTTGTTAAAAATAATAAGGCGAAATTAAAATAACATTTCTCTTTTCTAATTTTCAACACATAAAAATAAACATGAATTATTTTACAATAACTTAATTGCCAGGTTCACCTGATTACATATTAAATTGTAAATATTCGAGAAAGCATTTAAAAAAAAAGACCCCTTGCGACAAAATAACTAGATTTACTGCAAATAAAATCTTGTAATACAACAGCAATAGGAACAACATCAAATACAATAAAATTTATTTTGGTTTAATTAATTTGCTATCAATTTGTGGCAATAAATTTTAAATAAAATACTATTTTCTAAAATATCTTAACACTTATCCAAATGCAAAAATATAAATATACATATATATATATATATATATATTTATACACATACACATTCAAACATTCAGAAATGATAAAAAAAATTTTTGATATGAGCTAATCCTTCGATTAGAAAGAACATGAAATGTAAGTGTTATTTTCATCCCAATGATAAGCCTTTGATGTTATCATATTATGTATACTGTTATTACGTGGTGATGTTTTTTTGTTTTTTTTATGTGTTTTTGTAAATGTTTATTGTAGTTTTTTAATTATATTTTATTATAACAGTGAAAATAGTCGAATATTTTCCTTTTAATTTTACTGATATGCTTATCATACAGTCGAGTACAAAACACTGAAGAAGTCTGCAAGTAGTAGACGAAATACGCGTATCTGTATGATAAGCATATCAGTAAAATTAAAAGGAAAATATTCGACTATATTCACTGTTATACCAAAATTTTACTCTAACGCTGGAAAACAAGTTTTTATAAAAACTATATTTTATTATTTTTAAATAAAATATTTCATAAAATTTGTTTTAAAATCTCATACCATGACGTACGTCATATAGTATATAAAAGCAACCTATTTATAATTTGTATTGTATGTTATGTCGAAGAGGGTGGTGTATATTTTACAGAATTGTCTAAGATATAAAATATTATTATACGATTTATATTACACTTAGAATAGGATTTACAAGATATAAATTTTGTTTTCTATATATTTTTAGGCTATTTTTATATTCAAAAATGTAAAACAGAAATTAACAATGAAATTAAATTAAATGAAATGAGGTGCAGCAATTATATAAAATAATATTTACATAACTTGAAGGCATTGTGGTGTATAGTTAATTGCATTTTATTTTAAATGTCATAGCTAAATAAAATTTTTGTAAAAATTATTAAAACCAGCTAAAATGGATTCAGGTATATTATTAAATTTGATTTTATTTTTATATCAATATTTTCTAATGACTAACTTTGATTGATTGATCATTAAATAAAGTTTTATTCTTTCGTTTTTTATTGTTTTTAAAATAATGTGGGGCTATTAATCCTTTCATATTCACCATAAACGATTATGAGATGTCAGGAAATACTTCTATACTGCGTAAGAATTGATTTTTTACATACCCACAAACATCAATTCATATCTCTTAGTTTAGTTTTGGGTTTTTTCAAAAGATGCGATGTAATCTTGGAAAGACACTGAGCACCGGCCTCACATACTTCCTGATAGTGTGGCAGTCGCAAAGTCCATCTATCTTTTTTCCGTTATAACCAATCAACATTAGATCGACAAACGGCTTTTTGTTTGTAGATTTTTTTCAATTGTGTGTTTAAAAAATCATTGTAGTTATGTAAAAAAAAAATGTTAAATATACCGGTTACATAATAAATGTTAGTTAAATAAAACCAATCGAATTGACATTTTTTTCTTAATTCTCAAACGACTAAGATTAAAATCATTTAATTTACATCAAGAAAATCAGAACATTTAATAATAAATTATAACGAATAACTATTTTATTTCTACAGAATTTGTTTAATATTTTCATTTAAGTTTCCACTTTCTTTACATGATTCTTCACAGCAAATAATAGAGTAACAGCAGTAACAGAGTTAAAAGAAAGTATAGATATCACCACATATATATATATATATTAATTTAAACAAATAAAATACCGAAAATAGAACGTCCGTATATCTGGTTCACACAATGTTGTTAATGGAAAAATTGCATGGTTGTTTGTACTTGTAGAAAATTACTTGTTTAAATCAGTCGAAAATTAGTGAAAATAAACATTTTTATTCCAAAAATTAACTTCAATCAAATTTGGATAGACTAATTTTGGACACTCTTTTAAAATGGAGGTAAATTTTATGATTTCGTCACTTCGCTTTCTCAATATTTTATTAACTAAATATTAATAAATATCTATACTCTATGTTATTCAAAATTAACAAAAATTTGAAATAAAAAGAGTGTTTCGTTCACAGACACTCCTGAAACTCATTAGTATAGGTATACTATATTCTTGGACTACCAACACAACTGCCAGCTTAATTCTGTTTGTTTTAATCTTACAATACAACTCAATTTTTCTTACACCTCAAATTAAATATATATGTGAGTTATAAAAACTATACAAAATTCCCACTTGGTAAAATATATTTGAGAACAAATTATCGTATGAAAACTATATATTTTTAGAAATTGATGAACTATTTCTCACTTGTTCGTAGTTCTACATTTTATTATAATTTTTTTATTCATTTTCTGATAAAAGATGGTTTTTATTTCGGGATGGTATTGGAGATCAATTCATAACATTGGTTGGTGATTGAAATATTTCAAAATGTTAATCATAATTTTATTGAATCTTGTATTGAAATCTTTTTCCAATTTCTTGAATCAATCAGCATTATATCCAAATCCTTTTGTACCGATAAACTAATATTATTTAATTCAAAAAAATTAGTTGAGTTGCGTCGCCATTCCTTAATTGATTTTCCCACAAATGTAATTTGAGCATAAAAGATATAATTTCACCACAATTTTTAGCCACTAGCTTATTTTTACCCTGAAGTTTTAAATTTAAGCCACTGAGGTGACCAGTCACGTCTACAAGAAAGCTTAAATCTAGGAACCAATTATCGTCTGACAATTTTTCAACAGATTTGTTTTGTAACTCCATAAAAACCTTAATTTCTTCTTTCAGATATAAACATCTTGTTAAACATGTGCCTCTACTTAGCCAACGAACGTTAGAAAAATAAATAAAGTCTCCGTAGTGTGAAATTATTTCTTCCAAATATTCTTGAAATTGACGATGAAATAGCCCAGGACTACGATTAACATTAATAGTTTTAACCACGACATTAATTGCATGATCCATTTTAAATGTTTGGCTACACAAGCTTTCTTGATGTATAATGCAATGAAATGTGTAAACCTGCCCAATATCTATTCTAACTTTTGACATTTTTGCTTGCATCAGGCCCATAAAATCCTTATTCTTTCCTATCATGTTAGGAGCGCCAGATAAAACAGTTGAAACTAAATTATTTTCAGTGAAACTCTCTCAAAACGCATTGAATATATCTATTGGGTTTTTAAGTGTAAGAGTTATTTCAACAAAAGCGCAAAATTCAAAACAACGAAACAATGGAGTTTTTTTTTTTTTTGTTTAGATACATTTAAATTCAGCATACGCTGTCAAATTATCATGAATAGACTCACGCCTAAAAAACGTTACTAAGTTATCCACATTTACGTTGAAAATCAATCATCGATTCGAGCAACTTAAAAATGAATTGGTTATTTTTATGGTCACATAATCTGACGCCATCTGAGCTAGTCATCCGTCGAATTGCGAATTAATTTCGTACCACATACTCTTTAGATGATGCAATAACACCAACACGTCGAAAGAATATCGCCGCTGTAAACGAAAGTGTGGAAAACATTCTAAATTTATCGATTCGTCATCGGTCGCAAAAAAAATGAATTTAAGAATAAAAATATAGGAGTATTTATGATACATAAAACTTAATTTAATTTGAATTTTAGTTTCATAATAAGAAATATATTGGTGTTGTGAAAATTGAAAAAATATGTTTTATATTTATAATTAAAAATCATTGTTTTGTTTTTTTTTTCTGCAAAAATGGGTACAATAGTAGGTCTTGATCTTTCAACAGATAACAAGTTCGGACCTTCCATTTAATTAAAGATTACTATAACCTTAATTTTTAGTTTTTTGTAAATCAATTTTGCTATGCACTGGTTTTTAACGGTTGCTGGAAATTTTAAGTGACAGTAATTATAATTTTAAGTACCAGGTATACTTGTACCGGGGCTTAAAATATTGAAATATGAACAATAGTTAGATGACACAAAAGAAAATTTATATAAAAATTGTTGATTTAAATACAAACACAAACCTATAGATACACTTGTAAATTACCATTTAAAATCATAACGCAGTTTATTGCAAAATTTAAATAACTTTATTTTAATAGTGATTATTATTATACAAAATACTTCAAGGTAAATTGTCTAAAACTTACAATCTATACGTAACAGTGAAAAAAAGTACCAATAACTAGTTTTAGTCCTAACTATAAACTCCAGAATAAAATATTTTGAAATAATTAAGTTAAAATAAAAACAAAATTCAAAAAAGTAATGAAGTAATGAAAAAATTCTTAAAAAATCACTTAAATACTTACTGTCAAAGCCCGAAATTAATTTCAACATAGTTTGCTTGTTTTCAATTTTAAGTTAATCGATTCCGTCGGATTATTTACATTTTTGCTTTTTTTTTTGTATCTTTCAACGAATCTTTATACTTTATCCAACCTATTGAAAGAATTACTCTTATGTTTTATAATAAGAAATCATGTCTCCAGCATCTTATATATTTCCAACTTTCTATTGGAAACGGATCAACTATTATATATAATAATTTCAACTTCATTTAATTAATATTGAAGAATATTATTTTATTTATCAAATTCTAATATTGATTTAAAACTAACTTTTAAAATTCTAACAATAGCAGTCATCTCATTACTTCTAATGTAAAATCACAACTAGCTTGCATTAAATTTATAACAAATTATTTTACTGGTTATTTTCAACCTATAGATTTCTATTTACATAAGACGTAAATTTGTATAATGTAAGACCTTTAAAATGTGCCCTTACTACACAATATTTTTACAATACCTATCTAATATACAGTAAGATTCAAAAGTAGAACAACAATTAACAATTTTTTTATAATTCCCAGGGAACCTTTTTTTAAATTGAAATTGGTTGTAGATAGCTGCTGTGTTGTAAAAACAATAAGAATACTTATTTTAAAACTCTATTAAAAACTATCTTTTAAAAACACTACTCCTATTCAAGGTCATGGAAAATTAAAATCTCAAAATAAAGAATAGCAGTTTTAATAAATGATGTTTGAGAATTAAAGAAATGTGAGATGCAAGAATATCCGCATTGAAGAAAACTTTGATAAAAACTAAATTTGATACGAGCAGTATTAAAACTCTTAAAGCATCGTCACTAATGAGTACACAACTTTGTATCATTGTGTTATGGTTTACTGATCTATGAGAAAATGGAGTTATTTTCAGTTTTTTAATAGTTATAAAATCTTGAAGTTTTATTTAAGTTGGATTAGTAGTATAATTTTCAATGGTGTTACAAAATGCTTTTCAAACCTGATATAAGTGTCTTTCTTATATATTTGCAATTATTATACTGCTATCCAATACACTAAAAAGTTTCTCTAGATTCATTGAAAGGTCAAGGATATCATATAGTAGATCTATTGGGTGACAATAGGTCAAACGGTCGCCGTTAAAAATCTTATATAATCCAATATATTAGGCTGGTCTTTTTAAAAAGATTTTGTAACACAAATAACTTTCATTTTAATATTTTATCAATCATTACATTTTTATCATTATAAATAACCGATAACTTTCTATCAACAAAATATTATTTGAGAAAATCCATCAAAAAGTAATGGTATTAAAATTACATTTTATTTTAATTTTTTAATCTATTTTTTTTCACTCATAAAATACTCTTTCCAAATAGTCCAGCTATGGTTTTAACAATTTCCGATTTAATTTCAATTTGGGATCTTTGACATTTTTGGCGAAAAAATAGCACCATGGCATAGAAAAATACGATGAAGCTAAAGGTATTACTTTAGATATTACTGCAAAAAGTCGAACCAATTCAACTATGAAACATATTCAATAAGTGAAATATAAATTCACTTACAAAAATTCAATATTTCTTAAATCTCAGTTCTTTCTGTAACATTATTTAAAAAATTTTCAAATAATCTTCTATCCACGACTTCAAATCGAATTCAAAGCTTTGGTGATGATAGTTTTGGTTACTATCGCATGTCTGCATTTCATTTGGTTGAATTTTATTTGACTGCGATTCATTTGCCTGCTTTTCATTTGACTGGATATTATAAATATTCATAATAAAAATTTCATGTAACAAATTTTTATCAATCAAGCATTGTACTAAAGAATAAAAAAATATGATTGAAATTTAATTTTTGTGTTATTTTAAAAAGTTCAAGCTCAATCTAAAAACACTAAAACCGGTATAGTGTTATGGTATAGAAAATTATTTCGAGGGCTTTGTGAGACGGAACCCGGACATATTTCTGTTGGAGACTACTCAATTTCTTGAACTTGGCACTTTCCACCAGTCACCACCTAGAAGATGTAGTTCTGATACCCGTTGATCGATAAAAATTTGCTACATAAAATTTTTATTATGAATATTTATAATATCCAGGCAAATGAAAAGCAGGCAAATGAAAAGCAGGCAAATGAAAATACAGGCAAATTGCAAGAAAACAGGCAAATGATAATAAAACCTGCAGAAGTGATCCAAACTTTTGTTAATAGAGAACACAATAGAATCTCTCATTATCTCGTACTCTAAATTATTACCTTCGAAAAATTCAAGACAGAGGAAGTGTAACTAAGGTAAAATTCAATGCTTCGAAAACCCACCGCTGTCTCATATCAATAAAGCAAAAACCATTAATACCAAATATCCTATTTGAAAATGTAAATATTGAAAACTACATAACCTTAAGAATTCTTACAATTGGAAATACACTGCTAACTTTCGTCATACTATCCCATTTCTTCTGTCACGAAGGAAGCTGCAAAGTTTTTAAGATTCTTAAGCAGGAGTAGAAAATTATTTACATCTTTCAACATCCTAACACACAAGGCATACATTTGGCTATGACTTCAATACAACTCATATATTTGGGGAGATTCACCCAGCAGCACCCAACAGTACCCAAATAACAAAAGTTAGTCATCAAAATTATCACGAGATATTACACAATAGCTATCATCATTAGGTTATTGCCGTAATGTGGGAGCAACACCGTGTTACTTTATCAATATCTACTGGTTAATTACTCTGACAAAATATAAAATAATATGTCCAAAACACAACAATTCCAGAATAATACTCGTGGAGCATCCCTTCCTTTCCCCTTCATTTTTTAGTAGAGCATCTTCGAACTAGAGCTGTGCAATATAAAAAATTCTTTGAGCAAAGGAGGAGGAAATAAATCATTTTAAGAGGGCATTCTGATAATTTCAAATCAAATGTATTTATTTTTTATTAATTTATTATTATTTAAATAAATTGTACATAAGACGATTAGTCTTTTTATTATAAAATTACAATATTCAATTGAGTTTAATTTGGTTTACACACACATAAAGTTTTAGTGAAAAAAACAAAAAAGTAACATTTAAAACTGTTGTATTTATTCAGAGGCCTTATTTTAATTAAATCTAAAATTGTTGTATGGTTGTTATCATATTCTTATAAGAATTAAAACATTTATTTATTATTTTATCAAACTCACTTTTGTCATACACTGTACTTTCCGCAAAAAAAAAGAAAAAAATAAGAAGTTATTTTTCAATATCTAAAAGAGAAATTTTTTCAATACGATAAGTATCTGAGCGCACCGAATCGCAAAATTTAAAATTCAAAATACCATTAAAAAGTCTTAAGACATAAAAAATAACAACGAAAATCAAATGGAATAAAAATGAAAATTGATTGGACGCATGCAATTTTCTTTTTACCATCTAATACACATACTTAATAAAATTTGCACATCACCGATATACACAATAAACTCCTACACATTACCTACTAAATATAGGTAAAGTAATATCATATTATGTTAATATATTAAGTATTATACATTATCCTTCATTGTTAAATTTTACACCTTATTTCCGTTCCAAAAAAAAAAAAGCACACACACACAAAACGATTTAAGCAGCTTAACAGCAGGTATTTTTAAAAAAAATTATTAAAAAAGTTTAAAGTTTACAGAGCTACTATAATTTATTTTATACAAATACCTAACATATACTATATATGTATATGGCTGTCTAATGATGAAAATGATTTTTGGTGGTTAGCACAATCTAATTTACTTACATTCTTTTTTAGTTTAGTTTTTGAGTTTGAAATTCAAACATCAGATTCTTTAAAGAAATTATTATTCCTTGTTTGTTTATATATTTTTAAATTAATTTAAAATGACTTTATATGGAATGGCATGTGATCCACTTAGACATACTAGCATGTATGAAAGACTTAAAGAGGGTGGACTTAGATTTCTTAATTAAAATTTTTTTTTATTAAATATATATCCATACAATTTGGATTAAAAACAAAAAAAAAACTATTTTATATTTTAGACAGCGAAGACAGTGATGGTGAAGGTGGACTTGGTAATGTTAGTCGTGTTATTATAAGACCACCAGGTCATAGTGGTAAAGCAAAACGTGGTCATCTTTGTTTTGATGCTGCCTTTGAAACTGGTAATTTAGGTCGAGCTGATTTAGTTGGTGAATTTGAATATGATTTATTTTTGAGACCGGATACATGCAATCCTAGATATCGTTTTTGGTTTAATTTTACAGTTGATAATGTAAGGCAAGATCAACGTGTTATTTTTAATGTGGTTAATATTAATAAACCAAGAAATTTATATGCTCTTGGTTTAACACCAATTGTAAAATCATCAAGTAGACCAAAATGGCAGAGATTATCACATAATAATGTTTTTTTTTATAAATCAGCAGTCAATCAAAATCATCATGTGATGAGTTTTGCATTTGCTTTTGATAAAGAAGATGATGTTTATCAATTTGCTGTATCATATCCGTATAGTTATTCAAGATTACAATCGTATTTGAAAATTATTGAAACAAGACCAGAAAAAAATTTTGAAAGAACACAACTTGGAAAAACATTGGTAAGATACATTTTTTATTCCTTAAATTTTTACAAAAATTTATTTTTTTTTTCATTAATTCTTTCAGCAAAATAGAAATTTAGATCTGCTAACAATCGATTTTGTTAAGAAACCAATTAAAATAGATAGTAAAAATTTAATTAGAATGATTATTGTATTAGCTAGAAGTCATCCTGGTGAAGCTCCAGTATCATATGTTATACAAGGATTTATAGAATTTCTAATTGGTAGCCATCCGATTGCAAATATTTTAAGAGAAAATTTTGTATTTAAAATTATACCAATGGTTAACCCTGATGGTGTCTTCCTCGGTAATAATAGATGTAATTTAATTGGTCAGGATTTAAATCGTACTTGGCAAGTAACTACAGAATTTTCTCATCCAACTTTGTATGTTATTAAAGAAATGTTAAGAGAATATGATAATTCTGATGTAAGTTAATTTAAGAAAAAAAAATATATAAAAACAAAATTTCTATTCTAGTGTTATCAAGTTGACTTTGTTATTGATCTGCATGCTCATACAAGTTTATTGGGCACTTTCATATATGGCAATACTTATGAAGATGTTTATAGATATGAAAGACATCTGGTATTTCCCAGATTATTTTCAAGTGCTGCACATGATTATATTGCAACAAATTCAACATTTAATGCTGATGAAAGAAAATCAGGTTGTATGAGACGATATGCTTGCGAAAATTTAAGTGATACTGTAAATGCTTATACATTAGAAGTTTCCATGTATGGATATTATTTAAAGGATGGCAAAACAATTACCCCATATACGGAAGATGGATGTAATTTTTTATATATAATCATCTTTTATTATACCGAACTCGAATTCTTTTCAAAAACGGTGATGTTCGTAAATCAAAATTTTATATTAAAATTTTGTTTTGTATATTTTCATATAAAGCACAAATAGCACGTTCCATATTGACTTTTTTTCTGATTCAATAGCTTACTTACTTACTTAAGTGGCCAATAGACCATATAGGTCCTGACTCATTAACATCCTCCATTTTTGCCGGTCACGGGCGGATTCTCTCCAGTTAGAGATTCGAAACTGCTTTAAATCCGCCGATATTTCGTCTCTCCAACGAAAGTTTGGTCTGCCCCGACGTCTTGTACTTTCAGATTTGGGTTCGAAGATTCTCTTGGCTGGACCATTTTCGTCCATCCGCTCTAGGTGTCCGAGCCACTGTAGTCTCTTGACTTTAATTTTCGTGACTACGTCCACCTCATTGTACAGCTCATATAGTTCGGCATTATATCTTTTCCTCCAGACCCCATCGTCGTTTTCAGGACCATATATCCGACGAAGAATTTTTTTCTCGAAGACACCAAGTACATGCTCACCTGCCTTCGGCAGTGTCCATGATTCTGATTCGTAAAGCAAAATCGGGAGTATGAGCGTTTTGTAGATTTGTACTTTGGTGTTTCGAGAAAGGAGCTTTGGCCCGAGATGTTTTGACAAACCGAAGCAGCAACGGTTTGCAAGGGTTATTCTTCGCCGTACCTCCACATTGATGTCGTTTGTGGGATTAACGCTGGTTCCAAAGTAGGTAAACTCCTGAACTACCTCGAAATTATATGTGCCGACAGTGATGTTTTGACCAATATGATGTTGGGAGGCCTTTTTATTTGTCGACAACATATATTTTGTCTTATCCTCATTTACTTTGAGACCCTATCGCTTCGCTTTTTCTTCAATCTGGGTAAAGGTCTCGACGACCGCTCGACGTGATCTGGCGATGATGTCAATGTCGTCGACATACCCTAGTAATTGAACAGATCTGAAAAATATAGTGCCGGCCGTGTTTACTTCCGCTCGTCGCTCTATACGTTCCAGTACTAGATTGAAGAAGTCGCATGATAGTGCTACTCCTTGTCGAAATCCGATACCCGTCTGGAAGAAATCAGAAGTGTTATTAACAATCACCAAAGCACATCCTGTGTTTTCCAGTGTCATTTTTGACAATCGAATGAGCTTGTCTGGTACACCGAATTCCGACATAGCAGCATACAGGTCGCTGCGGTATATGCTATCATATGCGAACTTGAAATCGATAAATAGGTGATGTGTATCGATTTGAAACTCATGGGTCTTCTCCAGGATTTGTTCAAGTGCGAACATTTGGTCGCTTGTTGATTTTTCAGGGCGAAAGCTGCCAACAACATGATGTTGACATAACTGCCAATAACAGCGTTACAATAGGGCTTCAGACATTCGCACAAAATGTTGGACAAGATCTTATATGCGATATTTAAGAGGGATATTCCTCTATAGTTTTTACAGGACATGCCGTCGCCCTTTTTGTAAATGGGGCATATAGAGCTGGTACTCTAGTCATTAGGCATGCTTTCTTCATTCCGGATGTTGCCAATGATTTGGTGCATGCAGTTAAGCACAACATCGCCTCCAGCTTTAAATAGTTCAGCTGGGAGTCCATCAGGTCCAGCAGCTTTGTTGTTTTTCATCTTGCTGATTTGTTTGGCCAACAACCTCTACAGTGGGTGGCGGGGGGTTGTTGGTAATTACTGGTACTGGTGTTGCTAGCTCTTCTTGTTGTTGCTCTTCATTTAGCAGCTGCTGAAAGTGCTGCTTTCATGTCTCCAATATCCCTTGCGTTTCGGTAACCGAATTTCCCATATTATCTCTTAACGCGTGTGTAGCGGGTTGATAGCCAGCTGCCAGTTGGTTGGCTTTTTTAGAGAAGTTCCGCTCTTCGCCTCTATTTCTATGAGATTCGATATTTATGAGCAGAGATTTTTCGAAGTCTCGTTCTTTCCGCCTGATGAGTTGTTCTCATCTCTTCTTATATTCTTTCTTCACTGCTCTTGTTTTTCGTTGCAGCGGTTTCTTATACGCTTCGTTCTTCTTCAAGGTTTTTGATGCACATTCCTCGTCATACCATGGATTTCTGGTGTTGCGTGGTTTGAAGCCAATTGTGTTTCTGGCTACCTCTTTGATGATACTGGCACAGTTTTTCCATTGATCATCAATCGAAGAATTGTTTGAAGGAGATGTGGCTGTTAAATTTAGACTAATCCGCTCTTTAAAGCTTCTGGCTATTTCGGGCGACTGTAGGCTGTTAAATTTGGGATTATAATGTGACTGCACTTTTTTACATTAGATATTCTGGCCCTGAAAAGTGCTATAACCAAAAACTGATCAGAATCGATGTTAGCCCCTCTGTATGACCGTACGTCGAGCACGCACGATGAGTGGCGTGCGCCAATCATAAGGTGATCAATTTGATTTGTTGTACGGCCATCTGGAGATAGCCAGGTGGCTTTATGAATATCTCTATGGGGAAATTTGGTACTGCTTATAACCGTATGCGATTCAATAACTTAGTTATTAATTTTTTATTTTATTTTAAGCTTAATTTCAAACTTAAAAAATCAATTGTCTTTGAACAAACAAAAGGAAACTAATTTAGAAAGAGAAAATTAATAAAATCATATTTTCTAGTAAATAAAGTAATTACACAACATTAAGAACTTATTCATTCGTCAAAAATTTTTAAGCCTCAATGGTTGATTACGCGCATTGTATAACGTCATAGTTTTTCATCTTATTCAGGTTTAGGTTAGGTTTCATGTTTTATTCACTAACGAAAATTGATATTGAATTCTGTTTCCATATAATGTTATAAGTTTCTACTTTCTAAATTTTTAAATATATTTACGAACATTGTACTATTTAAAAGCGGATCTTTATAAATTTCATTTTATATGTTTTTTTCAAATATTATCTTTATTAGAAGCCATATTACAAATTTACATTTTCAAAAACTTTCAATAAATTGTTTTTTGAAACCTTTAATAAAAACATAGATCTTGAAAAAGAATTAATGCAGTCTTGAAAAATTAATTTTAAAAACAAAAACAATATAAATAATGTTTTTAAAAAAAATTTATTCGACTCGAAACTTACATAGATATAGGTTTAAACTCCTGTATAACGAGCGATGAGTGTATTTAATTTATTTATTTTAATTAATTGTTTTATTTTTTTAATATTTTGTTTTTTTTTTTTAGATATGAGGGTTGGACGAAATTTAGCTAGAACATTATTACAATATTATCGCTTTATAAATTATTTAACATTACCTATAGTTCCTGAATTAAATCCAAATCGTAAACGTCGTCCAAAAACACATCAATCTCGTGCTCGTTCACGATCAAAATATGAAGTTCAACCACGGCCAAAAACAACACGTGCCTGTGCTCCGATTAGTTATACAGATTTATCAATATGTTATGAAAGTGCTACATCAGATGAAGGTTCACCAATACGTGGTGCAAGTTCAAGCTACAAAGGATATACAAGAAGAACTCATACAGTTGCAGGTACAACAATAGGACAACAACATCAGCAACAACAACAACAGCAAAAAAGTTATTCAATGCCAGATCAATTTTCTTTAATGACAATCAAATCATCTAGATATGATCATTTCGATTTAGTTAGTGAACCAATAATGAAACAAAGAAAAAAAACTGGTGGAACAACCAGTACAGGTTCAGTAAAATTACCACCATTAAATGAACCGATTTTAAAAGATAATGAAATTTTAAATATTCCGCCAAAACCGTATTTATCAATTATTGATTTTAATCAATTGACTAGGGGTAGCTTAGAAGAAGCTATGGCTAAAATGAAAGCTGAAAATAAAAAAGTTAAAAATAATAATCAAAGTACTTTAACTAAATCTAAATTATAAAAGTTTTCTATTTATAAGAATTTACATACATATTACATACATATATATTTTGATATTTTGCCAAATAAAATAAAATTGTTGCTTAATTAAATATTATTTTTGAAATTATTATAATTAATTTTAAGACGTATCAAATATCAATTATATATTTAGGATAATCAAAATTGAGTATTCTTAATTTTAAATAACATTATCAATAAACAACATTATCAACCATCCAAAGACATAATATTGGTGCTAATTGACCGAAATGTTCTCTTAATAGTCTTGTTCCTTTTTAATTGTATTATAATAATAAAAATAATCTCCGCCCTATGCCCCACGGATGGTGTTTCCAGACAATGATGATAACCTTAAAGTACTTTCAAATGCTATTTTTTATATGCCCTATACTTATTAAGAAAAGAGTAGATAGAGAAGTATTGACAGAAAAGTACTTTAAAATATATTGTTTTCTAGTTCGTTACTTAGTGAATCGACTTGCAAGTTATTGTAAAATATATTATTAAAAAATATTAATAAAACTGTTGCTAGATTAAAATAATATACATAGATTTTCAAAAATATATATTTTTTTTACTATGCTATGGATGGGTGTTATACCAATAAAATATTTATGACACAAATGGTGACAACTTAAATAATATTGAACTACACTATTTAAGAAGGCTCTGTTCTTGAATATAGTGGTAATTCTCCATATTCAATCAGTTAATGTGCTAGAAATTTAATTAGACGTGAAACCTTATGTATAGTAAAAATTGCTGCAGTTATCTTCACTAATGAACGAAAATGTAATTCTATCTAAGTTACTGTCAAGAACATAAAAAAAATATCTATATCATTGTTACTCTGATTTCAAATACTTAAAATTAATGAACTTAAGATTGATATTACTTATTAAAAAAAATTTGTATAGTCTTCGATCACAATATTTGTTAAGAAAAAAATTAAAATTATATAAAAAAAAATTAAATAAAAAAAATAATTAAGTAAAATTTTTTTTTATTATTATATTTTATTTTAACATTTTTCTTAGAAGAATTGATTAAACTGGTATATCCAATTATTGGATGTTCACAATAGACATATTCTTGAATCACAATCACAGAAAGCGGTACATATTTTGAAGAATATCTTGAAGTTTTAAATACCTTTACATAAAATTACGTCCCTTTATATAAACACATTTTTTTACAAAAATTACTATTAAATCTTCTTCAAAACTCTCTACTTTCTCTACTGACATATTATAATCATTATGTTTGTTGTTTGGTATGCTCCTATGTTGAATACCTAGTACATTATATGATTTAACATCTAATATCAAATAGATGACGGTATAATACTTGATTGAAGATTTTGGTTTATAATGTCGACTTGATAGAATACGACCAAGGTATTGAAATAACCCATACTATATAAAATCCAGAATGCCCAACAAAGGAAATGAAAACCAGTTAGAAAAAGTTTAAAAAAAGTTTAAAAAAAGAAATACGGCTCAATTAGCGTTATAAGCTTGAAGATAAGGGTGCACCTACAAGAAATATTTAAATCCAATGTGAAGCCATTATAAAAACTTATTAAAAAGCAAGGATATATTTATAATTTGAAAAGAAAAACTGGAATATTAATAGAAAGAATAAATAATTGGACTAGATGATATTGATAGTATCGACTTTAACATCTTCTATCCAAGTCTGATTATCAGAATTTTTTACTAAATGAATCAAGAACAACCCACTGTTATGACAAACAAATATTGTAGTATCAAAATTTGGTATCAAAAATTAAACCAATTATAAATAAAAATTATGGCATTTACCTTAGCTTTAACAAACAATGGTCGTTTGGAAGTTCTACATTTTATTTCAATAATGATAATATTATGATGATAAATGAGAAGGCTTGTAAGAGTTTTCCAGCTGGAAAATTTTCTTCAATTCGCTCCAAATCGCTTAGCCATCGCTTAAGCTCGTCTTAATTTTGTAAGATAATGTATAGATTAAGAAAATAATCAAAACAATTTAAAATATGTATTAAGGAAAAGACGTGATTATCACTACACTTGGGACAGTAAGGAAAAAGGACTTCAAATTAGAGCTGTAACCTTTTATTAGAGCCAAACCTAATTTTCATAGTTTATGTATTTAACAGCACATCATAATCTGCTGTTGAATTAGATTAGGTGCCTACATGTTATCTGTAAATAAGCCCATTTATCTTAGTTTCTCTGTACTTGAACTCTCTAAGCTAACACATGTACAATTTTTATTATAATTTCATGGAAAAAAGTCCCCCGAAGCTAAATTATTTCTAAATCCAACCGATATATTATATTCCAATATTTATACGATTTCAACCAGTGTATTTTAAAATGGAATCCGAAAAGAAGTACATCAGACTGACCAAACAAAATTTGTTTTTGATACATCTAATTCCGACTTCATTAACCCTTATACTTAACAGGAAAAAATTACGCCTATTTAAACATGGATTTAATTGTAAATGAGTTTATCAGACCAAGTCGAATATCATTATTATTACGCACAGACACACTTTATATTTCTTCTTTGCTCAACCAACTGCTAAACAAATTTAGTTGTTCTTCATCTTCAACTCCACCGGCTTCACCATTTTTCTCCATCGGGAAACACATTCCGTGTCAACATATTACTACTACTCATATTTCCTCTAAAATTTATATATTTTCACAATACTAGTAGTAATATTGAAAGTTTTCTTCCGAATCGGGCCATTCGAGTTTCAGTTGATAGAATAACATCTGATCAACTTCAAATTAGTGCTGGTGTTCCACAGGGCTTTGGCCTTTCTCCAATTCTCTTTCTAATATTTATTAATGATCTCCTTCAAACAACTTTCATCCTTATCCATAGTTTTGCAGATGGCAGCACTCTTGTCACGTCCTACGATTTCCTTAAAAAATCTAATGCTACAGCTACCACAATTTATGCCAAAAGAGCAATAATATGCGGCATGGTAAACTATGACTTAGTTCAAATCTCCTACTGGGGCAAAGCAAACAGAGTTTACACCTCCAAAACTCAAAACTGTATAGTTACGGAAAAGCTAACGCTATTCGAATCTATTCTAGAATTTTAAGATGAAAGCTTACGGCAACTAGAAAATTTAAATACTATCAGAATGCGAGTAAACCTGCTTTGGAATTTTCGATATTGCGAAAAGCGCCGCAAAATATTTGAGTTTCTTAAGTCGGTGTAAGGCATATTTTCACCTAATGATCTACTTAATAACAGGCGTCTCAAAAACTGCTCTAAATTTTCTTGACAGAGAACAAAAATGCGCCATTCGCCTCATAAATGATGTAAATGTTCCATCAACACTTGGTCATCGTCGTATCGTTGGAGCACTAACTCTATTTTTTAGATATCTCGTAGGAGTAGGTACATTCTCGGAATAAATTACTACTTCCGCCTCTGAAGCAATTCCACCGAGGAACGCGAGAGGCTGTAAATGCCTACCCCTACACCGTGGAAATACCAAGATGGTTCAAGACTGTTTATGGAAATTTGCTTTATAGTCAAAACTTTTAGAATGTGGAATCACATTCCACTACAATCGTTCCGAAGAAGTGATAGTTTTTATTTGTTTAATTTACAAAAACTAAAAGTTAATACCAATAACTTAGTTCGCAACTCACCACTGAACCAATAGTCATGGGTACGAAAATTGTAAAAAGTCAATGGTACGAAAGTATAAAAGTTTCTCTGGCCTAAATTTTGGCTAATAATATAAAAAAAACATTGCTCTGTCATTTAATTTTAATTCGTTATTTTTTTTTTAGAATCGACTAAAACTTATAGAATTGAAATTTTTCGATAAATGCTGATGATGACATAAATTCACCTGATGAAACATAAGTTACATAGAAAAGGTAGTATAAATATAGTATTGGATCAAATGGAAAGTAGTTTCTCGATTGGGAATAGATATTTAGGTCCACATCTTATAGTTTGGAATGTGATTTAATTGCAAAATAAAAATAGTTATATAATCTCCATTGTTGAGTCTCATAATAAATATGACAGCTACTAATAATCATTAATCATTATATATTTTTACAAATCATAATATTTAATCTGCAAATGGAAGAAATTCGGTACAATTTCCAGAGCCATTTCTAAACCGATTTTCATTATTTTTTTTTAATGATAGATATTTAACCGGAATCATATAAAAGTATATATATATATATATATACATACATCTTCACAAGAGCAAAACAAAAGTAAAGTAGAAGCATTTTACTTATTCGAAATTTAAATACTGGTAATGCATTAGTTAATGGAACACGAATGCATGTTAAGAGAATGTACAGCAATACCATAAATGGCGATATTTTAACTGTACGTTCTTGTGGGCTACGTATTTTAATACCCAGAATTTATTTGACCTACGCTGGCATATTATTTCCATTTTCGATAAGACGAACACAATTTCCAATCATTTTAGCATTTGCTATGACTCAATTACAAACTTTCGATAAAGTTGGTATTCTTTTATCACAACCTGTATTTGGTCATAGTCAAGTATATGTGGCTGCCAGTAGAGTTCGTAAATTTAATGATATTCGTTTTTATATTAAAGAGTAAATAAATCAACAAAAAAAATATCGGTTATAAAGAAATTTCAAATTAATAAAAACAGATTAAATGCATTTTTACTTTTTAAATAAAATCAAAAATAAATTTCTACCTTAGTTTTAAATTACATAAAAATAAATTAATTCTATTATTTTTTATAAAAATGAATATAAATGAAAACAAACATTAACACAAAAGACCTTTTAAGGTCTACCAAAATAAAGTAAATTATGAAAAATTTTGTACGATTTGTATCAAGATTCCTCGAATTTCGAGGAGTGGGCGAATTCTAGTATAATCTAAACTATATTTTTTAATATATTATAAGTCGAAAATTAATTTTTTTCAGTAGAGCATTTTTCCGATTTAGAAAATTTGGAAATTTATGTGTAAAAACATATAGGGAATACAACTTCTCTCCGATCCAATAATTCTAGTACAGTTTGAAAGTCAACTTACTATTTATTTTTTAAGTTCTTTTCAGTAACTAAGGTAAAATTTCTTTTTCATATCTAATTTTTACTATAAAAGTGGAACTGGTATTGTTGTTTGAGTAAGTTATTTTCAAAACAAAAATACAAAGTACAATTCATACTTCGAATACACTAATACACAAAATTAATGATTTGAAAAAAAATACCCTTAATTCGCAATTGAACCATATAAAAACAAACTATAGTGTACGTTAAAAAATATAATCAACATTATTTGAAAATGATATCGGATCGACTTGCTATAGTTTTAGGATTAGTTTTGATTTAAATAGAACGTTCTAACTTTACAACATCTAATTATACACTTGTAGAACAGTTATGTTATAGTTTAGTTTTTTTTGCAAATTTGATTTTGTTATTAACTTTTATTTGCAGATCAAATCTGCAAGTTCAAAAGCCTTTAAAAATATACTTTCACATAAAGTAAAAGTTTGCTAAAAAAAAAAATTCGCAACAAAAACTAATTTAAAATAAATCAGTTCGCTATTGAATTTTTAATTAGTTTCCGGTGGTACACGCCAAGTTCCACTCATTTTTTATTTTTTTTTATTTTTTTAACATAAATTAATTTTAACAGAATCATTAACATAAAATTATCACATCTTAAAGTATCCGTTTATATTTTGGATCTTCATATCATAAAACTTCTTAATGACATTAATTAATGCATCATTGACATAAACTGGTTATTAAATTCTCATAAAACAATACAAAAACAAATATACAGCTTCCGAAAGCTATACTCCACTTGTATTTGAGACAATTAATAACGTTTATGAATTTTTCGAAGGTAAATTACTTTGATTTTTTTTTCTTATTTCATTATTTTTTTTCTTTTACTTTTTTTTAATAGATTGATGGTAAAAATAATAAAATTTAACCATAGTATAAATATCAATGCGATACAGTACATCAGCATCAAATTAAATCTTCAATTCATCAAAGCAACTATTAATACAAAAAAAAAAAAAACAATTTTATTCAAAAATGGTAAATTTAAAATTTTGATTTAAAATGGATAATTGTTAATAAATAAATTATATTTTTTTAAATTACAGAAACTCTTATTGTGTACATTGGTTTGTTTAGCTATTGTTGCTGCTGATGTTTCTCATTTAGGTGGTGGTGGTGGTGGATACAATTATCCAGCACCAGTACGTCATGAACATCATGAAGAAGCGTCAGCTCCAATACCAGCACCAGCACCAGAATATTTACCACCAGCACCAGCACCAGCACCAATTCCAGCACCAGCTCCAACACCAGAATATTTACCACCACAAGCTGAAGAAATTGCTCCAATTGTTGCTGAATCTGAACCAGAACCAGCACATACATTTGGTGATGATGGTTATCAATATAGAGCTGTTAAAAGATACAGATTAAGATACAGACATTAAATATACTAAATTGTTATTGAGCTGTAATGTGTTTTGTTATGTTAAGATTATGGAAAATCATTAAAAAAATTAATTTAACTTGAAAAATTTTTGATTTTTTTTTTAATTTTACAAATTGAATAGTATACCAATTTTACGTATAGTCAATACATCACTAGAAAAATGTATAGTATTAAAAATAATACTGCAATGTTAACAAGTTTCCAAGTACTGTGAGCCTGAGCATCATAAGTATAATTGCGTCATGTCAAGGTCGATTATTATTCACAAAACAAATTTTTTCTGCACTACTTCAATTCCATTAATATGAACTTCATAGAAAGGTGACCAAATTTGACTTTCATACTCCAAATTAGATCTAAAGATATTCGAATACAAAGATTTGTAAACATATAGATCATTGAGTTCCTTTCTACATTTTATCACATTTTAAACAAGATTATTATCTGTACTCTGTACACCATTTAAAGAAGTTATCGAAATCTTCTTGTAGGAGTAAAGCATCTTCTGAAGAAGTTAATTTTTTAATGATTTTCATGTCATCAGCGTAAATTTGCAGTTCACTACTAATTATAACTGAAAAGACATCATGAACCGAGATAATTGATACGCATATACATATAAAAATCATTAATTTCCGGATTTGGTTTGTAATAAAGTTATACGAGTTAATTTGAAAGCAATTCTTAAAGATCAGATAAATCTTTAAAATTTCGAAATTGTTCACAAATTTTGAAAGTCGTATTAGTGTAATCAAAGTTATTCGAACAAATCAATTGATTTGTCCATTTTACAGGAGTTCTTGACAAATTCTCTTTTTCCAATTGAATTTTTCAAGAGCTCCTTCAAAACTGGTAATTAATAAATGCTTTAAAATCAATAATAATAAATTTTCGAAACGTTTCTTCGTAAAATATATACCATCCAAAAACATAAAAATAAAACTTTTTACATTGAAAATTTTAACAATTCATTTTCCACCAAAAAAAAAAACAAAGAATGTATTGACTCGACTTGAAATTGATATTTTATCATCCAAAAATTTATCACCAATAAAAATGTTCACCTTTGGAAAATCAATTAAAAAGAAAATTCATGACAAGAAATATTTTCGCTTTAAAAATTCTTAGTCAGGTGTCGTAATAAAATTTTAAACAATCACGTTGTTCGAAGTTCTAAGTCTATAATAAAATATGATCTCCAAGTTGATATAAAAATTGATTGTTGAACTGATGGGGACCCAAATAAAACATACTCATTTAATATAACGGGCGTTATATTTTTTTTTCTTTTTGTTTTTTTTTTGTTACTCAAATCAATTTCAACAAATTCCATTACATGTGTATCAGCTTATTTTTGTAAATTTTTGTTATTGAAAAAGCTTTAAGGAGTACTCAATCATTGGTTGATTCACCATTGATTTACGATATCTTGTTGAGATAAAAAAAACAAAAACATTTTATTTTACCTTTTGAAACAATTCTGATATTTGAATTGTTTAAATGTTTATTGTTCGAATACGGAGCAAACCATATATTGAGACGATTAAACCACACATAGAAAGAAAGAATAATAATAGTTATATTACAGCTATAGTAGCTCTTTGATAGTTCGATTCTAAAGAAAAATTAAACGTGATGACTGACATTTATTTTTCTTTGGCCATGAAAGTCTCAAAAGGATTTGGGTTGAGTAATTCTACTCATCTACATCAGTCTTTAAAAAGTCTATTTCAAATACGTCAATTCGGTTTTAACAATTTTAGGCATATCAATGTTAACTATCACCAACTGGGACTGAAATATAAAAATTCTTTAGTTGCTTGAATCTTGAAAACTATGAAAAATGCTACAATCTTTTACGTTTCCCATATGTTTCAAAACTTTCATTAACTCTCTTCATATTTATCTCTACTATACATATACTTCTCTATTTAAAAGCCTCTACAGTCTCCGTGTTATGTGCCGCGTAATTTATTTTTAAAATTCTGATTAATTTAAAAGCCCCTTGTTTTTACATAACTTTTCACTGAGTACATACAAACCAGAAATATGATACAGTAAATTAATAATATGATTTTTTTAACGTGACCATTTTACTTTATTTTATAAACGCAACTAGCAAAGTTACCAGACTTTTTCTTATAAGCTCAACTTTTTGACTATAATGGACTTAAATATACCTTAACGAATTCTTTTAAGCCTACCTATATTGTATAATATGTATAGTTTTATTTTTGTTTTATTTATATTTACATTTATTACAATTAAAATTACTAGGGGCCCCTGTTGAGTAATTATATTTCAAGTTGAAGTCAAATTTAAAGTTTAAAAAAAAAAAACAGTAATTTACGTACTGACATAGACTTCGCACGATATAGCAGAAATCACTCGTGCTTATAAAAAGTTTTGTGGTTAGTAAATTTTATTTTTTATTTAGGACACATAAATACACGTCTCTCATATACTGCTTCGTTTCCGATATATTCTCTATAGTATAAACTATATATTTCCTATAGTTATTACTAAAAATAAAAAATTTTGTCATTAAAGAGGTATGTATATATATACCTACATAATACATAATTTTAATAAAAACTATATTATTACTACAAATATCCCAAATTTAGAGACAGTTACTTAAAAAGATAAAAAGGAAGAATTCAAGTGATTTGTTTTTTTGTTGTTTTTATATTTGTTATTTTAGATGAATTTGTTTTTTTGTTTTTTTTTTTTGGCATATGTACATAGATTCATTTGCAAGTAAATATATAAATTATAATAACTGATTTGTTTGCTTTTGTTTATTATTTTAATAAGATTTCACATATGCATAATGTATTTGCTGAATAATAAAATCTTATGAATACAAAATTTTCAACTGTGTGCGCATTTTTGTTTTATATACAATCTTATATATTGGAGAATCGAAATAAAATAGAAAGGTGTCTACTGCGCAGGTCCTTAAATGCTTGTCAATTATAATTATAGATAGCTACTTTGACTCTATTATGTAAAGATGAAATTGCCCGTCATATGATTTTTTTTTGTTTTTGTATTTTTTTTGTTTTTGTTTTTTTATATTTTTGTTTGTTTTTGTTTTTTATTTTAATAAGAACTCACGAATAATGTATTTGGTGAATAATAAAACCATATGATTAAAAAATTTTCAACTGTGTGAGCATTATTGTTTTATATACAACTATTATATTAGAAGTTCAATAAGGATAATTATATATACTCTAACTCTACTATATAAAAATGAATTTGCTAGTCATATGAACAATTCAACTGATTTTTTTTTGTTTTTGCTTTTTTATATTTTTTATTTGAGATGAATTTGTTTCTTTGTTTTTTTTGGCATATGTACATAGATTCATTCGCAAGTACATAATATAAAATATAATAACTGTTTTATTTACTTTTGTTTATTATTTTCATAAGATCTCACTTATGCATAATGTATTTGCTGAATAATAAAATCGTATGTGTACAAAATGTTCACATGTGTGCGCATTTTTGTTTTATATATAATCTTATATATTATATATATTAGAAGTTCAATAAGGAGTAGGAGAATCGAAATAAAATAAAAAGGTGTCTACTGCGCAAGACCTTAAATGCTTGTCAATTATAATTATAGATAATAAATTTACTTGTAAGCTCTAATAGCTACTTGGACTATCGGCTTAGATGTAGTTTTATTAAAATTTATTGTATTTTTGTATTTAAGATGGCTTAGTTCCTGATAATAGTGTAAGATGTGTTCCACATTTAAATAGTTTATAAAAATAATCTTGAAATATTATTCTTGCACCGGGTATAGTACCGCACTTAATATACCGAAGGATATTCTAGATAAGTTACCGACAATAGAATTAAAAAAAGTTTAGCATAATGGTCTATTGGTGAAATGTTTATTACACTTTGCAATCCCAACACCACAATATATTTTAAATTCAATTAGAGATTAAAAAGATAAGTAACAATAATTTGGTAGTTACATTAATCAAATCTACATAGAGTATACGCGAAACTTTACGGGTCTAGTAAAATAAATTAATTTTCAATTCCAAGAGCTTTGAGCTCGAGTTTGACACATCGTTGGATTGCATTGTTTTAGTAATTTCATTTATTAGAATATGGAAATAATGCAATTATGCCAAGTCAACAGAAATAAATTAATGCTCGCTACCGCTATGTAAAATAAAACAAATTCTCATAGACAACATTACTTAAAATTTTTTAATATATTTTTACAATTTCAAGAAATAAATTTAATTATCATCGCTTGAAAGATTTTTACTTCCAACATAATTTCAACTCGTTCGTTTAATCTGATTTTGGGGGAAAAAAAATTTGAACTATTTTTAATAAATTTGATAGATTTCTCTTGATTTATGTGTGTTCTCATTTTGAGTATAGTACAGAAGTAAAGACAGTAATTTCAGTTTCATTAAATTTTTCTTTTAGCCCATGGAAATAAAAGGATTCGTCCTAGTTTTTGTTCAATGAACTTCCAGTAAGATTTAAATAAAAAATAAAAAAAACGGTAAATTTGCACACTCAAAAAAATGTTAGCGAAATTCGTAACATTTCATAATTTAAACAAAAAAATTAAATAAAATTTACAAAACCAGGACACCCAATGGTGTTTACATTTATAATTCATAAATTCATGTCCTCGAAACGATTTATTTTTTTATATCGATACACACTTCAAGATAATAAAAATGAAACGATATTTTTTTTGGTTTCTGTTGTTTTTATTGTTTTTTTTTCTTTTTTTCTTTTACCCTATCAACAATTTGGTACTGGCAACGCAATTATCATTGTCATCACTTTTAATATAAAATTTCAAAATAGGGAAAGAAAGAAGGATTTGAAATTTTATTGTTACAAGAATAACTTTATTCGTGACACTGGGATAATTTGTGTTAATGAAAAATTAAATTTTTAATAAATATCGCCAGAAGATTGAGAAATAATCGACAGAAAAGGATTTTAAAAAAACCGTGAACGAAAAAAAGAAAATAAAAAATTTTCATAATATAATTTCAAAGTTATAGTTCTTAAGTCTATAATTAGATACAATAATTAGCAGAAATGCATTTTCATATTCAATAAAGTATGTAAGGAGATATTAGTTACTACCTTGGACTACTAGAAATTTCTTCAATCAAAATGAATATTGAGGTAAACAACACTGCCTATAATACAATGTACCATACGATAGTTAAGGATATTTCTTATTAAGACCATTTCACTCGGATTCATCCGATACTATGAATTTGTTAAAAACCAAACCTATTTTTCCAGAAATATGATAATATTTATTATATTGTTTGATGGGTGAATCCATAAGGACTTATTCGAATTTATTGAAAATTGTTCAGATGATTTATTGTTAATAATTTATACACCATGTCCTAATATATTATAATTTTTATTCTATATTAACATTCGAAACTAGATGTCGTTACAATATCGAAATAATTTTTTTTCTTCGTTTTTTTTTTTAATTTTATTAAAGTGCTTGTCAGAAAGTAATAATTCTGTATTTTTATAAAATGACACTTGTGCTTCTGTTGGGCTGTTTTTTTTATATTAAATATCAAAATTCAGGAATACTTACTTATCCTTAAACTTTGATTTTCCATCAATATCCTTATAAAATTATATTACAAGTTGAATGCAAGTGGGTAAGCACTTATCATGGGATACAAAATGGTTTTGTGAATCTGATATGGTTTTAAAGTGTTAGAAATTGTAATCGACGATATGACATTAATGTAAAAACAAAAATAAATATATTTATTTCCATTGCAAATCGATATAATATAAAAATAATTTACTTTAGAAAGTTATAAATTTTGCGTAAAGGATAACAAAAGAAAAACCATTAATTTCAAAAATTATGCGTTATTACATTTTAATTCATTTGATTAAAGACAGTTACAAATTTATCATTACGGTAATTTTTTTATCTCCAAATTTTTTTCAATAGAATATGGCTCAAAAGCACATCGAGGTTAAGTGGTCCAATAAAAATTTAAGTTAATATAATCCAAAACTCTTTCTTTAAATCACACAATAAAAATTTTTAAAGAATTATAATGATAACAGATAATAATGGGAAAAAAACTTTCATTGAACCATACCTTATATAATACTCATTAAATATAATACTTATTAAAACAGGTTCAACAAGCAAATCAATAACTATTCAAATATTCAAATTTTAATGTTTTTTTTTATTTACTGCAAAAATTAGTGGAACTAGAAGATTGACGCGCACTATTTAAAAATAAAATCTTAGTTTAGCAGTCAAAACTTTGTTAGAAGACTTAAACGGACGAAGCCGTTCGAAATGTGTTAGGTTGAATTCTTCTATCTTGCAATAATTTCTAATGGAATTTCGTTTGATCAATGATATCTGAAGTAATGAAGCCAAATATGTATTAACGGTTAGTCTTAAAGACTAGTTTTAATCTTAACAAAAGGATGGGAGTTTTTAGTAAGTTAAAGTCTACAAAGTAACTCAATATTTATGTAACGAATACAACCGCGATCTTTTAAAATCAACATTTGCGGCTGCTAATATCAATTATTACAACTGTACGCGATTCGAACCCAAAACTTTCTAACATTTATTATTCAAGTGAAATGACCACTACAGTCACCATATCGGCTGACATTAAGTTAGTGGTTAACAAAAAATTAAAATTAAAATACCGTGGTTGCGAGAGTGTTTAGTTAAATGAATCGCAGTGTATTTGAACTGAAGAATAGAAGAAGACATTTATTTTTCCCCTTGCATATGCTGATAATTTTAAATATTGATTAAAAGATTCGATTTCGATATAAAATATTTAATCTACTACATAAATTAAATTGAAATCAAGTTTTAAAATATTTTAAATTGGGGAACTAATGCTTTAGAAATAACTTTCAAGCTTCTTGATTTTTGTAATTGCAATTGTATCAATTTTTTTTCAAATAATAGATAGATTTTAAGTCTGGCCCTTTAGAATGCTAGTATTGATTGAACTAAAGAAAACAATAAATGGTGGCATGTCATAAGTACTTATGTCCCATCAAAAAGAGTTAATCTCATAACATATCGATGTCTTATACGGTGTCTGTATATTTTCTTTTCTTTAACAATTGCATTTAATAACTTATTTATTTTACTAATGATTACAATCGTATTTTTAAAGGAATCTATAAAACAAAAAAAAACCAACCAGAACTGTGTGAAAAATTATGAGAGTCAATTAAATCTCGTTCACTGTAATCTTAGGATTCACTAATGCCTAACAAAATGAGACATTTAAAAATTGATACCCGCATACTTAATTTTAATCAAAATTAAGTATGCGTCCCATCATAACTAAGTTGAATACATGTGTGTCTCGGATTTGACTCTTGAGTGGGTAATGAGAATTAGTCTTGATAAATAATTTGTTTCACTTATTAGGAATGATAAAACTAAACCCAAAAAACAAAATAATGTTCTTTCAAAAGACTTTCTGTATCCTTGAAATATTGAAATATTTGAAATCTATTATTACTTTTATTTCTTTATTTACCATAATTTACAAAATTGAAACTTATGTGAGCACTAGCTGCCAGCCAGGGCTTTTGAAATTTATTTCTACGTCAACGCATGTTAAATACTCAAATATTTCATACAAATAAAATTAACTGAGAAAAAATAGTGATTTTGAGAAAAAATAGTGATTTTGTCCTTAATATAGGTTATAGTAAAAAAAAACTAGACAGCCTCAAATACCTGAAAATGCTAGTGTATATTAATGAATCACCCAACATAAAAGAAGGATATTACAGTATTTTTTTTAGATGTTGTAGAAACAAATTTAGTCGAAAACTTATCTCCTTAATTATTTTAAATAGCCAACCAAAAAATTAAAACTCAACTAAATAATTTATGAAAAAAAATTAATTATAATTAAAAGAAAAGGATCTAAAAAATACCTAGGTCATTGAAATTTACTGTTTGAAAAAAAAATAAGTGAATTATCCTTTTTCTTAAACACAAAAATACAACAACAAAACAATGGCGAAAATATCTTAAAAAAAATTAAAGAAGATACAAAAAATGCTATAATTTTGTTGTTGTTATTCTGGGAAGTTTTATTATACTTTCTTATTTTGAAAAAAAAAAATTGTATATATAATTAATTATTTTTCCCTTGGGAGTCAAAGAATTGGACAAGTTCGTGTTCTGTTGTTTCAAAAATAATGAATTTTTCTTTTCTTATTACTTTGAAAGTATTTCGAATTTGATAATTACTTCCTGTTACAAAATAACAAAGATAAAAAAGGAGATACTAAAAAAAACAAAAAAAAAATTAACGGTATATTAAGCTTTTAACCTTTAATAACTTCATAAAATTACCTTGAACTTGCTCGCAAAGGTTCGCAAATTCATTAATTTATTCAGGAAAATTTTATTTTTTATGTTTTTCTATGAACTTATTACCATTTTCTATTAAATAGACGACTTAGTAATTAATAAAATTTAAAACAAAGATTTTGTTTTTTATTCAATGATTTTTCTTCTTTTTTTTCTTCAAATAAATTCAATTAATACTATGAAGAACTATAAGTTCAATAGGTAGAATGGGTGGATTCCGGGATCAATCAATAATTGATTAATATTCTAAGTTTTTCTTTTTTATAATTAATAGCCAAATTTTATGTTGGTAGCTTTTATAATAGAATGTATAGTTTAAAAGGAGAATAGAAATAGGGATATAAAAAAGTTATAGAATCAATATTAAACAAAAAGACATAAGATAATCTCACCTTGCTCAATTGTATTAATTTTAGTGATTTTATCAAGGTGTGGCAACAACAGTTTACTTATATCAAAAACCTTTCAAATTTTAGTATTGTTGAGATTGTGATAAATAAGATGATTGTATGTTAATGATATAATGCGATCGAAGTTATTAATTATCCATTTTTAATTCAGCAAGTCACTAATAAAATTATTATCCATTCTTAAAAATACAGTTAATTGATAAAATTTGATTCTATTTATATAAACAATAATGAACTAAATTTTAAATAATATAATCAAAAATATATTTCCAGTTCTTAAATTTTAAATGTTAGATAATAAGGGATTCAGAGTGCTAATCATTGAGGCATCATGTATTATAAATATTTATATTTTGAATTCTGTAGATGCTTTTAATTTAGTACTATTATTATATTTGTTTATTTTCTATTTTTAAGTTTTGAATTTTAGTTTTAATTAATTTACTATATAATTGTAATGAATTCTAATATTTAATAAAATATAATAAATGAAAAAAAAAAAAAAAAAATATCTTCAACTATAATAATACTCTTGCAAACTAAATTAAATTTTAGCGTGTCTGTAGTTGTATGAATTAAAAACATTAGTGTTCTCTAGTTAATATTCAAATAAATACATCGAGAAACAATAGAGGCAGTATTAAGACTTGAAGAAATAAGTCTGGAACCTTATAGAGGAGAAATTCATAAGGTGTTCGGAGCTGATTATAGAAATTAATTTTTTTGTCAAATTCTTCCGAATATTGGACCATATATACTCACATACTGAATAAGCCCAACTCTATGCTTGGTTTTATTAAACGTTGAGCTAAAAACTTTAACGATCCCTATGTACTAAAATCACTTTACACCTGCATAGTTAGACCTAATTTGGAATACGCCAGCTAGATATGGAATCCTTTCTACAACATACATATTAACAGAATTGAATCGGTCCAAATAAAATTCCTCAAAATTTGCTTTACGTAATCTCTCGTGAGAAGGCCTATTAAGATTACCTCCATATGAGAACATATTAAACATACTATACATCTCAATATACACTTGAAAAACTCAGAACTGTCGCTGTTATAGTATTTTTAACTGAATTAATCAAAGAGGACATTTCTTCTACCTAATTACTCGTTAAGCCCAACTTTTGTTCTACTTCTAAGTTCTAAACCTTTTTATTATTTTGTTTTTATTTTTTTTTTTATTATTCTTTATTTTTTTTAACTTTTAATATTTTATGAATTTAACTTCAATTAAATTGTAATTAATAAATATATATTGTGATTTGCTTGATTTAAGCTCGGAATAAATAAATAAATAAATAACATAAAATATAAAATTTTTTTGGTGAGGCAAAGAAACTAAAAATAAATATAAAAATTCAATAATAACCTAACTAAAGAAAGCTAAATGTAAATCATTAAAAACAAAAAGAATTCAGAGAAATTCAAAAACTATCAAATAAAATTAAATGAAAATATCTACAGAAATTTCGATTTCTCCACGAATAAGCTCGAGAAGATGTGACTTAATCATGTGTAAAAAAGTATATTTTTTATATTACAAAGATTTCTGTTCAATTATGGATTTTTGTTTGAAAGTCTAATAATATAAAGTAATAACTTCGAAAATAAGTTATGAAATTCTGGAATATTGTTAGCTAATAACTTTTAGCTAATAAGTATCATATACTAAAAAGATCTTAAGCGTTTTAAAAACATCTTGAAATATGCTTTTTGGAAAATCATATTTACTTTCATCCTAACTTATATAGTACCAATCTTATAGATATAAAACTGAACCAATGTAAATCAGAGCTCATAAATTCAAAATAGCTGAAAATAAAAATAAACTTCTTTTCTCAAACAAATTCAACGGAATAATGTCAGAACCGTTAAGTTGTTACACATTCCCTTCCACCCTACTGAATATGTTAGATTCGAGCCAATCACTAGAATGCTCCATGAAGTAAATTCTTACTCTAGTTCTTTTGATCGATAACTAAGTGTTCTAACTGTTAATCAACGATTACGTTTGAATATACGTACAACTGAGACTAACTAACAAATGTTATTCTTTGTAGCTTTGATACTTTCGGCCTAACTTTTGGAAGTATTTTTAATAAATGTATATCTATTAACATAGGTATTAACTTATGACTTTTACCCTTCTACTAACAGCATGTGTCTGGTTTAGTTTATTTTTAGATTTTTCTAATCAAAGATGACGTTGTTTTACTAATCCTTCTGGATGATGACTTATTGCACAATTAAATGAAGCAAGCTTTCATCTAGTAATAGACGTCTGATATGCTTGCTTTAAGCATAAATCTGACAGTAATAAAAATAAGGATTATTAAGAAGATAAGTAAATTGAAAACTTTTCTATACCTATTAATTTTTTATTTATTACGTCACAATTTTACTCTGGTTTTTATTTGAAAAATATTTTTAACATTTTTAAATTAAAATTCACAACCAAATAAAGGAAAATAAAACATTTAATTTAGAAATTTTTGCTAATTATTAAGTAACATTTTGTAATTGGTTAACGGAAAAACACAACCCACTATAATCGAATTCAATTTTTGGAAAATTTATAATGAAATTCTAATCGAAAACCCTGAGGCTTGTTTTTCAAATAATATTTCTAAAAATTTATACCTACTTGTATTTTCACAAATATCCTATACATAATGGGCTGTGGCTAGACATTCCTAGTATACCTTTTATATGTAATATTTCATTCAATTTTTATCATTATTAAAAAAAAAACACTTACAATAATATTATAAAATGCCTTAGGTATTTTCATCACTCTATATTGCAAAAAAAAAAAAAATTAACATTAAATAAATTCTAATACCGGTTTATACATTTATATTTTTCATGTATTCCAAATAAAAAATTCTATAAAAATATTTTATCAATATTTGAAATAGAAATTGAATTCTAATCCGATAAATTTTTTATTTGTTTATTTTTTCAATAAACTCAGTTTGTAAATGAGGATTTTAAGAATAAAAATAGCAACACAACAACAAAACTACCGCGACGCGAAACAATGCATATATAGTATCCAAATACCCCCAAGTCTCCAAATAATTTTTGAAATCCCAATTCAATTTACAGTGTTGTTTATACATATATATAAATACATTTGCATTACATATTCTAATAACAAAAAATGTTGATGAAAATTATTTTGAAACTGTTTTACAACACTGGGGAGCAGTTCAGTTCAGTTATAAAATGTAATGCAATAACGATGAACCAATGGCAATGAATTAACATTATATTGAAAAATTATCCTGTTGAATATTCTTTACAGGTAAATTTCAATACATTTATACATAAATGTATTTAAAAATATATTTGAAAAAAAAGGGAATAGAACATCCCTGGTTTTTATATTTCTATTAGAAAAAAAAATATCAGAAAATCGTAAAGGGTGTAAATCCTTACAAATGTAAATTAATTATTCATGATAAGTTACATTCAAAAAAACAAAAAGAAAAAAAAAGGATTAACGTGTAAGACAATTTTGAATTCCCAGCATAATCATATCTAGGAATACCAAAAAACAAATAAAAAAATGTTTACATTAAAAACCTAATACTATTTCGCATACTCATGTTAATAAAAGAAATATATAAAATTTATAGTTGTTGAACCGCATAATGTAGTTACTATGACATAGAGAAATATACAGAGAACATACAAAAGCAGTTTGAAAAATAATCTGCTATAGCTCAAAGACTGATTCATCGGGTATGAAATAAGTAAAAAAAAAAAAAAATAATAATTAGTTGAAATTATTGGAATTTATAATCGGTTCATTCAAGTTATAGAACCTACTTGAACATATTATTTATGTTAACTCATCTGTATGGCAATGAAATCGAAGTATGCCCCAAAATAAGTAGAATAAAAGTAAAAAATTAGTTTTAAAGTTAATATCAATCAAATCTTTTGATTTTTGGGTTCTTCAATTAACCTCCTTTACATTTTTTAATCTTTTGAAATTGTTGAATTGCAATTTCACCCCAATAAATGAATTTTCATTTCCTATCACGAAAGCTAGAAAAGGTATATATCTAATTGAAAGAGTTCCAGCACCAATATAAAATTTCAATTTAGCGAGATGATGATATACAGTTTGGACCTGTCCTACATTGTCATATGACCATCAATAATCAATGATATCAATGATAATCAATGTTCATAGAAAAACTCGTGAATTTACAATATAAATTTGTATTTTGTATGAGTAGGGCAAGGAGATACACTATTCGTGTTATTATTCAACTTAATGCTTCTTTACGCCATAGAAAAATTAGAAAAGAAGGGCAGTACCTTCAAAAAGACAAACCAAATGCAAAAAGTAGCATATGTGGATGATATAGTAATATAATGGCAAAAAACTAAACATGTATGAAAGAATTATTTGTGCAACTAGAAATCCAGAACGCAAAACAAAGGCAAAACAAAATACCTAAAAATGTCAAGAAAAGAGCAAATAAGAAGTCAGATCGTCAGAATATAACAATCGGAGAGTGCAACTTTGAAGGAGTTATAAGCTAGTTCTCCACATTTAAATCGGTAAATATACCATACAAATTCTAAAAAATAAAAAGCTATTGTATATAATAGTGTATTCCAACTCTGTGTAAAAGCAGTTAGGGTGTTTATTCCATAGACTTGGAATTATATAAAAAAAAAAGCCATATGAAAGCGAAAATACAACACTCACCCAGACAACCGAAAAAAAACTGAACATAGACTCGAAAGAAAATTTTTTAGATGCATATATGAGAATCGAATTCTCCGACAGATTCTTCAAGGACAAGTTCATGACAATAGAACAATTGAATGATTCAACTTACCATGTTGTGTAAAAGTTATCCTGTGGATTAGATAATTTGGGTGTTGCCCTTATTTATTCTTGTAGTTGTTGCTATATTTTATTAATTCATTTTAAACTGAGCTTATACAATCTTCGAATATTTAATTTGGTATGAATCACACAGTATTTACTTATAATTATATTCTGGAGACGTTGGATAATTTGTACGTTAATTTTGGATGTATCAGTATAAAATTATACAATAATATTTTGATTTCTGGCTGTGAACAACAAATACATAATTTTCCACTTAATTTAATACCAAACTGTTTACTTTTGTAGTCAATGTGATTTCACCAGATTTAGAGGTTATCTAACTATAGCTCTAAGAGTTTGACGTAATTTCTTTTATTAATATTATTATTATTCAATAAAACTGTTGGGCAAATGTTTCTTCTTAACGTGAAATTTATGTGCGAAGATTATAATTCATTTACTTAAACTTCTACTTTTCAAATCATGTTTGTAGTAGATTAAAATATTACTGTAATATATGAGAGGATTGGAATGAATCAAGAAGCCATAATTGCTCTGTCGTCAACGAAAGTTAATAAAAATTTAATAAAAAAGTTTTCTAATTCTTAACTATAAAATTCTAATTCAGGTGCGAAAAGGAAGAATATAGTCTGAATTCTAACTGATTTCTAATCTATTATAATAAACTTTATGCTTACAGTTTTCAATTTGAAATAAATTGGCCACCTCTGTTATAACAATCTGTTATAACCTTTCATGTTACACATTTAAAATTTGGATTTCTATTTTTATTAATTTTATTGTTTTTCGAAATAAAAACTTACGTTTACGAATAATGTTAAAGCAGATGAGAATAAAGTGCTAAATTTATGTGATAGATGATGATGATATATTCCAAAACATCGAAAATGCATTTAAAACTTTAATTTTTTTTTTTTGCTCTTGGGTTATATTCTAATTCAAAATATATTTTTCTTAAATTTCAATGACTTAACATAACCATAATTGTACCAAATGTAATCGATAATCCTTTGAACAATATTCCAACCAAATTCAATACAAATTATTGAAAAATCGCCATCAAACCATTAATAGAATTTGAATATATTTAAAGCAACGTAAACAAAATAATAGAAGAAATAAATATGGTACAACCTTAAATGAAATTATTATCATCGGCAATCAAAGATAATTTTCTAACCACAGAATACCTTTATGTAATATTAATGTACCTATACAAACGAAAATGTTATTCCTTTAGAAATTTTCATTTAATTTCCTAATATGAATATTTAAATACTACTTCATACAGTATTCAGGTTTTTCTCTTGAATTAGTTTCTCACTGAAGGAATGCACAATAAATTTTTCTTTCAGAGTTATACCTTCAATTACTCAGAAGACGTAAGCTTAATAGATAACCGAGTTTGGCAGATCTTCAAAATTTTAAAATTAATCAACATAGAAAAATGTATGGCCTCAAAATCATCATATCTAAAAATAATATCAGCGTATCAGGCATATGCCGAAGTATTAATCAAAATAAAGTTGTTGGCGTATGCTTTATAGACCTAAAAAGAGCATTTGATACAGTTTAGTTAGATGAATTCATTTACAAATTAAGAGAACTTAGTATACCAAAACATATTATTAACTTAATTTAAAATATGGTATTAGAAAAGGTGGACACACTATTAAAATTTCATTATCAACTAAATATTTGTGAATTAAATTACATCATCATCATTTAAACTATACATAAGTCATATAAAATAGCATTTAAATAAAGCTAGGAAATCATTCATTTCAATAAAAAATAATTCTATACTCACAAAATATTTCAAAATGGATTAAAATAATATGCTACCAATCACTGATACGACCAATTATTATAACATAAGCATATCCAATATGGTTTAATATTAATAGTACATTAATGGGAAAAATAAGAAAATTTGAAAGATCATGTACAAGAGCTTGCATTAATGTACCACGAAAAATTCACACAACATATAAGCATTATTATTCTAATAATCAGATATAAGAGAAGAGCAAAATAAGTAGAATAGGTATATTAAACATAAAATTGATAAGAAAACATTTTGATAAAATAGATTTAGTAAAAGAAAACTCCTATATGTCATTTGATCTATACCCAAATGTACTTCAACAAATGCATGCATTCAGGATTTGTTCCTCCTGAAGCATTCACATATCTTCATGGTTAACGAAGAAATAAAGTACCAATTATATAAATGTATACCATGTAAATAGCAGAACAACATAGAAAAGAATAATATTTGACCAACACTACAAATTTTATAAAAATTCATATGTAGATATTAGTACAAATAGGTATGAATTAATTGGATTAGAATGGTTAGAATTATAGTTAATTGGATTAGTTATGAACCTTAGCGCATTCTTAGCGTATCTTTTGAGAGGGTTTAATCTATTACATTCTGGTACTTATTGGAAATAATCATCATTCGATGGATAATTTCATTCTCACCATAATTAGTACGATGAAACACTAGGGTGAAAAGATTGAACGAACGAAATCGGTGGTTTTAACAGATTAAGATATAAATGATGAAGCGATGTTCCCGTTAACTGCCTGCGTATTCAAGAGCACATCCGTAATCTCACGTGTATTTTTTAAAGATGGTTAGGTGAATAAAGTTGAGTCTATTGTTATAAGGTGGAAGAACAAAAGGATCTGACCAAGGAAGGAGACGTAAGCATATCTTCAGAAATTTTTTGCCTAACTGGCCTATTCAAGCTGAGATCTAACCAGACAATTATATAGGGATTTCAAGATGTATCGGTCCTTGAATTCTTTGAATCAGCGTTTTATGAATTCTAACATTGAGCTAGCTTTATTAATGATGTTATTATAGTGCAATTTGAATGTAATTTTTCATCGAAAGTAACCCCCAAATCTTTGATAGACTTGACTTTTTCTAAGGCTTGGTCATTAAGTAAATAATAAAATAATAACAAAATATAAACGATTAGTGAGTGAACAACAACCAAGCTAACTAATCCACAGAAAACAATTTAAAAAATAATAGTTCATATAATATCAGTTATTTTTAAAAATGTTTGTTGTTGTCATAATTTTATTTTTTAGGTTTTAAGTTTTATATAAAAAAATTTGAAATCACATTGGTTTAAATAAAATAATAAAAAAAATAAGAGAACAAATTTAAAATAAAAATTAACTATAAATAATATTGTCCCAAATGAGAAAAAAACCACATTATGTACTATTATAAGCATTCAATATTTTAATAAGTAAAAGCTAATTAAGCTTAACAGATCAATAGCTTATATCTAAACTTATATTGTAATATATTTTTGTTTATATCAGAGCCCAGTAATGACAACCTTGCTGACCATATCAATCAAATAGCTACGCCAACCCAGAGAGCTCTCACATCAAGTTTCAATCCAAGAGAAACATTTTCTTTACAAGAAGAAAAGCCGACAGAGTTCTTAATCAACTCAATAATATATCTGCTGAGCAGCTTACTGATGCGGAGAAAGATTCAATTAAGTGAGCTAAGAATCTCACTAAGAGTATTGAACTGCTGCCTAAACGGTAGAGATGTCTAGAGTAATTCCACACCCAAAAGGTTAAAGGGATCGAAGCTACAGTCTAAGCCAATTCAGGGTTGCAATTAAAGTATTAGAATCGGTAACCATCAATTCAAAAGCTGTGTTGGAAGAAATTAAATCTTCAATTACACCATCGAGCATTCCAATGATTTATCATTTAACTCTTAGATTTTTAGGTGGTGGAATTATCAAAGATGTATTGATACATATTGATCAAATATGTAAAGATTTTAATATTAGTTAGAGTGGGTCCACAGTTTCTCAAATTTTAAATAATATGCAGCAATATAATCGAAAGGACAATTGTTTGATATTTTTTTTACTTTGAACTACAGTATATCCACAACGGCAGTACCAATCCACGTCAAATATGAAAATGTTAAAATATGCTCCAGACCGTTATCTTATTAGATAAAGATGCTGAATATATATATATATATATATATATATTTAACAGATCAACAGATATAACGGTTTATATACAAAAACATCAAATCAACAAGGATACTTTCAAATGTCCTTTTCGTCCTTAAAGGATAAGATGCGCCATTAAACATATACATTTTTGGAAAGCTAGGAACATCAGGTATCCTTGGGATATAGTCATTAAGCCCTACTCGGACACAACATCTCACTCAGAATATCCTGAAATTTCCATTCATTTTACTCGAACTGCAGAACACCACATTTCACATTTACCATTTCATTTCACAAAAAGTGAATTACAGAACACACACGAATATATAAAAAATACCTTACACCTCCTTTTGAGAAATGAGATTTATTTTTTTTGAGAAAAAAATGAGAAAACAATTCAATTTGTCAAATCAAAATATCAATATAAAACTAATTCTAAGTGTGGCCGCCGGATCATATGTGGCGCCTAAGCTATATGTGGCCGCCGGATCTACACTGTAGAATATGGAAGCAAGACATTGAAAGAAATTATGTTTTAAATAAAAGTTTTTTTTCTATTTGTATTAAATTCATCGATTTTTAAAAAAATCTTTTTATTTATATAACAGTGGGATCTGCAGATAAATATGTAGTCCTTCAACAAGTCCTTTTCCCTTTCGGAATATTATATGAAAACCGCTGTATTGTATTGAAAATTAGAGAAAGTATGTTAAGTATGATATTTGAAAAAATATTCGATTCTTATGGAGTTTGCAGCCGGGCTCTTCGGTTTTTACATTACTATATTCGAATGCTTTACCATTCGGCTACCAACATTTTTCATTTACCAAATTTGATCCTCAACATTCTCTAGCTTGCAATGACCGTATCCAATTAAAATAGCTTCATTTTTTATTCAAATATTTTTGAATACTAAAATTTCAATTAAATATCATGAATATAAACTTAAGAAGTTGTATAATTTACTTGCTCAAGTGTAATGGCCTTGAGTTATTCAACAAACTTAAGTTCTTCGTAACCTAGAATATACTTGTCTCACCTTTACTTTTTGTTGATATTCAATCAAAGAGTAAATTCAAAAAAATCAAAATTCTTTAAGATTTAAATGTTGTAGAAAAACAAAATAGGATTTATTATCTACTTTATGATCATAAAATTCTTGAGGCATTCATTTTGGGAAGAAAATGAAACATTGATGAAAGTTTTTTTCATTTTCAAAATTTTGCAATGATTTATAAGTTTTCTTATTGCTGTTATTATTGTTATCAAGGATTTACTATTTAATAACTTTCAATTTTTTTGTCTTTAATAAAAAAAACAATTCTTTCCTATTTTAAAGCTTCTTTAAGTTATTATTTTGTTTTTTTTTTTCTAAATGATAAATATTCCCTATTATTTTTTTATCGGTTCTCAATTTTTTTTCGCTTTTTTTTTTATTTTGGTCCTTTATACATTTTTATTTGTTTTTTTTTCTATAATGTTCAGATTTATGCGACCTGATAAATATTTATTTCTCGATTAAAACGAAATTTTTTTGTTCTGTTTTCAGTCCTACTACTAAAATGCTTTTATGGAAGCAGCAAAAACAAAAAAAAAAATAAAAATAAAAAATCTGAAAACAACAAGTTTTTGTCATTTTTATTTTCATCTTTCTGCCTAGGCCTACTTAAAAATTCTAAAAAAAATCCCTCTGAAAATCCTTTTTAATATTTATTGTAAATCTTGATAATTTCTCGGTTTCTTCAGGACATTTGTGTTTTTTTTTGCATTTTTGGTTCTTGTTTTTTTTCTTTTTATATTTTGTGCTGAAATATTCGATATTTTTACAGTTAGCCTAAAGAAGTTCAATGTTAAAAGGTTTTAATGTTAAAGATAAATTTATGGTTTAATTTTTAGATAACAAAAAAAAAATTGAAAAAAAGAGAGTTAAAGAAAGCCAGCTATTTGAAAAAGACAAATACATTTTTCAGATCTTAATCATTTGAGAGTTCATTCCAAAATTTTGAAATGATTTGGTTGAAATCATAAAAATGATGTGAATTATTTCAAATAATATTAACTCAATATAAATATGTCCATAAAATTTGAATTAAAAACAAAAATATATTATAAAAATATTTTTGGGGCTCGCAAGTTGACTTTAAACAAATTTTTCTTTTTAGGACGACGTACTGAATCTAACCTTATTTCTATTGTATTTGTATAATAATTTGTTTGATTTTTATTGTATTTATATAACTTTAGCGATCACAAATCTTTTCCCATATTGATTATAAATTATAATAGTAATTTGAAAGATAAAAATATTATAAATAATATTATTGTTTTGATTAAACGAATGGGAAATCAGACTTTAACGCTTTTACTAATGATGATGAAATGCAAAAAAAAAAAAACAATTTTTTAGCAATAACTCACATCTTCATATTTTATGTCTCTATTTTGTAGACTTTAGAAGATATAGGTATTTATTTAAAGAAAAATTGTTTCTTTTGCCTGCAAAAAAAAATGGTTTCTATATAAAGCTAAAAATGTGTCTTTTACGAAGTAACAGTCTTCGGAAGAAAATCTTGGACCAGCGTACCAAATTAATATACCTCAAGGATAAAAGGTCTTCCCATCTTTTCAAAAATATATATCCTTAATGGTCTTGTAAGGACAAAAGGGACAAAAAACATCCTTATTATTTTGGGGTTTTCGTACATAAACCGTTTTATCTATTAGATATTTATCTATATATATTTTTATCTACATAGTTAGATAGTAATCTAAAAAATATTTTAATGTTTATTTAATAACGATAGGTGTTCCCGTTGTGGCGAATAGAGATATTTTCAGATCTTTCAGACAAATCAATCCAGATATATTAAGATTTTGCTTGGTCACTTGCTTCTACGCGGGTACAATATTCGCTTCAGAAGAACCGAAAATGTACTCGATGATCATGGCTGGCAGATAATTTCAAATGACTTGACCAAAAAAAGTGTTGCTGTATAAACTTATATATTTCAATCAATACGAAAACAAAATATTTAGAACAAATTATTAAACCATAATTTTCAAATAAACTATTAGCCATTCATCTGTCTATTCGGTATGCCTTCATGAACAAAATAATAAATTATATTTTTTAAGAAATATACAAATATTTAAAATAATTATTTTAAAATTATTTTGTTTGGAGAACTTTTTTTTTTCGAATAAATAAATTAAAATAATTCGAAAACTAGCTATAAGAAATTTGTAGTTCTTCGATAAGATTTTTAAAACTTTAAATTCTTAATATCTTTTACCTAGAAATAATCAAATTTTCAATTTTACACAACAAGTAATGTGAAAGCTATGTATATATCTATATTTACAGATTAAATATATTTACATTTAATATAATATAAAGTAAGTCGAAGTCAAACTTAAATTTTTAATTTTTAATCAAAAAGAAAAAGTTTGCCTTTTTCTACAATATGTAAATAAATTCGATAACGCACTCATACTTCTTTCTATGGATAAAATTTAAAGTTTATAAATTATTTCTAAGTAAAATAATTTTAAAAAAACCATATGTATATATTATGCAATTATATTCATATGAATGTAGTTTCTTAAAAATAAAGTTTTTCTTTAAACTTATGAAGTTCTCAATATATATCAACTTGATATACGTTGTTCTTATGTATATCGGTGTGCAAGAAATTTCAACCATGTACAAGACCGTCCGTTTTTTGTTTCTATTCACAATACTGCATTTTAAGATTTTCCATGAATTCTAATTATTAAAGCTCTTAAAAGATATGTAGACATTCAAATTTGACATTTCGATTTCACATTGTCATGCATCGAGATCACATAAACCATCAACAAATTTACTCCACGTAACTCGATCTTGCACAAAATTATCCTAATCCTATTTACAAAACCTTTCATTCAGGTTGCTCCTATTTCATATATTTCCGCTACAACCATTCCACGCCATCTGATTTCCATCAAAAATCTTTTCTTTGCCATCAAAAATCAAAATCAAAAATCTTTTCCACGCCATCTCACGACCATCAAAAATCTTTTCTGTAACCATTAACATTTCGCATATTCGCATAAGAGAAGTGAGAGCACATTGGACTTGAAGAATTTAATTAATTTTTAAGTGGCCTAATTTTATAATTTCTTCTTTCTACATCCTTTTCCGCACCACCATCTTTGCTGATTTAGCTTCCAAGATAGTAGAGATATGCAATTTTATCTACAGTCTCTTCGTTGATGATCTTCATTGATCAATTTTCGGTTATCCAGTCAAGAATCAATACGAAGAGAAATGGAAAAACAAAACTGCAGCCTTATTTCATTCATTGAAGATGAATTGTCCAACTTTTAGGAGATTGAGAACTTTACAACCAGCTTTCGAGTATAACCCTTTCTATCAATGAATAGCATCTAATTATGTAGTGTTTGCCACTTAGTTCAGTGCTCAGATACGATCCTCAACGTGGATCGATAATGTTATGTCTTTTGTTGGTCTCCCTTTACAGTTTCTTCTATCTGAGACATGGATCCAAGATGCTTATCAGATTGTAGTGTGCAATAATAGGCATTCCCAGTTGAATAAAAAAAAATGTGTATAGTATTTCCATTAAAAGTCAATGTTAACATCAATCACAACAACCAATATATTAATTGAGTTATTTTGAAAGTATATATTTCGATTCATGAAAAAATTAGATCAATTAAAGTACAGTTCAAGTCTTATTAAACATTCTTTTAACTAATTTAGCTAATATTCAATAAAAAAAAAAATATTTTTGTACTTTTTTTTAACTATATGAATCCTCATATAAATTCATTGGATGAATTTTTCAGTATTCCATATTCAATCTACCTAAAGTTCAACTAAGTTGCAATGAAATGTTATTTTATCACATAAAAATCATATGTACTCTAAAAAATATTTTTAAAATTTGATATAGTAAACATATCCTCTCTTTAAAAAATTTAGGGTAACCATTGTATGTTCTAAATTTCATTGGATTACACTGAGTAGCATAAAGTGTATAAAATTTAATAACTATTTTGAATTATTTTTTCATATTATTTTAAATAATTATTGATAATATGATTTGTATATATACATTACATATGTATTTAAAACAATTATTATAGTAAAAATAACACTTGAATTGGCTTTTACTAATATAATTTGTCATTATGTAAGTATCAATATTTTAGGAAAACGATATTTTGTTACAAAAACTAAATTCAAACACAAAATTGGTGTAAACTTTTCTAAAATAAGATCTCAAGATTTCAAAGTCTTCATATTTTTTTTGTAGCGACCACAATTATAAAAATTAAAAGTTTCTCATTATGAAGTAGTTTTAAAAGCTCACATCACCATCTTAAAACTCATTAAATACCTAGCATATTTCTGTATTAACTTTTGACTAAAACTAAACTATTTTACTCTACTAAATTATAAGAAGTTTGGCCCACCTTTAGTTCAAGTCTTCAAAGACAAAAATTATTTATTTTCAGCATTACAAAATAAACTAAGCTTGAAATATGGAATTTAAATGGAATTTTGTTTAAATATGAAAAACAAAATACCAAGAAAGACACTGAAGACACTGAAGACACTGAGACACTGATAACAAGAACACTGACATGATTTATCACAGGTCACAGCCCATTTAACAAACATTTGTTTAAGATTGCTACATCGGATAGATGTAGATGGGGACTCTGCTTAGAAGAAAATGAATCCTCCTCTCATATTATATATGTTTGACACCATACCTCGCAAAAGACATAAATATTATCAAGAATACACATCGTCTAATTCTGCTGAAATTGACATTAAAACAAAAATAACATCAGAGACATAGACCTGCAATTCTAGGATGATAACAAACGGGGAAGTACAATAGATCTGAAGAGGTCGTGTCTAGATAAAACTACTCATGAAAAAAAAGTGAGACAAAATTAAAAATATATATATATAACCTTGGCCACTCCCAATTATCATATGGCACAAGTATATATGAGGCTGCAATAATAATTTAGTACGCAAACTACAATCTTTGAATTGTGATGATGTTAGCCGGTCTTATGTTATTTAACATCGTAACGACTTTAAACACTTGTTGACATTGACCAAGAAATTTAACATATATGACAAGCAATAAATTCACTGACAGCAAAATAATTTTTGGTTATAACTATTGTAAATATTTCCATTGTGGATTGTGAAATATTTTATAAATATTATTAAATTAATCCAAAAATATAAATAGTGTAAATCAAATAATTGTAAGAAGAAAAATATTAAATATAAAAATAATAATAATAGAAATCTAAAAGTTTCTGAAATGCTTCATCATAAAGTTATGAAACACTTTAATAACTTTAATAAAAGCTATAAAAAAAAAAATTCATTTCAACAAAATTTGTGGAATCTAAATGTTAATTGTTTTCCTTCTCCAATTATTTAATTTACTCAGGATAAGGCGGCCTTTCTTTGGGCAACCAAATAAAGTCATCGACGACTGAGACATTGAATCTGTCACCAGTATAATATCTAATTATAGCACCAGCTACAAACTAAAACTTCAAGCTCATCCAAATAATTTAGCCCACAATCTAATACCAACCAGACGTCCGAGGAAATGGCTAAAACAAGAATGCCTTGTGTATTATAAGACATCCAAAAAAAAAACATAACAACCCAATGACATTGTGAATAGTCTTCGATGGAAAACGCTGATACAATTTTTAAAAAAAAATCAATTTTGCATTGTTTGTTTGGCTTTTTCTTATGATCTTAATATTTTCATTACTTCATTTAGTTGTTTCACTAAAACTATTTCCATATGTATTTTCGAGTACTCTTTTACTAGTACTCTTATTATGATTGCCAGATAAATTTATTATTGTTTAGTTTTATTTACACATAAAATAGATATATTTTCTTATTCTTATCCAAACATAATTCCGTATATTATTCTGCAACACCTTCTAAACAAAATAACCAAATTAATGGAAAAATATTTTGAAATATTATACTATAATATAACGGTCACTTTATCTGGACATTGCATTTTACAACTATATCATTATAACTGTATTACTTAACTATATTATGTACATCTACATAAATTTGTTTCTACAGTTATTTATACACAGATACAATGTATAAGTCTGAATACAAAACATACTAAAATTGAATAACTGTTTTTATGTTTATTTATGTAGATAAAAAAAAATTCTATCCATTCGAAGTTATTTAAAGTAAGTAACTTTTTATTAACAAGAAAGACATTATTCTATTGAATTCAGAGTATACATTTACTAACTAAAGATCAGAGACTAAAAAAAAATAAAACAAAATTGTTAATAAACTCAAAACTAACCTTTGATTCTCCCTTCCCTCCTGCCTTTTGTAAATGTACATTAGCATACAAAATAAACATGTAAGTTTTTTCGTTCATGCTATCAGTTACTGTTTTCTAATCCTTAAGGACTAACTATCCTTCTTTTAAAATTACTTTCAGTTTCTTCTTTTTTTATTATTATACTGACATTGATGAATTTATGTATTTCTCAAGCATGTCACGTTCTAATTATCGTGCATAAACTATATATAAAAAAAACTCATAAATAGGTAAAAGTACCATTTTTTTTGCTGTTACTTTTGCTTTTAAAATCTTCCTGAATATTTATTTTTATATATACATCATACATTATTATTTAAACATCGGAATTAGTAAATGCGAAAAAATTATACACATAATTTCTAGATAATTTTTGAAATAGTTTAAAAAAATGAAGACCCTTTTCAAAAAATTTTATTTTATATTCTGAAATTAAAATTGTATTTACTAAACTTTCCAGACAAGCAATCAAAATTCGAAAATTAGTACAAAAATAATTAGGAAATAAAATAAATAAAGAAGAACATTAATTAAAAAAAATCTTTAATTTAACTTAATTTATTCGTCCTTAACCTATCGCTACCCGTTTTCCTATTGTAATTGGATAAAAAAAAAAGTTCAACAGTCTTCCATCAAACGTCAATTTTAACAATAATGACAACAACTAAATGAACAATTAAGTTATTTTTAAATTATGTACATTTTTTTTAATTGAAATTTTAAGAGATTTAAAATTTAGACGATTAGCGTTGTCCAGAATTTGTTGTTTTTTCTATGAAATTAAAGCAATTATTCACAAAATGTTTTACTTGATAGTAAATTAATTTATGCTTCGGTAAAATTTATGGTAGTAAATTGTTACTTTTAAGTAACAAACTGGTTTGCTTGTATAAAGTAAGAAAAGGAAACAAAGTATTTATCAAGAAAAAAAGTGTGCCAAAAACTGGTACAAGTAAAACTTTAATCGGAAAATTTTATCGAACTTAGAAAAAACCATTTACCAGATTCAGTAAAAAGAGTTGAAAAATTTCTAAAAAAAATGTAACGATAGCATAGAAAAGATAGCAAAAATAAGATATGAAAGAACTAGCAGAAGCCAAAAAATGAGCCGCCCCTACTTGGATCAGCAAAAGATAATAAGAACATGGAAGAAGTTAAGGGTATATATAAAATATCATGCCACGATGTTTCGAAATTATATACGTATAGCGCAATTAAAAATACAGTATGAATCAGTGAGATTCTAAGAACATTTAAGGGAAGCGGAATCAACAAATAAAATAGGTACTAATAGTTGTAGGTCGGCAACTGCTAAACATATAATTGAAAAGCATTATCAAAATTGATAAAACCAATTTATCATTAATAAAGGAGGTACAAAAAATAAAACAAATTAGATACATACAAAAGTTTAGCAATTTCAACAGTTAAACAATTGTTTGAGTAATAATTTAGGAAATTAATACTCACCGTTATTTAAATTAATATAAACAAACTTGCAAGAGTACATAGGTACTTTTTGGGATTAGGATGGAAAAAGGGGAATAAAGGAGGAAAACAAGTTAGTCAGAAACATTGATGAAGGAATTATATTACTTCCGCTGCCGAAATATCGATATAATTATTAGTGAAAGGAAACCTGACAACAATTAAATTATTTATTTTTAAATTTATTTGTACCTAAAATAAAAATAGCAAATTTTTCCAATTGCTATACTTTCCAATACATTTGTGATATTATTCTAAGAATATATTATTTCACGGAATAGATTCTAAATTCATTATTATGCATATAACTGCATTCAGAAGTGGCCAATAGCTTGCATTTTAAATTTTTGTTATTTATAACGAAATTTCTAAAGGGAAATATAATATTATGAAAGCTGATATATCAATGAAAATCTCTTCGTAAAATGTAATATATAGAATCCATTAAAGTATTACATTGAATGTGTTCTGAATAAATTCTATATGCAGTTTTGTGGGGAAGAGTGAACAATGTTGCATCTCATCCGCATCCGGGAGCTCCATGGTGCATCATATATACGCATTATTTTCCATACTTCCAAACTAAAGCCTTTTATTGTGTGAAGCGAAATAAATGTAACTAGATTCAAGTCCACCTTCCCAAATGCTGAAGTTTTTTGATTAAGTCAAAATTTTACCTTTACGCAATCTCTCAGTGAATACCTGTGGTGAGTTTCGGAATTTTAAACGGTTTTGATAATCGGAATTAGTTGTAATTTTTTCCTATGTTCTTTTTAGGGTATGTTACCGATGAAATATGTTGGAGGTTGGCCAGTAGATTGGAGTATAGAATTTTAGGCACGATTATATGCTTATTGAACTGTTATGATGACTATTTAAACGAATTTTATTTTATTTTTTAATTATTTTTAAGAACAAAATTCGATTTTGAAACAACAGACGCACACAAAAAGGCTACTTAATTTTAATGAAAAATAGAATATGTAGCTCGAAAGTATTTTAAAAATCAGTTTACGATTATCAAAAATATCTACGACTTACGAGAACAAAATATTCTTACAATTTCAATATTCATCACTTTAGAAAGCGGTATCTAGGAAATTTTAATTTTTTGATTTATTCAATCATAACCATATTTAATAAAATACAATTTGTTTCTTTTGATTTAAACATAATTTTATTAAAAGCATTGAACGTGTGACTACAAACATTGCTTAAAAAGAATGGGAATTTACAAAACATGAACATTATTAAAATCTACCGTGAAATTTATTTCCGCTAAAATGGCTGAAATATTTTCATTTAAAAAAACATGGAAAATATCGCGGAAGTATTTCAGACATTTTTCATTACAAAAAAAAAACAAATGTTAACGAATATAAACGAATGTTAAAAATATAAAATGAAATTGGAAGGACGAATTAACAAAAATTATTCAAAAAACTTCAAACGAAGATTATTCAACTTAAACTTCAAATACTTCAAAAAATTAAATTTAACTTCATAAAATAACATGAATCATTCCTCTTTTACTTGATTTAAGAATATTTACAAATAGAGATGGAAATCAATATTAAAAAACAAGAATTGTTTAAAAAACTTTGGAAACTTTGAGCATATTCTCAAAGTCCAAAACCAAAAATGGGAAAAAACAATTATTTGAGAGCAAATAAATAATACCAAAATCATAGTTTATGCCTGTAAATGTGTTATCAAGGATTTGATAAACTTATATTTGATGCTTTTATTTAAAACGCTTTAAAATTAAATAAAAGTTCAACCTAACCAAGTTCATGTCGGCGTCAATTATTAAACTTACCCACAATTTTAAAGCGTCATCCATATCCACATTGATTGTTTTCTAATGCGTATTATAAATATGATAAAAATTTCACAAATTAGCAGAATTAAATACGTAGAATCGAAATCTTTATAAAAAGATCAGCTGGGATATTCCAGTCAAAAGAGATCAACTAATATAAGATTATTAACCTTCATTCTCTTATTATACCAAAAAGTATAAACTATAGATTTGGGATACAAAGTGTTATTATACAAATTTATTCTAAAACTAATTATGTCATATGAATACCAGTTATTGGGATCAGCTTCTAACATTGAAGTAATACAAAGGATACAATCAAATATCTTGCGAATAATTTTAACTCAGACCTTATGATACGAAAGAAAATATAATATGTATATATAAGTAAACCGATGGTTACAGCGAAAGATTTAAAAAACATGAAACTAGAATTCGAAAGATTTAAAAAATATGAAACTAGACTGACTACACACATCTGCAATCAACAGATTCAAGTCACAGAAAAATCACAGAAAAAGTCGAAATTTCAAAACACTGTATTCATATCATTGTATACGAACAATTATTTAAGTTAGTTTACTGTAAATGAGCAAATGTAAAAAAAATGTAAAAAAAAAGATGTAAAAAAAATGTACGTATTATAATATATAACAAATCCCCGCTATAACTGCAATCTTTTTTTTTTTTAATTATCTCTATTATTAAATTACAACTATCTTATAAATTACTAATATGCAAAAGGCGTATTAAAGATGACAAGTAAAAATTTGTGAAAATGTCCAAATGGCTTGTGAGGGACGATTCTACTAAATCGACCCCTTATATCAAAAATTAATACTAATTTTAATATTAAATATTTATGACTCTACAGTTACTTACAGAAAAAAAAAAGAAATATAATATGAATTTGACCTTAGTTTTAGAATTTACTCAAAAGATTATGAGGCCTGAGGCGTTTTAGTCTTCTTATATCAGCTGGTCAGTTGCCAGTTAGATTAGTAGGATGGAGTTGCAATCTTTCGCGGTATCTTTCGCTTTTTACCACCTCTTTCACGGAGCATATGTTTAGATCCTTTCTTATATTTGAATTGCTGACGTAACAAGGGGCATTGACAATTGTACGAAGAGCTTTGGCTTGAAACCTTTCAAGGATTTCTATGTTAGAGGTGCTAGCTGTACCCCATAACTTAATTCCATATGTGCACCTGGGTTTTAAGATTGCCTTATACAACAACACCTTGCTCTCCAATGAAACGCATAAGCGACGTCCCATAAGCCAATGCATATTCCTGAACTTAGTTCTTAACTGCTTATTTTTATTGAGAATGTGTTTTTGCCACGTTAGTCTACGGCTCAGATGCAAGCCTAAGTACTTTATCGAATCTTGCTGCGGTAAAACTTTGTTGTTTAGGGTTACTGCCGGACATGTGCTTCTTTTGGTGGTAAATGTAATATGCACCGATTTGGAGTCGTTAGTTCTTATTCTCCAAATTTTTAGCCATTGTTGAACTTTATTTAATCCCCTTTGAAAGTGCTGTGACGCCAGCCTTGGGTCTTTATTTGATGACAATATTGCTGTATAATCTGCAAATGTGGCCATCATCGTGTCTTCGCTCGTAGGAGTATCAGCAGTGTATAATAAATACAACATTGGACCAATCACACTACCTTGTGGTACTCCTGAATTTACATTAATTGGTAAAGTATACGCTTCTCCATATTTGACTACAAATTTTCTGTTCGTTAGGTAAGATTTTAGAATTAAGTGGTAATGGTAAGGTAAAGAGGTTTTCAATTTATGGAGAAGTCTTTCGTGCCACACCTTGTCGAACGCTTGTGATACGTCTAGAAATGCAACCGAGCAGTATCTTTTTTCCTCGAAGTCTTTATTGGTTTTATCCCCTATGCGATGAACTTGTTCTATTGTAGCATGGTTCTGCCTGAAACCAAATTGATGGCATGGGATCAAATTTTTTGATAACAGGACTGGTTTGAGTCTACTCATGAAGAGTTTCTCGAAGAGTTTAGATGTGATTGGCAGTAGACTAATTGGTCTAAATGATTGTACCATGTTTGGATCCTTACCTGGTTTTGAGATTAGAATAACTTGGGCCATTTTCCTTTGGTCAGAAAAAGAGCAGATTCTTAAAATGTAAATGTAGGTGATGATTGCGTGTCCCTTATAAGGTAATTTTTTAAGTAGCTTGTCGGTTATCCTGTCTTGATCTGTGGATTTTTTTATGTTGAATTCATCTTTTATTATTTTTATCACTTCACAAATGGTAAATTTTTTTATTTTTTTAAATTTATTTCATGGTTTTCTTCTTCGGAAATTTCACATTCATATGGTTTGAAGGGTGCTTCAAGGTGTTCAGCTAAAGTCAGCGCTTTTTTCCGATTTTGGCTAATCACCGTTTTTTTTTTGATTGGTGCAGTATGTTGTTTTGAGCGTTTCAGTTTTTTAGTAGCTTTCCATAGAGAATAGACTGTAGCTTCGGTTGGAACTAAGTTTCCGCTGTTACCTTATCAAGGTGTAAGCATCGTTATATATCTGTGGTTTTACAACGAAAGATAATAACTGCATTTTTAGAATTTCTTGTAAATCGCAATTGAATAAAATTTTGTATAGAATTTGCTATACTTTTCTAGTTATTTTTGATTTTTAAAAAATATTTTTAATGAAAATATTTTGAAAATTTTTAAAAAGATATGATCTTTGAAATCATTTTAATAATTTTTTAATTTTCGTAAAATTTTTACCTTTTTTTTAATTTTTAAATAAGTTATTCATTTTTGTTACATAAAAGTTATTGATGAAGAACATGATAACTTCAGTTATTCAGTTTATACAAAAAAAAAATGTATAATACGCAGTAAAATTTTTCAATATACATGGAAATATCTTAACATATAATTTTTTTTTTGTTTTGTACTTTTCGGTAAGTGTTGCCTTCATAACTGCATAAGTGAAGTTATCTGCTTATGTTAGAAATATTTTCAACGGCAGTTGTTAGTTATTCAGTTTTGACTTCATAAATTACTTAATATTATTAAATTTTATTTTTTTATTTAAAAGAGCTTAAAATTTTATATAAAATGGCATTCATAAAATTCGACAAAATTGCAGTTATCATCTTTCGTTGTAAAACCACAGATATATAAATATATTGTTTGTAGCTAAATTTCAAAAGAAAATTTAAAAATTCTAATAAGGTACATTGTAAATTATTTCCAAAAATACTTATAAAACTATCATTACCATACCATGTAAGATGCTTACTCCACAAACAATTTTATTCGATAAAAATTAAAAACTGTCTGTGTAAAGTAATGACAAAAAACACACACAGAGAAAATTTCAAACCTCCTGTTTGCTTAAAAGTTTTTACCAACTTATTTTTTTTTTTATTTTTTTTTTTCAGAAAACAAAACATCAAATCCTTTATTAAATTGAAAAAGTCACAAAACCCAAATAAACAAAATTTGCAAATCAACATAATAAAGTTGGTCAAGAGAATATTTACTTTTGATCTCGGTACGATTACACTTAAAGTTTAAGTGTAAATTGAAAAAGAAACAACAGTAGAAAAAAGAGAATTTTTGAGATTTTATAAGAGAAATCAGTAGAAATAATCATCAAAACAAATATTCAAATTAAAAAAAAAAAACATACTCCTATATAAAAAAAAATGGATTTGTGTTTGACCCAAACAACAGAAACTGCATTGTGAATTTAAATGAATGGTTTGATTGAATGCTTTTCAAATTTAAAAATCAGAATCAAAATCAGAAAATCAAATTTAAATAATGATTTTCTACAACATTCTTATTAAAAACTTTATTTTATATATATATAATTGATCCTGGATGCCGGAATTTGGAAAAAAAACTAAAACTGATTATTAAGATATTTTCACTGAAAATATAAAAAGCAATATTGAACGGAATCCAATAGAATGGATTAACACAATACAAGCAAAGGAAAAATCTGCGAGAAAAATAGCATAGATCCAAGAAGAATAGAAGAAAACAGCATAGCATAAAAGAGTTCAAATTATGGAATAAAAGTCGAGTCTCCTTTCACTAATCATTTGTATTTTTTTTGCAAATATCGATATTTCGGATGCAACTTACTTCTTTCGGATGCAACTAACCACATTTATATGGTGTTGAAGCCTTTTTTCGTGACTTCTTGCAAAATTTCTGTATTTTCTTATCGACAGATTCTATTTGCAAATCTCTATGTAGGTCATAGTTTCTTATGAGCCATGGCGCGTTCACAATGTTTCTTAGGACCTTATTCTGGAACCTCTGAATAATATCTCTATTACTTTTTTTTCACCCATAGCTGGATGCCATATGACCATACTGGTTTCAGTATTTGTTTATAGAGCAGAAGTTTGTTTTGTATTGTTAAGGTAGAATTCTTACCTATGAGCCAGTTCATTTTTCTATAGCGGATTTGTAATTCTTCTTTCTTGTTTTTTATGTGAGCTTTCCAGCGAAGTTTCGCATCTAACGTCATACCAAGATATTTGGCAGTATTTGAATGGGGTATTTCTTGACCATTTATATATACTGGTTTATGGTCAATTTTTTTATTTGTGAAATCCACATGTACTGACTTAGCTTCATTTAATTAGCCTCCATCTTTTTGTATAATCTTGGATTTTTGTTATGGCTCTCAGCAGCTTTTCTATGGATTCTTTATTATTTTCCCCAACAGCCAGAACCGCTGTATCATCTGCAAACGTCGCAATAATATTATTTTCTAGTGCAGGAAAATCACAAGTGTACAGCAGGTACAGTACCGGACAAAGTACATTTCCTTGAGGAACCCCGGCATTAATTTCTCTAAGATCGGAATATGCTCCCTCCTGTTTTATGTAGAAGTATCTCTTTGATAAGTAGCTTGCTATGATTTCCGAATGTTCTTTTGGAAGGATTGTTTTCATTTTACAATTCAACCCCTTATGCCACACCTTATCGAATGCCTGAGCCACATCCAAAAAGATTGCTGAACAGACCTTCTTCTCCTCTAGAGCTTTTTCAATAGTGTTTGTTATTCTGTGTACCTGGTCTATTGTAGCATGTTTTTCTCTAAAACCGAATTGGTGATCCGGGATTATATTCTTTCTTTCAATAATAGGTTTCAGTCTTCTTAGATAAATTTTTTCGAACAGTTTTGACATTATAGGCAGCAGTGAAATTGGTCTATAGGATGATACTTCATTCGGTGGTTTTCCAGCTTTGGATATCATGATGACTTCGGCGAGTTTCCACAATTTCGGCACATATTTCAGTCTAAATGCAGCATCTATAAGATTCGTTATCTTAATTATTGCCTTTTCTGAAAGTTGCTTTAGAATCTGCCCCGTTATCAAATCATATCCCGAAGCTTTTTTAGAATTAGTATTGTTTATTTCTTTTTTCACTTCAGCTGAGGTTGTTAATGCGATTTCTTCTTCTTCCTGAACTGATTCTATATTTAGATTTTCACCTTCTTCACCGTCGTTTGTTTGAAATATGTTTTTTAAGTGTTCCGCAAATAATTTAGCCTTTTCTTTATTATCTCTCGCCCAATTTCCGTCCAATGTCTTAATTGGAGGAATTTGTTTAATAGGTCTTTTCACATTTTTAGCTGCCTTCCAAAGAGAGTAATAAGTGCTTTTATCATTTGTTAATTTTTCTAAATATATATTAATCGATTTGTTTTTCACTTCTTTAATTATTCTTCTTAGTTGTTGCGTGAGATTATTTAGCCTAGTTTTATCTTGTGGAGCTCTAGCTTGATGTCATTTTTTCCTTGCTCTGCGTTTTGTTGCAATTAGTTCTAAGATTTCTGGTGAATATTTGTTTCCTTTCACTCTTTGTTTTAACACTGGAGTATTTTCCCACACTGTTAGTTGGGTATCTTTAATGTATTTCTCCACCTCTGAATCCAATTGTTCTTTGTATTGTAATTGTACAGCTAGTTGGATTTTTCCTTCCAGACATACTTTGAAGCTTTCCCAGTCAGTGTATTTATTTGCCAGAACCGGATTCCTCTTCCTTTGAATAGCGCCTTCACTTACAGTTAGTAGTATTGGAGAGTGGTCAGAATTCATTTCCTGCCAATCTTCTATCTGTATGAAATTATTCGAAATGTTTTTAATTATAAAAAAATCGATTAAATCAGGTATTTTATTTAAATCTGTAGGCCAATAAGTAGGTTTTTCTGTTGATATTATTTCACAGCCAAATTCGCTTGTTGCCTGGAACAATTCCCTGCCTTTAGTTGTTGTTAACCGTGATCCCCAGTGTGTATTTGTGGCATTAAAATTACCCCCTATAATAAACTTTTTTCCTAGTTTCTTAAAAAGATCTAAATAATGATGGTTCTTTAAAGAGTACTTAGGTGGACAATATATACTTGCTACTACAATAAATTAATTCTTACATTTTACGTTTACGGCAATAGCTTGTATTTCTTCTGTTTCAAATTTGGCTTCTTCAAAATGTTGTATTTTTTGTTTTATAATCACTGCACTTCCCCCTCTAGCAGAGTTACCCGGATGTATGCTATGGTAAACTTTATAACCACGAAAGTTAATATGTGTTTGTTTGGTAAAGTGTGTCTGCTATAAGACAAATATCTATACTATTTATGTCAAGGACTGCTTGTAGCTCTTGTTGGTGTTGTTGCAGTCCATTGGTATTCCATGAAAGAATTTTCAGTTTATTTAAAATATTTTTGGTTTCGAGGCAGATTTTTGGTACTGCCCTCTAGTGCTCCTATTCTACAATCCATATCGACCATAGAGCTTTCTATTTTGGTAACTTTAGATAATATAAGCAAGATGTTTTGATTTAAATCATTTTCCTGCTCGTTATTATGAACATTTCTTTTCCCCGTAAGGACTTGTGCATAAGTTTTACTGTTTGTATTTGTTTGGAAATCTGGTTTAACTTGCGACGTTTGCAGATAATTTGTAGTTTATTTTTTAGCGTATTGTCTAATATTTATATTCCGTTTTTGTGGGTTTATGTGCATATTTTTTAATTTAATTTTTTGCATTTCTTTTGCGATCATGCAACCTTTATAATTAGCTGGATGTTGATCTCCGCAATATACACATTTTGGTGGTTCATTTTTAGGTTTTGAACATTCTCTTGTATGGTGTCTACCTGCGCATTTCACACATCTTGGGATTTTTCCACAGTATTTTTGTGTATGACCATATGCCTGGCATGATTTACATTGTACTACAAGTTTATTCTTTCTTAATGGCTCAATATCCACCACACATTTTAAAATATTTTTAATCTTGTAAATTCTGTTAGTATTTTCTTCAGCTTTGAAAGTTAACATAAACATGTTTAATGGTACTTTATTTTTCCAGCTTCGTTTGTTCGTAACTTCTATTATTTTGTATTCTCTGTTTTCAAGATTTTTATTTATTTCTTCTGTTTTACACGAGTGCGGCAGGTTTTTCACCATTACTCTTATTGGTCTTTGCTGCTTACTTTTGTATGAGTGCCAATTTATACTCTGATAGCGCTTTTGTTACAGTTCTGTAATCATCTACATCTAACAAATTGATTTTTATACAATTCTTGCCAAGAAGTTTCATCTCAAACTGCTTTTCTGTTATTACTTTTCTTAAATTCGCGCAGAATTCGTTATAGTTACTAAATTCATCCACAATTATTTGAACGAAATAACCTTTTTTGGAGAAGTTTCTTTCTTTGGAGTTTCTTTAGAATTCCTTTGGGGGGGGGGGGGTAAGTGAATCATTTAGCTTCCTTTTTTGCTTCTGTTTTACTCTAATCCAGTCAGTCTCTTTGGGTAACTCTTCCCCATCTGTAGAGTATACTATTTTCTTAATATTTTCGGAAATTGATAATTGTGGAACTTGTGTAGCTTGTGGTTTCTGCATCTTTATATTGGTGATTTCACTTTTAAGTTCCCGTATTTGTTTTCCATATTACTTATCAACTGATTTAGTTGTGTTGTTGCATTGACAGCTTTCTGCCATTTGTTATACAGGGCACTCTCTTTCATTTGATCTCCAAGTGGTGGTGATCTATTAATTTTTCCGCTTTTCTCTTAAACGGATCCGCTATATTTTTTTTTTAATTTTTGGTGTTTTGGACCACTGGCGACTCCTCTGACCTCCTTTTGAGGTTAGCAAAGCCCTCGCCGACAGCCGTGGCTTCTGCCGACACTTTGGTAGATATATCTACCGGATTTATTTCTTCATTAACGTTATTCATATTTATATTTTTATATATTTGTTGCATTTTACCTACTGCCAGGACATTAACTACCGTCCCTCAGGGATCAGACGCAGACCAGAGAGCCGCTCGTTCCGAGGCAGTCGCTTCGGGATTTTTATTTGAACTTTTAGTCGCCTTTTACGACAAGCAGTCCATACAGCAGAAGTATTCTAAACCCCTACCGCAGGGTGACAATTATTACTAAACAATTTTTATTTTTTCGATTATACAATCACACTTATTAGAAATTTTAATTTTTTTCCGATTGAAATAAAAATTGTTTTCTAATTTTTAATATATGAGATATTTTATTTCTAATCTTCGTTTAAAATGTTCCTGTTATAAGTAAAAATCACCAATTTGTAAACTTTGAACATACATTTTTTATTTAAACCAGCCAGATTTAGCTAACACAATTATGTATCTAAATAAATCTCTAGTGTAGTTAGTCTAATAATATTACGAATATACAATTTTGTTGTTAAAAACATTTATAATAATAATAATATGTGCAATGTGCATCATACAAATGACGCATAGGTAAATTAATTTTCGTTTAATTTTATATTATTAACAAAATAAATTACATTTATATTTGTAATTTATCATATCTTTTAACCAGGAAGAGTATTTAAGCTTATAAATAATTGAACTTTTGAGGAAATATTGAAAGTAGTGTATCTCTCTATCCATACATGTGCATTCAAAACAAAAGTAATCCAAAAGCTTAGCTAATGTTTGTTAAAGTCAATTATCAAATAAATACAGACTAAACTTTTATCCAAAAGGATCAATAATGATCAATCAACCTTAAGTTTAGTTTTTTACTATACTATACAAAAATATGTAAATAACTTAATTCCAGGACTCTGAAAGAATTAAATAACATTAAATGATTACTAAACTCAATAAAATGTTCCTCAAAAATATTCTTAAAAATGATTTATCTATACATAAAAATTGAAAAAAAAAACATTTTAAAATATTTCAAAACACTTACAACATATTCATTAACAAATTAATGTAATTAAATATTATGTAAACTTTAATAATTTAAATAAATTAAGTAAATCCAATACTAGGCTCACGTTTCTAAAAAAAAATTCTTATAAGATATTTATTGTTCATAACTTTAATATAGATAATCAATTATTATAATAATATATGTACATACATACAATGTGTATTTTAAACATTTGTTTTGTTCTACCTACATTTAATTTGACACAATAACGCATATTATTAAATGAAATCAATTAAATGAAATAATATTATTAAATATTTTTATTTAATTAAAGAATAAAAATAACGATTTCAAGGCTATATCAAATTTATTTTCTACCTACAGGAAATTTTTCCAATCATTGTCAAACAATTAAAATAAATTTATTTGAATCTATAAAAAATCAATACAGGAATATTTTATAATTTTAAATTATTTACTTAATAATGAATTAAGGATTGAAACCATTGAAAGAAACATGTTGGTTTGGTTACATACATGGTTGGTTGGTTTGGTTTATTTGTTGTTGGTTTCTAAAAAATTCAAAATGGTTTTTGTTTCGGGTTTGGTTTCTGATATGTATTTAAAAAGAGTACAACGTTTTTTTTCGGTTTCGGTAGTTCACTTAAAAACATTTTTTTTTATCAGTTAATTGTGTTATCCCATAGACTTGGAATTATATAGAAAAAAATTGTTATCATTCTAAATTTATAAACTTAATTTTTCCGTAATATTCCATCTTTAGCTGACAACCAGTAGCTGATTTAGCACCAATTGAAATATATTTTATGGATTATCCTGTAGGCTCTAGATGAAACATTTTTATAAATAAAGAATAAAAACTGTAAGTATGTTTCACTAATTTTATTAAATATCTCAATCGGTTTCGGTTATTACACCATTATCAGAAGACCGTCTTCTTCCAAAATCACATAAAATATTTCCCACACAACATGTTCAAGTATTGTCTTATGAAAAAATTAATGACATACCGACCTACGTTGACGATTGCATGAAAATCTTTTTTTGGAACCTTTCAAAGATTGTGATATTTGAACTGGTAAAAGTTCTCCATAACTCAATTTCATATGTACAGATTTGAATTAGGATTTTTTTGTAGATTATCTGCTCAGTACAGTATTTAAACTTATGCTAATCAATACATACACGTATTCTTATTTCTTGATATTTACTTTTGGTTTGAAAGTGTTGGGGTCCAGATGAAAACTTTGTAGATATTATTTAATAATTTATAATTTTTCAAAACTTAATTACAAATATACAATAATACTTTTTCTTACATAAATTCGGTATTTATTAACATTTGATTTATCAACTCTCAAAATTATTAAGAATCAAAAATTATTTTGGAAGACACACGAACTGGTATTAAAATTACTTGTCCCAAGTGAAGGAATGAACCCGCAGGCTGAAAAGGTATAAGCAGCCAGATTGTAGAGATAGATTCCAAAATGAATAATTGGTTTTTTTTTGCTTCTTAGCTTTAAACCATGACAATAATTAATAAGCCAAACAAATATAAAAAATACAAAAAGAGCTCATACTATAATTATGATAAAATTGTCTTCCAAAGATTACGCAAAGAATTTGATTTTCTTAGCAAATTTTTACATGTAAATTAGATTCTAGCTTATGAATCAAACAATGTAGAAATGTAAGTTTAAGTTTTTTTTTTAATCTAATACTAAGTTTTAACAATACTTCAGCTTTTGATATTGCAGGAACATGTAACACATTTGCACAATACTTTGAATCAGAAAAATGCGAATAGATTTTACCTTCGAAAATTTAATTGGCAGATGTCATTGGTTACATTGCAAAATGTTAACTCACTGATATTCCAACTCTTAAATCTAGACGTAATTTTGCTTCAGTAATGTTTTCATATGATGTTTTATCAGCTAGAATAGATTGTCCATCTATTTTAAATTTGTATAATTTATATGCTCTCCAATGCACAATACACAATATCGCAATATCGATTTTTATATCTCGAATTTCATAGAACTAATTATACTGTTGTTAACTCTCAACGTCTATGCAATACCTGTTTGTAAATGATAAATATAAAAAAATATTCAATTTAGTAACTTTCAATCTCTCGAAAATTTAAAAAAATTGAGTTATGCAAGTTTTGCTTTCATTAACTTGAATTTTACAAAAACAAAATAAAAACATGCTCAAATAAAAACTTTCCAAATGCAATATTTTTCTTGCATTATTAAAAAATGAAAATATGTATTAAGAATTTTATTTTATATTCTGTCCTTTTTGTTATTTATTTATTTAAAAAAAAAGGATAAGAAATAATCCTGAAATGATTTACAATCAATTGTTGCTACTCCCTTCAAAACAACGTAAAGAAAGGCAAAGGATACATTTTTATTTTAAAAAAAATTCTCCTGTAACCCAGAAATGGTTTACAAGCAATTGTTGCTTGTTATATCGTAGTCAAATTGTGTTTTCTTCTTTATTGGTTTACCTTAAATTTGAAAAGAGAACGAAAAAACAAATAAATAAAAGTTAAACTGTATTATTTTAGGATGTCTGTTAAGAAGAACTACGAAAAAAAAAACAAATAAAATATTTTTTCATAATTCATAACGAATTCAGTGACTTGAAGTATTTTTTTACCTATTTAATGTTTTTAAAAAAAAGTTAAGATGTATCGAAAAGTAAAGAGTGGTCACATATAACTAAATAAGGATATATTTTCAACCATAAGTTAATTAATTTTAACTTTTCGAATAATTGATACTTTACCTTATTGACATAATAAATCTCTTGTATTTCTTAGAATAAGCTTCAGCTAATCAATATCAATACATGAAGCAAAAAATCTGAAGAAAAAAGTGTTTTTTGAATCGAAAGCATCAATAACATTGGTGTAAATAAGATGTTCAAAGAAAAATAATCCGTCGTTGACACGACACTAGTTCACATGTTGCACTACAGCTTTTCCTTTTGCCACATAACATATACAGATTGAACATATTCTTTGAGTAGTCTAAAGCTGTCTCAAGTCGGTGCATATTCTAAAAAGTACTTTTTTAGATCTCTGTCAGGTTGTCAAATATATGCTCGCTTAACAACCTTAATCCAGTTTTCGCCAGACCTGTGTAGTCTCTGAGAATATCTACCTCGCAGATTTGAGAACTTATCAATATACCGATTATCGTGCTGAGAGCTAAGAGTACCTGAGAGCGACTTTAACCCCTTTTCTAGATTTGCTATATCATTTGTATATTAGAATGGCCAGAAATCCAACACAGTTTTATTATTTACATTCTACCAAGATCTTCAAGTATAGAATCTTACAACTACCTACCATGATAGGCTTGGTATAAAAAGATTTTAGTATAAAAGAAAATGATTACAAAATATGCAAACATCTAGTACTACTTAATTAAAGTCGTATTATGCAATGTTGCAATTAAAACAATGACAATGAAATCAAATATCAAACTTAAATCAAATAAGTACAATGGATTAAAATTAAGAATTCTTATACCTTATTATGTATTAATTGAAATAATGGAGCAAATCGAAAAAATTAACAACGATCCAATCTAAAAAATCTACACAATCGATGAAACAACTATAACTTCTTAATGAAAAGCTATTTTTCAAGAAGAAGCCAAAACTCTATCCCAAAAAATATTTACAAGTAACACGTATGCTTTCACAATTTTTAATTTTGCACAATTTTTATTATACATACGAGTTATATTCGTAATACCTTATAAATTATGTTTTAGTATACAAATTACTTACCTATACCCTATACTCCATAATCTGATCAAAATCTAATTAAAATGTCAATAACAAATTGTTAAAAAAATTTTAAAAATAAAAACGAGCATATAAAATTAAATTCTCATTTTTTAGTTCTTTCATTTCATTATAAATCAAATAATACCTTGTCTGATACAGGATAATATTTTACTAAATTCAGGACTCAAAATTTTGATAAAATTTTATTAATTCATAATAGACATTTTCTATAGAATTTTGACATTTTGATTATTGAATGTCTTTAAGCTTAACATTTATTCAATTTCATAATTGAAAGGTAATTGAACTTTAAATGGAATACCAAAAAAGGAAATAATTCGTTTGTAAATTTTATAAAGATTACGAAAAATTTTTTAGCAAGAGTTATGATTGTAATACTGAATTATTGATGAAACTTTTTTATCCATTTAAAAGGAAAACGCTTTTAAAATATCCTAAAAGTAATCATACACAGTTTATTTCATAACTTTAGTTCATATTTTCTTTTAGTTTTTGTTTTTTATTTATTTTTATTATATATGTACTTAGATATGTTACCTTACTAGCAACGTATATAATATTTTTTTAGGTTGAAGTAAGAGTTATTTCGCTGGAAAAGTGCCCTAAATCTTATTTTAATGTATGTTGTTAATGTATTTTGAACCAGCTCAAATGGTTTCTTTCCTCTTACCAAATTTATGTGCTTCAGCAGCTTCAAAACTTCAACATTATCGAGATACTAAATTGTACATTGCATGCTTTACACTACTAATCTTCACCGTTAGCATCTCTAGATATCTATGTGAAATCAAATTTCTTCTATATATACATGTTTGTACTGTTAATTTTTCTTTGTTTAACCTTTCTGGAACAGTCTGTGAGGATTTGTATTTTGTATATTATTCTCCGTCTTGCTTGAAAATGCGTCTTGTAAATCTGTGTGAACATGATTTGTCTTTGTCTATTTATGATAGTTAGTTGAGCTGTACGGATAATTGCTTTGTTATTGAACGTGTTGACTGTTTTAAGTATTTGGGTGTTACTTTGGATGTTAGGTTAAGTTGGAGAGAACACACCAGATACTTGACTTATTATTTAAATAATGTGGTTAGGCAACTTTATCACCTCAGCTTGTACTGTAATCGTTCAATTCTAAAATTGGTTTATAATGGTTGGTTTAAGTCTAAATTAAGTTACGATATCTGTTGTTGGGGTGGTACCTATTTCAATAAAATTGAACCATTACTTCTCAAACAAAAACATGCTATTCGTATTACGTGCAAAGTCAATCGTAGAACTCCAAGTTTTATTTTGTTTAAGAATTTAGGATTACTTCCTTTCAGACATATGTATATTTCTATAAAGTCCTCAAAACATTCTATAATAATTCTGGTTATACTACAGCTAGGCTTTATGGAACTTACAATTTAAGAGTAAATACCAGAAATTTTGCATCTATTCCAACGATCAATAAATCACACTTTTGTCATTTTTATAATGTCATTGCGCCTTGTCTATTCAACAAGTTGCCAGAAAATTATCGATGCGAAAGAGTTGAAGTCAGATTTCTTAAGAATATTAAATCATGGCTCTTATCTTTTGATAATCACTCTATTGAAAATCTTTTGAACCCATTAGTCTAACATTTTTTTTTCTCTAATAGTTTTTTCTTTTTGTTTTTAATGTTTTTATACTTTTAAATTTCTATTATTCCAAAATTTTATATTTTTCTAAATATTTTGTTACTTTTTTAAACTTTTTATTTTTCATTTGTTTGTATAATTTCTCTTAGAATTTTGTTCTAATTTTTAGTTTTTAATAGGATAAGCATAATAACTATTTTATTATATTAATATTTATTCTATTTTATACTCAATTTCCCCATTAATAAATTGATTTGTTTTTTTATCTAAGAGTTCAAACGCCACTTATCGTTTGGATAACAGATTGAACCTAGCTAGCTATTTCATTAAAACACTAGGCTAAGAAATCTGAATTAATTTGTTATATAATTTTGTAAATTTAGTATGTAAGTTAGCTTAAGTTGTTAATGAAATAAAGAATTATTATTATTATTATTATACCACGTGTTCCAGAGCATGTCAGAACCAATTTCGGGGTTCCTTTTTCCAGTCCTTCCCGGAAGTTGAAAATATCACCAATTGATTGAGAACCCTCGATTTAGTTAATAATTTTTTTTGTAATTTTAAAATAACGGCTCCTTCCCCTCTTAGAAAACTGAGTTACATGATCTGGAACATTCGCTATATAAAATTGACATTTACTGATTGTGTTTCGATAGTTTAATAGACCTTTTTTTTATCGTTGCTTCTTGTAGCTTACGTGATGGTTCATATGTAGAATTACTTTTCACCAAAAGAGTAGTACCAAGGGTATTCGCTTCCACCTTTGCTTTAATATCTATAAGTAATATGCAATTTAGGTTAGATAGTATAATTATCAAAAATTCTTTGAAAAATATTACTATCATAGAAAATTTGTTATTTTTCACCAGAACTCTAAAATTAAACAATTATTATTGAATGGCGTTAAAAGAAAATAATTATACTTTTTCAAATTTCTAAAGATTAGACAATCAATAATTTATTATTTCCATCTGGGAATACCATTTGTTGAACTAAAATTCGTATGATATTCGACATATTAAAATCAATCACATAAAAAACAATTTTTTATTGAATATTTTGAGGGACATAATTGTATAAGTAAGTATGTATATTAAAACATATAACTTATTTAGCAAACAAAATTCTAAATTATATAGATCACAGTTATTATTGTCGTCTACCTTCATTTTATTTGAATAATCAATTAGTTAATTGTTAAAATATCACCCTAATATCCATTCCATTATAAAATTAATTTCTCAATTGTTAGTCAACTTTAAATTGTACATGAAACACTTTCAACAACGCATATCCTTAATAATAAAATGATTGAATATCCAACCAAAGAATTAAATAATTTTCCAAGGGATATAAGAGCATCAGAGTTTTCAATTAAAACTTTAAATCCAGATTTTTATACAGCTCCATATGTATCAAAAGAAATTGTACAACAGTGTCAAAACAGATCAAAAGAACATCGTAAATCATTTTTTTCGAAATTTTGTGAAGAATCATCATTACACGGTATTAAGTATATTGTCAATCATAGTATACGTCCATTCGAAAGGTTTGTAATAATAAAGAACATATTGTATAAGAAATTTTTCTTTTATATAAGTATTTTTCTTATTGTAATGTAGAAAATTATGGGGACTTGTTTTTCTCTCAGCACTAATTACTTTAATTTGCCTTTCATCAACAATGAATTTCAGTCAAAATAATATTATAACAACAGTAATTCAAAATGCATCTTATTCAGTAGCTGATATTGTTTTTCCATCGCTTACAATCTGCACAATGAATCGAATTAATTGGTCAAAAATTAATGAAGCTGAACAGAAATTTTTAAAACCAAATGCTAGCATTAATCAACGAATTATTTTTCGAAGTTTTATTGAACGTTTTCAAACTTTTCGATTTGGTAAATTTGAACTATTCAATGATTTAGATAAATCGGAATTGCAACAATTAGATTACATAAATGTTAAAACAATTGTTGATTTTATGTCATTTCAATGTGCTGAATTATTTGTAACATGTAAATGGGTTGAAACACCATTTAATTGTTGTGAAATATTTCAAGGACAATCCACTGAATCAGGATATTGTTTTACATTTAATAAAGATAATTCAAAAAATGCAATCACAAGACCCAATATTTTAGTAAGGAAACATATTATTTATTTTTAACAATATTTATTTAATTAAAATAAAAAATATATATATATATTTTTCTAGAGCAATTCAGAGAATCGTGATAGTTTGTTTCATGGATCATTTAGTGGGACAGAAAATGGTCTCTTTGTTTTAGTAAAATTAGATCCAACACGTAGATCTTCACGTCAAAAAGAACTTGATGCTATATGGGTAAATATTAATAATAAAATTTAATTATTTCTTTTATTTTAATATAAGAAAAAAAAAATTCTAGACAGATGTTCATATGCCGGATGAACATCCTTTTCCAATAGTATCAATTCCAGTTAATTCAGGTGTTTTTCTGAAATTAGAACCCGTTTATTTTAGTTCAGCTGATAATATCAGAGAAGTTCGAAGTGATGTAAGACAATGTATATTTCAGGTAAGAAATTAATTTGAAAATAATTTAATTTCATTTGTTGAGCATGAATGGGTGAACCAATTAATTCATTGTTAAACATAAATAAGCATTTACAGCTTTTAAAATTTGTATAATTGAATTCATTTATTCATTAATGATTTCTCTTAGTTAAGTCTCCAAATACACTTGTCAAAGAATATAAAACAGTGACTAACTCGTACGTATAGCTTGTTAAGTCGTTTACAAAAGATACGAATATCAACGTAGCTTTCAGCACTTTATTTATTTTATATCAACATGGTAACAACGCATAGGGCCAAAGTCAAGCTTTCTTCATTGAATTATATTCGACAGTGATATATCGACAGTGAAATGGTTTGTATTATTATGAAATGGCATTCGTAAGATTAGCGCAATTGAGTATAGAGTAACATAATTTGATTCTATGTCAGTTACCGGATGTATAATTAATCCGTTATTATAACTACAATTCAAATTTTTCATTTTAGATGTAGATGAAAGATAAAGTTTTTTCGCAGATATTCACATATATTCAATTTTGCTGTATAGCATTCACTCCATACCAATTTATATGGTACCGATGGAAGTTAGTCAAACTTAGTTCATCTAGTGTAAAATTATTTTAAAGCAAATAAATAGTTTTTCAAGAAAAACTAAGTTATATAAGACAATAATTTCTAAATGTTAACAGATTATCTTAATGTTATAAATGTTAAAACATTTAGTTCAATACCAAAAAAATGCATATTCAACTTTTATAATTAATTTCATTTAATTACTTAATAAAACCATTAGTTAATTTTTTTTTAAATTATAGGATGAAATTACAGATTCGCATTATACAACTATACCAGGATATCCATACAATTATAAAAATTGTCAAAGTGAATGCCGTCGAAAATATACAAATTTGTTATGTAATTGCACTTTGGATATATTTCATCCATTAGGTAACTTATGATTAAATTAAAGCGCTTGCAATACAACTATTTTCTTTTTTATTAATCTTTTTTTTTAAGGTAAAACAAATCCATGTAAACCTTCAGATTTTTTTTGTTTAGCTAAAAATGATGGTAAGTTCGTTCAAATTTAAACATTCGTTATTTCGTTACAATTAAATATTCGTTATAAAAACAAAAATTTAATACTTCTCCCTTTCCATGCCGAAAATGTTTATAATAATTACAGAATCTTTAACACGTATGAAATTATTTCACGAGAAAGGTTTTGGGATGGTTTGTCATTGTTTGCATTCATGTCATTTTTATAAAATACATTACACCTATACAGTTGTTGAAGATTATTATACAAATGCTCCAAATTCAATTCAAATTCAGGGATTCTATCAATCTGATCATATTCTACGTTATGAAACATTTCTTTCAAGAAATTGGTTCGATTATCTTGGTGAATATTAAATACATACAATTTTAATTTTATTGTTTTAATTTTCAATTACTAAAACTTCTATATTATTATCGCATCTATTATTTTATTCTAAACTAATTTAAAACCTTTCTTTTTTTCTCTTTCTACATCTTTTTTAGTTTACTATGGTTCTATTGCTTCATTTTTTATTGGATGCTCAGTGCTAAGTTTTGTGGAAATAATTTATTTTTTTACAATACGATGTTCAACATTTTATATAAAAAAAGAAAATTTAAAATAAAAAATTAATTTTTTTTTTTATAATTGTTGATTTTTTATTATTTACGTAATTATTAAAATTCTTTAAAAATAAAATTTTTATTTAAAAATAAAAAATGTTTCGATGTTGTTCACTAATTTATACTACACTCGTCCCTATTCTACTACAATTCTATTCTTTTATTTTCATCTCTGTACTTTTCTGTTATTTTGATTTTTTTTTAATACCTATAAAGATATACCGAATCATCTAAAAAGTAATGTCTTATTTAAAAACGTATTTTAATACAATACCCTGGTACAAGACTTAAATTACATATTTTTTACAATATTTACTTTCAAGTTATTGTAGTTTTTAAATTTTGTTTGCTCGATATGTATGCAAATCGTCTGGGACTTGCCAGCACAAATAATTGTTGGATTTATAGAGATAGGGAAGATATCATAAACAGGAAGACATCATTCTTTGTAACTGCGGGGCAAGACTGGCAACTTAGGTCTTGCCAGTTTTGCTCCGCAAATGGTTAAGAAGGTTATATATTTAATAACTTAGGTTCCAGAATTGTTTGTTAACTTTAGAAAGCTGAAGGGTAACTTAAGTTGCAGAATATAGCTGAATAAAATTCATCTACTTTTAGTTTATAGTGTTGTCACAACTGCTGATAATTGTTACCTTCTTTCAACACAACTAGTACAAAAATTTAGGATTTACGGAAATATAGTGTTAACATAAGTGTATAGTGCGGCCCAAAACGTTACATGAAGAAACCATGATTTACATTTTTTAAAATTCGATCACTTACGAAAAAAAAATTTGTAATAATTTTAAGGTTAACTTTAAAAATATTGTTTTCTTCAATATTCTTTTGTAATTTGGGTATAACCTTAAAGCCTTTTGCTGTTGGAAACTGTTTTTTTTTACTTTAAATGAGTTGAATAAAGTATTTTTGTTCCTAACAAATGATTTTTTATGATCCTACAAACACTAAACAACTAACACAACTCTCAAAACAATTAAGTGATATTCGCCATTAAAATATATTGGTCTTCATATAACTCGAAATGTTACGAAAATATCCACATCTTTTTCTTCTGTCTTTAACAAGTTAACCTTGATCTACATACCGGAATACTGTTCCAACTTGATGCGCTTAATGATGTCAATGTCATCGTATACATTTTTTTCTTTGTTATATAAAATTCATGATGAATAGAAATAGAATCCACTGTTCTACAAAACAGAAAGTTTAATTAAAGTTATTTTTTTACATACAGCAACGTCATAAATTATTACGCATTTTCATATTGTTTCATATTCGTATGCGTATGGTATTCACAAATAGGTGCAGATTGAAGGTGTAGTCTTGTACTAGGTGTAGAAGTATACTGCCATTGTAAAATTTGTACATGAAAAAATATTCTACAAGGTTTGTGTAGATTTTTACAAGACTCAAACCTATTGTACTTTTAGTATTGTACTTATCATTGTAGATCTACGCCTACTACACTTCTACACTTAATCGGTAATACCCTTATTGTTTTATTTCTTAATCAATGGCACCGGTTTGTAGAAATAAACTCTAAATACAATCTTTTTGTTTATCAAATTATTCTGTTCGATAAATGTTTTCTGATGAAGTTCTTTTTGTAGCGAGTTATTGAGCCCAAGTTCTTTAATTTATCATTTACTTTGTACTTACATCAATTATTATCTACAAACTCTTTCTTTTTTTTTTAAATTAAGAGTCTACGTAAGTTACGAAATTATACTGAAGAGGACAACATTATGTATTATTATTGTCGAAATATCGATATTTGAAATAAAAAATTTATGTAAATATAATAAAAGTGAATTTGCGATTTTTCTTTTCAATTTAACATGTTAAATATATAATGATAATATTTATGTAAATAAAATATTAATTTTAGATGGTCTTAATAGATTCAAAAATAATAACGACAAACTTTATAAAGGGATGATGTGTGATTGCATAGGTACATGTGAACACTTGCAACTACAATACTCTCAAAATGTTATCGAAGATGAGTAAGCTTTCTTCATTATAAGAATTAATTATCATATTTAAGATTAATGTATTTCTTTATTTTTTTATTTAAAGAAATTTAAATGATGAAATAACTATATATATGTTTTACAGTGCTGATGACATTCTTAAATATGAAACATTTTTATCAAGGAATTGGTTCGATTATATGGGTGAGATTAAAAATTTAATTTATATTTTATTCAAGTTATTATGATTAATAACCAATTCTCATGTTTGAAATAGTTTCAATTTTATATTTAATATAATTAAATTAAGCATTTAGCTCTTCGTGTACCAAAAAGTGAAAATTATAGAGATGGTAGAGATTAAGATATAAAATGGAAAAAAGAATTAAGATATACAGTAAGTCTCAAACACTGATGAAGGAAGTATGTTGTTTCCGAAATAGCGATATTTGCAATCAAATATTAAAAGTTATTAGTGACGGAAATCTGGCAACAATTAAATTATTTTCTTTTTTTTTTTTATATTATAGCCAAAACTTAGGTTTTGAACCTTTAAGTACATGCATACCGTTGACTATTTGAAAAAGGAAAGGATAGTTAGAGGAAAGGAAAGAAAAAGGAAGAAGAAAAGTTTTGTGGGAAAGAGCAAACAATGTTGTTAATATTCGTCTTAAACCTCTGCGCGGTTTTGAACTTTGTCCAAAAAATTTAAAGCAGTTTTTGGTGCACCTGCCCATAAATGTGAGTTATACTCGAGCTTTGGTCGTATATATGCTTTATAGATTTTTAAAAGGTCTCGAGATGAAAAATAAGTTTTGCAGCGCTTTTCGCAATATCGAAAATATGTTCATTCCAGTGCATATTTTAATTCACTCGCATTCCGAGAATGTTCAGATATTTGAGCCGCTGGATACCTTCATTTTGAAACCGGAGAGCAGGTTCGAATGCTGTGAGCTTGCTACTAACAACACATATTTGAGTTTTTGAACTGTTAAACTCGACTCTGTTAGCTTTACCCCAGTCGACAATTTTGGCAAGGTCGTGAGTGAGCGCGCCGGCTATCATTGTTCTTTTGGAGGTGACTGCGGAAGCTGTAGCATTCGTTTGTTTTAGAAAATCATATGATGCTACTAGAGTGCTGTCATCAGCAAAACTATGGATTGAATTGAAAGTTAATTTGAGAAGGTCATTAATGAAAACGAAAAATAGGGTGGGTGAAAGGACAGAGCCTTGTCGAACACCAGCGTTGATTTGAAGTTGATCGGAAAAAAAACCGTCAACTGAAACTATGATAGATCGATTTAAAAGAAAACTTTCAATCCATTTAGAAAAGGTTGAACCAAGGCCTATAGCGTTGCATTTTGCTATAAGAGCAGAATGCCAAACTCGATCAAAAGCCTGAGATGTATCCAGAGCTGCAACAGTAGCTTCATCAGATTGATGCAGGCTGGTGTTGAGCTTCTCGCAGGGGCATGTCATAAGATCACCGGTGGAATGTTGGGCTCGAAAGCCGTATTGGCTATCATGAATTATACCTCTACTGTCAAGATATTTCTTCAGCTTATGATTAATTAAGATTTCCATCGTTTTTGAAATAATGGAAGTAATAGCTATGGGGCTATATAGTTTGAAGCATTGCTTTTGTTACCTTTTTTAGGAATAGGATAAACTTGGGCAACTTTCCAATAGGACGGGTAAGTTCCTGAAGAAAAGGACAAATATAATAAGTTGCGCAGAGGTTCAGAAATAGCGAAGGCAATGTGTCGCAGCACAATTGCCGGTATACCATCTTTTTATATCGAGATTCTTCAAAACTTTTACTACAGCTCTTGTACTAAAGTAGATTCTTCCGAAGGAATAATTTAGAACAGGGATTGATGAAGGATTTTGGGCTGTAGGAGGCTGTAGGATTTTGTCCAACATTTTTGGCAAATGTCCAGAAAGACCTGCTGTTGTTGGGGAGATCAAAGATTTCTCGTCTCAATTGGAAAAGGAATTTTTGCTGATTGATAATTTTTTTACATTTATTCCTAACCACTTTATAACTCTCATACGTGTTGACTGTTTTATTGTTCTTGTATTTTTTGTAAGCATCTTCTTTGGATTTCAGAGCTTTGCTGCAGAGGTTGTTGAACCAACCTGAGGGATTTCGTTTTATACTTCTAAGGCTATTTGGAATGAAAGTTTTCATTCCTAATAGAATCCTCTTGGTAATCACCTCTGCAGCAAAGTTCATTTTTACGTTGGAAACACAACGACCAGTTCAATGCATTTAAAAAGTTGTTGAAGCCTTCCCAGTCAGATTGATGATAATGCCAAACTAATCTTTTGGGAGAATTAGAAGAACTGGTTGTTGTGCCTACTTCGAAGCTTGTGCTTACAAGACAGTGGTCGGAACCACCTAGCGGAGAGTTAACAGAGATTGAATATTTCTGTGGATGGGTAGTTAGGAATAAACCCAGGAGGTCTCCGTTCTGGTCGCGTCGGTCTGGTATTCTAGTAGGGCTCTTAACAAGTTGAGAAAGGTTGAAAAAATTGGAAAAAAGTTCAACTTGTTTGCCTTCGGGACTGTTGTGACTAGAAAAATTAAGCCAGTCTCTGTTATGAATATTGAAGTCTCCCGCCAGAGTAATCTCAGACTCGGGATTGGTTTCCAGAATTGAGTTTATCTGGTTGGATAGTGTTTCTATAAGCATATCAGTTTCTAGCTGATTCGCTTGAGGCGATCTGTAAATAAAACAGAAGTGAATGATGTGCTTATCGACGTGTATTTTCATCCAATTATATTGATAAATTGAATTGGAGCACTCAAAATTTTGAAGAGTCTTATAAGCTACATCATTTCGTATATACAAAGCAATCCCTCTATGGGGTATAAAAAAGTGGCACAAGCGAATAATTATTGATATTAAATTTAATATCATTATTCACAACTTGTGTTTCACATAGTACTAAAATTGCTGGAATTTGGAGCCGTAGATGGCTTTCGACGGAATGGAAATTTGTTGATAGACCTCGAATGTTACAAAAATCTATCTTAAACATAATAACGAACAATTTACAAAAAGAAAAGGAAAATAAATTAAACTTAACAAAAAGTACCGAAAAAAAAAATATATAAAAATTAAATTTTTTCTTTTTTTGGCCCACGTACCACTTACTTATATCACCTTATAATTTAAATTATCACTAAAAATAAAAATCCGATTAATAAATTTAATAAATTAAACAATAATTTAATGCATCTTAAGCTACAATCCTATTTTCTAAATTGGCTTCACGATAGTAACACTAGCAATACAAAGATAGAAACCTTGCGATACTTGCGTTTTTTATTAGAATTTAAAATTAAACTAGATTAGTGATAAAAATCTGCCTCAACAAGCAATGTGCGGACTTTTTTTCCAAAGAAATTAGAAAGAGAACTTGTAGAGCGAATATTCATAAATAATTATTGTGCTAGTATAATTAAGTATCAAAATTGTAAATCTTTGTAGTCTGTTCCTTTAGAAATGTAGCTTAAAAAAATATAACCCCCATTAAAGAATATGAATTACATAATCACTGTGATCTGTGATTCTAATACAACTTCTTCAACCAACTTTCTAAAATATTTATTGAATGATGATTAATTTTATACTTAATTTCAGTGTACTACGGTGGACTGGCATCATTTTTCTTAGGTTGCTCAGTAATTACATTTTTTGAAATAATTTATCAATTCACCATTCGATTTTTCACACATTTCTTAATCGATCGAAAAATTGTTCCTGAAAAGAAGAAACACAATCCTGAAAATAAAATTGTTTTTAAAGTACAACAATTCTAAAATAATTTTATTAGTAATGTGATATGTATTATACTATAATATTGTTTGCATAAAAAATAAATTAATTAAAATTCATCAGATAGAAAAAAAACTGTTCATTAAATTTTTTTTCTATAATTTTTACTTTTTATAAAATTATAACCATTTCTGACTCAAATCAGAAATTTCTAATTTATACTAATTTTCTCTTCGAATTAAGTCTCTAAGGAGATCAAGTAGACTTTGTAGAAACAATTTTAAATTAACTGAAAATTAACATTATGAAGTAAACATATTTATAGTGGATGTATGAAATAACTATTCAATTGTATAACCATTGCAAAAAAATGAGCCCCAAATTTCATAGAAATAACTTTAATAATTTTAATAATTTTATTTTTAATGTTTAGTATAGTTAGTTATTTTTCAATAATTTTTTAAAAATTGCATGCAAAATAAATCAAACAAGAACAAAACTGAAACTAACTTTTTTTGTTGATATAATATGGGTGATTCACATCTATAAAATAATATAAAAATATATACATACTCTATAGGTCCTATTTTATATTATTATTTTACAATTTCTATTTCACTTAATATGGAAAATCTGGTAAGAGCAATATTTACTCAGAGTACAGCCATCATAATTAACTGTTTTGATTAACATTAATTAGTCTACAAGTAAATCAAAACATGCTAGTATAAAACAATTAAACTAAAAATTTATAAATTTAAATAAATTATAGAGAATCAAATCAAATTTAATTAAAATTAAGTAATAATAATATCTGTTAATTCAAAAATATACCTTCGATTGAAATTGGACATAAAATTAAAATTAAATAAAGGTTTAAGATGCGAAAATAACTCAAATAAAATGCAAATCTGAACGGTCATATTGTATATTTATTTATCTAACTTACATATTAACTGTTGCCGAGTTTGTTTTTGAATTAATTAATATTTATTCAATCCACTTTCCAACTATTAAAACCTATTTTAAATTTATTAATTTCTTTTAATCAATTTTATCTTCTTTTATTTATTTCTTGTTTTTTTTTTTTGTTTTATTATTTTACTTTTTTATTTTTATAATTGTAAATATGATTGTAATTTTAATTAATATAATTAATTATTGTAAATTATTTGATTTAAACAGAGATAAATAAATATACATTGGAACAAAAATTTGCTTATCAAATTAGACATTTACTACGTTGGAATAAACAACATGAAAAATATTAAAATGTTGAATGTTGTTAATGTTCTGTGTATGTCCGCTATATATATTTACATCAACATATATCAAATACTGTGTTAATTATTAAATTAAATTTGTAATTTCAAAAATCCAATTGAAACTTTTACATAATAATTTTATTAAAATTTAATTTCCAACCATATAATCTTTTTAGGTTAAATTTCAATTGTTTTTTTTAAGAAATTAATAAATGATTTCACATTTATAATTTTAAGGAGCTATTTACTAATTTAAACTTCAATTTTTCTTAACTCTTTTTTCCACACGCTCTATTACATATTTACTAATATTACGAAATTATCCATTACTAAGATGGTGCCGTGATGTCTAATTCCCTTATATTTCAATAGCGTTGTTACTTTTATTAAAATAGCCCTCAAAAAATTGTGAAATATAGATAGTAAATAAGAATGTAATGTGTGACAGAGTGATGAAAAATTTAAAACATATAAATCTACACATACGTAAAATCAATTTTTTTTATTCTCAAACCTACCCTAAAAAATACGTTCAATTTTACAAAATTTCGAACAAAAAATTTTAGACGACCAAATCTATTTTATAAATGATTAAATGAATTGTTATAAATAAACAAACAAAAATTTGGAAAGAGTCGTTATTTTAAAATTTAAAAACAATTTTATTATACAAATCCTATCCTAGATTTCTAAACCGAAAATTCGATGAAATCGAGATTTTCAAATGAGAAGAAGTACTTTTGTATCAATAATTTTTTTTTTTGTTTTCTCAGTACTTTTTGAAAACAAAACAAAAATCATTCAATTTTTCTTTTGGTAAACTAAAATTAATAATAATCATTAGCTAATTATAAACAATTAAATTTGTTTTCAAATTATCAGATTTCGTTATCTCATTTTTGGGCACCTACAAAGTTTAAACTATTAAAAAAAAAATTAGTGAGACACAAATTTCTTATTTTTTGACGTAAAATTCGAATTTGTATATAAAAAAAAAACTATCCAATTTGAAAACTTCGATTTCGGCGAACTTTTATGGTTTAAAAGACCTTCCGGAAGTTGAAAATATTACAAATCGGTAGAGAACCCTCGATTTAGTTAATTTTTTTTTTTATTTTTGTTTTATATTTATAAAAACTCATTATCTTCCTCTCTTAAAAAAATGATACGCACTCAAAAACTGAAACATTTGTAACGCACTCTTTCTTTCTCAAAACTTATTACAAAAGAAAATATTTTTTTTGTTGTAAAAAAAATGTTTACTACAGTTCCTTACTTCTTTTTAGTAATATGTTTTAGTAATTAGTCAATACCTTTTTTTCAGTAAATGGTGTTATTGGATATTTTTTTACTTTACACCTATAGCGACTGTAGAGAAAAACATAAATAATTAAACTCTAATTCAGAAATACGAAAGATAATCTAATCAATTAATTCTGGAGTACGAACAGTTCTATTTTCATTTTTTTTCTTTATTTTCTAAAATTATCCTTGAATAAATAAAAACAAAACTATAAAAAGTCCGAATATATAAAAAGTTATCTTAGAAGATTCCAAAAACAATTTTCTTACTCGATTTATACAATAAATAACCTTCATCAATAAATTGCATAAATAATTCTGAAACCTATTCATATGATTTTAATTACTTATAACCATTGGCAAATTTAATAGCAAGTATACATTTTATAAATCACTTCTAAACTCTGGTTTTTAATTTATCTATATATCCCAATCACTTAAAGGAATCTATTATTGTTTAGAATCAAATTTAAATGTGAATATATAATTAACAATGATAAATGACAAGTTCAATGAGAAATATACTTTCCTTTATTCATTACCTAATAGATTATAATAATTATAATTACGAGTATATGAAATTGCAATTTTACTAGAAAATTCTTAAAACTACAGCACATTATTAAAATTAATTTTTATAATTATATTATTTAATTTACATGTATATGTACATAAAATTAAACGTTAAAAAAGGAAATATTGAAATTTATTGAAATTAAAATAATTCATTTGAAATGTATTATTCGGATTCAATACATCCATCAACGGATCCTTACAATTATGATTTGTATAACAGTTATAGAAAATTTAATAATAAAAAAATTATCCTTACTATAATAATAATAAAATATTAGTAACAGAGTCGAATATACGTCGCATTCCACAAAATAACTTTACTCGAAGTGGGCATCTGTTACATGTCAAAAATGTTGAATTTCTTCAACAATTTTGTCAAGATACAACTGTACACGGTTTGGGATTTGCTGCCAATTCACGAATAACAAAATTTGAAAGGTAAGAAATTAATAAAATAATAAAATAAAAATGAATAAAATTAAATTAAATTTTCCAACAATTTAATAGAATTCTTTGGGCGATTATATTTGCTATCACATTGGTAACTTTAGTAATGACAATGGGAATATTTTATTTAAATGACAAAAGTGTTATAACAACTGTTATACAAAATGCTTCATATTCTATTGCTGATATTCCATTTCCAGGTATAACAATTTGTCGTAATGCAAATTTTAATTGGACCAGATACAATGAAGCTGAATTAAAGTTTTTACCAAAAAATTCTACTCAAGATGTTCGTTTATTATTTAAACAATTTTTGATTTCTTATTATGATCTTCCCTTTCAAAATATGCCTCTACATCATAAACCAGAAGAAAAACCCAAAGTGAAAGATGAAGATTGGAAAACAATCGATTTTTTAAATGTTAAAGAAGTTTATGATTTTATGGCATGGACTTGTCAAGAAAATTTCGGCAAATGTAATTGGCATGGGGTTAATATATCATGTTGCACACTATTTAAAAGAAAATATACGGAAAAAGGTCCCTGTTTTTCATTTAATTCAGTTGTTAGTCACGGAAATCCTAAACAAGCTGTAAATTTCAATATATATTTTCAAAAATAAATTATTTGAAAAACATTTTTGAAAAATTTTTATTTTTCATTATAGGCTATTGAAGAAGAAAATTTATACTATTCTACTGTAAAAGGGACGGGTGGAGCATTACAAGTACAAATAAAAGCTCCAAATTTTCATCCTAGAGGGTTATCTTTTGGTCCACCAAAACCATTTGCTAAAATATCACCAATACCTAGTAAGAATTCAAACATATCTACTGAATCTGGTAATTCTAATAAGCCTTTACCACTTTCAAATGGAGTTAACAATTCAAATATACCTCATCAAGTATCTCCGAGTACAGTTTCCGGTTCATCGTCTACACCCGATCCAAATCAAAATTCACTATTTTTAGATGAAGGAGAAAATGGTGCTATGGTAAACAAATTATTCTAATTTAATTAACAACTTTTTGCAAATATGTATACAGAGTACTCAAGGGTCTGTTAGTGGTCAAGAGAACAGAAATTTTACAACAAAATTTTAGAACAGAGTTATGGCAATTTTTCATGATACTACAAGTAACTTATGGGCCTTAACGTATTCAATATTGCATACATTTTTTTTTTGCTTGATAACCACATATGAGATTCTTCAGAATTTAATACGAAAGTAATTAATGAGCTCATTTGAGAAAAAGAAAATAAAAATGAATAAAATAAAATAAATAATTTACGCTTAAAATTAAAAACTTTAAATTTTTATACAAATTTTTCATTGCATCATCATTATTACCCTGAAGCACAATCAGCAAGACATTAAATGAAATAAAAAATGTTTTATTATTGCTATTTAATTAAAATAAATATAATTTTTAGACAAACAAGTTTTATAATCCAAAAAATCGGTTCAAATCTCAATCATTATGGCACCATAATACAAAGCGGTCCAATCCTTCAAATCTGTCATTCATTTTTTCTGTTTTTTTTTTCAATTTTTGTAATAATTTTTCGCTCTACAACCCGACAATTCTAACAAGATCTCTGTATTCCTCTGTATAAATAAAAACCAAGATATTTTGTATTAATAATAATTTGAATTTTTAAAGATATCAGTTCATGACCCGCTTGACTCACCAGATCTTGATATGTACATAAGTGATGGCACAATTGCGAATATTAATATAGAACCTTTATATTATTCAACTGATAAGTACACTCAGTCTGTTCCAAGTTCTGTAAGGCAATGCTTATTTAGGGTAAGGTTAATTTGAAAATTCGAATAGTATTGGTTTCAATATTGATATTTTATTATTGTTTTTGTTTTTTGTTATCATCTTAGCATGAAACTACGGATCCCCTGCATTCAACTTTACCTGGTTATATTTATAATTTAGTAAATTGTATTCATGAATGCAAAAGACAATATATATTTAAATTATGTAACTGCGTTCCTGAAATATATTATCCATTAGGTAAGTACACATCAAATATATATATATATATATATATATAGTTCATAAATATATACGATTCATTTATGTAAATAAACTTATTTATTATTAAAGATATTTTATATAAAATACTTTTACAATTTACAGGAACATATCCCGCATGTAAACCATCCGATTTTCCATGCATAATGAGTAAGCAGAGTAAGTAACATTGATTGAATAAATTTGTTGAGAATATGTATTCATCATCTGATTTTACTCTTTCACGATGAAGCGTAGACTTTCAACCATACCCCTCTATCTCATCACGTTTGTAAACGATTTTAACGAATGCTAACTTCAATTCAAGATTTTTTGATTAAGTAACATTTTTCTGTAACAGTCTTTTTCTAGATTTTGTGTGAGCTACCTCTTATTACATTGTGAGTTTCAATCAAAGACGCTCTTGTGAGGTTTTTGGTAGGTTTCTACAATATGTGGTCTATTCAAATACACAATTTTCTTTTTATAAATTGGTTCATTTGTACAAAATTTCAACATTTTATTATGTATATTAATTATTACAGTTCTAGAAATTAAAAGTTAAAATTTAAAAAGTTCATTCCTTAGTCTTGATTAGTTATCGATCATCACCGATACATTTTGTCGCAATTTTTGTAAAATCGAATTAATAGAATATTAACTATTGACCGATCACGGTGATATTAAAACTATTAACAAACATAAAATCAAACTAAACCTAAATATATATAAATATACCATTAGTCCACTTTGATTAACCTTAATATTAAGAAATAAATAGACTCAAATTACTTGCATTTGAATTACAAAAAGAAATTAAAAATGTCCATATGAATGCCACTAAGCAAAAATGAATACTTCTGGATACTTGTTCACAATGAATGCTTCTGGTCACAAATGAATACTTTTGGTTACTTGTTCATATATGTAATTTATACGGTATTTCAGTAATTTATCGACATTGTTCTACCGATATAGTAACATCACTCTCTTTGTCTTTATTTCAAGCAAGCAAAACAAAATTTAAAAGTACCTTTCTAGGAATTAATTTTCACCTGTCAAAATAATTGTAGTCTGTTTTAGTCCATTGAAAAATTTCCTCTCTATATAATTTAACGAACACGTATTACAATTTATATTTCGTGCTGGCTAAAATTTTAATTTTTTTTTAATTCACTCAAAGTAGTGTTCTACAAAAAGAAAATATATGAATATAGACTACATTACTACGAGGTATCTACAGAAAAGAATAATCACAGTATGATTGATTCTAAGCATTCATAAAAGAAGAGTAAAAAATGCTATTAAGTTAGTGCTGATTAAATTATGCGTTCTACAACGTTAAAAATGTTTAATAAACTTTAAGCATTATCCAGCAGTGAAATGTTGTTCAGTATACCCAATCGTTTTAGGTTCAATTACTTACTTACTTACTTGCTGGGCGGTACAGACCTTGAAGGTCCTGGGCCTGGCGCAAAATTGTCCTCCACTGATTTCGGTCACGAGCGGAATCTCTCCAGTTGGTGATTTGAAGTTTTTTCATATCTGCCGATACTTCCTCTCTCCAACGAAGGTGTGACCTCCCTCGACGATGCGTTCCCTGGGGCTTGGATTCGAAGAGTTTCCTAGCCGGAGCATTTTGATCCATACGCTCTACATGGCCTAGCCAATGAAGCCGATTCTGACTTTTTTAGCTAGGTCCATGTCGTTGAACAGCTGGTATAGTTCAGCATTGTATCTTCTTCTCCAAACCCCTTCGTCAGACACAGGACCATAAATGCGACGAAGAATTTTTCTCTCAAAGATACCAAGTGCATGCTCGCTTGCTTTTGGTAATGTCCACGATTCAGAACCATATAGCAGCACCGGAAGGATGAGCGTTTTGTATAATTGTGCCTTGGTATTTTAGGTTCAATTACCTGATCAAAATAAATTTAAATTCCTTTAAACAAAAGTTGTTCATAAACAACTTACTATAGTGCTTATCCCATTATTTTTTGTAATATAAAAATGTTTGTAATTTCTTCATTTTGTTTCAGATTATTTAAATAATATTGTGAAAATTGAACACCATTCAAATAAAACAAATGCTTTAGTATGTTACTGTATGTCAGCTTGTAACAGAGTTAATATGGGATTATTAAAATCTATTGATAAAGGACCACCACCAGAATTGTAAAATTTAATAATTTATTTATTTATTTAAAATTATTTAAGTTTTGTAATTAAATATAGACGTACACCAAATGATGATTATATTAATTTAAAAGTTTATTATCGTATCGATACATTTATTAAATATGAAACTTCACTGTCAAAAGATTGGCTAGATTATCTAGGTATTAATAAATTAATTATATATTACAAATTAATATTATTAATTATTTAAAATTTAATTTACAGTTTATTATGGTGGCATTGCATCATTTTTTCTTGGATGTTCTCTATTAAGTTTCATTGAAGTGATTTATTATTTTACTATAAGATTAATACTATATTTTGCATTTAAAAAACGTTATTAATGTCAATTGTTTGTATGTATATATAGTGTAATATAGCTTTGATTAAATAAAATTAAATTTGAAAATTTAATCGTAATTGGAAATTAAGAGTGGTGGTAGCTATTAAAGCATATTTTATTAGATTTTAATCTAAAATTCTATAATTATTAATAGTACACATACATACCTACATCAAATGCATCTTATTTTTTTGATTTAATTAATTATAAATAGAGAAAAAATATGTAAGTAGTTAAAAATTTTAAGCAACAAGAACTATATGCTGATGAAAGTAAAATATATATAGACCATCATTCAACCAATAACCTGATCAAGAAAGGAGGGAACTCGACCATGAAAGGAGAATGCGGTATTTTGAATAGCTAACAACACTAAAGAATTCTAAACAACCGTATCTCCAAAATGTTTTTTTTAATGGATGGGTTTACCATATTTTTTTTTTTTTTTTTACGTGGATTGGTGGGAATCTTCTTAGACACAATTAGCCCCGTAGCTTCCATTGTGTGCCAGATTTTTACTGACTAAACCACACCCCTCCCATTAAAACTAGTCCAACGTTAATTTATTTCTATTGTTATTTTCTTAAAGAAAAAGTTTGCGAAATTCTGTCGTATTAAATCTAGTGGCTTAGTTCTTTTAAGGCTTCTGATATCATTTTGGTTATCTAGCAGTTGAGTGGCTTCAACGTTAACATGACCCTCCAGGTGAGCTATATGCTTTGTTGCATATCTTTTTATTTCATTTTCTATGCAAGGAATTTTTAGATCTCTGTGCAAGTCACTGTTGCGAACATACCAAGGGGCATTTACCATGTTGCGCAAGACTTTATTTTGGAATTCTTGTATACAAAGCCCATGTGTTCGTTTGGCACATCCCCATATTTGTATGCCGTACAACCATATCGGTTTGATTATCTGATTATATAACAAAATCTTGTTATGTATAGGTAATTTATAATTTCGACCTAAGAACCAGTACAATTCTCTATATTTATTTTTTCTTTTTGACGTACTCTTTCCATCTAAGTTTGACATCTAATGTCATTCCTAGGTATTTAGCATTGTTTTCTTGGGCTATATTTACCCCATCCAGATTTACCGATGGTTGATTTTCTAATTTTTTATTTGTAAAATTTACATGTACTGATTTTAACTCATTGAGTTTAATTTTCCATTTCTTTGTCCAGAGGTATGTCACTTGCAATTTGTTTGTAGCCTCGTCAATATTTGATCCTACTGCCATCAACGCAGTATCGTCTGCGAATGTAGCTACAATTATATTTTCCATTTGTGGTGAATCATTGGTGTAGAGCAAATACAGTATGGCACCCAGAATATTACCTTGAGGCACACCCGTTTTAATATCTTTAATAGTAGAATACTCTTCGTCTTGTTTTATTCTGAGTGGTCTGTTTTCTAGATATTATGAGAGTATATCTACGTATTGTTTAGGTAACATATTATTTAGTTTATTTATTAAGCCTCGATGCCATACTTTATCAAAAGCTTGAGCTACATCTAGAAATATGGTAGAACATACTTGCTTTTCTTCTAAAGCTTTTTCTATTATGTCTGTTATTCTATGTATTTGATTGATTGTCCAGTGCTTAGATCTAAAGCTAAATTGATAATTTGGAATCAGATTACTATTTTCTATGATCGGACTCATTCGAATCAGTAGTAGTTTTTCAAATAATTTTGATATTATTGGTAGTAGTGATATTGGTCTGTAGAATTTGACCTCATTTATGGGCTTACCTGGCTTTGGTATCATAATTATCTCTGCTATTTTCCACATATTCGGCACATACCTTATTCTTATAGCGGCGTTTATAATTCGTGTTAGCGCTTTTTTCGGAAGTTCTTTCAGGACTTCCGATGTAAATAGATCAAAACCTGGAGCTTTTTTATCTCGCAGTTTTTTAATTTGTTCAACTATTTCTCTCTGTCAGAATGGTGATATGACATTTTCTTGCCAATTATTAGTTTCTTCAGTGAGATCATCCGAATCTGTCTCGTCTGGACAAAAAATTTCTTCAAGATGATCTGCGAATATTTCAGCTTTATTTTTATTATCTCTCGCCAATTCACCGTTTTCTTTATTGCTTTTTATAAATTTGAAAAATATATAAAAAAAATTTTATATATTTTTCAAATTTTTCATTTTTAAGATCTTTAACTTTTCTTTTAAGATTCTGAGTCAACCTATTTAGCAGAGTTTTGTCTGCCGGATCACCCGACTGTTGCCATCTGCGTCTAGCTCTTCTTTTTATTTTTATCATATTTAATATTTCTCTAGGGTAGTTGAATCCTACCGATTTATATTCACAATTTTTTGTATTATTCCATCCAGCATTTTGAATAATTTTAATAAAATTTTCTACTTCAGAATCTATATCCCATTTGGATCTTAATTTTGTTTTAATGTTTACTTTGTTTTCTATTTCTTGTTTAAAGCTAGCCCAGTCAGTTGTCTTGTTCGTTAGCAGAGGTTTCGACTGTTTCCCCCCAGAATCTGTGAGACCTGCCTCGAAAGAGGGTGGATTTTCCAGAAGATCTGGATTACCACCTGGGGTATACAATCCTTGAGTTTTTTTCATTGCATACTTGTTTTTTTTTTTTGCTTTAATTCGGAGTTCCATCTCCTAGCCTAAGGATAATATTTCCCTTGTATCAGTCGCAGACCAGAAAGCCGCCCATTCTGGGTCAGTCGCTTCTGGATTTTTCTAGGATTTTAGTGGACTTTTACCACAAGCATGCCTTACTGTGGATATTTCGTACCCCAACCCGCCGGGGTAAAATGATTTGTGTTTACCGTGTTTACCATATAATGGACCCTTTTATCAAATTTGTTATTGCTTTTCACATACTGAAAACAAAAATTATTCTGCAAATTGGAATTGAAACCCTAAATCACCCATCCACCCAAATGTAGAAAGCAAACCGAACAAAATTCTAGGACATTCACTCAAACTTTCTTTCCATATAATGAACGTATGTTAAATGAAAATTGCAGTTCTGAGCAACAGTTTTGGCTATCGAAATTTTATATAGTGTTAAAAAAACTATACAGCACAATTATGTATGATTAGATTAGAAATAGTCGATTAAGGGTAGAACCTGTGGAGTCAAACTTATCTTGTAATTATGTGTAAGAAGTGTTTTCCTATTACATTTTACAAAATACAATTTTCATACACACTTTGTATTTGTAAATGCGGTATATTAAAACTTTAATGTTTATTTTTATTCCTGAAACATTGAGAACATAATAAATAGAGAATACATAAATAAAAGGAGAAATTTAATTGGAGAGAAAGAAATTCGATCGGTCGAAATGAAATTTTTCGGGTTTAAAAGGTAAAGTTTTTGCACAAAACTTTTAAAATTTAGTTTTTTTTATTGCGGCTTGGATAGTTTCTGGTTTTTTTTTTTATTGTTTTTTAAATAAACTTTCAAAGTTCTTTAGTGAAATGTGATATTCAACAAGAAAAAAAAGAGAATTTATAATTTTGATATTTTGTTTTACAATTTAAAGTAAATAAATAAATACAGAATTTTTTTTTTAATTTTCGATATAAAAAAAAGTTATTATGACTTCTTCCTTTCGATGAATATTTAATGATTTGAAATTTTACTACTTGCTTGTTGTTACTTTTGCTTAATTTTAATGATTGCTTATTGCTTAAACTTGAATACCCATTGATGCGTAAAGTTAAGTATATTTTTTAATTCATTAGTAAAACATAAATCGGGGAATCGAAGCAATTGCAATGTCAGACTATATGATAAAAGCAATTTATTGTCGCAGGGCCTTTACTGTACTATAATACCTAAAAGAGAAAAAGTCGAAGGTTTAATAAGAGCCTTACCTCCAGGAACTTCAGTATGGTATACTGATGATGCCCCAAAAATCGGGAACAAAAACGGTTCCGACGTATTCGGGCCAAGGCTCAAATTTAGAGCGGCACTTGCCACATATCCCATTGTTTTACAAACTGAAACATATGCCATCGTACATCTTGCGAGGTATCGACATTACAATGCAGTAAAAGAAGGCACAAAAGTGTCAACATATACATAATTTCAGATAGCCAGGCTACCTTAGAAGCTCTCTGTTCAACAGTTTAATAAAACTAGCGAAAGGTAACAGAGTTACTCTTATGTGGACTCCTGAGCATGAAGGATTACAAGGCGATGAAAATGCAGATGTCCTTGCAAAAGCAGGTGCAAAATTCTTAGGACCACAGCCAAGTATTGCTCGTTCAAACGCCTACTTATAAAGAATTGTTTCCAAGTGGGAAACTATAGAAAACCAAAACATATGGGTTAGTTGCCAAAGACTAACGCAGTCTAAAGCCTTTTCCAAACTAAGTATACACGGACTGAATTAAGCAATCAGGAAGACTGGATCTAATATCAGAATGCTGACATGGTTTATCACAGGTCATGGCGCAATTAACAAGTATCTGTTGAGAATTGGTAGATCGAGCACAGACAGATGAAGATTCTGTTTAGAAAAAGAGGAATCTTCCTCTCATATTCTATTTGTTTTCGACGCCATATCTCACAAAAAATATAAATATTTCCAGGAAAACATATTGTTTGATTCGGAAATTGACATCAAAGCAATAATAACGTTCCTCAAGACAAGACATAGACCTACAACTCTGAGATAAAAAGGAAAGTACAATTGATCTTAATAGGTCGCGCTTACACAGAACTCCCCATTAATAAAAAAAAATAAAAAAACATAAAATTAATATGTACAATAAATTTCTAGTATGAGATGTTATCTTTCAATGTCGAGTTAAGAAAATGATTTTAAATTTAAACATACCTACATTTTTTAAATTCAATATTCAACAGAAAGAGAATTATTTAAATTTTATTAATCGATTTCAATCATTTAATTGCATTTCTCCGTTACATCGCGAACTTGAATGTTATTTTCCAAAACTTGAATATTACTCAAACGAACATTTTAAAAGGAATAACATCAAAGCTTAAAATGTACATTAAAAATACAAAATTTTTCATTTATTGATAATAAACAGTACGACATCTAAGTGGAAGAAAACAAAAACCAAATGAGGACAAAACGAAAATAAAATGTCGTCCGAAATTGAAATGTCGTCGTCGTCATCGTCATTGCATAGCAGCTGTTCTTAACTACACCAAATTTTTAATTAAATTGTCACGGAAAATTTCTTGAATGAAAAAAAAACTTTTGAAAAACCCAAAAATTAACAAAATCAATTTTCTTGTCAAGTGCACTTTATTAGTTTCAAAACATTCTATAACTAGCACAATATCGAAAGATGGTACAAATTAAAAAAATGAATAAACATCAAAGGATTCTTTATTAAATTACTGATTTTCAATTTAAACAAAAAAACGGATGGTGTCTTTGTTTTAATAAAATTTTATAAAATATAATTTTTATGTATGTATGTATATTTATGTGCAGTTTTATACCACATAAAGAGTGTTTCTAAGGACATACAATTATTTTTTGAAGATTTGAACGTTTTCTTTTTTACAATCAATTTTTTACAATCTTTTTTTTTGTGTCTTATAAATCACAAGGAGTTCTTCGTTGTAGTCTTTTACTCTGACCACCTGGTGTCATTAGGTTGCGGACTATATTGTTTGGATGAACTTGCAGTTTGAGTCTGTAGCTGGTACTATATTTTATTATATAACAGTTATAACACACTGGTGATGGATTCAATGTTAAAGTAGTGAGCGGTGACTTTATTTGACACAAACTCTCTTCTTTCCTAGTGTTTGGGTAGCGTGTAAAAAAAACCAAGGGGCATTTACGAGTGACCTTAACACCTTATTTTGGAATCTTTGTATGATGTTGATGCTAGTTTTCGCTGCTGATGCTGTTTTCCAATAGGTTTTATTATGACTTTATAATTTCAGATATTATTTGTTAATTATAACTCTGTGTTTTTTCCCATTAACCGGTACATACTTCTAAATTTGATATCAAGCTGTTTCCTTTTACTGGCAATATGTTTACGCCAACTTAGCCTTTTTGATAGACGTATGCCTAAGTACTTTTCATCATTACTTTGTGGAATGATTTTATTATTTAAAATGACTTGAGGACAGGTACCTTTCGTTAAAGTAAAAGTGATATGAGTTGACTTCGATTCATTTACTTTAGGCTTTTACGTTCCATTTTGGTAGCCATAGTTGAAAATCTTTTAAGTTTGGTAGTTTGAATGATGCTATTTTAGCGTCCTAGAGCGGTTATAAGAGCATTATCATCGGCAAAAGTTGCAATTTTTACCTCTGGTATTGTTGGAATATCAGCCGTAAACAAAATATATCATATAGGCCCTAACACACTTCCTTGGAGAACTTCAGATTGCATTTTACATAGTCCAGTGCTTTATTAACTTGCTTTATATAAAACATTCTGTTCAACGTAGCTTTTCATAGAGATCACATGGTTTTGTTTCAACGTTTTTTGAAAACAATTATTTTGCCCTAAATGATTAAACTTAGTAATTTTCAGTATCGTTTAAAAAAATATACAAACATTTTTTCAGAATTTTAAATGTAATTACAATATTAAATACACATATAACAGTAATTAGATATATGGAATAATGCAACAAATTAACTATTTTAATATGACTTATCATCAGTTGGAAGCACTTATAAAGCGAGTTTGTTGCTTCATAGATATTTACAATTAATCAATATTTTAATTAAAATTAAATTAAAAAGAAAATCCGACTTAATGAGTGCACTGATATTGGTAGATTAAATTTTTGTGAGGCACACAGATTCCATTTCAAACAGAGTCCAATATATTGTCATTTAAAAAATTTATAACTTGGTTTCAAGAGAATTTGAAACTTCATTTAAAACACGATTCGAATACTACTCTATCTTTTTACGTTCCGGAGCAAAAAAGGCTTTAAACTAAGAAATTATGGTTCATTTTTGGAACAACAGTATTTTTCCAAATGATTTATCATGACAATATTTTATAATTGTAAATTTATGTCAACCAACACATATTTTGTATAACACATGAGAAGCTGCTCGTTCCGTTTTGTGAATAAAATAAATTTAATTACATAAAAATTATATTTTTGGTACAGTTTCATATAATAGCAGTGTACTGAATTAACAATCTGCTTAATTAAATTTTTATTCATATAGTCTATTCCAAATAACATTTCAGTTTTTTTCATAAAATGTATAGAAATAAAGAAAAGCATTTATTTACATTTTTTTATCATTATTAAACCTAAATTTTAAAAAAAACACATTTAAAAATTACTTTTGGTGTTATTTTTAAATTTTTTACAAAAGATACTAGATATATATGCACATGTACCCACAATTGCACAGTAGTAACTTTATTTAAAAAGTCCTGGATAACAACATCTTCATTGATTGATATCAATTTATATATCAACACGCTGGGTGGCGCAGTAGGTAGAGCGCCTGCCTTTCAACAGAAAGACCCCGGGTTGGATTCCCGATGAAGCAAAAAAAAAAATGCTTCATTGGTTTTTCGAGCTGGGCTAGTACCCTTTGTCATTGGGATATAATAAATGACAAAAAAAAAATTGAGAGTATATATCATCTGGTAACAAATTAAATAAAATGAAACTATTCTATTTAAGAAGACTTAGTTCCTGACAATAGTAGTAGTTTTCCACATTTAATGAGTAGATAAGCCACTAATTTTGTTAAAATAAAATACTCAAATTATTGTAGATATTGTAGTGTAAAATTGCAGTACCGTACTTAATTAAGCACGAAAAAGTGATTCTATCTAAGTTACTGTCAAGATCATAATAAAAAAAAAAAAAAAATATGAATCTTATTTATTTTTTTTCTGTAGGTATGTGGTAATCCTCGAAGCGTACCAAGTGGTTTCAGTCAGACTAAACCCACTAAAACCACCTCTTTTTTGTCTTCTTACGTAACAAATCGATGATAGATCGATTGAATGAACTCTTACTCTGAGAAAAAAAATTATATGTTTTTTTACATAATTTAAATTGTGGCTATGTTTCTGTATTGTTAATTAAAATTTTTTTTTTTGTGAAATATTAAAGTAAATTTAAATTAAAATTAATCAAAAGCTTTAAAAAGGTGTTTAAAAATTAAATAAAATATAATTTTTCTATTTTTAGTATTTTGTCACTCATAGTATTGGAATTGCTTACCTTTTTCCTGCTATTATCCATTCCTTTTATCCTTTTAATCTTAATATGTACCATGACATCATCATCAGTTTGACATCAATTACACTAAAAATCGGTTATAGTCACCACTGGTTATAGGCACAACTCGCTTTTAGTCAACAATTTCATACAGTAATCATATTTTATGTATTTTATAGTCAAAAACGTTCGTAGTCACAATTCTGTTATAGTCAACAATTTTTTTGAAATAAAATAATAAACTTCATAAGTTTATGCAATCGATGTCATTTATAGTCAAAATAATATATAACGCCAACTTTTTTCATTAAAACAAAAAAAATAAGTCAAAAGTGAATTATTTTATTAAAAACCTGATTTATATTGTCTTTTTCTGTTCTTTATTACAAATATGTAGTTATATTTTGTGATTACATAACAGATGTGCTATTTATGAATAAAATAAAGTTTAAAATTGTTATACGAAAGATATTTTATTGAATTTTGTTTATAAAGATGCCTATAGTCACAAATATTACTGAAATTTAAGGATAACTATTACCGTGTTTTACTGTATATATTTTTTTTAAATAGCAGAAGCAAATGAACTTACATAACATTTTTGAAGAGTATGATCTGATTTTTGTTTTTATGTTTTGTTTGTGTTTTCATTTTTGTGCTTTTTACTATAAGTTTGTGTGTTTATTTAAAATGAAAAAAAATTTATGCAGCCTTTTTAAAAATTGTCTGTGATTAAAATTTATTTTAGAGTATAGATGTCGCTCAACTCGGAAATAACCGTCTTTTATTTGATGTAACTATTTTAAATGTTTTAAGTATTCACCACCAAGAACTTGCTCAAATTTTAATCAGCTATTCTTGCTTTTTTACTCCCCACGTCGTTCATCTTGTATATTATATATAAGACATTCAACTCACCTGTTTCTCATACGTTTCTAATAAAATAATTTCTTTTGTCTTTCTTATTTTTTAATAACTAATAATTCTACTTAAACCAGTTATTCTACGAATTTTTGCAAATATCCCTTATGTCTAATTTCCAAATAATTAGAACCGTAGTTTTTAAGCTATTAAATTTTTTCTATCCACTATTTTCAATAGAGTAGTTACATTTTTTTTTAAAATTATCTTGAAAAATATTTTAAAGCACAATTTTAAAGCTAATTAACTTTCGTTCTACAAAAAAAAAAACAAAAATAACAAAAACAAATAGAAGATAAGTGAATTATGTTCTTTTTTTTGTTATAATTTCCAGATTTTCTTTTTGATATAAAAATTTTCCTTTTGACGTACATATTTAAATGTTTATTTTTTTCGTTTCTCCTTTTTTAAGCAAACGAAAAACATTAAAAAAATTCTTTTTATGAAAAGTTTTCATGTTCATATTATCAGAGATTTTATGTCATTTTCTGGTCATATCAACTTCAATTTATAAATGGATTGAATTGAGTTGCTAAAGAACAAAAAAGAAAAAAAAAATGTTAAAATACAAAGGAAAAGTTTACATCAACATGTTAGCAATTACCTGTAGTTTTCAAAGTTTTAACGTTGCATTATAAATTATATATTTTATAGTATCCTTGTTAGAGATACTATAATATCTCTAAATACTATTTTTATATAATACGGTTTTCAACGAAATATTGAAACTTCAAAATTGAAAATTAAAATTTAATGGTACCGTTTTTTATATTGATTAAATTTTTTGTATGATAATAGAGAAGTACACGATGATAAGACCAATATGTAAATTAAAATTATATTACAGTTTATTATTTTTATAAATATAGCAATATTAGAAAGAGTAAATCAATTAAAAAATTTCAATACTTACTATACTTAATTACATGTTGTTACTTGAATATTGTTACTTACGAAATTGACCAGTTAGATATTAATTAAATTAAGTTAAAACCTAGAGGTTTTTATTTTTTATTATTCACAAATGTTTAACTTTAGAGCACACAACATAATTCGATAAATAATACATATAGTTTAGATTTATTTACACTTTATTTACAATATAATTTACCTTTCATTTACTGCGTTTATGCACTTACTAATACTACGTTCTCAAACTTGAAAATCGAGTTGATTATCATGTACAAAATCTAGTGAAATGTTTACAATCAAGTACATAGTTTGAAAATCAAGTACATTTACATACTTATTATTTAGATGATATACATACCTATAATAATATGGAGAATTTGAAAATAAACAATTAGCAGCTCATTCGTCTCAACAATTAAAATCTAAATTAATGTCCAATGCAAAATAGAAATAAGATTAAATGGTAACATAATGCAAAGAGGTATATTATAAAAAATATTGCTGCCTATCGGAAATACTTCTATAAAGCTGTCAAAAGACCGGATGATAATAATTCAGTATAGTTAAACGAACTCCTCTACCAACATGTGGAACTTTATTACGTTTCGTCTTATTAGCAAGTCAGTTAGAAACTAGAATATTATCAACCGCTCCGATAAAATCTCAATTAGCAATGCTATAAATTTCAAAAAAATTAGCACGCATTCATCCCGCTCGTTGCTCCTAAAAAGTGTTTGTTATTATTATTACCCTTTTGGCATTTCCACTCTCTTAAATTTTATATATGTACATATATAAAATATTAAAATAGTTTACAAACTTATAAAAATATATTTATACTTATTTTTTAAAATTATTCCTGATTATTTTATAATTGCTAAAGTAAACAAAATTGTATGTTTTATTGTTTGTTTTGATATGTTTAACAATATTGTCATTTATACCTTGATATATTACTTTGGCAGCGTAAATGAGTTAAATTTGTTTTTACTTTAATTATAACAATACTAAACACTAATGTCGTGTTCATGCCATGTCACAAAGGTCAATTTGACATAGCATAATTTAGCACCGGCATGAACGCAGCAATTGGAGTTTCTCTGCACAACCGAAATATATTCATATTTTAACTTTTAACTTGTATTCATTATTAAAAAAATTTAATTTTAATTTTAAAAATCATACATTTACTAAAACTTATCCCTGATCACTACCAAACTAATAATAATTAATCTAACTCTTACTCTAAACTTACTATTAACAAAAGAAAGAAAAAAAAAACAATTTTTTTTTATACAATTATTAATTTCGAAGCTACGCATTTTAACAATGCCAGGCTTATATGTAGTTACTTTATCATAAAGATTCTTAGGTAAACAGAAAAAAAAATATTTAAAATCAAATTTAAAATTTTATTTCGAGCCACTTGTAGAGTGTGAAACATGTATTTTTCCAATACCATGGAAGACTTAACATTCATAAATTATGATTGGTTAAAATATAAATTTAAGTATTATAATCTCTTATAAATCTTCAATTGATAGCAAAAATATTTTTATTTTGTTAATTTAAGACTGTTTATTTTTAACTTTTTTTCTTTTACAAAATCTTATTCCAAAATAATAATTGTATTCTCTATTTATTTTATTAACTGAAATTAAAAATATTAATTTAAAATTAATTTTCGTAATAAACAAAAAATAAATTATAATTATATTCACTTTATTTTAAAGAAATATCAAAAAAAAATATCAAAATCAATATTTTCATACATTTGCAATTAAATCGAAAAAAAATATTCATAAAAATAACAACCAATATTATTTGTTCAAAAATAAAAAAGGGTCGATATTAAAATAATGTATTTGTCTTAATTTAAATTATATATTGAAGAAAACATAATTTCCAATTTAAATGTAAATTATATCTATGGAAAAATAAACATAAAAACAAAATTAAAAAATCGTAGAATATAAATAAAATTGAAAGTTAATGAAGTAAAGTTCTTAAAAGATTCAGTTTCTTATATATTGCCTTGAAAAAGGGAGATAAATTTATTTAATTGAAAAATTAGTCAATGTTATTTATGAATTCAGTATAGTTATATAAAAATATTAATTGAGTGTAATATGTTTAAGGATATTTTAAAAGCGATAAAACATATTATATTTTAAAGAATTTAAGGAGTAGAAGTAAAATAAAATTCTTGAATTGTATCTGATAAGTATTTTATTTTATTAATTTATTCCTAATTTCTTATGAAATATTTGAATAAATTAAAATGAAAAATTTTATATACGTACTTTATAATCAATTTAATAAATTTCACTAGAGACGTCTGATAACCTATATTTTACTTTATATAGATAATTCTACATAGTTAAATTTAAATATTGCCTCAAGTTATTCGAAAAATAATTTAAATGTAATTATTGTATATTCAGATTAACTACCTTGATATTGTATATAAGATAAATTTTTAGTTTTTCTTTATACAGAATGAAATGAGGTATTATTTTATACATTCATCAAATGAAATTTCATTTTGTAAAAATGTGTTGTACTATACGATATCCCCAAACAACATTTTCCCATATTTTCTTGGAAAAATCTTTGTACTTATGCATATTTTACATAAATCGTGAGAATTTAATGTAACTGTAAGTCATCAATAATATTTATCTAATCATAAAATAAATCTTAAATTAAAAAAATTAATTAAAAATAATAAAAATACCTAGTGTGTGTGAACGAAACACTCGTTTCATTTAAGTTGAATTAAATATTGCAATATTTTTTTACAAGAAAAAATTAAATAAATTAAATGAGTCAAAATCCACACATGTTCACTTTACAAAACAAATAAATAAATAGAGTTGCACATTTCGGTCACAATCAAAAATGTCGTCATATTATGTCAAAATTCTTAAAAATATTTTGGTAAGACACTCACTCGATGCAAAACTCAAATGAAAAGAACATTTTAAAATGAGTTATAACTAAAATACAACCAATTGCATAGAAGCATTCAACATATAATAAACTTTTGATCTCATACATTAAAGCCAGACAATAAAGCCAGGGCATACGGTATTCAAATTATGGAGTTGTGCTAAACAACTTCATATTCAAACTATCTAAACATTATAGAACGAAGTATTCGAGTCTATGCTCCCAGGTAAGTTCGTAATACTAATATTCATAGATGTCAGGATCCCTATCATAAGAGACGAAATATAAAAAACTGGCTATTTGCCCCAAAAATTTTCTTCCTCAATATGCCAATATAGTTGCAAATACACATTTCTTACATTTTTGTAATTCTATGTAATTTTAGCTGAAATAAGTTTTCTTATTCGTTTTAAGAAACTTATACTCATTTAAAAATATCTTTAATAATTTTTATATAATTCAAATTTACTATTGTTGCGCAGAATCTATGGAAATAAAGAAAAGACAAGATAACTTCATCACTGTACCTGACATTATTCTACGTTACAGACATCCTGTATTAGAACATTAGAATTCAATATTTTTGTGGATCAACTCATCTGACACAAATAATACATCTATTTCATTGGCTCTTAAAAACTATAATTAAGCGTAAAAACTATAAAATTAACATTTTTTCTAATATAAGGTAAGTTCATCAATTCTTTATGTAGGAAAAATTGCTCCCATAGACATCTTGAAACATAAAATCTTGACAAAAAAAATTTTAAATTGAAAAATTTTTATGTATGACTATTAAAAATATTTATTTTACATCCGTTTTTTTTAGATTATGTTCTTTTTTCGTTTAATTTTAGTCGGTATAAAATCGGTATTAGCTTTTGTTCCACAATATTTTGTTTTTGTCGAATTTGAAGAAAGTCATCGGAAGAAAAGCAAAGGCTGCGTGCGCTTGAATTAAGATGTTGACCAACATGAGCAGTGAATAAATGATTAATTTTCAAATCCATCTTGGGCGTGTAAAGGGAAAGAAATTCAATCATTACAACAAAGTGCATGTTACCTGCGGCCCTGCGAGGTTATTTCGCCCACGTTATTTTAATTTTGAAAAAATCCTATATACCTGATTTTGCAGATAATTTTTTGAAGAAAATTTTTATAAAAATGTAAAACGAAAAAACCGTAGATTTAGACAGTAAGTAGAGTGTCTTTCAACCCCGCAGTAGGTAGAGCGTATACCTTTCAATCGAAAGGTGCCAAGTTCGATTCCCGACGAAACAATAAAAGTAAATACTTTATGGGTTTTTGGACCTGGTGCCAGTACCTTTGATTATTGGAATAAAATAAATTACAACAAATATTGAGAGTATAATCTGGTAACAACTTAACTAAAATGGAGCTATTATATTTAAGAAGGTTAGTTCCTACCAATAGCAGTAGTTTTCCACATTTAATGAGTTGACAAGCCAGAAATTTAATAAATAAACACTCGAAAAACATTTGTAGTGAAATATGTAGCAGCTTTGCAGCAATCGCACTTAAATTAAGCACGAAAAGTTAATTCTACCTAAGTTATTGTCAAGAACATAAAAACAATCAATTAATTTAAATGTGGAAAACTGCATCTTTTGAAGAGTAATTTCGTCTCCATAACATCATATTCCCCTTTTATTTTAACTGATAACCAAATTGTATTCCAAATTAATTAATTTTAAGAAATAATTGAAAAAAATGTTCATAAAATTCATATCATGAGCGGTATTTGAACTCGGAACCTACTAATGGCATGACTAACTACTGCACCATATCGGTTAGCTTGTTTTCAAATTTATTCTTTCAACATACGCATAACTTGATATTGTTATTGTATTCTCACAAATTTCATGCATAAGTATATAAATAAAATTTCCCACTACAAGGCAGAATTTCAAAAATCAACAGGATTCAAATAAATTTAATGATACCGTATTTAATAGCAAATTATGTAAATATTATATCTAAGTAAAAACTCGATCACTGAAATTAGTTATTTTTGAATTGAAATATATATAGCTATATATATATATATATATGTATTTATAAAAAAAAAGCCAATTAATTAAATTTTTTTTGTGTAATATTTCTAACATATAGAATATTATTCCCAGCATGAAATACTATTTTCAACGATTCTATCGAAAATTGTTTTGATATCAACTAGACTAGAGGACTGAAATTATGTAGCTATTTAGCCTGAAAAATAAATAAACACTTTGATTGAAGTTTGAATAATATTTTGCACATCACTTTAAAAAGCGTTCAACCAAATTTGAATGGTTATTCATTAAATTTTTATTTTTCATACATTGGAGTATACGAGTGAAGATAAATACATGTAACTTCAACAAATCAAAATTTCCTTACTAATACCCAATAAAATATTATTATTATTAATTTTTTTATGAATTTTGAATCTGGAATAAAAACAGTAAGTGTCATTTAAATTCGTATACATTTCGAATTTTCTAATTTAAGATTATAATAATTCGGCGCTACGAAATAAGTTCGATAATTTAAAAGTGAAATAACTTCGATGAAATTCACAACATTTTGTCGAAGTTATTTCACTTTTATTTATTCATAATGAAATAAGTTCGATAAATTAGAAATGAAAGAAATTCGATTAATCAAAATTTTCAATGGTAATGGTAAAGACAATATTTTATAATATAATGATAATACAGATGGTGTACTATAAATGTAATTAGCTAATTCTTTAAATTTAACTTTTAAGTTTCGTTTAATTGCTTGAGTGAAATGAATTATGAAACTAATGAAATAACTTCGATAATTTAAAAGTGAAATAACTTCGACAAAATGTTGTGAATTTTTTATCGAAGTTATTTCACTTTTGATATCGAAGTTATTTCAATCGAACTTATTTCGTAGCGCTTAATAATTCATATACATTAAATAATTAATTTTTATTTAAAATTACTTTAAAGGAAAATTCAAATAGGGAGATCCGATTTGATTAGAAGCTCGTTATTTGGTATATGACCTGTATTTTTTCACATTTTTCTCAAAAAAATCAATCATAATTTATTATCCCAACTGAATCTTGTTAACTAAAACAATGTTTACTTTCGAGATCAATGTGCTTTAGCTTATTATACAACAAATTTTTTTTATTTAAGTTTTCTGATTGCCGTATTTTGAAAATGGTATTTACTCGGAGGTTTCTTCTAATTATAATAACCAAATAATATTTTTGTGGTACTTAATTAAAAAATTTAATTTCATATTATTTTACGCTATAATCGAAAAAACTTTGTAAAATTTTACATTCACCAGGACCTTAGGACTTAACTAAAGTAAAAGAGGAAATTCAAGATATTTATAATTTGATTGGAATTGGGTTGTGGTCCAATAGGGCTGAGCAATTTTTTTTTTTATTTTTTTTATAATCAACCGTTATCAAACGTATCTAACGTTAGGATATTACCTTTAGCTTTTACTTATCGCTTAGTTGGGATAGTACTTGAATAAAACTAGAAAGGAGTGAAGGTATGTGATAGATTAGTAGGAAGTTGTAAAATAAAGGTATTGATTTTATTAATAAAATTTAAACTTCTGTAAATAGTATGTTGGATTTGGAAACACAACCAACAAAATATGAATTCTTGAAGGTCGAGCTATGGATGAATTTCCGTAACCGGTTTTATGCCATCTAGGGATTTCCTAATGTAAGGTGGGCACTTGTGGCTCCTCCTATTGTTTTAAGAAGTTTTCGACAGATGTTTTCCTTTGCTTGATGTATAAATGCTAAACATACATATATTTCTCAAGTTTTTAAATTTTTGGTTTGTATCATCAATACTCCACGCACATATTTTGTAAATTATACTCAAATTTATTTGTTTATTGTCTTAATTCGAAATCTATATAAATTAAAATTTCTAAATTGAAGTTTTAATAGTTTAGTACAGTTCTTTTACACTTTGTTTAAGTTTGGAAAAATACATTACATTTATTTTGTTAAACTGTTCGATAATAATTTTTTTAGTGTTATGTGTTATTAACATTCAAAAAAATTATTAGATAATGAAAACAGAGAGCCCTTGTTTTATTTTGTCAATATACAATTTATACATATTAGTTATATACCTTCATTTCAACAGCCCTAATTTGTTGTTTCATATTACATTAATTTTATAAATTTATTTTTGATAATCAGATTTGTTTTTAGTGATATATTTAATTTATGGAATAAAAGTCAAGCACTGATCAAGGAAGTAATATTCGAAAGTGTTGCTTCCGAAATATCAATATTTGCAAAATAGATATATAAATGATTAGTGAAAAGAAACTCGACTTGTATAAATTTGTTCAAATTGTTAATTTGTATTAGTAGATTTCGACATACATATGAATTTTGATTCAAATAAAAGCAATTTGAAGAACCAATTTTCTGGTTGCAAAAAAAGTTGTTATTAGATACCAATTTGTGAAGCATACTTAAACCAAATCAACCCAGCAGCTTCTGGGACAAGAATGTTGGTCCACATAAGAACTCTGGCGAGCAGATTTTGGAAAAAAGGATTGCCATCAGAAACCAAAGTGTGTAAAATATTTAAACCAGATTGGTCGAGTGGTTTCTGAGATGTGCATTTTGGTCCGAATCAGAACTGAACCCACAAAAGTGTTGTTATCAGAAGTTAAGATGAATACCAAATTTGGATACAATTATTATTTAAATAGGCCAAAACAAAATATGAAATTTTATTCAAAATTTTGGTAAGAAGCATTTTCACCGGGATCCAAAAGGTGTCCAAAGTTTCAAGTTTCTAGCTTAACTAAGATTTCGCACAAGAACGTCAACTAACTTAATAAAAGGTTTTAATAAAAAGAAATATAAAATTCGGGTATTCTGAGGGAGATGTTGTATCAGCCTAGGACCTAATGATCACATCCCAAGGATAGCTGGAGTTGCTAGCTTTCTAAAAATATACGTCTTGGACGAAAATGACATTTGAAAGTATCTTTGTTGTTTTGAGTAGTTTTATATAGAAAAAGGGTAAAAAAAAACTATTTTTTTTTAATAAATGCTTTATATCTTCTAACCTATTCGACGTAGGCGTAAAGTATGTATGTATGAGTTATAGGAAACAACGATATCTTTCCAACAGTATATAAATATAGGGGTAAATTTATAGTAAAATTTTTAGGTATTTGGTTTTTCAAGAAAGAAAATAAAGATTGTTTTTTTTTTCAAAATTTTCTACTTTGAACTACAATATCTCCATAACGGCAGCACCAATCATCATCAAATAAATGTGAAAATGTGCTCCAGACCGTTATATTTCTAGAATATATAACTGAATACATAGATATTTAATGGATCAACGATATAACGAATTTTATACAAAAACATTAAAACAACAAGGATACTTTCAAATATCCTTTCTGCCCTTAAAGGATAAGATGCACTACAGATATATATTTTTGGAAAGCTAGCAATTCTAGTTGTCCTAGGGATATGGTCATTAGATACAACATCTCCCTCAGAAGAGCCTAAAGTTCTAATGTTGATTTACTTTTTTATGGTTTTTAGATTTTTTTTTTTTTTTTTTTTTTTTTTTTTCATTTATTATATTTTATTAAATCATTACAATTATAGTAAATTAATTAAAACTAAAATTCAAAACTTAAAAATAGAAAATAAACAAATATAATAATAGTACTAAATTAAAAGCATCTACAGAATTCAAAATATAAATAAAATAAAATAGTTAGGAAACATTCTATTGCAAAAGCAAGTTTCGAATAGTCCATCACAAGAAATAAACAATTTAAATTATTCAATATTTGTGGAGTAACAAATTTAGATGTAAATATTAATTTGAAAAACTAAATTCGTAAAGAAAAATAGAATACTAAAATTAATCTGGTTAAATATTTATGTATAAAAAAATAATTTAATTTAAGAAATAATTAATATTAAAATTAAAAGTTGAATATAGAAATGTGAATTAAATTTATAGATAAAACTTACAAATAAGTGAATTGAAGGAAAATTTACAAAAAGAAAATAAAACAATTACACAATTATATAAACTACTATATATTTTAGAACGAGATTTAATATTTAAATTAATTTAAAGGAAAAGAAATGAAAGCAAAAAATTAAGGGTAAGAAACGAATAAGCAAAGCTGCATAATAATAATATAGATAGATATCAGCAACAGGATACTATAATATATATATCAGTAATAATATTATCTAATGACTCTTATTAGCTCTTCAACTAATATTTCTAAGCCAATTCTTAGTTTTTGTTAAAAATTCGGATAAAACTCTGATATTTCTGATTTCAATAGGTAGCTTATTAAAAATTCTCGGTGCAATAATTTTAAAGAAATGACAAATATGAAACTTATAAAAGCGGGGTACAACAACTAAATTCCTGCTATTAATTCCAATGAATCAATTTAACTGAAGATCACTGTAAGTACATAGTTAGTAAAAAATTGTAATTTTGTTATTTCAACATACTTAAGTTTTATTTGCATACTTGAAAAATTTTCAACAAATAGAAAAATTGATTCTATTTTTGTCGGATTTCGTTTTTCTTTTTTCCTTTTTTTATATAAAAATTGATTCATTTAAAAATTTGTTAACATTCAATTTTTTGATAATAAACATTTCAGCCTTGTATACCAAACCAAATACGTGTATGAATATACACGTTATTTAAATTCATTGAAATCATCGAATTCAATTCTATTAAGAGAAATTGAGCATTTCAATATTATAAAAAAAATTTATGATGTAAATATTATTGAAATATTACTTAAGATCGTTGTATCTTTATATTTCAGGATACATATTTCTACATTTAAACATACAGTACACAAATATATTTTAGATCCCTTTCTGAAAAGTTATTGTTAAAATTACTCTCCTTTGATATTTAACTTTTTACCATCTAATTTAAGGCAATGAAATTTCAATGAAATCCCTAATGTACTAAGTGTGTACTCTAAACAAAAAATAAAATGTCAAGATTGAGAAGAATACATATTATTATAAAAATTACTGAACATTGTCAATTGAAAATCTCAATAATTGTCAAGAGCAGGTGTGGGTTTTGTTAAATAATTTAGTACATAAATTTTGTTATTTTGATAATGAACCAGCACTAATTGGTTTACTAATCAATAGGCAATGATTATTAAAATTGATTATTAATTAAAATCTTCAATTCAGTTGCAGAAATATTCAATCAGAAACAATAATAGAACTTTCAAGAGGCTAATAATTAACAGTGAAGGAATTAAAATAGAAATTGCAATACGAATTATTTTACGAATTGATTTCAAAGTGGTTTTTTGCAACAACAATTACAATGTAAGATTTTTATGATGATATTTTAGATATTAAGAATTTTAATTAAAAAAATTGTTACTTTCAAGTAACGAGTGTAGGTGGGCGTAGTTATTCAATTAATTACATTCGTCTGTTTTTCTTAACAGTAGCTTAGGTATAAACCATTTTGTACATTAAGTACGATACTGCAACATATTCAATTATAGTTCAATGAAATTATCCAAACCTTACGTCGGAAAAGAAAAAAGAAAAATAGAACGAAGTATTAGTAGAAGAAAGATTCGTCGGCGAATTGGGAACTATTCTATTGATTTTCACTTTGAGTTTTTGTATATCAAACATATAAAAACTTGGGAAACCTTCTAAGGGAATGCCATTCCACATTCTAAAAGTTTTGACTATAAATGAATTTATATCCATAAACAGTCTTGAACCATCTTGGTATTTTCACGATGTATGGGTAGGCATTTGCAGTTCTTAGCGTTCCTCAACGGAATTCTTTAAGAATCGGAAGTTGGAACTTCCACAAAATATAGAGTTAAATGGAGCAGGTGTTGATAAGACATTTACATCATCAATGCGCGTTTTTATACTGTGTCAAGAAAGCTTAGAGTAGTCTTCGAGGCGCCCGCCCTTATATAAGAATTATACTATATCTTGGGTCGTATGTAGGCTTATAGATATTGAGCAGATCTTTAAATTAAAAATATGCCTTACATCAACTTAATAAGCACAAACAAAATTTTAGTGCTAAATCTTAAGCGTCACAGCATTCTGCAGCAGCCTAATAAACATTAATGATAATTTCATTAAGACCCAGCAATATAGTGTAAAACATTGTGATCGACATGGGTGGTTAACTAGTGCGTGCTGTCATGTACTAAACATTGTCCAGATATTAAAAAAAACGTATCCACTACATTTAGTCTTCTTTAGAGAATATAACGTATGCTAAGTTGCATTTATTTGAAATTTATTTTCGTGGATATTAATGTATGTATATAAGCAGTAAAAATCTTCTTAGCACGATAAATTGAGTTGCATTAATATAACAAAGTCGTAATAATTGCAAGTTGGAATGACAAATTTTTAATTGGATTGAAGGATTTACACTAAAAGTTTTTTCTTTTTTATTTCTGTAATATTCTAATTACAGCTACAAAAATTTGTCGGTTTATAGTGCTTGTCATAGAGCAATTCTAGAAAGAAGGAACACTTTTTTAGTGTAAGTCGAGTAACAATCGTTGTATTCGGGGCCATCGATTATGTGCATTTGTACAAATAAAAATAATAAAGTTAAAATTATTAATTAGAACATCAACAAATTTAATATCACATAAGGATACGAAAGCAATATATTTAAATCTAACAACATTTAATAAAATAAAGTTAAAAGCAAAATTATTAATCAAAAAAAATTAATTAAAATATATATAAATCTTGTTTGTATTTTAAATCCGTTTCAGTACTGGCATACTGATTTCTCCCCATAAAATCTCAGTAGATGCTATATGAAATCAAATCTTTTATAGATAGGTAGTAATTTAATTACATACACAACATTTTTTATTGTGATGATAAGTCTAAAAATGAACCAACTTTCTTGCAATAGAGTAGGTAATATATATTTGATGAATGTGAAATTTACGATATCAAAATATGAGGGTCTGTCTTAATGTCCAACATTAATCAAGTACAACGGGTCCAGTCAAAACCACTTCGAATCATGATTCGCACCTTTTGGTTTGCGTTAGAGTAAAATTTTTGTATAAAATGTCGTAAATAGTCGAATATTTTTCTTTTAATTTTACTGGTATGCTTATCATACAGATACGCGTATTTCGTCTACTACTGAAAGACTTCTTCAGTGTTTTGTACACTGAGGAAATAGATTTAAAATCATCTTATTTATTTTTATTTCACAGCTAGCAATTTCACGTTTTCCGCAGCTGGTTTATTATCCAATGAAATAGCACAGGTAGAGGGTTGAGTAATAATATTTTTCTTATTCATAATATTATTACTTATTATTTTCATTGTTGGTATTTGAAATATTATTTCCGATGTTAGAGTGACAGATCGGACAGATTAGGGGTGGCTTTATTCGTTCTATTATATTTAACTAAAAATTTAAATAAAGGAGAATATCCGTTGCCTTGGTCTTTATTTAGGAGTGACTCATATTTAGTTTTGTGAATTTCGATGCTTTCAGCTGTATCTAGTTTCCTAGAATCTCTAATGTAATTTACCATTACTATGTCTTCTTTCGAAATACTGTGATTCTCTTGGATGATGTGCTCTGCTACTTTGGATCTCAATTTTGTTGAATTCTTCTTCTAGATAGTTCTTCTAGCTAGTTCTGCTTCTTTCAGGTGTTCAGGTGTCAATAATAAAAATATTATTACTCAACCCTCAACCTGTGCTATTTCATTGGATAATAAACAACCATCCAGCTGCGAAAAAAGTCAAATTGCTACCTGTGCAATAAGAATAAATAAGACGATTTTAGATTTCTTTCCTCAGTTGAGTACAAAACACTGAAGAAGTCTATAACTAGTAGACGAAATACGCGTATCTGTATGATAATCATATATCTGTAAAATTAAAAGGAAAATATTCAACTATTTTCGACATTTTATGACTCGTCTGCACTGTATATTAGCTTCCATCCATCCAAAAATTTTCTTAAAAATTACAATCATCATATGCCGAGTCACCAAAAGTTGGTTAGAAGCGAATTAAGTTACATGAAGACTAAAAAAAGTTTTTTAAAAATGTTTATTTAAGATTTTGTTAATGTATGACCTTTGTATAAAAGATGAAAAACTGTTAAGTTAAATGTTTGGTAATTAAAAAGTGAATTAAATTCATTTATATAAAGCGTAAAGTTCTATAAGGAGCACATAACAAATTGTAGCTCTAATTTTTGTGAAAGATACTGAAAAAGAAAAAACTACTTAATTAAATAGAACAAAATTTATTGTAAACTTTTTTTATACACGATATAAAAATCGTTAAATTAATTCATCCACGTGTTACTCAGATAAAACTGTTTCGATGATTTTCAGGTGTCAAAGAAACAGTATTAAAAATGATTGATTACCTTATAGAAAGCGTTGAAATAATTAATATCCAAAAAAAACTATGGAAAAAGGGCTGAGGTTGTACAGTAATGTGATGGGTGAAACAAAAAACACATCGTAAAGATAGGATACAGGAATATGACTGATTGCAATATAAAAGGACAGGAGAGACACTAATTTGAGTGCGATGATAATGCAAGGTAAATGGGCTTGTTGGACAAGAAGATTTAGAGCCGACTCTAGATCATTCGAAAAATTGGTCATGCAGAAGATAAAGAAGAAAAACTGAAATTAATCAATTCTCTATTCTTTCTAGTCAGTACCTAAGGTATATAGAATACATTTTCATACATTAAGTACGGAAATGCAATTTATTATACAAAGTAGAACGAGTAGCGTGTTCGAGTATATATTTTATTAGGATTTATTATATCAAAATATTTTTAGAAGTAATAATTAATAAGTAATAATTATTTTGTTCTCAATATAATATTTGAATAATAATACTTAAATTAAAATGAGAATACCAGATCACAAATCGCTATAACAAGTTCTTCTACGTCTAATGTTCTTAACCATTAAGGCATATACAAAAAGAGTAATTGCAGTTGTAGTATTAAAAAAGCACACTATAATTTTAATTCAGCTAATCGATATGGTGTAGTGATTACTATGCAATCTGACTATTTATCGGAAGATTTTGGGATAGAACACTGTTATATAGGCTGACTATTTGTCAGATGGTTTTGAGATCGAATTCTGTTCGGAACATGAATATTTAATTTTAGTTTTTTTTTCTTATTGATAAAGAGTCGATATATAAATTTTGTTCAGAAAATATTTATAATGCCTAGTTTCTGATGATAGTTGGAGTATTTAAATACAAGCGCCACACCGTATCGGTGATCAATTAAGAGCTGATTACGAATATTGACAACTAAATTTTTAACTATTCCTACTTACTTATGCCAACTAAAAATATATACGAGAACAGATACCATTGGAATGCGATTAATAATACAAAATTAAAAATAAATAGTTCACATAAGAATTGCTATGTATACTTGTATATAGGGAAATTGACAAGTTTACTTTAAAAAATTAAATATCAATATTTAAAATGATGAATAAATAAATCTCAATACATAACATGTGTATGTAGTGAATATCTATATATATATTATTATATATCAAAATGACTTTTTCAATAAAAATTCAAATAACAATATGGCATCTTAAAATTCATATTTATTATTTAATTTAAATACATAGGTATAAATACATACTTCAATAATATTTTCGAAAGATATAAAAAACACATACTTTCTCAACATTTAACCGATTATTTTTATTAATGTATGTAAATATTATGTAAAAATGAATAATTTTAAAATAAAAAATCAAGTTAATAAAATTTAATACTGAAGCAAATAAAATTAATAACAACACAAACAGGAAAGGTTAAAACTATGCGAACGACTGCATGTCATAAATCAATATAAGCTATAGAATTCGCATGGTATAATGGTAAAAGTTATATCGCAAATTATATCAGAAAAAGACAAGAAGCATACCATAGAATAAGAGAGGAAAAAGCCCGATAAAGTCGTAGATAAGTTACTTGTTTAACATTTTAGTAAATATTATCTTCTTCACATACATTTGCTAGAAGAAGTAAATGCCGATTCTGTGTAAGTGTTACTCACCTTCAGAAAGAAAGTGCAACCTTGAAAAAACTGCAATTATTTCATGATTCAATACAATTAGTAAAATTTCTGAGGAAAATAAATCATTTTAAAACACAACGAAATCTGCTAGACCTTATACAATTACTTTGGCATTTAAAAAAAATAAAAAGACTATATAAAATATTTTGAACTCCGGAACGTTTTCAAAGCGTCGTCGGAAATCACAATATTATTTCATGAGATACGGATTAATAAACGTCAAAATATTTTCACAATATTAAAACAATTAAATCAGAAAACTTTGAAAATAAATAATTTCCCTCCAGCTGACATAGTAGACATTATTTGTGATATTTTAACCGATTACTTATTTATTTCTAAATTTTGATTCTCACTGTAAAAATGTTCTTATCCTGAAAATATTGTCATATTTACAAAAAGGATAATATTCATATATACAATTTACATATTGTATATTATAGTGTCTAATGTTGAACAAAAGTAATATCTTTAATATATATTAATATACTTGTACCATTTTATTTGATTTTCATTACTTGTACATGCAATTTTATATTATTTCAGGAGATTTATTTCCATACTCATCTTTTTGAATATACAATCATAAATATGTGATGCATTACTGTACAATATATATTATTTAGTTGGGTTCTACAACTGGCTCTCATAAATGTAATAATTTCAAAATTTTTTACATTTTTTTATATGATCATATACTATATGTATATGCATATAACATACCCATTCGTATTATGTTGGAAAAAATTTATGAAGATTGATAAACCTTTGAATAAAATATCATGTAATTTAGAGTCAGTTGATAAACGTATCGTTTGGTATATTCTTTAATATTATATATGAATCATTATCATATAATAATATACATAATGTATGTATGTATGTAGGTGTATTCAAATGCATTGTCTGGAACAAATAAGTGTCAATATGAAATTTTGGTTTTTTTCCTAATGACTCTATACAGTTCGGTTCAGATTTCAAAACAAAAGAAATTAACAAAGCACTGCTTGTTTTTAGAAGCACAAAAACAATCTTATATAGAATAATAATTCTGTAACAAAAATCTGAAAAAAGACATAAATAATACTAAACTACTACTACTAAGCTTTTTCGACACAAATGTTAATCATCAAGTTGTGGCAAAAATTAATTTAAAAAAAAAGTTGTATCTAAGTTAGGTTTTACTTTGACCAAACAATAAAATTAATTTTAAATTGATCCGATTTTTTTATAGTCTTGTCAAATTTGTCAAATTGATACGTTTTTTAACACTAATAATAAAAAGGTAGAAAGAAAATTGGTTTCGCACTGTTGCGACTGTTGCGGGCAACTAATTGTAAATAAGCTCTTTATTCTATAGCTAATAGGAATAGAGTATAAATAATAAATATGTATATAATAATATATTGCGCTGTAAATTATTTGAATACCATTATATATGAATTGTAATCATTTAATATTTTGATTAATCGTTCGCCTATTTTGCGTATCGCCATTGTTTTTAAGACAGAACGACTATACTTATATTATAACTATGAAAAAAGACTTAAATAAAATCTAATAACAAAAAAAAGACATCGAGAATATTAAATGTTTTTTTGCATAGAGAAATTAATAATTTCTTATTTTATGCAATTTAGCAAAATAACACAAGAACAGGAATACTAGGAATCTAATATAAGACAGCTACGAAAGACTCAACATGAGCTTATCTAGTAGTTTCAATAATCACAAGCTTAATAATAGCAATACTACATAATTACATTATCAGAATTTATATTATTTTGTAGCGTTAGGTTGGTTTGTGTCAACATTAGGTTGGCATAGGTAGAGAATTTTCAAGTGAACGAATTCCATTCGTAATCCCAGATTTATCACTTATTAACTTGTTTTATTCGGTTTAAAAATTCTATGGACTCGCCGCATTATGTTACCACGTAATTGAGTAATTGGTTTGTAGTCCTATTAACAGTAGTGTAGTTACTTTTCCATGAATAAATTGAAAAAACATAAAAACTATTATTGAATACATATAACTAATTTATGTTTTGAATGTTTTTTAATCTAAAAAAGTGATGCCCAATGAAGCCTGTAAATCTATGATCCGCTGGATTTTCTAAATATTTTAAAAATCAAAATTTAGTCGGCAAATTCCATTTTAAAAAAGAGCTATAACTAGAAAAAAAATTAAAATAAAATTGAAATAGAAAACAAATCGTATTCGGTCAGTTTAAGTTACGGAAGCGAATTACATCGATTTGTTTAAAAATAAATCAATTTTTTATTTATATTTCCATCGTCACTGCATACATCTTCTATAAGTACTAAACTCAACTACTATATTTTATTTTCATTTTTAATTAATTGATTAGACTGACTGAAATTTTTCATTTTTCATGTCATGGTTAAAACTTTATTTATTTATGTACTTAATGTACAAAATTTTAAACTAAAATATGAATTCTAACCACCGCTGATTTTTATGCTTTAGTTTTAGATGAAATTTTAACTTTTAAATGCAAATTGGAATAAATTAGTTGAAATATTAATATACGCGATAGATATTAGATACCATTTTTTTTAGAACGAAAAATTACTTTTTAAATATTTATTACCAGAACAAATTTTAAAACTTTACTAAAAAAAGATAACTATGAATTTAAAGGAAAAATTTATTTGAATGGCACAAGATTTTATTTTTAATATTTTTGGAAATCTAATAAAATACTGAAAAATCTTTTTGATTAACCGTACAATTTGAATTGCAAAGTGAAAATAAAATTACCTAGTAATCAGTTAGTGAAATAATTATCTTAGTATGTTTGAATGTAAAAGTTTGAAAAGTCTTTGATTTACTTGTGTTGATATAGAAATTAATAATTCATCTAACAATGGTTATTTGGTTCTAATAATATGTTCACGGTTTGAAGTTTTTACTAGTATTTGGGAGATTTATGATTGCGAATAAGCAAAAAACCGTTAAAATAAATACTAAGACTTCGAAATTCTAGAAAAATTTAACTAGGTAACTATAGAATTTTTGTTGTTCAATTTTTACTTATAAATTATAATAACCCTAAGAAAAATGTCATTTTTGTTTTCAAAGGCAAATAAAAAAACAATGGAAGACAAATATTGTGCTATACGAACTAAATTCTTTATTTATTGTAACTTTATTATATCTGCTGTTGCTTTGCCCTTCACTTTACATATTTTTAATCATATATTAACAACTGGTAACAAGATTGGAAGTGTGCTAAATTCATCCCAGTTCCAAAAAAGGCTAATCCTTCTATTAATGATTTCCGACCAATTAACATAGCTCTTTCTATCTAAAATGTTTGAGTTCATTATTCAAAGGACAAATCCCTCAATATGTTGAAGCTAATAGTCTTTTGCATAAGTTCCAGTCTGGGTTCAGAAAACACCACAGCACATCATCCACATTGTTTAAATTTTCGATAATATTTACATGAATATGGATAAAAAAATGAAACTGTTTCACTATTTTTGGATTTTTCCAAAGCTTTTGATTGTCTAAATCATGAACTTCTATGCAAATAACAGTTTTAAAAAAAAAAAGTGAGGAAACTACTTCAACTTATGGAAATATGATTATATTTATATTTTTGTTTTAATTCAACTTTAAAATGATAAAAGAACTACGTTTAATAGCTGTTGCACATCTTCTACCCATATTCAATGCGATCCTACGCATAGGTTATTACTCCACCCGATGGAAGCTGTCCCAGATCACGATGATACCAAAACAAGAAAAATACATCATACAGGTAGCTTAATACAGAGGTATCAGGTTGTTACTAACTCTCTCTAAACTATTTGAGAAATTATTAATAAAACAATTGCAACAAACACTCGAAATAAACCGAACTATACCTGACCATCAATTTGGCTTTAGAGAAATACATAGCACCTCAGAGCAAATACATCGAATACTCAGTCAAATTAGCAAAACATTCGAAGAAAAACAATACCACTCCCCCATATTCCTCAAGCGCTCGATATAGTATGGCATGAAAGTCTTATTGATAAAATATGGAACTATATGCCATCTAGTGTTCACGAATTATTGAAAATGAAAAATTACATCACAGAGACAAAATTCATCTTCAAATACAAAAGCTACTCCTCATTTGCATTTCCAATTCAAGCTGGAATCCCTTCAAAATAGTGTCATAGGCCCATAGCCTACTTATTGTATACGTCAGATATGCCTACCAACAATCAGACTACCATTTCTGCTCTTGCAAACGATACAGCAATTTTAAGTTCTAACGCGTGTCCCAAAATAGCTTTAGCATATGTTTCCAATCATTTAGAACAAATAGAAAAATGGCTAAATTTATGGAGAATCAAAGTTAACGAAACCAAAACCTTTAAAACATTTACACTAAGAAAGGGAACATGCCCTCTTGTCAAGATAAATAATAAAATTACCACAACACAATGATGCGAAATACCTCGGAATGCATTTGAACCGAACACTTACATGGAAAAAACACATTGAAACAAATAAAACTCAAATGAAATTAAAACCCAACAAAATGAGTTAGCTCTTGAATAGATAGTCTAAACTAAAATTAGAACACAAAGTACTTCGATACAAAAGCATTAACAAGCAAATTTTGACAACGGGTGCTAGACCAGGTCGAATACCAATAAAGTTTTGTTTTGCTTCATCGGGAATTGAACCTGGAACCTTTCGGTTGAAAGGCAGGTGCTCTACCTACCGCGCCACCCAGCGTGTTAACATGCAGTTGGGATTGCTGTGTTGTACCAGTAGTACGTTAGTATCCTATATTTTTATTCCGAAAGATAATATTCTTCAATTTTTTACATCATTAAATTTTTACAATTAAATACTTAATTAGTTACTATTTTGTCTAGTGTCATTCTTACCACCTATTATCTAAAAAATTTATCACCCACGGGACTTGAACTCATATACGCTTGTCCTTAGTGTACTTAGACTAAGGTAAAAAAAAAAATAGAAAAGAGGAAAAAAAATGAAAAAATTGAAGTGGGCAATAGTAAATTTAAATACACATGTGAAAAATTCCTCATATTTTGGATGAAATTACAAAATGGTTATTTGAATACATATTTTTAAAATAATTCAAAATATAAATCATTATATAAAAACAAATACAAAATAACTATATACAATGATACACATATATGTGCATAATAATTTAATAATTTTTCTATTAAAATAAAATAAATCATTTTAATTCATATTCTCGCACAATACATTTACAATAAAGGATATCATAATATCATAGCTGTTGCAAAAAAAAATCCAAAGTCATTTTTATTGTAGAAAAAATCCAATGAACTCTTATTTTATTGCTTTTTTCAAAAATAATAAAAATTTGTAACCAACCCTCATTGTTTTTTTTTGTGTTATAAAGAATAAGAATTACACACCGTTTTAGATGGTATTTCCATAGCTCCTTGTATGTATGTCCTTTGATTTATTTTTGATCAAGAAATTATTTTTTTTTTGTTTTGTATATTTTCTAATTTCAATTGAAAATTATTATGCCAGAGGGCATAATTAAAACCCAAAAAAAAATAAAAATATATGTATTTTTATATGTAAAATTTATTTTGGTTCCTTTGATGGTTTTTTTTTATCTTATTTAAGTTATTATTTTTGGCCACAACCCCTTATAATTTTATTGAAAATATTCAATTGAATGTAAATATAAAATTTAACATAACATGTAAAAACAACATTCCCGAAAAAAAAAATATGTGTAACATCTTTGTAAACAATATGGATTTACTCAGAATTTTATTTCAGAATGATGATTTTTTTTTTTGGGGAATGATAGAATACATATGAATATATGAATAGAATATATATATGTATATGATACATATTGTACAATGCAATTAAAAAAAAACAGAGATGTAATCTATTAAAGTGAATTAAAATTATAAGAAAATAGTCAATATTAAAAAAACAAATGTTACTATTACTTTCGGAACAAAGGTAAAACAAATTAATTTTCGATCATATAATTTTTATACATAGTTATTGACCACTAGTTTTCAAAATCATGTAAAAAATAAAATTGTAACACTTCCATTATATAGGTACCAAAAAAAATATTCTTTTACATTCAATTCTATCAATTTCAGTCAACCAAGATTTGACATTACTATAAATCTTAGAAAAATTTCGAAAGCACACAAAATGAACTCCAATCAATTGAACGTATATGATTATTATTTTTATTGATGAAAAAAATAATTCATCTGTATTTTTTTACGATATAACTTGTAATTTATTAACCTGTAATTTATTAATGAAACCATATTTTTTGTATCAATATATTGTTTTCGAAAGCTATTTTCCAAAATTAAAGGGTTAGGGCATCAATTCTAAGTTTGATGCCCTAACCCTTTCTCATCGAACTACAATTTGAATGTGCTTTTAATATCATAACACTTCATCATCATATAATATTCTGAACATGATTCATTGATACTGAACTAATCAGAAATATTAAAACATTTCCACTCTTCAATAGCAATTATGTTTATTGTGTTTATTTATCTTTTTCTGATAACAAATAGCAATGAAAAAAAACTAAGAGTTTGGTCAAAAATTTTCAAAGACTCATTGTTTTCACAGCTCAAAGTTTTTCATTGCATGCGAATATTACAAAGTTTATATTGCATAGAAGTTTCTTATTAAACAAAAATAACATTAAAAGTGCTTGCTCCAGCTTTTATTGTAAACATGATGTGCCGTTATACATCTCTGTCCTTAAAAAATTTAATTTAACAAATAAAAACAATTTTAAAATTAAATGGTGATAAAAAGATTAAAACAAACAAAAAATCACCTGAAGGTAATTCATAATTTTTTTTTTTTTTTTGTTTTTTCTATTGTCTACTAGAAAAATTATTTACCTTCCATATTTTCCTCCTTAAGCAATACAAATGAAGTCGTATATTAACTTATCAAAAAATAAAACTAAAAAAAAAAATAGACAAGAATAAACTTTAATACAGAAAATTCAATAAAAAAACTATTGTCGTAGATTTTTGCTGAACCCCTTTAAATATTTTATAACTTAATGCACAGATGTACAAAATATTTGTTTTTTTTTAACCATTATCAAAAATATAACAAGTATTGAAATATTATTTAACATTTTATTTGTCTACAACAATTTACATTACGTTCATAAAATTCGTTTTACAGATTTTCGAATATCTTAGTATTGTTATATATTATTTTCAGGTTTAATATCATTTTTAGAGGAGTTATTTATGTCTCCTATAATTTATATTGGTAGGGGCATGCGCCCAAAAAGTACACCAACATTTATACGTTACGTTATTTTCTCCACATTAATATTCTCTGATATACTTTCATAGTAAAAATTAATTCTCTTTCATGATTTCGCATCTGTTTTCATATGGGAAAAAATTCAATTGCACATAGGCCAAAAACTACTGAAAAAAAATATAAATATTTCAAGGTCAAACCTGATGTACTAAAAAAAGCTTTTCTGTATCCTTTCAAGGTCATACAAATATATGAATAATAAACACATGCATAATATATATACATTTGGGTATGTGTATATATATTAAATTCACATTTTTATAAAAAATACCAATAAAAAAAAAAATTCAATACACCTTCATAGGTTCACTATGTTATGCAATATTGCAAATCAAATATTCAATTCTTAATTCAAATGTAGTTTTGATTTCTTTTTTTTTTAAATAGACATTAAATTATAATTTCAGAAATATTTAAAATAAACTTGATGTAAAAAATGCCAATTATAAACTTGAATAATTATAATCAAAAAAAAAATTTTATTTTATTTTATTTGCTCGATGTACAATACAATACCGGCTTAATGTACACCCCTATAGCGTGCGATATTAAATTCTTATCACGGAAATTAGTTTTATTGTGTGAAAGTTCCTAATCATAGGCAGGTGATGTGATACTGGTACGTCTAGAAGAGAAAGTAACGATATTTACCCTCTCTATGTTCTCTCTTCAGTGCCTATTCATTACTGTATCTTAGCGACCATATGCCTTGGATTGGATATTATATATGCTGAACAAAATTCCGTTGTATGTTACTAAACAATGACATTTGTTTTCTTCCGATTTCTCTTCTGCCTTCGATTTTTTCTTGCACGAAGAGTTGAATTAAGTTAATGTTAGTTTTTTACATTTGATACTTTATAGAAACTCATTGTTTTTATTAATTATTCTACGGAAAACTTCATTATATGAAACATGATCTACCCATCATAGAGCATTTGAGCATTTTTCTATTAGATTACATAAATACCTTGGGTTTATTCATATGGGTTATTTTTAAGATCTAATACTCCACTTTATATTACAGCAAAAACAATACAACATTTCATTTATCACAGACGAGGATCTAAATTTAAATCTCTACAACAAAGCACGTTTTTATATTTACTAAGTAATCTCGCAATTTCGATACAACATCTTATTTTTGATTTACACGTACAACATTCTTTCATGCAATACTCAATATTGAGCTGAAGCTGCAGTGGCGAAACTACCGTACCGCGAACCCCAACGCAGGGGGGCGCCATTAACTGAACCAATCTATAAACTTTCTTTTCGTATAGTCAAATACATTTTACATAATTGGTGTGTTTTTTTATTCATTCCGGAATAAACGGAAGGAATAAAGAATAGAATGAATAAAAAACGCAAAGGAATAAAAAGAATAAAAATTTTGACATTTGCTATTGACACCATTTTTTTTTTTTTTTTTGTGGTCTTTAATTTTTTGTATTGTCATTTTAAGCCTTTCATTTTCCCATGACACTGATCGGAACTAAATAAAATAATTTATTTCTAATGCTTTGCATTTCAATTAATATATCGTGGCATACTCTTTTTTTTTATAATCAAATTTATTTACATTTTCATTTTTAAAGGTCCATTTTATTAAAAAAGTCCATTTTTCATTTACCATCCAATTTAGTAAATATGACGGATAAAAATATTGAGATTTGTGCAATATATCTTAAGGATTACTATCCTAAAGATTTGTCAGAGGCATTTGTTTTGAAAATAATCCTGTTAAAGAACTGTTTAAAGAATGAGATGGTACTTATAAAAGATATAAAGAATTTTTATTTATATTAGTCACGAAATATTCATATATTTCCTGCTCTTTATTTCCTAATATCAGAAATATGGTTAAGGCCGTGATTACTTCCGGAAGATTGTCGACACAGTTATGGCTGTGTGATTTGTTGCATTTGCCTATGATCATAAACTTTGTTTTATTGCTTTTTTTAAGTCAAGATCTATGCTATGGTGATTAAACTTATCAATCAGATTTTTCTGTAAAACCTAAACAAAGCAAAGTTGCCCGACGTTGTCCGGGTTGAACACAAAATTTATAGAATTTAATTCAATAAAGTTTGATTTGTAAACCGAATTAAAGAAAATTGTTTTATCAAAAATATTGTAATATATTTTTTTTCACTAATATAACAAAATCAACAAGACTATAACTTAAACTACAATATTTCTTTGTAAACAATATTTCGGGTTTTCTTTCTGATGCAGTATAAATAAACACGTTCCTTGCTGTTTCTATATACCCGTGATCATCCCACATATAGTTGACCATGCGGAGAAACAATCTTCGTTCAATTGCAGACCAAAAAGTTTTAGAGTTTGTCCCTTCAATTTGTTAATGAACATGGAAAAACTTAATCTCACCGGAAATTGTAAGCGTTTCAGCTGAAACGGTACTTCTAATGATATTAGCGGTATTCTAGGAATAAATGTATTAGTCTTTCCACAATCAGTTTGAATTTATGCTTCCATACTCTGGAATACTAATGATATTAGCGGTATTCTAGGAATAAATGTGTTAGTCTTTCCACAATCAGTTTGAATTTATGCTTCAATACTCTGGAATACTAGAATCTTGGAATACTCTGCAGTAGTTTCTGATTAATAAAACGAACTGTCACATTTTTTGGAGCTAGTTTACATAACCAACATACTCATATAATCGTGTAAAATTTTTATAATGATTCCTAAAATTCGGTAATACTTTTTCAGTCAACTCTTTAATACTTTGAATGGTTGTTCTGACCGTTCCAATTTCAATTTTAACGTTTAATTTTTCTTTTGCCAAGCTGTATTAAATTCATTAGCTTATTGCAAATATTATTTTCGAAATCGGTAACAGCCGTATTTTTTTATTTTTGAAAGAGTATATTTGAGTGTAAATTTTCAAGTCATAACACTTTTGGTTTTTGAATTAATTCCTGATGGATGCTAGAAGTTGTATGACAACTACCCAAACCAACCTCAATTTTGACAAACTGTAAAATACGTGTTTTTTTTTCGTGAAAAATTCAAAACTCTATCTTTAAAACTGTGAGCATGTATAGCAAACAAACAAACTTTCATTTTTATCAGTATAGATAAACGAAGATTACTTTACAAGTAACAAACAGAATGGAGAAATTTAAAGTGACGCTATTTTGATTATCCGCATAACAAAATATTGGAAATTTATTTATCCAATTCTAAACATAAATAAATATGTAGCCACGACGACATAACAAGAAAATAAAATTTCACTCTCTAGAACTTCCAGTTTTTTTTTATCAGAAAAGCTATCTAATTGAAAAGCCGCACTCTTCTAAAATCTAAACGACTATACCTGACGTGAACTATGAAGTAAATATAATTGAAATGTCCTTTTGATAATAATTGATCCATTTTATTTATTTTTTGTTGTCTTTTATTAATTGATAAATTGTTTCTGATGTCTATGTTACATTCATAACAATAATATCGATTAATAAAGATTTTTTATTGAGTAGTCAGAATCGATGTACTTCTTGTTTGTTTGCAACATGTCAAAACACAATTATAAATGGTTTCAATATCTACAAACTCTTAAGGTACTCAAAGCATAGTTTACGTATAATAAAGAAACCCAGTAAATATTACATTTAACGCTAAGTGAAAGTGACGTAGTAGGTAGAGCGCCTGCCTTTCAACCGAAAGGTCCCAGACTCATTTTACGATGAAGCAAAAAAAAATACTTTACTGGTTTTTCGACCTGGTCTAGTACCCTTTGTCATTGGGATATAATAAATGACAAAAAATAATTTAGAGTATAATCTGGTAACAAATTAAATAAAATGAAAATATTCTATTTAAGAAGGCTTAGTTCCTGACAATAGCAATAGTTTTCCACTTTTAATGAGTTGATAACCCAGTAATTTGTTAAATAAATACTCGAAATATTGTAAATTTTGCAGTGTAAAATTGAAGTACCGTACTTAATTAAGCACGAAAAGGTGATTCCACCTAACTTACTGTCAAGAGTGTAAAAAAAAAACAGAAATATTTAAAATTTAAATAATAAATCATTAAGTATCGCAATACAAAAATTGTAGCAAAATGAGAGGCTTAACTAATTTTCACTTATTTCTCAATGGAATAAGAGTAGAAAAGTTCCAAAATGTACGTATATAATACACTCGATTTGTTATCCAAGTAAAAAACAGCGTAACAAGTATACAAGTACAAGTATACATGTCCATTCACATAGGAACTAACTGATGTAGTTATTCTAAATATCCGTATCATTACCTTGAATGCGGTAAACGCGACTGTTAGCTTTTTGATGAACTAAAAAATCGAAATTTTTATTGTATATTGAACTAATTCAAATAATCAAATAAATGATCCTTGACAGTGATGCTTAGCAACATATGACACTGAAAGAGCAATTGCTTAGTGAAGCAAAACCAAATTTGTTCTAAAGAGATTTCAGCAACGAATATTCTGGATCTCAAATTTAAAACTATGTTGCAATCGGGTGAAAATAACGTTAAAGGAAAAAGGTAGATTATTAAATGCTACAGAATTGATTGTTAATTTGTTAACTGTTTCAAGACTGTTATAAGACTGGATGCTCAATTTACAGCAAAAATTCTGATTGCTTAGTCGTTAGTACAACAAAAAGCTCTCAACGTCTGTTATCGCATTGAAAGTAATAACGTGGTTATTCCCAAGTTTATTCAAAAAAAATTCTTCTGCCTTTTTTAGTTATGTTATGTTTAGTTATCTTTTTTATAAGGTGCATCAGTTATTTTTAAAATGCAATACTCTCACTTATTTAATTCCAGCACGCTTTTCATGCTTCTTTTAATTATTATGGTTGTTTCAAAAATGAACATACAAAACTAAAACAAAGTAGGAGTAAAATTAAAATAAAAAACATAAATATATTAGAAATGAAATTTAACACAGGTAACATAAAATAAATTTACTTAATTTGAACATATTGAGTAATTTTGCTATTAAATTTTAAATAATTAATTCAATTTTGATATTATTAGGAAGTTAATTATAAAATTTTATTCCGTTATGCATTGCCTAGTTTTTTGTACCTTCATTTCTGAAGAAATTTAGCCTGAAATTGAAAATGCTTCTTAAAAAATTATGCTTTTCATATTAATCTGGAACTAACATAATTTGGTAATAATTTGTGCTTTATTTTAAAAACAAACAATACAGCTTTATCACGTATTTATCACGGTGTAATGGGTTGCACTACAAAACGTCAATTACTTTTTCTTATTGTATAAAAGTTTCATTTTTTTGATATTTTCTTACATGTAAAATCTAAATGACTTTTAAGGTTTAATTTATCATCAAAGATAAGACCCAAATATTTTACCTCTTTTATTATTTCAGTTTCGATCAAGATATTCATAACGAAAATCAAGGAATGCAATAACGATACATTTCTTATTATTAAATTCTATCTTCAAATTTGACATCAACGCGTTTAGCAAGGTTTTACCATGTCTTACATAAGAAAAGATATATATCACTAATTCGCTGTAGAAAGGAAGAAAGGTAGAAAGAAACTATCCCTAATACTTTAAAAATATACTTTATCAAAGTATAATATCCCAGAATAGTGTAAAAATATCCCCAGTAAATGATATTTCTTCAAAATCGTTTTATGTTATCTCCCTCTCTTAAGAGCCAAAAAAATATCCTAAGCCTCAATATCCCAACTTAGTGTGAAAATACCTTTATACATTTCGGAATTTATGACATTGTAAAATATTTTTGATATACAATATGGAATATAGACCATTAAAGTTTTCGTTTTTGTTACAATACGAAACTTAGAGATCTTAATCCTAGGTTTTGTTACTTCAGATGATTGCACATCATAACAGTCATTTAAGTTTTCTATCGATTTGTAGGTTTCGATCGATCGATTATTTCTACAAGGAAAAACAATAACCCCATTTTTAACATTAACTACTTTATTAACTGATGATGAATTATTAGTAATCACACTAGAGAATGTACCAGCAATTTCAACGAATAACTGCGGGATATAAAAGGCCAGAGCCCAGAGAGATCAACTTTCAATTTTACTCGAAAATTAATTTCTATTTGACTAATTCTATATGAAAAATATGTGTTTTTCACCTTACTCCCTATTTTTTCATCTTACTCCCTATTTAGTTCCTTAAAATTTAAAAAAAAATATGCCATTATCTTATATTTTCCTTCAAAAATGAAAGTTTTTTAAAACATTTATTTTATTTTTATTTGTTATTCTTTTATTTAGTTTAATAACTATTATAATTTCATTTACAAATATAATCTTCTTCTTTACTAATTATAAAAGGGCAAGTTTGTTCACTAGACACGCCCATAGTTTTAAAAATAGAGTTCTAAAATTTTGCACAGTTATTCATGGTCACAAAAGGAACCGGACGCGGTACTTTACAAAGCCATCAAATGACCGGTTTGGGTAACTGCAATACAACTCCTAGCACCAGGAATACTTCAAACACCAATTATATTACAGGCATGAAAATTTACACTTAGATACTCTTTCAAAAATAAAGAAATAAAACTGTTACCGATTTCGTATAAATAACATTTGTAATAAGCTAATGAATTTAACACAGCTTTGTGAAGGCCAAATTTCAGAAGACTTAAATGACAAAATGCAAGTAGCAACGGTCAGTACAATTATACAAAGGATTGAAGAATTAACTGAAAAAGTATTTCCGAATTTTAGGAATCAGTATAAAAATTTGATATGGCTATGTGAAATACTGCAGAGTATTCCAGGGGGTCCGTGTATACAAATCGATAGATACAGTTATCAATAAAAATGAAGCTGTTAACTACCGAACAGAGTTTCTTTATTCGTTGGATTTGACACGGTTTCCTCCTCAGCAATTGGAGTTAAAAGTAGTAGCTCCAATATTGTTTCTACGAAATTTGAAGCAGCCAAAACTATGGTACTAGATTATTAATAAGAACTTTGCATCCTTATTTCACGCATAACTTCAAATTGATTGTGGAAAAGGCGAATATAAATCTATTTCAAGAATACCACAATAGGAAGGAACGTGCTTGTTTATACTTCATCAAAAAAACCCGAAATATTGACAAAGAAATAATTTTAATATAAGTATAGTTTGAGTTGTAGTATTGTTGATTATGTTATCGTAGTGGAAAAAATATTAGAATAATTTTGATAAACCAATCTTTTTCAATTCAATTCATAAATCAAACTTCATTGAAGTAAAATCTATACATTTTGTGGTCGGTCGGACAACTTCGGTATATTATATAAAAGTTAAAATTATTTCTAGTATTTTTTAAACTTTTGATATCTGAAAAACATGTAACTTAGAAATTATTATTAATGAGAATTATAAATTTCAAATTACAAACGAAATACTCATCATTATTTAAAATATAAAAAACGATATCTGTATCATTTTTGTGTAAAATTTTACAAAAGATTTATATTTTCATTTAGTTTTAAAATCAAATTAAAAAAATTTAAGATGAAATCACTTTCGCGAGAGTTTTGCGATTTTAATAAAAAATTTTTATGGAGTGTACTAGAAAAAACAGAAATAACTTACCTATAATTTGGTTGTTATTCTTTGAAATCATCTAAAATATCACTGAAAAATTCGGTTTGAAATTTAATTTTCTTATATGGATAAAAAAAATATTTAAACTTTATTTTGATGTATAATTCATCCATTTCACGATCATTCCACGAAAAGTTGCTCAAAACGAAACGTAAAAACTTTCGTTGAACCGATTCAATTCCATTAATGTCAGTCAAGTAATGTGACCAAATCATACTTGACTGGCGTATTCAAGGGTAGATCTTATAGATGTTTGCAACATAAAGATATTTCTTGAGGGAGGGATCAGAAAATTCTTTAGACCATCGTTTAATGAAGCCTAGAGAAGATTTGGCTCTGCTTAATATTTTATCATAATGTAGCTTAAAGCTCCGTTTAGGGTCAAGTGTTAACCCGAAGTCTATAATAGAATTTACTCTTGAAAACGAACAGCCATTTAGTTGGTAGTTGAACCAAACTGTCCGAGCAGAATTTTTCCTAGAAAAGGTTATAATTTGGCATTTAGAAGTGTTCAAATCAAGTTCATTTTTTGAACACCAAGAAGTGAAATTGTTGATATAATTTTGTAGCTTTAAGCAATCCGATGAGTTTAGGAGCATCAATTGTTGAAACTATGAAACTAAGGGGTCCAACTACATGACTACCTTGAGAAACACCAGAATAAAATACAGTTTTATTTTAAATAAAACTGACTATTCTCGAGAAGAGTGGTAAGACTCAAGCCAATTAAGACTGTGAAAAACCTATAATTTTGTGCTTCATTAATATAATACTATGAGGAATTCTGTCAAACACCTTACATATGTCAATAAAGATGGTATAAATTTGAAAACCATTCTCCATTGAGGTCATTAGAGACAAAATCAGCCCTTAATTTAATTCTTTGATCTACTTTTAAACACTTTGAAGCTTCCAACATAAAACTAACTGAAGTATACCTATCGACTTTTATGATTATCCTCATCACCTTATTTAGTAGTTTTTGCATTCTATCTATCATTTCATTGTTTGACATAAAACAATCGATGAACAATATTCAAAATGAGACTTAATCATTAACGTTATATAATCTTATAGCATTTAGGAAAGATGGTCTATTTCTAAACCTTCATATAAAATATATTTTTGCCCTATCTTTTTACAAACATAATCAATGTGATTTTTGAATTTTAATTTTTTGTTCATAATTACTCCTAAATATTTGATTTCATCGACCATTTCTATTATTTTTCCATCAATTTTCCAACAGCTTCTTCCATTATGCTCTTTAAAATCATACCTTTTATTTTTATTACATTTAACTCTAATTTATTCATTTTAAACCACATAAATTTCTTAGATCATCATTCATTTTCGTTATACATTCTAAATGCACTATTACTATTACCTATGTTATATCTTTTTCCATGTCATTAGTATATATTAGGAATAGTAAAACACCCAAGATAAACCCTTGAGGAACTCCCATTGTTACATCAATAGTTTCTGAAATAGTACCATTGAATTTAGTTCCCCGTTTTCTACTATTAAAATAAGACCGAAACCATTCTAAATCTACTCCATTTACACCATATCTTTCCAGTTTTTTTTTAAAAGTATGGAACGATCAATGGTTTCGCAAGCTCTTTTAAAATTTCTCTTTTAAAACATTAATCATAAAAAGAAATTTAAACCTCACTCATTGAACTGCTGAAGCAGTCTTACAAAAATAAAATAATTTTTTTTATAATAAATTATACAAAAAGTAATTATACATTTTGAAAAGGAAAATGATCTATATAAGTTGGCCTGCAGATTTAACTGTTAAAATAAATAAATAAATTATGCAATTATCATTTATAAATCGTTAAAATGAAGAATAAAACTATTACTGCCGAATGAAGATGCCGTCAAAATTTTCGAGGTTTGCTTTGGCTTTCTATTATATAATATAACCCCGAACCCAGATTTCGCATTGTATATGATGAAATAAACACATTTTCAAGGAACAATAGAAGAGCAGAAAAGTTAAAATTTTATGATATATGCATGAGCGGAATGTATTGTATAATTAATATAAAACGGAAGATAGTAAAAAATTATACATTACCTTTGTTACTATACTTTATTGCTACTACTGTAGGAAAGAAAATTTTTGCAATTTGCAGTGTCTATTTCTCAAAACAAATGAAACATGTAAAGGTAATCAACATAAAAGACAAAGACTTTGTGAAAATGCGGTACTTTGTATAAATTCAGTAATCGAAAATAAAAATTCTATTTTTATGGAAGGTACAAAACTTTTTGTTCTTTAAAATAATATAAAAAATAAAATTGATTTGAAATGTTTTAATTTAAAAAATTTTGCACATACTTCCTGGGGGCAAATGTTGGTAACAGGCCCTAGACAGAACACATCCCCTAACGTGTGTCTCTAACAAAGCCTAAGAAATGCCTACTGTATAACAACTCAGTACTGCCAACAAATCCGATTCTCACCTCCTAGAAGGTAGATAACAAAGTTACCTGAGGGGGGCCTCCTGGGAACTTCCTTTTGCAAGGCTAACGAGAGCAGGTGAATGCGAGAACTTTGCGCATTATCAAAGTAATTGATCAGTTTAGGAATCGTGCGGGAGGAAACAAAGTTTTCGACGGGTGTGAATGATACAGAAAGTCGATTTAGTAGGACGAAGACGGAAATTTCGGTAACAAATGACCCGGCCCTTCTGATAGGGGAATACTAAAAGTATATAATGGCAACGGATAAAACAAAAAGATTAAATACCCCAGGTGGCAGCCCAGTTATACTTGAAAATCCACTCTCGAAAGAGGTCGGTCCTACGGATTCTGGGGAGGACCATTTATTGCTTCTAAATAACCCTTCAGAAAGGATATATAATAAATAGCAGAAGTGCTGGAATACAAAGGTCACCATCAACAGGATCAGGAATTAATGCAAGGAGAGCATTAACAATGTCAACCAGGGAAATAATTATGGACACAGCAACAGAAAGTAACGTCAACAACAAGTACAACAATTCAGTTAAAAGCTCAATAGATAAAATAGACAACAACTCTAATTTAAAAAGAGAAAACGAAGAACTAAGAGTTAAAATAGATAAAATAGACAAATTGCTTGACCAGCTTAGTAATCAAGTAGAAGTACTAAAAACAGAGAATCAATATCTCATGAAAGAACTAAATAAGAAAGAAGATATTGTACAAACGGCAGATGAATCAACAAAACCAGATTCCCAACCAGTTAAATCAATACATAAAGATAAATCTATTCAAAAACATTTGAATGTCCAAGATGAAGTTGTAAATAAAACAACAGATAAATAGGAGTATTATACAGACGAAGAAGAATTAATTCGAGAAACGGACTGGATTTTAAAAAAGAAACCCAGTAAAAAACGAAAAGCTGAAAACTCTCCGAAAATAGAAAACAGGGAAAAAAACACTGTCACTGACATCGATTGAAAAAAAATAGAATATTCAATTAAATATAACAAAATACCCGGAGCCTGAGAGAATTACAAAATGTAAACCTCCACCGGTAGTCTTAAGTAGTACTAGTCAGAAAAATACTGTACAGTACAAATCAGTCAGAAAAATACTGAAAGATAGAAAAATCAAATACGAAGTTAAAGTGCTAAACAACAAGCAGTTAAAAATAAATGTATCTAATAAAAAGTACTGAAAAGTATCAAGAAACACCGTGTAGAACAACAAAATTAATAGCACAAGGAGTATAAAAATATTCAAAAATCAACAAAAACGTTATATTAGATATTTACCTCATATCTGAAAGCCACAACTGCGAACAAATGAAGATTCGGGGTTACAAAATTTATTATGCTCTGCATCCGGATAATCCAGCACAATATGGCAGCATAATTATCATTAAAGATGAAATTAAAGATTACGAGCTTTGTGAAATAGAAAACAAAGAAATGCACTTAGTGTGGTAAAAATAACATCTACAAAACAAGATCTACTATACTGTCCGCCCAATTATGTCATTAAGAAACAAGTTTTTAGAGAAATGTTTTAACAATTAGGAAATAGATTTATCTTAGGAGGTGATCTAAATGCTAAGCATATTGAGTGGGGATCCAGAATAACACTGACGAGAGGAAGAGAGCTCAGGCAGGCAATTAGAGAAGGAAAATGCTTATTTCATAGAAAATAGCTCATTCATTTGACAGAATTCCTCATAGTATTATATTAATGAAGCATAAAATGTTTTTCATCACTTGGAAAAGGTGACGGATGATGGGCACGTAGGGATAAAGAAAAAGCAAAAACTTTCGTTGATCACGAAACAAAGGTTTTGTTTGGTTTTGAAAAGAGTCTACTGGTTTTGAAAAGGGTTTGTTTGATTTTGAAAAAGGCTTTATTGAAGTGTAAAAGCTAAATCAGTAATAAAAATACAATCAAATTTCCATTACAATTTTTACTTCAAAGCAAAGTTGAACAAAGATTAATTATATTTTTATTATTTAGGAATTTTATTATGTTGGAATATCTTTTAGAATACTATCGCTTATATTAAACAAAGAATCTTTAACATCTGAAATATCCAACATTGATGTGTCAATGTCATCAATCTGAAACAAAATAATTGAAAATACAGTATGCGATTTTTAAAATGAAAATACAAAATAATATATAATTTTAATAATAGATAATTACCTTTTCCGTTATTATTTTAGGAGAACTAGCTAACTCTAATATATCAGATTCTAATGAGCAATTGTTTGCAAAATCATTTTTAGTAAATTTAACAAGAGGATCTAGCCGCCCCGAAGGAGATGTACTTATCTTTTCTAAGTCTAATGGACTATCTTGTTTCAAAAAACTTGGAGATCCTTTGACAGCTTTATTCAATTTTTGTGGTATATCTAAAAATAATTTTCTTTTGCTAAACTCAGTTTTTTCAAATTTTTTTTCAGGAACATGTGCTTCAATCAATTTGAGAGTTTCACTAAATGTAACAGATAATTTTAAAACATCACTTTCGACTTTTTTTTTGTTCTTATTCTCACTTTTTAATTGATTTAACTCTAATTGTGTTATATTTTCTTCTTCATAAAATGAAGATTCACGTTCTTTCCATTGTTTTGCTAATTGATTTAAACTGTGATTCTGCTGCTCATTACTATAAAGGTTTGAATTAACTTTCTGTTTTTTTAAACTTCGTAAAAATGTCGAAGCATTAAGTATTTTCGTATTGTTCTGATTTTGTATTCTATTCAAATACTTTGAGTCATCTTTTTGTTTACGTCCTGATGGAGGTAACATAACTGTTGTTTGATTATGTGCAAAAGTAAATTCATTCTGAGATGGAGATGAAACTGAAAAAATATTTTGATGACAAAATAATGTACATAGGTATATAGGTACCTTACTTTTAATTAACTTACAATTATCCATCAAAGGTAATCGGCGTCGAAATTGATTTTCCCCTTCATTGCAATTTACAATGGGTGGAGTAAAAATTAATTTTGGAGGTAAATTTGAATTAGTAAACATATCCATTTTGTTTAGTTCGGTTTTTGATATTACTTCGTTACTTTTTAGATTATCCAAATCTCTATTAACTTTTGTTACAAACTTTTTAATGTCGCCATCAAATCTTACAACTTCTGTGTTAAGTTTTGATAACTCACTTTTTTGAAAATGTAAAATTTCTAACGAATTTTCATCATATATTGATAATAGATCATCCACAATTGGACAAATTTGTATAAAAACATTTGACATCACATCAAAATTTATTTCGTTTTCAACAAAAATATTATCATCAGGAATAAATTGTTTAGCTGTTTTAACTAATTTTTCAGCATCATATTTAACATTGGTATTTTGTGATTCAAAATTTTCAATTGTATTTTTTATATCTAATAAATTTTGTTCAGTTTTAGACATGTTTTCTACTTGAATAGAAAAGTTATCTTTCAAAATTTTATTTGCGAATTCACAATATTCATTCACGTAATCTTCATCATACAATTCTTCTAGAGGATTCTTACATTTTTTTGAAATATCTGTTATTCGATTTCTTATAATTACACTATTTTCTTTGTATTTCTTTGTTCGAGATTCTAAAGATCTAAAAAAAAAGTTCAAAATAAAGGAAAAATAATTTATATTTACAAGAATTATAGATACAAGACTTAGAATCAAAAATTAAATAAAAACTTACTCAACATAATGTAAAACATTAGCCTTAAAGCATGAGTTTCTTAGCTTCAATTTCATTAAAAGAGATTTATTAAAAGGCCTGAAATAAATAGTTTTATTATTTTTTCTTTCAAATTATTACCAATTTGTTTACTCATTTAACTTCCAATTCTTATTTTCAAGATACTTTTCTTTTTGTTTTACTATTTCAACCGTAACAAAATCAGCTAAGTCAACTAAAAACATTAAAAATTTATTTCCCCCAGGCATTTGTACTAAATAGTTCCATTGGTGTTTCCATTGTAAATTATGCTTTTTATTTAAATAGTTTAAATATTCCACGACGGAACTTCTAAAATTTCCTTCTGATCTTTTATCAACAATTGGCCAATAAAATCTTTTTCGAAATTCATTAGCATCAAGTATATTAAGCAAGAAGTGCATGATGTAGAAAAATGCCTTTTGATTTGGTTTCAGGAACATCCCCTTTATTAAAATTAAAAACAACAATAAAATTAACATTTCCACAATTTTAAAATTACCTTACCTCTGCAAAAATTTTACGAAATTCGGAAGAAACCGGATAAATAAACATTAAAAATTCTAATTTTTTATGAATTTGCTCACTCAACTCTTTTTCCTCTGCTCTATAAGTGTCAATAAGTGTTCTATCCATCTTTTTGTACAAAAACATATTAGGAAATTAAAATTATACGATAATTACATTTTAATAAAAAATGGAATATAAAAATACAAATCTAGTAAAGATAATCCTTTATTAAAAATTAAGTAAAATGTATACTTATTATATTGGCAAAATTTCTACAAAACTTTTAAACCAAAAGATAATCATTGGGCTGGATTAAGGTGTTATACGTACTGTGCTGACAATCGACAAGACTGAGGGCCCATATCAAAAATAACTCAGTCGCTAACGGTGTATCCGGATACCTGGTGAACTCCGGATTATATAGTCTTACCTATGTATGCGAATCTCTGCATAGGTGGACATTATTTTCTTCGCTTACTCGTGGGTCCAAAATACGGATATAAATAAAACAAAAACTCAAACTTCTATCCTAAGTGGAGAAGGACTTAAGTCTCAATCCAAGAGGAACACTTTCTTTGAAAGAAGAAAATCCTACAGAGTCCTTAATTCGAATCAGTAATATACCTGCTGAAAAGCTTACTGATACGGAGAAAGATTTAGTCAAGTGGACTAAGAACCTCATTAAGAGTATTAAAATGATGCCTAAACAGCAGGAGGAAACTTCAGATAATTCCACACCCAAAAGGATAACATCGAGGAGAGTTCTGGTTCGAAATTACAGCCTTAGCCTGTTGTCAAACACTTGAACAAACTCTCGGAAATTCCAGTTACTAAACCTTGTAGCGAAATAAATGTAACAAATGCCGATTGATCAACTCAGCAAACAACGGGCGAAGTCGAAATCCAGCCGAAGGAGACTATGTCTCCTCAGAACGTGAAGGAAACTTCGCTAAATCAGGAGATGGAGGGTACTAATGACATCGCTACTCTCTATATCGACGAGGACATCTTGTTATACTTAGAGGATAGCGATGCCACCACCACCAATTAGGAGCCGGCTTTCTTATCCGCCTGGCAAAGGGAGGAGAGGATATAGTCCTAATCCAAGAACCATGGGTTAATAGTAATCTGGTGCAAGGGCTAAGAGCGGCAAATTACAAGCTAATTTACGTCTGCTTTCTAACTATAGCAATCCGGATACAGTTGTGGTTAATCTAGAACTTGGAAAAATCAATTACTGGTTAATCTCAGCTTATCTGGCTCATAACAACCAAAGGCATTACCTTCGACAACTCTGGGTAGTGCGATACAGGAAGCAGAAAAGACAGGACAGAGCTCATCCCTCTAAAACAGGGCTCATCCTTGGAAGGGATGGTAATGCTCATCACGAAATCAAGGGGAAAGCAAGGACACTAATTATAGAGATGAGCTATTTTTTGATTATTTATTGAATACTAACCTCATTATATGCAACTACAACGGTAGAGAATTGTGAATAGTATCAGAGACATTTGTGAATAGTATCAAGCAAACACGCTATTGGAAAAAAATGGGCAATGAATCACCATCCACTGTCTATATACATGCTGCAGTTGTCAGGCCTGTACTAATGTATGGTGTTGTAGTGTGGTGGACGGCACTCAACATTGGTACAAATCTCAACCTCCTAGCAAAAGTTCATTGATCAGCCTACATCTAGGGTTGCCAGAATATCTCTTTTAAAGAGAACATGTACTCTTTTTTGAACACGATCTTTTTGTTCACTCTCTTTCTTCGTTCGTATCTTTTGTATCTCCTTTTGCTCTCTTTTTCTCTTAAACTGAATTTTTATAAAGAAAAAGAGCAAAAATGTCAAAAATCTTCATTGAAAAAAATATTTCCTCCCATGAATTTAAGGAAAAATCTTTAAATCTGAAATGGATTAAATATTTCAAAGGCAAAAATGTAGAATTTTATGAGAGAAAACGTCTAAATATAGACAGCGTTAGTCGTCAAAGAAAGGGCAAAGAAAGAGCATCCAGAACTCCAAATAATATAAAAAAAAGCGTATTTTATTGTTAGAAATATCTGTATAGTCACAGACAGTCAAGCCGCAATTAAAGCACTGAAGTCAGTAACCATCAACTCAATGCAGCAGCCACTACTACCTACCTACCTAATATATGTATACCAAGACCGAGAGTGCCGAAAATATCCCGAAACAAGTGTACATTTTCCGACATAGAGAAAAGAGATCATCGTGTATTATGAATTGAATTAAAGTTTATTATGTATTAAGTGAACGATCAAATGAGTAAGAAGCTCCAAAAATAAAGAAATGTGATAAAGTTGACTTAATTGCTTTTACATCCGCTCAATAAGTGATGAATATCTGAATGGGAATAAATAGTAAATCAAAACTGCAACTCTAATAATGTCAGCATTTCGTGCACGTGTCACATTTTCGTGCTTCTTCTAAAAGATTTATAAAATCACTAAAATGAGTTTGAGATCTTTTTTCCAAATGAATTGGAGTTATACATTTTTCTTTTAAAATATGTCTAAAAAAAAAGTTATTTTGAATATATTTATTTATTTCAGGTATTTCTTATTTGATTATAAGTAAATTTTTGGTGAAATATTTTTCATTATTAAAATATATTATAAATTTATTAAAATAAGATTATAAATCTGGTAGGCTAGATCTTTGTGCGGGACTATATAGATTAAATCTGTGCATTTGTGGTCCAACTTATTAATTTCTTTGCAAGCATACAAATTTTTTGAATATATCCTGCTTATCGAGATCTGTAGCACACATTAAAACACTTTGAAAGAATATGCCCAATAGTTCTTTGTCTGGATTAAAGGATAAACAAATAGATGCATACTAAAATATATTTAAAATTATTCACTGATGGTATTATTTTTATAAACATTTTGATCTAAATTACTTTTAACAATACAGCAAAGTACATAGAATAATCGCTACCACTTATGGGTTTAGCTACAGATAATATTTTTGCTAATCCATTCCAATCTTTTCTAATTAAACATTTTCGTGCTTCTTCTAAAAGATTTATAAAATCACTAAAATGAGTTTGAGATCTTTTTTCCAAATGAATTGGAGTTATACATTTTTCTTTTAAAATATCTCGAGAAGTTTTATTAACTTCAAGAAATTTCAATGCTCTTTCCAATTTTTTATCAGCAACTTTGAATGTTGGTGCCTCTAAAAATATTTAAAATATTCCAAATTTTTCTTTTTAAAACTTTTCTCATACATACTAATTTTATGTTTTAAAATTTTTGTTGTCTTTTTTCCATCTTTCCGATTTTTAATTTTAATAATTTGCTTATGTTTTTTAGCCAAAGGTTTTTCTTCTATGTTTTCTAAAACTATGTACATATGTAATTTAATAGAGAATACAAAAATATTTTAACCGGTTTGTTTATACCTGCTTTATTTTTCTTTTTGTATATTGTCCTACTTTTATTTATTTTTCCGATTTCGGGTTTAATTTTAATAGAATCATTCATTGTCTCAAATTTTTAAATTCTACAAACAAATTAATTTTTTAACGTACTAGATATTAAATTACTAATTTTCAACAAATGTCATTAATTTGGCATTTCCAGACAATTTACACGGTTTACAGTTTGAAATTGAAAATTTCAATTTGTCCTTTCTTCTATAACCATTAAATATAACAAATTTCCAATTACGACTTATGAAATTCAAATACGTAATAATTCTGTATTTTTTATATTAATTTACCTTTTCCTTTTATTGTTTTAACTAATTAAAATTTGGTGAACTTCTTTTATTTTCTGTTTAAAATGATATTTTAAAATTTGAACTTAACTAAAACAACAGAATCACTCAACTTAAAAGTCAACAACAAGACAAATATAAGCATCCAACCAAACTGATTTGAGTGATTTATACTTGGGCATGTTTTTTGAGTGTCGAATAAAAACTTAACTAGAACTGGTGTGAAAAAATGGCAACCTAAAGTCCACAACAATTATGGTTTACCATATGGTCCATAATATGGTAATAATATAATTATTAACTTCAATTTAATAATTAAAATCACATGTATAATTATAAAACTTAACGAATTAGAATAACATTTTATTCATTTCATTTCTTTCTAATACGTTGTTTCAACCATTAATACTTGGGTGTGTCTTAATCTAACACTAATTATATTTGTGTGTTTTTAAACATAATTCTTAGTCAATTTCAGTTGCCAATCAACATTAGTCCTACAACACATAAGTCACAACATAATGATATTAAAACATTGACTAAAAATTAGAAAGAGCCACAATAACCTTACTACGTTTTCTTTTTGGTATGTTCTTGACTTTTGTATGGTTTTGACCGCCGCTTCAGAATACGAGTAAGAGATACAGCCTGAAGTCTAATGAAAATGACACAACATGTCGTTGACAAAATATGTCAAATTATAATTTGAACAAATTGTAGGACACGACAAGTTTGATCAAAATTCAAAATTTGTCGTTGTCGCATTGCGACATTTCATTTTGACACTTCTAAATCATTAAATTATAAATGTTTTTCTTGTTGTTTTTGAATTTTTGTTTGAAAATGAAAATGTCCAATTTATTGCCCATTGAACTTGCTATGCGACATTCAACAATATAGGACGGCAATTTTATGTCGTTTGCATCGAAGTTCAGGCTGTATCTTCCACTCCCAGAGTCTCAGTCTAAATCCCAAATGCTAGGTAGCACAGTAGCATCATCACTAAGCAAATATACTTCCTTTATGATACCACACAAATTGGTTAGCTTTTAAAATTTTAAACGCTGCATTATAATGTTGACAATTAAGTTCTGTCATTCTATCATTATGTGCATTTCTTAATAGATTTTAATATTTTATTAATTTTGAAAGTACTGGAGTGGCAGCACGTAACTTGTTCACGTTCGTCAAAAAGACGTATTAGCACTTTTGGTAGCATGTAAGCAACGTTGACGTTGATTTAATTCCGAAAACGTAAAGTACACATTTTTTTGGTAGCATATAAGCAACGTCAAGTACATTTTTTTTACGTTAACGTTGGTTCTTAAACTGTCTGTAATTTTCTTACCGTAGACTAAAATTTATACGGGAAAGTTAGTTTTTTTTAATAATTTTGTGTTATTTTAATAATAAAAATATAAAATTTAAATATTTATAATAAAATTTGGAATCTTAAGAACATTAAATTTTATAGTTTTTAATAATTATAGTAATATAATTTTTAATTTCTTTTGATAACATTTTATTTCTGGAATAATTGAAGTATTTTTGTTTGCAATAAAAAAATTATTTTATTTCTGATAATTCAAGCAATTTTTTTTTTGATAATAACATAATTTTTTTTATTTTGAATTTCATAATAATTGAGTGTTTTAATTTATTTAAATAAAAACCTATATTTATTAGTTCATTGAAAATATCATATAAAATATCAACTGAATTGATTTGTTTACATTTATTTTATTTTTATTTTTTTTTTATTTTAGTCTATTATAAATTCCATATCTATTGAAACGGGCACATAATTTTTATTATTTTTGCGATTTTTATATAACAGTTTTGTTCTTCAAAACTGAAAATAATAAGGCGAAATACAAGAATTCAAAAACAAATTTTAAAAAATTTAAATTTATTTCTTTTTATTTCAAACCTCCATTAAATTTGAAAAATATATGTTTTTTTAAGTTTTAAATAGGTTAATTTGATTGTCAAAATAATTTTCGAACATTCGGAATATTTTTTCGAGTTTTCGGAATAAATTTTCAAAGTTTTACATGCTACCAAAAAAAATCTTTGACGTTAAAATACTTCACGTTGATTTTTTAACGTAAACGTTTTACTTTAAACTCCTGAATAAAGTAGTATTTTTGATAACTGCTAGCGCATTCTGTTTGAAGCAAAATTACATAATTTTTAAATTTTATGTGTCAAATTGACAACTGAAACTGACATAAAGATTGACCATTATATATATCTCATACATATGTCATATATATACATACTTATTATTGTTTTCTGGAAACATTTAGTAGCATATTGTTAGCCTTTTAATTTACTTTAACAATTATTGAAATTATTTTTAAATCTAAAATATTATTTAAAGTGTTCATTATCTAAAATGACTCATTATTGGACAGATAATGTCCATACTACATCATTTACCCCGCGAGATTTCCAAGTTGAATTATTGGCTTCGGCTTTGGAAAAAAATATTATAGTGTGTATAGGACAAAAATCTTCTAAGGAGTTTATCGCACTGAAGTTAATTCAAGAACTCGCTTCAGATATAAGAAACAAAAATACTTCACAAAACAATAAAAGCAAAAAGTGGACAATTTATATCACAAATCGTAATAGTGAATCTACTTATAATTTAATACATCATCTGACAGATTTGAAAGTCTATCATAGTCACTCATGTGAAACATTAGAAGAAAAAAATAATGTTAAATATGAAAATTATCAAGTATTAATTTTAACTCCAGATATCTTCATAACTGAATTAGACAATGATAGAATAAGTTTTTGCCATATAAATGTTTTAATTGCAGAAGACTGTCACGATTTAAATAACCAAAACATAATTTTTCAAATATTTGAAAAATATTATTCAATTTGTTCACCAACTTCTCAACCGAAAGTATTGTGTTTAGCAGGTCCTTTACACAGCGCAAGTTGTCTTCCTACCGATCTAAAAGGTACTTTAGATATTTTTGAAAAAAAATTACATTGCGAAGCAGAAACTGCAAGTGATATAGTAACTGTATTAAGGTAAAAAAAAATGCTTATAATTAAAAATAATATAAAAATATTTAAATCATTATTTATAGATATTGTTCAAAACCAACTGAAATTATATTAGAATGTGCTCAACCAACTAATAACGAATTAATTCAAATTTTAGAAGAAATAATATCTACAAAAAAAGAATTTTTGAAAGATCATCGTTATGATCCATCTGAAATTTATAGTGACGAATTTTTGGAAGAGTTACAAGGTAACAATTAATTAAGATTTAAGCGTTATTTTAACACAATATATAAATATTCTAGGAATACCAGATCCCAAAAATGAACCAAATAGATTTTTGGATGTATATCTAGATGTACTTAGTGAAATGGGACCATGGTGTGCTGATAGAGTCGCTTTAAATTTATTGTATCAAATAGAAAAGCAAAAAGTTAAAACTCCTTATGAGAGACATTTTATGCTTTTATGTTTAATTTCAACGACATTCATACAAATAAGATCATATTGTGACTACGTATTTCATAAATTGCACAAAGAAAAAGATCGTATAGAGAAGTATTCCAGCCCGAAAGTGTTACGTTTACTAGAAATCTTAAGATCTTTCAAGCCAGAAGCTCAAAAAACTGAAAACAAGGAATTAGAAAAAATTATAGATGATATTGATAAATTGGATTTTAAGAAATTAACAAATGTTTTACAAAATACCTCACAAATATTAGAAAGAAATGAAAATCATGAACTACGAAACGTTGTGGAAAATCTTGAAAATATAGTACATGATACTCAATATTTAACGTCAAAAGACTTACATTCCATTAAAACTGATAACTTATCCGTTAAAAAAACCGTTCCTAATGATAAAAATCGCAAAATTATTCACAATAGAAACAAAAGAAAGTTCAATTCAAATCCAAATTCAACAGGAACGGAGAACAATGCAGGATATCATCGATACAGACATCGTGATAATTCAAATGATCCTGATGCATTATGTGGTATTCTTTATTGTAATAGTAAAAATACAGCAAAAGTTTTATTTGATTTATTGTGGGATATGTCAAAACATGACCCGGATCTTGGTTTTCTTTGTGTTCAATATACTATTGATAGAATTGCTGACCCAATAACTGAACCAAAAGAGGCTGAATTAGAACATAGACGGCAAGAAGAGGTTATTATTAAAATCCTTATTATTTTTACTTGTTATATAAAAAAATTATATTTTAGGTTTTAAAGAGATTTCGAATGCATGATTGCAATTTATTAATAGGTACATCAGTACTTGAAGAAGGAATCGATCTTCCCAAATGCAACTTGGTTATACGATGGGATCCACCAACAACATATCGAAGTTACGTACAATGTAAAGGAAGGGCTCGGGCAAGTCAAGCTTATCATATAATGTTAGTAGGTCCCAATACAAAAGTTCAATTTTGTGGCATTGAAGATAATGAAAAAAAACATGATCCTGAAAACGAGAAATTATCTTCCTATTGTCATAAAATAATATGTGAAGCACCAACAAAAAGTGAAAATAAAGAGCAAAAAAAGGAAAAAAGTAAAAAGTCAATTCCAATATCAGAAAAAAATTTATCATCAAATGGGAATACTATGGAACGCACACTAATTGTGGAACATCTTCCAATTGTAGAATTATCAGTTAATGAATCAAAAAATAATTTAAGGAATCATGATAGTATTGAGAATGTTATAAGCGATAATATAACTCAAATTGAAGATAAAAACTTGAAAAAAATATCGAATGACAAACTATACAATGAAGACACTTTTATTAGAAATAAAAAAACTATAAATGATAAAAAAGAAAAATCAATTAAAAAACATGGGTTTGATGATTTTAAGCAGCTTAACATAATGCCATTAGAAGAATCTCTTAATGAACTATCTAACAAAATTATATCAAAAGAAAATGAAAATAACATTTCAGAATATCAAGATGATTATCAAAATATGCACAATCCCTTAAAAAGTGAAAAAAAAAACAATTTAGAAAATTGCAATGAAATAGCTTCTATAATTGTTGAAAATTCTTTAAAGCATCAACCAGATAGTCTAAAATTTTCTCCAATTATAGAAATATCAGGAAAAAGTGTAAACAATGGAAAAAATTCTTGCAATACTACTAATAACATAACACAAATTGAAGATAAAAACTTCAATAAATTATCAAAAGACGAACTATACAATGAAGACATTTCTATTAGAAATAAAAAAACTATAAATGATAAAAAAGAAAAACCAATTAAAAAACATGGGTTTGATGACTTTAATCAGCTTAACATAATCCCGTTAGAAGAAGTTATTAATAAACTATCTAATAAAATTCCATCAAAACAAAATGAAAATTATATTTCTCAAAATTGTAATAAAGTAGATTCTACAAATCTTGAAAATTCTATAAATCAGTTTGAAAATTTAAATTTGAACGAATCAAAGTCTGAAAATACTTTATTGGATAAAAGTTTTAAAGAAGCAAAAGAACAACAACATATTCATAAATGTTTGGTTGAAGAGGTTGATATTAAGGAAAATGAACATTTAGATAATAACTCAAGCAATATAGAAAATTCCATAAATTTTGTAATAGATCGTTTGGCTGAATACAGAGAAATAGAAAAGGTAAGCTTAAAAGTATGGTGTTATGGTATGGGTTAATTTAGTATTATTTTTTTATTATAGATTTTACTGCAAAAGTGTGCTAATAGTGAACCACCAACAGAATTTCATCTAGAAGCAGAAAGATTTTCAAACTGCATTGAGCCTTATAAGCCATTGCCTGAACTTTTAACAGGAGCTTCTGTTGATATGAGTACTGCTGTTGCTTTAGTTAATAGATACTGTGCCAAATTACCAAGTGATACATTTACCAAATTAACACCACTGTGGAGAAAATCTAAAACTAATCGTGGTGGACACAAAATATTTCAATATACCATACGATTGCCGATTAATTCTCCTTTGAAGTATGATATTGTGGTAAGTACTTATTTTTTTTCTTATAGAATAAAATACAAGAAATTTTTTAACTTGTTAAATTTTAAAAATCATCATAGCAAGCTATGTTTTTCAATGTGTCATAATCATAAAACATTTTAATTTAAATTATAAAAAAAAATTTGCTAAGTGAAGTCAACTGAAGTGCAATAAAAGATTTATCATAACTTAAATTTAATAAATTTTAATCTAAAAAGAAGAAAAAGTATAATGCAATTCATTAACAGCAGAAATAAATCAACATTAAGAAACAATAGTTGTTATTCAAAAAATCAATTAATTTTGAATCCTACTAATTGGAATGTTATTTTACGGCAAAAAAAATTGAATGATGAAAATATAAATCCTAAAATGCAAGAGAAGCACCATTTGGAATATATTAAAAATCATTCTGGCGGTTTATCTCGCCATTGGACAAATTCACTTTCCAATATTAATTATCAGCCAAATTTAAATATAAATAATGGAACATATACATTTGAATCGGTTAAATATGATGATAGCCGTGCATATGATACTTCGACCCGAAGTTATACCAATATTCTTAGAGAACGAAGGGATTGCGAATTAAAAGACCAAATTGATCGAGAAAGAAGTATTTTAGAAAAAAGGAAAGAAGTTTTACGTAAAAATGCTTTAGAAGCTATGTTATTGGTAGAACAAAGACGCTCCAGATATAAACTAAAACCAAAAACTGATGTAAAAAATGATGGTTTAGAAAAACTTGATATAAAAAACGATGGTATGCGAGGTCAAAATAAAATTTTTTTGGAAAAATTGCTTATCAATCCTCAAAAATCTAATTATAATAAAATCTTTATAGAATTAGATTCACAAGAAAGAGAAAGAATAAATCGTGAAAAAGAACTGAAGGCAGCTAAGATTCAATACTATTTGGAAGAAGCAAAAAAACAAAAAAAAAGTAATGATAGTTCTATTGTTAACATCGGAAACCGAATTGAAAGTAACAAGAATAATAATGATGACACATATAAATTATTTTTAAAAGAACCAATTGAAAAAAAGGTAAATGAACAAAAAAAGTCTTCCGAAAATGAATTCAATGTTGGTGTTAGTAACAAAATTGTACGAAGGTTAAAATATCCCGAAACTAAAAACCAATTGTTCTTACAATATTCATCAAATACTTCAATTATAAAGAATCAAATTTATCAAAATATTCAAAATGGAACATCTTTTGATGCAATTAATGAAAAAGTTATCAGCAATCAATTCAAAAATATTTTATCTATTAAAAATAATATTAATAAAGACGATAAAAAGAAAATTAGATACAATCCAAATGAATTGAAAGAACTTAATCCATTTCAGTCAAAGAATTAATTTAAGATTTATGTAAAATTATTTTCTAACTATTACTGGAAAAATGTTTGCCTTTCAATAAAATATATTTTTTTCATTACTTACATTTATGTTTTCAATGAATAAGGGACATGATCCAGATAAAAAAATCCTAGAACGAAAAAATTCAAACGTACAAAGATAAATTCTTTTCGTTCAATTGGTAAAAATCCTTTTATAGAATATTATGATGAAAAAATCATTAATCACTAATTTTTATATTCAAATCTTCTTACACTCGTTTTAACTAACGTTCCAATTTATTAGAACGCTGCAAGAAATATTACTCGGCAAAACTTTGAAATAATTAAAAACTTTAGATTTCATCTGGATTGTGTCCTGTCTTCTATTTCGATTTTAACATTGTGATTTTTTTTTCGGAATTTTACAAAATTGATGCTGCGCTCAGAACCGTCTCTGGGCATAACTAGAGTTTTTCTACAAAAGAGCGATTGTCCAATTTTTCCAAAAATTTATGAAAGTAAGCTTTTTTGCTGTAGTAAGAAGCGCATAATGACTTTTGCCGAAAAAATAAATAAAAGCTAAAGCGATTTTTAAAAGAACAGGATTACGGTAGACAGGCTACCTTGGTAGACGTCCATATGTTTGTAATTCATTTTAGTTTGTGTAAATTAGATCGACTCTATTCAGTAATAGTATGGTTTTTGCCTCTTCGATGTCTTCGTTTCTCCAGAAACTTTTCGTTTAAATAGTGTTATTAGAAATTCATGATTTACACATACGGTTTTTGTATGTCTATATAGTGGATAAACAGGTAGGGTAAAAACAAACAAAAATTGATTCATTTTACCCTACACAATTAGGTTTATTGTACAATATTTTAATTCTGCCTCATCAGATCTCATCGTCGGACCACCTAATGTCCTAATACCATTAATGAACCTAAGATTTCTGTCGTTTTGCAGGTCACTAGCCTTTTAAGATGTTTGCTTTTCTTGTTCTCTGCGTTTTACCACAAATTAATAATATACAGACAAATCACGTACTACATATAGAACTGGTAGGATAAAAAATGCTTCAATTAGAAAATGAGGTTGGAAATCTACAAAAAAAAATTCGCTTAAATATTGTTCTATAAATGTCGCTTTTGGCTCTGTTCTCTGATAAACGTTTAGGTTGAAATTTTAGATAAGAAATCGAAGAAAATTATAAATATTTTTTATATCCATTACAATTATAGAAAGGATAAGGCTGGATTATCGTTAACTTCTAATAAACTAAAACATTTTCTATTGTTAGTACCTTGAGCATATGAATTTCCAAATTGATTTGATACTATTCGTTTTAATAAAAATACACAAACATATTTAGCCATGGCTCCAGGTAGTTTCAAATCATAGTCTAAGAAATCTGTAATTCTAATCTAATTATAATTTTAATCTTTCCGAATCATAATTTCATCGAATATAACCACAGTTTCTTTGGAGATTTGGTTAATTTTAATGAAAATATTACGTGATTCTTCGACATTTAATATGAATTTATATTTTATTGAATTACGCAAAAATGTGTGTCCTTTAGAGAAACTTAATTGAATATTCAAGGTAAGTTCTTTTTCTTTATTCGAATTAGACCAATTTTTTTTTCTTTGAACTCATTTGAGCAAAGTTTTTGCATTAAGTTCCAAATTGGATTTATCAATATTGCTAATAGACATAATATAAGTTAATTTTTCCTTCAATTTTTATTTTAAAATATCAACTTATTTTTTTTTTTTTAATTTTTAGCGTTTATTTTTTTTTAAATTTTAGCGTGAAAATAAATATTTGTTGGTATAAGTATAAATGGTATAACAATCAAAAATACTCGAACATACAGATCAACTTATTATTTATCGGTTGCATATAAATGAACCTCACTTTGAATATTTGTTATTACAGGACTTTTAAGCACACAACAATTTTCAAATGCTAACATATGCTGAGTGCTATTTTTAAAACGTTCAATGGTTCATATTCTTCTGAAAAAGGGAATATATTTGATGACTTGAAACTTTTTCAATGAGACTTGTTAAAAACACTAGTTAGAAATACTTGTTAAAAAATAAAAGATAATTTACTCATAAAACTCAAACTAGAATTAAAATACGTTCTACGTTCTACGTTCTACATGATTTACGTTTGGACATATAAAAAGTACTTGAAGTACAATTTGCACCTCTTTTTCTCATTCTCTATCGTTTGGATAGTTCCTTCTAAATTTATCCAAATTGGGCAGTTGTTTCTCATTTAAACGTATTTGTTTTTATATACTTACTTACTTACATGTACATACTTTGATTTTTCTGATAAAAATTTTTATAATGGATTGTATTATAATATTGTATTATGGATTGTATTATAATAATTCTAAATAATTCCAAATAAAATTTTATTTTTTTTTATAAAAAAACAAATTATTGTAGGGACTTCCAATGCCAAGTGATATTCTTGCAAGACGAATGGCTGCTCTTTTAACATGTAGAGAACTACATAAAAACGGGGAATTAGATGATAATCTTCAACCCATTGGTAAAGAAGGTTTTCGTGCGTCAGAACCTGATTGGGAAAATTTTGAGTTAGAAGAAAATGATGAGCAAATAGTACAAGAGAATTCTGAGCCCCGTCCTGGTACCACAAAACGACGTCAATATTACTACAAAAGAGTAAGATATAAGTATTTAAAAATAATAAATAGATTTATATAAACTTAGTTTTTCTTTTTTAGATAGCAAATGAATTTTCAAATTGTCGTCCAACAGCTGAAGAACCAGCTTTCTTATATTTCATTGATTTAACTTTACAATGTCCAATTCCCGAAGAACAGAATACCCGTGGTAGAAAAATATATCCACCTGAAGATGCTCAACAAGGTTTCGGTATACTAACTCTTAAAAAAATTCCTAAAGTAAGCTCTTTTCCAATTTTTACTCGTTCGGGTGAAGTAAAAGTTTCACTGAAACTCTCACAAGAACCAATAGTTTTATCCGAAGAACAAGTCAAAAAAATAAATATATTTCTAAATTATACTTTTACAAACGTCTTACGACTTCAAAAATTTTTAATGTTATTTGATCCTGATGCAACTGAGAATAGTATATTTATTGTGCCAACAGTAAAATCTAAAGTTCATTCACAAGGAATTGTAATTGATTGGAACTTTTTAGATACAATTTGTCAAAACTGTGATAAAATGCCTAAACCTATTCCTGAGTCAAAACGTGAAGGAAAAGAATTTGATGCAAATCGTTTTAAAGATGCTGTTGTGATGCCATGGTATCGTAATCAAGATCAACCTCAATACTTTTATGTTGCTGAAATATGTTATCATTTATCTCCTGAAAGCTGTTTTCCTGGACAAAATTACAAAACATTCCAAGAGTACTATTTTCTAAAATACAATATAAACATACAAAATACAAAGCAACCTTTATTAGATGTTGATCATACAAGTGCGAGATTGAATTTCTTAACACCAAGATATGTCAATAGAAAAGGTGTAGCATTACCTACAAGCTCTGAAGAAACAAAAAAAGCTAAAAGAGAAAATTTAGAACAAAAACAAATTTTAGTTCCAGAGCTATGCACCATACATCCCTTTCCTGCATCGCTATGGAGGGCTGCTGTTTGTTTACCTTGTATATTATATCGAATAAATGGCTTACTTCTAGCTGATGAGATACGTAAGAAAGTTTCCAAAGATCTAGGCTTAGGTAGACAAGAAATATACGATGAAAGTTTTGAATGGCCAATGTTAGATTTTGGTTGGAGTTTGGCTGAAGTTTTAAAGAAAAGTAGAAAATCAAATATTGAAGATATAAAAAAAATAGATAAAGATGAGATTTTAAAAGAGAAACAGAATGAAACCCCTCAAAAAATTTCTGAAAGTAATGGACAAGAAGAAAAACCTGAAAAATCAGTTAACGATATTTTAGAAGAAGCTAATGAAAAAATGAAGGCAGATAATTTTGTTGAAATTGGAACTTGGTCAAATGATATGGCAAATAATATAGATAGTGATGCTGAACTGGAAGACGATTGGGGTCTTTTACCTTCCAATATTAATTTGTGTTCAACGAAAAATACAAATATTCGATATGGATCACCAACTAGTTGGGTATTTCTTGGGGAAAATAATCAAAGAGAAAGACATTATTCTGACTCGGATGCCTCATATCAATCAGACGACGAAGTTGATATTCGGTCAGTTATGAGTTTTTCCAATGGTAAATTCAAAATTTTACAAAAAAGTATTTAAATATAATAAATATTTGTTATTTAGGTTGTAATAATGATATTGACGATGATGATATGGGTAATCAAGTCGGTTTGCGAATAGAATTTAAATCAAATAATGTTGCCGAAGCTATTGAAACTGAAGAACAAATTTTGAAACGACAGAAACAATTGGCAATAATTCAAGAGACAAATGAAAATGAAAAAAATTACCAACTGTTAAAAAATCAAGAAATCGGATTTGAATTGGATATAAACCAAAAAAAATCACTTTACACTTCAGATCATTATTTAAAAACTTTCGAAGAATTTCGTAACTCTATTTTAAATTTTAAAAATGATATATGCTCATCTGGTGTTCTTAAGCGTTACAACGAAAAATTCCTGCTTCCAAAAAAAGAAATTTTAAAAATAAATAGCGTTGAAAGTGATTTAGTTAATATTCAAAAACTAGTTCCGTATATTTCAACAGAAACACTAGAAAAATATTTATCCAATAAATACAAGGATTTTCAATATCACAACGTACAATTAAAAATAGAAGATATCGAAGCATTAAATAGAATATATTTATTACAAAGATCACAAGATAGTAAAGAAAATTTTGAAATTTTGGGTATTGGTGACATTTTTGACAATTTTAACGACTCGAATTCAGTTCAAATTAAAGCAGATAATTATAAAGAGATATTAATTGATTTTGACAAAAATAAATTGAAAAATATTAGTATTGAAGATGATTCTATTAAACAAAATTGTAACAGTTTCAACAATAGCTTAGACATTGATTTTAGTTTTGACTATCAACCTGATCTCAATGGTCATCCTGGTCCTAGTCCTAGTGTTATATTACAAGCGTTAACTATGTCGAATGCAAATGATGGAATAAATTTAGAACGCTTGGAAACTATCGGTGACTCATTTTTAAAATATGCAATAACAAGCTATTTGTATTGCACTTATGAAAATGTACACGAAGGGAAATTGAGTCACTTGAGGTCAAAACAAGTGTCGAATTTGAATTTATATAGATTAGGTAGACGAAAAGTTCTGGGTGAATGTATGATAGCAACAAAATTCGAACCACATGATAATTGGTTACCACCTTGTTATTATGTTCCTAAAGAATTAGAAAAAGCCTTAATAGAAGCAAAGGTTAGTAATAATAATTAATGTAATATGTAAGAAATTATTATAATTAAAAAATTCAATTCAGATTCCACCTTGTCATTGGAATTTAGCTGATTTACCAAATATTAAACAATTAAGCAGTGAAGAAATTTGTGAACTTGTAAGAAAAAAAGCTGAAGCTTTAGATTTGGAAGACGATGATTTGGTAGAAGAAATGCTACCAGCTTCTCCAGTAGATAAAGATGTAGATGATACAAATTTTACATGTTTCATTCCATACAATCTTGTCACACAACATTCTATTCCCGGTATTTATTTATTATTACATATATTTACTAATTAAATTTAATTCTTATTTATTTTAATTTTGTTCATTATTTTTTTATTAGACAAATCGGTTGCTGATTGTGTAGAAGCTTTAATTGGAGCATATTTAATTGAATGTGGACCTCGAGGTGCACTACTTTTTATGGCGTGGTTAGGAATAAGAGTACTTCCATTGACTAAAAAACATAATAATAAAAATGAAATACGTAAACCAGGCACGACAATAATAGATGAAAATAACGAAGTTGTTGTTTATGGTGAATGGATTGCGCCTAAGTCTCCTCTCTTAAAATATGCACCAAATCCCTATAAACAGCTAGAGCTCTTGTTAGATGGTTTTTCGCAGTTTGAAAATGAAATTGGCTACCATTTTAGGGATCGTTCATATTTACTACAGGCTATGACACATGCTAGTTATTCACCAAATAGATTAACAGATTGCTATCAACGGCTAGAATTTTTGGGAGATGCTGTTTTAGATTACTTAATTACACGTCATCTCTATGAAGATCCCAGACAACATTCTCCTGGAGCTTTAACGGATTTAAGATCAGCCTTAGTTAATAATACCATATTTGCATCATTGGCAGTTCGTCATGGTTTTCATAAGTATTTTCGACATCTTTCACCAGGACTAAATGAAGTAATTGATAGATTTGTTAGAATTCAGCATGAAAATGGGCATGTAATAAGTGAAGAGGTAGGGAAAAAATATATTTATGTATGCATGTATTCATTGTTTTTTATTAATTTATTTTAATTTACTTTCAGTATTATTTACTATCTGAAGAAGAGTGTGATGATGCTGAAGATGTTGAAGTACCAAAAGCCTTAGGTGATGTTTTTGAATCTGTAGCTGGTGCAATATTTTTAGATTCAAATATGTCATTAGATATGGTATGGAAAGTTTATAGTAATATGATGAAACCTGAAATTGAACAATTCAGTAACTCTGTGCCGAAATCTCCAATCAGAGAGTTATTAGAATTAGAACCGGAAACAGCTAAATTTGGGTAAGTAAACCTGTTTATCACTCTAAATTCATAATGTTAAATAATTTGAAAACTTTTCATTTATTTTATAGACGCCCTGAGAAATTAGCTGATGGTCGTCGGGTACGAGTAACTGTTGAAGTTTTTGGTAAAGGAACTTTCCGTGGAATTGGAAGGAATTATCGTATTGCTAAATGTACTGCAGCTAAGTGTGCTCTACGTCAATTGAAAAAACAAGGTCTTTTAACAAAAAAACATTAATATTTCTTTTGACTTATTAAAAAAATAAATATAGGACTTAAATTTGTAAAATTAAAATATATTAGAATGTATTAAGAATTTAGAACATTATGTGATTTAATTTCAACGTCTATTATTATTTTTTATAAATTGATGAAGTTAAATATGGCTTTAGTTTAATAGTTGATAAACTTGTTGAAAACCTTTCAAATAAGTAAATAATTAAAACTAAGTAATTAGTAAATTTTTTAAATATGTATTCACTTTTTTGAAGAATAATTTGTTTTCATTTTTAAATTTAGAATATCTTTTAAAAGAATAGTATATAATACAAAAAACAAAAATTTATGTGTTTCGGAAAACCAAAGAATTTAAAATTGAATTATGTATGTATAGTTTAAATGATGTACTAGTTTGAATGTGTACTATATAGTTTTGATAATTCATATACTTAATTTTAAAATATTGTATTTTTACACAATGTATATCATTAAAAAAAATTTAAAATAATATTAATTGACATTTTTTATCTATAATAGTATCTATTTGTTAAAAAAATGTACAAAGCAATTAAATTGTTAAATTTATTTCATATCAATTTTAATAGCCTATTGATTAATTATTTCATTTCCGTCTTTTACAATGTATTCTTAAATGAAATTCAATTCATCAATCATAAAAAAATTGCAATAAAACATTTTTTTGATAAGAACTAAGTTGTTTATGTATGTAGATAATTATTCGATAGTTAGTTTGTAATTTGATAATGCTATAAAAAATTGTGAAAAATGTATAAATTTTTTAGGAAAATATATTATAATAATTTGTAATTTTGTCCTAAATATTTTAAAAACAAAAAAATATAAATAAATAATAAATCGTTTTAATAAACGCAATTTTTATATATCTACTAAGTATTTTAAATTATATAGTTTTATCTCAATTATATTTCACATCTTAATTATGATAGTAGAATATGTAATGAGTAATTTTAATATTTAAATTTTAGATTGCATGTATTTTCGCATATTCTTAAACTCCCTTAAGTTAGTTACTAAATCGGAATATAATTTTTAAATTGCTGTTTATTGAGGTTTATATATGTAATGGGTATAATCTTTGACCTTAATTGTTGCACTATTGGTATTGTTATCTCCAACACAAAATATTAAGAGCATTAATTCTAAATGTATACAACTGGGAAAATTTGGAGAAGAAATAAGTTTAATAGAAGTACAATATACTCGCTGGGACTGAGTGCATAGAATAATACTCAAAAATAAATAAATCTACCCTCTAATATTGCTACTAATTGCAACTGATTCTGATTTCTTAGCTGTAAATGATAATTCATAGTTCTATATATAAAGTGCACTACAAAATCATCTTTAAATGCCTTAGAACAAGCAACCTGTATTCCATAAACTCATTTTATACAATAAAAAACTTATAAATCAATCATATATTTTTTATATTTCAGCTAATATTTTTATATATTAAAATTTCTATAATTTTCATTTCATCAAAAATTTCAAATTTTTTTTTTGTGTTCTTTCTGATTTTATTGGCATAAGGTATTCTCGATTATCTTATTCATTTACTAGGAACTTTTCTTTTGTATTTAATTCCAAAGGAAGAATTATCAGAAATCAGGAGTAATTGCAATCCGATCTTGCGTATTGTTTTTTGTTGTGATATACCTACATACATACATATAAAAATATAACTAAATTACATACATATTATGTACATATGCATTTTATTTTAATTGTCCATTTTCTTAATTTGTATACATGTTGTATTTAATTTTAACTTTGGTTGGTTGGTGTATACTCTATAGGGTAATGAGCCTAATGATTTTCGCATTTCGCCGGTTCTTTCCTTTTTACTTCTGAGAAGTTTTTCCAGTATTAACCTTCTAAGATGTTTGCTCTTCTCGTTCTCTACCTACGCAAAGTACGTGAAGCACCATCTACATCTTCTGTGTAAATTGGTTTCGATAAGGCCTATTCTTGGAGCGTGTCCTCTAAGCATGAGATGTTCTGCACATATGCCTAAATAGTACATATAGCCTTAAGTCAGCTCAGCGACAAACTTAATTTTAACTTTAGTAATTAATCAATTATTAAATTTTATCTTTAGTAATGAATACGTATGCCAGTACATTACCATGCATATATGTACATACCAATAATAGTTCCTATTCCCACCTTATGATGGTTATTAAATAAAAGAAAATATTTTAGAAAATATATTTCATGTAATGTGCAATGCAATGCAAGTGCAAGTGCAATGTGCATGCATACATGCACACAAATATTGATATGTTTAAGCATCCATGTATGCATGTAGGTACTGCAACTGCAATACATATCACAATCTAAAAGAAGTTTAGTGTCTCTATTTCCTTAAAGCAAACAATTTCACTTTCATTTTGGAAGTTAAGGTTAAATCACAGATAAGTAATTTTGTATTAATAAAATAAGTTATATGTGCTTAATTTGAAAAGTGAATAACCAAAACAAAAGATTATTTATATTAATGTTATAGGTGGATTATGTTTTTAAGAAACTAGTTGCTATTTTTTATATCTTATTTTAAAATTTTACTTTAATTTTTTTTTTTATAAATTATTTTTTCATTAAATAGAATTACAAGTCACCCAACTTGCACTTGCAATGCAATGCCTATTCAAAAATTTAGAAATGGATGTATAAGCAAAAACTTTGTACATACATATACATATTATTGGTTAATAAATTTGAAACAACTTTTTTTAATTTGTTTGTTTCAAATTTATACACAAAAAATTTTTTTCTTTAATGAATCACCTAAAATTTTTTAAATTAAAGTTAAAGAAATTATTATTTTTAAAAACATTTAAAAAAAATCATTGTGACAGTGGTGGGATTCGAACCCACGCCCCCGAAGAGACTGATGCCTAAAACCAGCGCCTTAGACCGCTCGGCCACACTGCCTTGAAGAATTGTTTGCTAATTGTACTTATTATGCATATTATTAATAAAAACAATTTAAAAGCTTTAACTTGACACATTTCTTTTCTTTTTACAATATGACCAGTAACCACGAAATTGAGTAATTTAAATTTAAATCATAGCAATTAGCATGTAAATATAAAATAATTTAATTTAGGGAAGACCAAGTTTTAATAATAACTTTCAAACTCCTCTATTATTAAAGCCTCTTAATTTACTTGACCTTTTAAAATTGGTTCCGAATTTCTATATTAATTAAATTAATTGAATAAATTTAGCGAATTCAAATTTGTTTCAATGTAAAATGTGATTTCATCATATAATAAAACATTTAATACATAATATTTAAAATATCAAATTAGAAATAAAGGAAAGAACTTGCCCATATATTCATATAAATTAAATTTGATATTAAGGAAATTGCACAATTCCAATTCATCGTTGATTTTTTAAAATTCTTTTATAAAAGCTGGATTATCTTTGGCTCGACGGCTCGACTCGACAGCCGACTCGACATAGCTCGATTTCAAGAAAAAGTTTAGCGAAAAAGCTTTTCTTAAATTTTGACAACTAACATTCGTTCTATGTCAAAGTTGTTATCTTTTTTGAGTAACTGTCACTCACAGCACGGTGTCAATAAATAAAAATTTTCCGAAAAATAATTCTTTTTTTTTTTATTTATTAATGAATTGGTTACGTGTAATAAGTTATAAAGTGATTTAAAACGTATTTAATATAGAAGAAAAATTTTAATTAAATTAAAATTTTACCAATTTAAACTTTTCAAATATATTAAAATTTTGAATTACAGATCAGATTAAAACTTATTTGATTGTAATTAATTAATAATTATATTTATGCAATTATAATTATAACTCTTTATTTGAACTTTGAAAACAAAACAATTTTAACATGTTATTGATTTTAAAAACTGAAAAATGAATGAAACCAAAATATTTTGATCATTAATTTTAAAAATCATTTAGTTAAAAATATTAAAATTTTCCAATGGATTTGGTAAGGCGAATCGATGTAATAAAAAAGACTACAATTGCCGATTATAAAATAGCTGAAAAGCAGAGAAGTTACAATAATAATAATAATAATAATAATAATAATAAGTATAGAAATCATAAAAATAAATATTTAATATTTAATTGGATTGAACATCAGCGATATCAACAACAAAAACAAAAAATTACAATAATTATAATTTTAATGTTTCAACAGCTCTATCAACAGCTAGATCAAATTATATATAGTAATATTAGTACAATATACAAAAATAATTTCCTACTCCAACAACTTTCACTTCTTTGTACATGAACTAAAAAACCTTCAGAAAACTTGATTCTGATTTTGTGGATATATTTTAGATCCAAAAATTTGAACGCTCGTTGTCAACTAAAGCTTCGTAGTCTTATCTAGTTTATTATTATTATTTTGTTTTTAAATTTAGTAGGTAATTAGATGTCGTACCGTTAGGATATAACTACGGTTTACAACGGTTAAAGCAAAAAAAAAAAAACAATTAATAAAAAGTTTCAACTTAAATAAATTTATCTAATTTGTTTTTAAAAAGTAACTATCGTTGATAAAAAGTTTTGAATTAATTTTTGAATAATGACTGTATTCGAAAATTTAAGAGACCGTTTAACTAAAGCTGGACAAGAACATTTGTTAAGATTCTGGGATGAATTAAATCTTGATGAACAAAAACAATTATGTGAAGATGTTGAACAATTAGATTTACTTGAACTAAAAACATATTTTGATCGTGCTACATCATCTTTAAGCGAAGCTGCTGGTTGTTTAGATGAACGATTGCAGCCGATACCAGATTCAAAATTATTTAGTTTGAGCCGGGCATCTAAAGATAAAATTGAAAAATATAATAATGAAGGATTACGGCAAATAAGTCAAGGTCATGTTGGTGTTTTGTTGATGGCAGGCGGACAAGGTAAATATTTATATACTAATCCTTTTAAAAATATAAGTATGCACTTATGCTTATAATACATATGAAAATACATAATTTTGTTATATTGTAAAGTAAAATTTATAAATTAAAATTGTGCTTCAAAATAAATTCAAAATAAAATATTTTTATTAATATTTAAATTTACATAAACTTATCATTGTAAGTTATAAAGAATTCTGTCGTTAGTTTTATTTTTACTTTTTGAATTATTATGAATACAAGATTAAGATATTTAATAAGCAAGTCTTTTAATATATTTATTTTTTTGTAACTAATTCAATTGAACATAAAAAATGTTGAGCTACTTAATTATGAAAATTTTTTGTTCCTACTTTTCTGTTATGTTTTGTATTTTCGCATCAAATAGAAAGCACAATAACTATGTAATCAAAATATTTATCTTTAAAAAAAACCAGAATAATTTTGTGCAATTTAAAATTTTCTTTTATCTATTTAATTTCCTTTTATTATGTACATTTTGTATGTTTATATTTTGGATTTTTTTTTTATAATTTACTAATTCGTGGTAGTGTAAGTAACGACATAATTTTTGTATTTCTAATTTTTTATAATATTTTTTCTACATTGTATAGCATTCAAGTTAGTAAAATTAATATTTACTTAATAACCAAAATATATTTTATTTGTATGTACAGCCACATAACATTATATGTTAGTTGTATACCTTACACACGTTGTTTTTAATATTCTGAAATAATTTTAATTCAGCGAAAATTTTCTCTCAAATAATATAAATATTTAATATTTGAATTCATATGTATTAATAATAAAATAAAGAAAATTTTATCCATTTTCTGAGATATAAACAATCATGCTTAATTTTTCGGGTACATTTTAATTTATGTCTAGAGAATCAGAATGTGTACATAAAAGCTAAAAAAATATTATAATAATACTTATGATAACGAATACTAGGTACATTAACTTCATCATATATATATGAATATATTAAAAAACGATAGGCTTTCGTTTCAAATAGTATGTGTAATGTGTATAGATAAATATATACACATATACTATGAAAACACCGAAAATAAGAGCAGTTTTTTGTAAAACAAAATTTACTTTCAACTAATCTTAAATACATAGTTTACTGTTTTTAAATTTAAGAACACATTAATTTATATTTATAAATCAAAGAAAATATCATAAAAATCAAGGTAATAATATTTATTTATGCATACATGTAAATTCTTTTAATAAATTATATAAATTATATTCTTGCTTGTTTATTAATTTCATTTATTTACTACTCAATACTCATATAATTACTGTTAATAATTTGCAAGTTAATCCCTTACGCAGAAATCTTGTAGAATTCTATTTGAAGGTAATCCACTAGAGAATTAAAATCGAAACTTGATTTCTTGAATTTGAAAAAAAAAAAAAAAAAAAAAAAACGTTAACATTTCTAGTAAGAGTAGAACAATACTTACAAAAACAAACATACATTTTTTTTTATTTTTTATTTTATTATTTTATTTTATACTAATAAAAAACACATCAGTTCAATTTCGAAATAATTCAATTATTATTTAAATTACAAATAGTTTAAATTCTATTTATGGTCAATTTAATTATTTTTTAAAATAATTTTTATATAATTTTATACATTATGTATCTATAATGGGTATGTAAATTCATATCCTTTAAATTAAATTTGAAAAATTCCTAATACATATAGGTATTCATTAGATATAAAAATAATATAGATTAAAATATTATTTTCAGAAATAATCAACAAAAAAAAAAAAATTACAAAAAAGCAATTTAAATTACGATATAAAAATTTTATCAAATATTTAATTATCAAAACTCAAAACTTGTGTATTGTTACGGTACTATTAATATTTAATGAAATATGAAGTACTGATATTTTAGTGTTTTAAAAAATAATACATATCTAAATAACTTATCTAAAAGTTTTCGAAATTTTATTTTGTTTAGTTTAGAATGTTTAGATAGTTATCGTTATTATTATTATTAAGAAAAATAAAAGCTAATAAAAATATTTATAAGTAAAATTACTCTTCTTTTAAAGAAAACAACAAATACAATTATGTAGGTAATCTTTATTTTAAAAAATTAATAAATGACTAATGTGATAAATATGCCATATTACGTCGTTCTTGCAATTTTTTTACCAAATAAATGTGTGAACATTTCAGCCAGTTCTGTTGCATAAATTTTGGACCAAATCAACTTACATTTGTTTGTAAAAATAATATGTAATTGTAAAAAAATAAAAAAAAAACAAAAAACCCTACATAATATTTCTAATTAATATTTTAATCCATAGTTATGAGAAAAATATTATTACTTTTTACTGAAAATTTTATACTTTTCAAAAATATGTGTATATGCATAAGTATGTATATTATTATTTCCATTTAAAATCACACATTTTCGAAGAGAAAATTCTTTACATAAAAGTATACGAAAACATAAAAAACTTCAAATAAATGCAAATATAAGTTTCTATTAATGAAGAAATAAAATATATACATATAGTTATATATAATTTTTATTAGGATTTTTGAAAAATATTTTGTGGATTGTTAATTATACATACACAATTGAATTCAATTGACTTAATTCAGAATTAAAATTAAAAAAAGTGTATTGTTTGTAAAACTCTTCTTAAAATATTATTTAAATGTCTCCAAAATATTTCCAAAACAAATTATTTTCTTAATTTTAAAAGTTACGTTTAAGTTGGGGAATATAATGAATATAAAAAATTTCTAGTTACAATTTTGTATTAAAAAATATCTACCAATAAGCTCTTATAATAATTAATTTTATTAAATACTTTTTTCACAGTTAAAATAAAAAGTATTTTACTATAATTACTAAAGTTAAAGTTTGAATAACATAACCAAAGACAGTTAATATGTATATAATGTACATATATGTATATATATGTACATTTACTGTCTTTTATTGTAACTATTGTATAAAATTATTTCATACCAATTTTATGCAAGAAACTGCATCTGTTCCCAAAAACATAACAATGCAAATCATTTATTATTTTTGAATTTAGTTTTCACTTGATTTTCTCGATTCAGATAAATATATTAGCTGATATTAGTTTTTTATGTTTAGTATATTTTCAATGTTTTTTGCTATCATATACCTATACTTAACTTTATTTAAGTGGCTTTTGAACACAATATAGGTTTTTTCAGAATCATATACATAATATAATTATATCGTATTTAAGCCATTAGAATTGAAAAAAAAAAGAAGTATATTATATGTACCATTGATTATATGTAGTTAAATTAATAACATTTCAAAATACTGTTTTTGTCTTCCAAATATTTTTCTAATTATTAACATCATAAAGTACATACAAATTAATTTACAAAAACAAAACATAGATCATAATATTAAAATATAATAAAAAAAAAATTTATACCAAACAAAAATTTTGTATGAATTTTTAATAAACACTTGGTATTACACAATGTAGGTATGTAATAATATTTTTATTGCATTCTTCTGCAATAATAACCCAACGTTTTACATTTCTCACATAATATTTGTGGATGAACTTTTGATTGGTCTGATACATCTAAGCCATCTGGTTTATCAAGTGGTCTCTGTTTATGCGGATAAACATTTACATGACATTTAATACATTCTTGCCCCATATTTGCCCATGAGTTACCAGACATCCATTTTCTTTTACATTTTTGGCATTTATATTCACCAAAACAACGTTTTTTACCTTGATATGGTGTCAAACCTTCACCTTTTGGACGAGCCTGTGGACAATCTCTGATAAAATGTCCTTTTTTAAAACATAAATGACATAAATAATTTATTGGTGGCAGTTTTATTAATTTATTATTATTGTTACTATTATCTTGTTGATTTAAATTTAACTGAAATTGATTAAATTGTGGTGTTGCAGTAATGTTCGATAAAAAATCCGTTTGATAAAATTGTTGGCACAATTCAATAATTTTTAAATCTAAATCATTTTGAATTGTTTTTTTATTTGTATTTGAATAATATGATGATGTTGAATTTAATGACCTTAGATCATTAAAACTTTGTTCTAATTCAGTATGTTGTTGTTGTTGAAAATTATTTGATATTAACTGCCCATTATAATTAGAATTTGAATTTAATGTATTTGATATATCTTGAGAATTTTGACCAATGGAGGAAAATGAATAATATTGCTGATACCATTGCGAATTTAATGGATTTGATGATGAAGATGAAATAGTCGAAGTTATATTATCGTAATTTTTATTTAAATTATTTTCAAGAGTACTATTATAATTTTTATTTACTAATGATGATACACTTGTTTCTTTCATTATATTTAAATTTTGGTTTTGTGCTATTGTCGTCGGCATATAAAAATATGGGTCGTCAAATTTTGAGGTTATTTGAGGTTGCACGGTTGGTGGCATATTTTTATTATTTATTTTCTTTTTTACTTTTATAATTATTTCTAAGTAGTAATTATTTTTAATATAGTTTTTCACTTAATATAGCATATTGAAATATATTTTAAAAGGTATTAGTAAAATATGATACATCAAAATATATATACACATTTTTTTTCAAATTTAATACGCATTTAAGTGCCACAAAATTATTAATTATTTTTACTTTTCTTAAAATAAACATGTAGAATTATATACATATATGTAACAATAAATATGCTTTAGGTTATAATTTTCAAAAAAATTTAATTTCTTTCGATCTAAAAACAGCACAACATTCTCGAATACTGAATAAATTTTCAATTTTCGAATATATTTTCATATTTTTTTGTTTATTTTTTTTTTTTATTTTAAAGTTGAGCATTTGCATTTTGCGCATACTTCTGTGATATATATTACACAAGAAAATTATATTCTAAGATAAAAAATAAATAAAAAACAAAAGTCTTAATTTTCAACTTAATCAGCAGAATTGTTCATCTAACGATCAGCTCTCTCTCAGCGGGAGTAACAAAGATGAAAAACAAAAATATATAATATAACTCTGAAATGATAATTTTGTTTTTTTACCAAGTAAATTAAAAGTTTTAATATTATGTACATACGTACAATATTAAAAAATACCTATATTGTATGTATATGAACAGATCAGAACAAAGTATTTTCTTTAGTAAATATTTACATATACCCTTTTCGGAAATAGATCGTATGTAAGGATATATAAGTATGTACGAGCGTATAGAAAAAATGAAATAACCATAAATTAGAATCAAGTGGAATCAATATTACAGTTTACTAAATACTTGTTTAATATTCATTTTTTTATTAATTAAGTAAAAGGGCAAAATTAAAATCTTATAAGTATTAAACAAATTAATTCTTTTTGTCCCAAACAAATGTTTTCATTTAGAAAAAGAAATCTATAGTAGTTATAGGTACTTAATATTTTAACGAATCTACTTGGTGTTTGCACTTGTTTCGAGGAATTAAAATCATTTCTTCCTCCTCTCAAGCAATTCCAACGCATGACACGAGAGGCATCAAGTGCCTACCCTTTCACATAGGTGAATAGACTTGTTTGAGCAATAAAAAAATTAAAACAAAAATGTTTCTGTAATATTTTTTTTTTTTGTATTTCTCAAATCTGTAATGCTAGCTAATGACTATGGTACCTACATCAAAATTAAGGTACATATAGTTTCATAGATTAATAATATTGAAAAATTGGAAAATTTTGCCCTATTAAATGATTCAGAAAAAGCTTCAATTTTTTAAATCCTCAGTTAAAAGATACATGTTTATACTTTTTGAAATTGTGGCAAATTTAGAAAATAAAAATTGTTTTTCTGTCTCATCACAAAAAAGCAAAATTTATAGTATGTAGTAACTAGGTACTTGAAAATGAAAAATGGCGCCACAAACTTGGTGGACTTGACCAGTCTGACTTTAACACGCCTATAAGAAAAGAATCAACTCATCAATGATATATTTCAAACTATTATATAGCGTTTTAAATGAACCTTTTGAATTATGGAAAGCTCAAATTTTGAAAAAAAAAGTTTAATGTATTTCGAAAACTTGGTTGAGCATTGTCCGGTAAACTATAAAAAATATGGATTATCGCTCTCCGTAATTCATATTTTCTCTTCTGATTTAACACAAAAATTTGAAGATTGGTTTAAAAATTTCAGAAAAAATCATCACGCCTTATTAGTGCCATTACTTTTTAACATTAGCGAGCAACTATTTTCAAGAATGAAGAATAGGAAGAGTAAAATAAGTACAAAATTTCTGACGACGTCTATTGAACCAGATTTTAATGTATTGGCTGCACAAAAATATGATGTTCTTTTTATTTTTAATGAATTTACGAAAATAAACGGTTTAGTTTTTTACATACAATTATAACTATAGTATTTATTAAATATAGTATTTTATATGCGACCGAAGACAATTTTTCTTCATTCAATGCGATCCAGTTAATCCAAAAGCATTGCATACTGATATAGGAATCACCTTGTGTATATTCACCTTGTCTTATTAAAAGTTTTTTATAAACAAATATTTATTTTTAAATAAAATGTCTTTATAAGCTACATTAATGTATTATTAATTTATTGCTTTCTTATAGACTTGTTGGGCGATACAGACCTTGAAGGTTATGGGTCTGACGCAAAATTGTCCTCCACTGATTTCGGTCACGACTGGAATCTCTCCAGTTGGTGATTTGAAGTTTTTCCATATCTGCCGATACTTCTTCTCCAAACCCCTTCGTCAGGCACATGACCATAATGTATTAGTATGTATATAATTACTTACATTTATATATAGCTTATAGATGATATAATATATATATATTCATTCGAGAACATAAAACAAGCCCAATTCCAATTTGTGTATGCACATAATATTGTTCTTTAATATTTAACCAATGTTTTTACATTGTCTTCCCATAATAAATTAGGTTTTTCTATTTTTCATCTATCTTTCACCATTGGGCTCAACTTACATAATATGCGTAACAGTATATTTCTTTTAATTTTCTACTCATTTGATAAAAAAGAAAATGTAATCGGAAATTAAATTTAAAATAAAAAAAAAAATTGTTTAAAATATTTATTTGTTTTTATTAACAAATTATGCTTGATTGACAAAAATATATATGAAATTAATCTTAAATTTAGTGTTCTTATGATATTTTTTTTAACCCTTTGAGTACTTATTGTGTTATGAAAATATACTTAAGTAATATGTAAGAATAAGAAAAGATAATCTTATTCACGTAAACCATTCGTTCGAATAATATGGTACAAATCATTGTTTCAATATACACGTTTCATATAGGTCAATTGCAGCATACATATAATATTCGAATACATGTAACTTGCATCCCTCCAGTTCTTTCTCTTTTACGAAACTAAAAAAAATAATAAGGTTATTTCAATAGAAATTTTTAAGATCTTAAGTTTATTCAACAAATTCTTACATATTTTTTTTGGCGATATACTCGTGTAAATTTACTGTTATAAAAATCATTAGAACTTTATAATCGTTGAAAAAACGAAAAAAACATTTTGTGCGGTATTATAAAATACAAAATTATATGTGATAAGCACTGGTTCAAATCTCCTAGGAAATGAAATTCGTCTATTCTATTAGAATTAGACAATAGCTGACACAAGCGACATTAGAAAAATCTAATTATGTATGAAAATACAAATTATGTTTGGAAACTGAAACACCAGTACCAGAGCCACAATATCTGAATCATTCTGAGCTTACACCGAAGTTCTCCTTCCAAGAGATTATGGTTTAAGTTATTAATTAAATTATATTGCCATGTTCTTTTTAATTTAAAAAACCTATATTACATGCTTACATATTATTATATACTTAGTACATCAATAACAATTTTGCACAATTTCAGTTACATAATACACAAAATTTATATGAATTCACTGTTTTAGCTATAATTATAGCTATATTTGTTTTTTGTCAATCAATGGAAAAAAAAAAATATTTAGAATGTTGGTTAAATTTTTTTGAATAAAAATTTAATATTAGAAACAAAAAAAAAATAAACGCAAAAAACATGCAATATTTTTAAATAAAAAAGGTTTAATAAGTGGGTGCAATATAAAAATATTGTCATTTGATCTTGAAATTTATAAATGTCTTATGTTGTGAATATTTTAAAATTTATTAAAAACATAATTGATTTTTTCGAATTTTTCAGCCTATATAATATTTTTATTTATTTATTTAACTCATCTGTTCATCTACAAAAAACGATATATATACACTATTTTCATTTAACAAAAAAAAAAAACTATAAAATATTGTAACAATTATAATTACACGTTGGGTAGCTTAATCGAAAAGAATTGTACAAAGAATTTTCTTCCATAAAATACCCATGTGTAAACAAAAAATTTGCAATCCAATTCTCCTTCTTTCATAACACGACATTTCACTGAATTTCAATAAAATAAGATTTGAGAAATATTCCTTGAAAAGTTTCAATTATTTCAATATGGAAAGCATAATGAAAATACCAACCTACAGAGGCAGTTCCTAATCGAAATTTTACATTAGTAAAAAAAAGTAATTTTAATAATCCTAAATTTTTATTATACTTTAATTTTTTTTTATTATACCAAGAATAGAATAAAGGTTCCAAATGGTTCCAAATGGTTCCAAATTATAATTAAATTTACTTAAACGACGAATAAAAGGCATAACTGATTTTTTTTTAAATTTATGTTTAAAACAGTCATTAAAATCAGAGCCAAAAAACTAGAGTTTCAAATAAAAGTTTTTCCAAATTGCAAAGAGGTAGCGATCTTCATGTATGTTCATAAATGTATGTACAAATCATTAATTTCAATTAATTCAAGTGACATTTTAATATTTTATAATACAATTTGAAGGCTCACAAGACTTCTTAAAATATTTAAACTACATTAAAAATGAATTAAACCATAAACAATAACTCATTTTTAAAAACTCTTAAAGTTCGCTTTGAATTTTTGCTCATCTTAGAAGTTTATCAAATTATTTGTATTTTATAATTACAAATATGTATACTAAAGAATTTAGTGGAGAATCTAAACTATACGTTTTCATAAAATATTAAATCGCAATACAACAATAAAATTAAACGGTCTTGCATCAGTTAAAAATTTTAATTCTCAAGAATAGGATTAACTGAGAAGAACATTCGTCTATTAAAGCGGAATTTCCATTATGTATACACAGAGCAATGTTGTTATATAAACATTTATTTGAAAAAAAACAAATAAATAAATAAAAAATAAATTGTATCGTACCTATCTAAAATTGAAGAATTTCATTAATCCACCAAGTAAATTTTGAAATCGAAATTTGTTATATATAACTTTTAACCTATACTAGTTAGCAAACATTATTTTTATTTTGCTACATAGTTGCAGTATTTTTGTTGTATTTTAACGAAAACAAAGTAGTTGTATTTTGACGAAAACAAAATTTTGAAGTATTCCTCCATTCGATTTTGTTGAAATTTCGTGAAAAAATATTTTGAAATGTTGGACCAAATTTTGTAAATTCTAATTACGCTATCAAAATCATGAAGTTTTTAAGAGCGTAAGAGGAATATGATGAAAGTTTCTTTAATATTGAAGGTAAAATACAAATTTTCAATAATACAATCACATTAAACTGTTCTGTCTACTGTCTTGACTATTTCTCAACCACTGTTGTTGGTATTTTGTAAAAAAAAAATAAGACAAAAAATAGCTTTGATTTTTTGAAAAATTGAAAAGTCTATAGTTGTTGTTTTTCAAAAAAAAAAAGTATATCTGCATATGTATAAATTATGGAAAAGGATTAAATATGTATTCTAATCTGGATACTGAATTATTAAAAATGTTGGGGGTACATTAAGTTACAAGCCAAAGTCAACATTATAGGATCATTAACAAAATGAAAAAAAAAAATTTAACTCTTCAACTTCATCATCTTTTTTGCTCTACTATACAAAAAGCTGCAAAAAAAAATCATAAGCAAAAAGGTAAAGATTATGCATGATTATAGAAAAAATTTTTTGAAAATTTATGTCCAAATTTGCTTCATAACTAATCATCGATGTATTTATATTAGATATGATGTGATCATATAAATAACATTGTATATGATGAATATATTTATATTTTGTTGCAAACCAAAGTGATGTACAAAAAAAATTATAAAAAAAATGTTGAGTATGTTTTTTTAATTTTCAAACTGAAGCATACAAACACACAGTGACGTCATAAACAAAAACAATATCTTAGATTATTTCCTCTCCGGATAACTTATCGATTTTTCCCCATATGAGAGCTCTAAACCCTATACCATTGTGGAAAATTCTAAATCTCCAGTCCAACTGGAAGTGGGAAATACTTTCTAGGTACAAACAAACATACATTCAATTATATTATAGGTACCTATATATTATAGATTATTAAAGAAGTATTTATAGGTAGTCTAACACAGCAATATCTATTGACGAACTGAAGTGGTATATTAGCTAAACTAAATACTTCTTTAATAGTTATAATCTAAGTTCTAAATCATTCTAGTATACGTACAAAAAAGTAGGATTTCCAATTTTTGTTAAGATCGGTTGATTTATGATATTTTACATTCTTAACTTAACTATCTTGTTTAACATCTTGGTCTTGGAAAAACTTTTTTGTGCATAGAAACATTTTTGTGCTTCTTCTCTTCTACCATTAATTGTTAACATAATTATTTACTAACTCATTTATTGATTACGAGAATTTCATCGTCTCATTAACTAAATTAAAGTCAATTAACAAATTAGAATACTTTAAGAAATTATACTCTATCAAAAAGTGGACAGTAATATGTATCGTCTGCTGCAGCTGTATGTTTTCCAATTTTAATTATGAACCAAAACATGGTAACATTTAATAATATTTATCAAGGAAAACTGAAAAATGAAAAAAAATGCTTTAACTATGCATTCACAAAATAAACTAATCCTTTTAATAGAACATCAAATCAAAGTTTAGCATCTCATTAAAATCGTACCCTTATAAAAAAAAATTAATTCTACCTATTATTTAAAATAAAATATTTACGAAAAAGAAAAAAATTAATATTAAATAAATAAATAAAAGGAATAGAAAAATTTTAAATTTCTCAAGGATTTCCAAGAGAAAAAAAAACAACATAATTCAGCAATTTTAAGAATATTAATTTTAAAAATAGAACTAATTAACATAAAATAGAATCAAATTAATAAAAAAAATTATAACATAAAAAGTCCGGATTAACAATAAAAAAAAACATTTTTCGATACAGTTAACTGTATTTATTGAGTTTTTAATATAAAAAAAAGTTGTTTTTTTTTTTTTTAAATATTTAGACCAGTTTTAGACCAGAGTTTTTGTTTTGTTTAACTTTTTACTTTTTATTTTAAATTTTTTTTTTTGATATGCTATTGTATCTGAAGATATAGTATATAGGTACATATAAATAACATTATTTTAAATTCAAGGTCACAAAATCAAGTTTTTGAATTTTCATTTTGATTTTTTTAAAAGAATTTAATGGATAACATTTATTTTGTCACCTCTAAAAAAATAAATAAAAAAAGCAGATTCTGTTTAATTTTTATTTTTAATATAGAGAATTTAATAAATAATATTTACTGTTATTTTCAGAAGAATTTCTAAAAAAAATCAATTCTATTTAATAAAAATAATAAAAATTTCATTAACTAAATTACTAAGTTCAAGGTGACATAAAATTATGAGATATAATATTACGAAACTACAAAAAAAAAAAAATCTCGAAAAATTTATTATAATAAAACATATTGTTACATCATTATAATTCACTAGGATGGTAATTTTACATAGTTTACTTGCAAAAAATTTACAACACATTTTACATACAACACTGTCTGATAAAACCAAACTATACTTTACATTTTACATTTTACTAGCTTATAAATTATACAGTATTGGCCAAAATATTCGAAAATTTACATATAACTATATTTGAATAATTAAGTTTTAATTTACACAATTTTTTTAAATATAGAAATAATAATGAAAAGAAACTGTTTATGTTTTAAATTATTTATTTATTTGCCTATATTTGCAAGTATATTTATGTAATAACAATAAAAAGGTCCCACGAACCGGAAAAAGTTAAACAATATATAACTTTGATTGTATCAATTCCTGTTGTCTAAACATTCTCACGTTTTCTTTTTAGTTTAAACCTAAATTATTAATTTTAATTGCTCTATTAGTTTGTATGATTCTTTTTCTTGGGACAAACATTTGACATTACTTAAACTCAAATCCACATTAAAATAAATTCTTTCTCATTATAATTAAATACCAAACTTTTACAAAAATCTTTATAAAGTATAAAATGTTTTATATTAAGGTTTTAAATTATTCAATCACTCACATAGAGTTCGTAGAATATCAAAGAGTTCTTTTAAATTAAGTTTTAACTCGTGTAAATGTTATATTGTACTTTATCTTATTCAAATTAATAATTATAAGAAACCAGTTAGAGTTACTAATATTTTCACCGTCACTGTATTTATTTGCAAATAAATATTTTCATAAAATCCGGAAAGTTTGCAATAAAATAAATAAAATTAATTGATTTAAAAAAAAATAATGTGTTTGGTAATTTTGAAAAAAAAAATTGAAGATTGACATGACACTAGTACATATAAAAATTTTAATATCAATTATTGAATTTGTCAATCTTATAGATAGTATATAAAAAATGGTGACCTCGACAACGCAATATCTTAATGAAACTGGACGAAAAAAGAATGTATCCGGGTTTATAGATCGGTCATCTAATTTAATAAATGGTATTTTTTTTAACAATAAAAGGTGATTTAAACAACAAAACCGAGGAGCTGCTAAATAAGTTTGTTTGAAATAACTTCGATTAGGTATTTAAAAGTGAAATAACTTCAATAAAATTTGATTTTTTTATCGATGTTATTTCGTTTTTAATTTATCGAAGTAATTTCATTATGAAATAACAAATTTATTAAAATTACAAGTGAATATTGAGAATTTTTTATCGAAGTTATTTCAATCGAACTTATTTTGCAGTGCCGATTACAAAACCGACGGACATGTTTTCAAAAAATGTCAAACTAAAAAATATATACAATGTCCTATTGCTATGTTATTTATTATAAAATATAATAAGTATAGTTATGGCTTACAAATTTAAAATTTTTACCTATGAATATTTTAACTGTGCTTTACTGGAATATCTCTTCACCTTGTCTAATACTTTCAAAATTCTGAGATATGTGTATGGAGATCTATATTCGAACATATTCATTACGTTTAACAGAATCTTATTTTGAATATTTGAATGTATATCTGTTTGGTACAACTCCGTAATTGTTTATCATATAACCACGATGTAGAATTCATGCATCTAATTGAAAATTAAGATTTTCTCTATTTATAAATTCGATTTCTATAAAACAACAAATTTCTCTATATTCAGAGAAATTCCAGCTCTAATTTTTTTTGAATATGTTCTTTTCATCTCTTAATTTGGCATCCAAAATGTTTCTATTTATAAAGTTAACATATATTTATTTGCCATTTTCTTGTTAAACAATCCAACACCATGTTGGAGCCTCTCACAGTAGTTTCAATAATATTTTTAATTTAATTTTAGAACCCAAGAATAGAAATTTGTTCTGATTTTTATAATTTTGAGATTACTGTAATAGTATAATCGAAGATAGGTAATTAAATCAAGTTTTGAATTCTAGATTTCGATTATACTTATGTATGTACATTATATATAGCTGAATTGAATATTTTAAAGATAATGTGTACTATATCTAGTCCGGTATAATTATTATTCAAATAGTGTCTATAACAAAGTTACAAAAAAAATATTATTAAAATGTTCGTTATATTGGATTTCATGAATACTATCTATTCAACAACAACAACAGCAGTTTAATCGAATAAAAGATTGTTCCCTGTATGAAGTCCCTTAATAATAAAATATATTCTCTTGAAAATCCAGTTTCTTGGAATTTTTTTATTTACCTTGATATTTACTTTCTGTTTAGTATTTTTGATCTAAGTAAATCATTAAGATTTGATAGTCTTGACTTGTACGAAGGCTAAATAAATTTATTTTTGAAATGTTTCCCAATTAATGAAAAAAAAAAATAATTTTTATTAATTAGATTAATTTTTATTTTTTCTAATCTTTGTTAATGCATTATTTAGTCAACCAAAAATAAATTAAATTTATCTATGCCACGTTATGATAGCTAAAAGCAAAACAAAAATTAACAACACCTTTAATTTTTATTTCACAATACACATACACGTTATATATATATATATTAAATTAAGTTATATACAAAACTAAACTAACTTGTACAACATGTGGCATTCCCATTCTATATTGCATTGCAATGGCCTTTTTGTTATCTATTTAAGAGCTTTAATAGAAAGACAAAACAGATCAGAACATTTTTTAAGGCGTTCAAATATTGTACAATTTAATAATTCAGTAAGATTGTTAACAAAATGATCTTTTCAACTCTTTTTTTATTTTTTTTTTTTTTATTTTTTCAAACAATTATACCGTTTACCAAGTAATATAAAAAATAAATTTATCAGGTAACGTGTATAATATATTTGTATCCCAGTTTAATATTTTTCTAATAAATTAGAGTTGCAAAATAGTTGAATTGCAAAAAAACTTTAAAAGAATATAAAAAGGTGGAAATAAAGAACCAGCCTTGGATTTAAATTCATCAAATTGTATAGATATAGATACATGCAATAAAATTGATTAATAAAATACGAGAGTTATTTATTGCAAAGTAATTTCAAAAAATAACGAAGAAAAAAAAAATAAAAATTCCAATTACTGTAATTCGATTTTTCTTTTGTTACCATAACTTGAAAGTAAGAGTTAAAAATAACAAAACAAACAGAAAAAAAGAGAAACTAAACTTCTAACATTGTTGAATTTGTTAATTTTTATTCATTTAAAATGAATATATTAATTTATTGAGTATAGTTAAATTATTTATTGGCACGATAGTTTAGGTCAAATTTTAGCCTACAACATTTTAGGATAAACAATTTTTGCTTTAAGATAAAGTGTAATAAAGGTAAATTTTTAAAGAATTGCACAAGCAAAGACGTTTTCAATCATCAAAGTTTATTGTGAATAAGACAGTCGAAGGAAGTGTATTTTATTTTTGCATAATATAATCCCAAGCGTGTATTGTAAGTTGTAATTGGTTTGCTCGTGTTAAAAAAAAATTGAAAACATCTCAAATTGAATAGATTCAGTTTAAGTAAACAAAATAATACTCATTTTTAAATAGGTAAAACCAATTATTGAAAACACAACATTTAAACTATTTTTAACCCGAAAAGTTCATGGAATGTCATAAAGTCGCAAGTTGTAAAAATCAATAAACAGGACGATATCAAGCAAATTCTTTTTGAACATTCAAAACAGTCGATCATCAAATTTTATTGCGAAAAATTTAAAGTTATGGTATTAGAGGAAATGAAAGAAAGTGGTTTCAATCATATTTGCATAACAGATACTAAAGAACTAAGATCAACAATTAGTTCTCAAATTATGAAAATATTTTAATTGGGATATCACAAGGGTCAGTACTGGGTTTTTAATATGTTACCCCCAATTTAACTGCCTATACAAATGCATACCAAAATACTTTGAAGAACTAGCTTAGAGCAATTTGTTATTTAATACTACAAGTTTCTTTTTTATTGGTAAAGTTAAAATGCACTGATTTTATCTGAGTTATACTTCATTTTTCATACTTCTAACCAATTTTGTATTTTTGAAGAGTAAAGATGAGGTTTAGCTCAGTGTAAGAAAAAAATAGATCACTGCAAAGAGTTCCTGAATTTCTATTTGGCAAATTTCCCAAATTTATTTCACACGGAAACATTGTTAAATCTTCACAATTATCTGTTGAAATTTGGAAGTAAAGTAATTAAAATTATTTTACAAAAAATTGATAAAAAAATGTTACCAGAAAAATCCCTCATATTTTTAAAGAAAATATCCCTCATATTTTAAAATTGATATACTTCCAGTATTAAGGTGGATTTTCATTGATATTTAAAATCTTAAAAACTTTATTGGCTCTAAAAAGAGAGATAACATGAAATGACATTATTTTATATGAGAGCTCAATGCCTACGACAAAAACAGAAAATATCATTTATCGGGGATATTTTCACAAAAATTGGGGATATAGTTTCTTTATGTCGACAGCACTGTTTTTCGCAATTTTTTGAGTAAATGTATAAAAAAAAAAAAAATTTTTTCAACAGATGGTTTTGACGGTTGAATTGTTGTTTTTTTGTGTATAACATAAGTTTCCCAAATAGAAATTTAGAGAATTCTTTGCAGCAATCTATTTTTTTCTTACATAAAAAATCAACAAGCTATCTCCCTTTTTAGAGCCAATAAAATTTTTAAGATTTTAAATATTGCTCAATGTAAAATCAACCTTTATAAAATCTATTGTGACAATATCCCAAACTAAAGTGAAATGTTTCAATATATGGTGAAATGATGTACTCTTGTCTTTCGCATTAAATTTTTGTATAAAATAAAGTTATTTCATGACCCTCTGTCATAATTTGGAACATTTTGATTTTCAACTTAAAAATTCGGTAATAATCAAAGCTCAGGATGTTCTAACAATAAATGAATTTATAAATTTTGAAGAATGAATTTTTACCTTTTGAAGATGAAACATGCTTGAACAATCTGACTGTGCAATTTGATGCAAACATAAATCGCACTTTACACTCTAAATTTTTTTTTAAAAATATATGCAACAAGTATTAAATTATTTTTCTGTCAGTTTTCACGCGTTTTTATCATTGAGTTCAGGTTTCAACTGAAAGTGTTTATGAAAATTTTTTACAACATTGATTTTGATTTCAAAATTTGAAATTCATAATACGTTTTGAAGTAAAATGGTAAAATATTTTTAATATGCAGTTATAACTTGAAAAAGTTAATTTGTCCTACAGAACGTTGCTTGTACTGTTGGCTGGGTGGCTCAGTAAATAGAAAGCCTGCATTCAACCGAAAGGTCTCAGGTTGGATTCGCGATGAAAGGAAAATGCTTTATAGGTTTTCCGACCTGGCCCAGTACCCTTTGTCATTGGGATGACATAAATTACAAAAATTAATTGAGAGTATAATCTAGTAACAACTTAAAGTTCAATTGAACTACGCTATTTACGAAAGCTTCGTTCCTGACAATAGTAATAATAGTTTTCCACAATAAGTTGGATATGCTAGAAAAATTAATAAATAAATACTCGAATAACATCACATGTAATAAAATAAAAAAAACTGTAGTAACGTAACGAACAAGTAAAATCTTTTGTGTTTTAGCAGAATTAAAATTGTAATAGATTTTACAAACAAAAATAAAAAAAAACTGTCATAGAATACATAAACTTTGTATTCGAAAACCGTAGCCACCTAAGATTTAAGAAATTAAATTTTTAAGAAAACAATTTGATTACTATAGAATTAGAATACTATCAATAAATTCACTAGTTAACCCACAATTATTTAAAAATTTTAAAAACCAATTATTTCAAAATTATAAATTTTTTTTTTTTTTTTTTTAAATTGTTATTTAGTTTGCTTTTCATTGTTAAGATATTATATGTACATATATACCAACTTTTTGGAACAGAAAGATGCATCAGTTGTTTGAAGACTTTCAACATGTAAGATAATCAATTATAAAAATCAATTTTAAATATTATTTTAATGGATATTAATCAGTTAAAATTTGGTACGTACTTCGTAGTTTCTAAAGAAAAAAGAGATAAAAGAAAAACAAAAGTTACACATTCACAGATACACGTATTTTCTTTTTTAAATTTATATACAGATTTGTATTGATGTTAGTTATTGTTTGTAGGTGGATAGATGGAATTGCCTATTCCAGTTGTTGGTCCTTTCATACCACAACTTGAGTGATTCATTAGTTGCTACAGTTTGTTTTAGATGTTTCTTCGTTGAACCTCAAGTCAAATAAATCTCAATGTTAGTTAAAGTACAAAAAAAATCATTTCCTAAATTTTTTGATTTAAAAACATGAAAAATTAGAAATTAAAATATGCTATTTACTAAAAAAAAAATTTATAAATAAGTATATAAACCCAAATGATTTCATTATATTATTAGATAATATTATTATAAAATAAGTTTAAAATTAGTCAAATTTAAAGTTTTACCAAAGGCTTTGAAGCTCTGCTACAGTGTTACATATTATGATGACATATAGGAAAATGCCAAAAATTATAAAAATTAGAGAATTTCAATTAGTTAAAAATAAATCTATTTTTTCTTTTTAATTGGTATTTTATTTTATATTTTTATTTGTTATCGTATTTTATCAAACCTAATTTAAAAAGGTTATTTTATTTATTTTCTAATGCAAATGTATATATTTATTAAAAACAGTGTACCTGTAACTATACTAATATTCAGTCAAACTTCAGCCCCCTTTAGGAAATGTTCAGTCATCTAATTTTCAAGCCTTTCACTTGAATTTTTTATTGCTTTTTAACTTTTTTACAGTTCTATATTTTACAATTTTAATAAAAGTGCGAAACTTGACAACATCATCTAGTGTATGAAATTACAGAATTAAAAAATTTCTGCATAATTTGTTTTAATATCAAGTTTGTGTCTTACAACTTGCAATATCATAATATTATTTAAAAATGTATAAATTTGTATATAAATTGTATATAGAAATTAAAAATATAGTCCAATTAGATTGTCTATCAGATGCATTTAAAATAATAATCATTAGACATATATACGCTGGGTGGCGAAGTAGGTAGAACGACTTTCAACCGAAAGGTCCCAGGTTTGATTCCCGACCAAGACCAAAAATGCTTTCTGGATTTTTCGACCTGGTCCAGTAAGTACCCTTTGTCATTCGGAAAAAATAAATGATAAAAATTAATTGAGAGTTTTAGTTGGTTATCATTATCACTAAAAATAAAATGGAACTATATATGCTATTATGAAGGCCATATTTAAAATTAGTAAATATACCATAAAATCCTAAATGATGTATGCAATTGTGCATAGCCAAAGACTTGATGTATATAAAAAAAAAATCTCTTTTGAGCACCCAGCCTTCAATAGAACTATATATGTATGTACTCGAGTTAACCATTTTTACATTTCATTAATCCCAGTCTAAGACCAAATTTTTTTCAGGCTCGTTTTCTAATAATTTAATAAAATCTAATTTTATATTTAATATCTTAACACATTGAAAGTAAAGTTTTTTTTATCACTTTACCGTCGAGACATTGAATTTTCTAAATATATATCTCTATTATTAAAAAAAGTACATACATATTTACTTGTACATATTTTCAAACTTAATAATTCACTCTAACTTAACTCCCACTTAAGTTGCATTTTGTATAACAGCAAAAGAAAAAAAAAAGCAAACAAAACATTATTACTTATTTCAATACATATGAATTTTCACCGCACTATTAATAGATGTGTATGATATTATTGGTATTTATACAAATCAGCGCAAAGATTAATAAAAGAATGTTAAAATTTTTGAATTGTTATTGAATTTGGTATGGGCTTGCTAATAATTGAACTCTTTGGTTAAAAATATACGACGACGTGACACCAATAACATAATTTTCAAATAAATTTGATTAAATTTCTTGAATAGTACCACCTTAATAAAAATGTCGTAACTTTGAAAGAATAACACAAACAAAATATTTTTTTAACGTTTTTCCTAAATATGCATATATACTTGTGTTCAGATTACAGATGTAGTGATGTCGATCTTATACATATTATTATATTTATGTATTATGCAGAGTTTTATAAAAAAAATATTTATACTACAGAAATTTGTATAAAATAAAACAAAGAAAAACAAAAATTACGACATCATAAGCCTAAACCTAGTAAATCAAGTTGTTTTGTTTATTTTTTGTTTCTGTTTTTTTTTTCTTTGTGAACATTTTTTTAACAATAATAACAAACAAATAATAAGATACGATGTAACGGTAACATAATTAGGAATTTAAGGTAACTAAAAATAATATTAAGAAAAGGTGAATTCTGTAATCGAGAAATCGAGGGCATGTAATTCTTATTTAATATTTAGTTTATAACTTGCAAAATACATATGCATACGTACATTACATACATATATGTATACATTTCAATTTTGCAAATTTCATTGATTGATTAATTAATTGATTTGAGGAATTATTTTGAACATTATTGTAGTAAAACCTCACTTAAATAATACCATATAATACTCTATTAGTTGTTCAAAAATCGTGGTCAATGACATTTTAATATTGAAAAACAAACAAAAAAAAAGTAAATAAACGTGAGAAATAAAAAATTAATCATAAAAACATGAAGAGCAAAAAAATTAAGAAGTCTATTGTAATTAAATTGATAAAAAAAAAATTTTTTTTTTTTTTAATGAGTAGGTACTACAAGTTAAACTTAGAATCTAAAAGAATAAGTTACTTTAAAATTCAATAAAATTGATTTGAAATAATATAATTAAAATTATTAAGTTAAGAAATATGTGATCTTTATATTCTACTAGCGGAGTTATCCGGTGTTGCCCGAGATATTGGGAAATTTTTAGGAGCTTTCTTTGTTTTTAATTTGGAACGGAAAATATTATTTGATGCTTCTTTTGGGGATTGGTGATTGGTTGGCTATTGTACGTAGTTGCGTGAATAATTGAACTTATGAAATAAAAAACATTGCTTATATTCAAGAATTTCTTTTAAATATTTATTATGTATTTTTTTTGGCGATAAAGACACCAACCGAGCGAATACGAATTGATACCGCTGAACATAAAAATTGCTTTTTGGGTTGGAATTTTAATTAGAAATATTTTTCATCATCATCATTGTCCTGCAACCCCATCCGTGGGGCATAGGGCGGAAAATAATATGCACCTTACACATCATTCTTTTCATCAATTATTCATCCATATATTGTCAATATATGGATGAAAAGAATGATGACCGATTACACATCAATCATGCACTCATCAATCTTTTTATCCATATTTTGACATTTTGCAATGACATATTGTGGAAGTGTTCTGAATATATTGATAATTTCGAAACATATATGAATATTGAAAATATAATTTTTAGGGGAATGTTTTTAACTTCAATTTAAATTGAATTTTTAAAGTAAAGTAAAGGGTATAAAAAACAACAAATTATTTTTTTGCACATTTGAATAATATATCAATCGTTTTTTTACAATAATTGCTATAATTATTAAAATTAATATAAAAATTATTCTTTTTGAATTACATCACAAATTAATAATATAACCTTATCTGAACATTCCCCAAAAAACAATTTTTTTTGCCTCAGCTGAACTTGTCAAAAATGATTGATGACATGATTGATGGGAATTTTGCTTGCATGATTGACGAATGATTGATGAGAATAGAACCGCCATCAATCATTTCTCATCAATCATTCATCCATATATTGACAATATATGGATGAAAGATTGACGAATGATTGATGTGTAATAGGGCCCTAACAAAACTATATCAAATAGTAATAATAACGTTACGGATTGTGAAGCGGCTAATGAGCCGACTGATGGAAATTCAACATATGCTTCTACATACCTAAATGAAGAGGAGAATGATGATTTTATTCAAATTCTCAGCCAAAAAAATGAAAATTAAGGAAATAGTATGCAAAAAGTGACTTCCAAAATAACAAAAAACATTGAGCCTGTAAGTGGGATAAAGACAAACACTGAAAAGCCAAAAAAAAACTAGAATGCCACCGATTAGTGTGTATAACTCAGACACTAATTGCATTAAAAAAACTTTAAAAATTAATTTAAAAATAAAAGATTTTTAATTAAAAGAAATTAATCAAAATCACATAGTGATTTACACGTTTGAAATAAATGATTATAAAATGGTCTGCGATTTATTTAAAAAATCTGATACCAAATATTTCACTTTCACACCGAAAATAGAAAAAAAAATAACGCTTGTGCTGAAAGGTTTATGTGCAGATTATGAACCGACCGAAGTGATGAACATACTAAAAGAATTCGAAACAGAAAAAACAAAAATGGAAAAAGTGGAAAGACTACAAACAAAAAAAGCAATAAATGAAAAAAAAAATCTTCCGATTTACATAGTACAATTGTCACCAGGGGCAATTCGTAGCTATATTAGTTCAATAAAAGCGTTAGATCACCAAATTGTAAGTTGGGAGAATTTAAAAAAGAAAGATATAACTCAATGTGTTAGATGTCAGAGATTTGGGCACACGGCATCAAATTGCAATATGGAGTTTAGATGCGTAAAGTGTGGCAAAAGTCACCAACCTGGGCAATATGAAATAAAGAGTAAAGACTCAAGAGAATTTCTATTCTGCATTTTGTGCGGAAAAAATGGACACCCAGAATCTTACAGAAATTGCCCCATTTACAAGAAACGGGAAAAATTAAAACGAAATATAAAAAAACATCAACAAGAAAAAATATTAGCAAGGCAAAGCATGTACAACAACTACATCACACCGCAAATGAGTTACTATAATACGGTAAGAAATTATAATAACACAAATAATAACAAGGACAACATAATCAACAATAACTCTAATGATAATACTAATATAGACTTAAGTAATAAAATTCTCCTAGAAATAAGAAATAGCATTAATGCAATTAATATTAAACTTAAAGAAAATGCTGATAGAATAGACTACCTATTTGAATTAGTATGTGGAACGCCCAATCATCAGTAATCAACGGTAATAGCAATGAGTTGAAATTAATATCAATTAATGTCAACTCATTAATTTCTCATACCAAAAGACTCTCTCTAACGCATTTCTTAGAAAAAAATAAACCAGATATTGCATGTTTAGTAGAAACAAAGCTGAAAACCAAAAATTTTTTTAATCTAGCAAATTATAATATAATAAGAAATGATAGAATTAATAATGGTGGCGGAGCTGCCATTTGTATAAAAAAATGTCTAAAGTATAAAAAAATAAACAATAATAATTTTAGTAATTTTAAATGTCTCGAACAATGCGTCATCTCACTAAATTTAGAGCAGAACAAGCTACTATTTATAATATCACTTTATGCAACCTACAATAATAACTCATTATTCAAGATAGAACTACACCAAATTTTTCAAGACTTGGAATTAAGTAGTCCGAACAAATACTATATCATTATGGGCGACATTAATGCTAAACATAAGCTCTAGCATAATACTTCTAACAACCACTCAGGTTTGCAGCTTTATAATTGGCTGGAAACTGAACAAATTCCTTACAAATGCGAATTACTAATTCCGCATGCACCTACATATCCTAGAGCGAATTCATACATTGATTTAGCACTGGTGGATTGTAGAATGAAAAATAAAAATTTGCATAACCGGTTACTAACTCTACCATATGATAGTGACCACAATGCAAGTTGCTTAACAGCTGAAATAAATAATAATAATTTTTGTGTAGAAATACCTACACATAGAGATAATTATTTATTTCATAAAACGAAATGGAAGAAATTTCGCAGGTACTTAAATAGGAATTATGAAATAATGTATACGAGCTCCATAAACAAAATAAGAGATTACGTCAATATTGAAATCCCATCATTTAGAGAAATTAGAAGAAATAATAAAAAAAACAATCAAAGAAACAACACCCATATATAACAATAATTACAATAGCACACAAAAATTTAGTTCTGTTATCATTAAAAGGCTTTTAAAAATAAAAAGCATTAGGTACTTTTTTAATGCAAACACACAAATTTACAATGCCAACAAATAAAAGGTTCCATTTACATGTAGAAAATACATCTAAAACGTTTAAAGAAAATAACGAACAAAAGAAAGGAAATAATATTTCTATAACTTCTTCTAATAATAAGTCGTCAGAACAGTATTATGAGAATTCTTATTTTACTAATCTGAACGAATTAACAGAAAAATTCAATTAACTAAAAAATAAAACTTCAGTTGGTTTAGACGATATACCCAACATTGTATTGAGGAACCAAAGATCCAAATAATCCAAATAACTACAGACCAATTAGTTTGCTCTCGAATACCAAAAAAATATATGAAACTTTAATTAATGACAAAATTAACAATTTCCTTAATAAGAAAAACCCCTGCCTGAAAATCAGTTTGAATTTCGTCATGGTCATGGAACCATTCACGCAATTACAAAACTGACTTCAGATATATGCTGGCCCATAAATAAAAAAGAGGGTGTGGGCGCCTGTTTGGTTGATCTTGAAAAGGTATTTAATAACGTTTGGATAGACGGTTTAGTTTATAAATTACTAAATTATGACTTTCCCAGACAGTTAGTCAACTTAATACAAGATATGTTGTCAGAGGGTGTATTCGTTATGACGAATAATAATGTCACAGCGAATAAAATATTTAACATCGAAAATTGATTACAACAAGGAGCGGTAAATTCACCAGTTCTGTTTTCAATATACATAATAGAGCTGATAGAGTTATTAAAACGCATACAAGGTAGTAGTTATGTTTTAGCTTTCGCAGACGATATTATTCTGTATTCTGCAAATAAATCAGTAAGAGAAATCCAAAATAAAACTGCAAAGATGTTTAATATTCTAATAGAATACTGCAAGATCTGGTGTTTAAGAATAAACTTTAATAAATGCGAAACAATTTTATTCCGAGATGTTATAGGCAAAGTAAACCACAATTTAAAAAAGAATTGGAGAAAATTCAATATAAAAACTCCAAATAATGAAAACATTGTTAACAGGAAACAAGTCAAGTACTTGGGAATTTTGATAAGTTACAACCTGAATTTCACTAATCAAGTTGATAAGGCAATTTCATCAAAGCTCTAATGGCAGCGAAAGGGTTGTTTTACAATAAAACAATCCAGCCCAAAGTAAAATTGATAGCCTATCAAACACTTATAAGGCCAGTGCTGGCATATGGTGCACCCATTTGGTATAATATAAGTGCTAGTAATATGGAAAAAATTAGGAAAATGGAACGGAAATGCATTAGAGTTTGTCTGGGGAAAAATAGAACACCGCAATCAGACTTTAAAAAATATTATTCCAACAAGTTTATATATAAATTAGCTAATATAAACAGATTCGATAATTTTTTTATCAATCTGATTCGTAGGCATTTCGATAGATCAATGAATACAGCAAATGGCTTAATATACCATGTATATTATCATAATTATGAATACATAAAAATTATCCTACATAAAGGTTTTGTGTCCCCAGAGTCCTTTATTTATCTAGATAAGAATGGTTATATACAAAACCAAAACTTTGTACTTTTGTTTTATATCAATGTAGAAGAGAGGTAATGAGACAATTTCTTCGCCTCTTTTTTGCGTTATATTGTGAATATTTACTTCATGATCCAAATCTTTTATTGCCGTTTCAATATCTGAAGTAGGTGTCGACGGATGTAATCCTCTTAGTACTACTCGAAATGATTTTGCCTGTTTTGGTTGATAAGTGTGGAATTGAGTGTTTTTTTCTTTCAAACATTTTACTAGGTTTCTGTAATCATCCGGATTCCTTGTTTGCACTTTCACTTCTTCAGTGCTTAATATTTTTGTAAAATGTTCAGCTTGGCACACTTGATTTAGAAGTTCATTCAATGGCGCAATATTTTGAACCCCTGCTATATAAATTGGTGGCGGTTTAATTTCTTTAGGCTGTTTTACTTCAGTCATTTCATTCTCCAGCTCTGCAAACTCTTTTTGTATGTCACTGGCACTACCTTTAAGTTGATTCAGCCAATAGTCGTTTATTCTCATTTGCTTTTGAATTTGTGCTTTTTGTGTGTTGTTTTCTTTTTTCTTTTGACTGCTTAGGGTATTTTTATTGTTATCGTTTTTGGTTTGCTTGTTTTTTTTTCACTATGATGAATCCATCATTGTTTACTTGGGATTTTTTTGGTGTTATATCATTGGTATTTATCTTTGTTTGCTTTGGGGCAGGTGCCTTCAACGGACTACTTCTTTTTCGCTTTGTGCTGCTTTCAGAATGAATTTCTGTCGGAGCAAAACCACCTTTCTCCTCTGCGGTGAGTAGTTTTCTCATCTCTTCGTTCTCATTTCGTAAGGACTGAACATCTTTGCTAAGCTGTTCAGCGAGCTTTTCTATTTTGTTTAACTTTTCCTTTAATTCCTCGTTTTCCTTTTGTAAAATATTTGTACTGTTAAATTCATTTGTTTTAGGTGCTTCTGCAATATGATTAGGTGCCATTTCCTTTTTCTTTCATTTCCGTGTTCCTGGTTTTCCTTATTTGTTGCACCACCTCCTGGTGGTGGAGCTCGATCCACCCCCATTTAGTTATTGCTTATTTTTTTTTTAATTGTATAATATATATATATATTTAATGTATAATTAATAATAATATAATATATAAATAATAATATGGTTTAGTAATTAATATCAATAAGCGATATAAAAAGGTATTATTAGTATTATTAATACATATATAGTTACCATCCCAAAGTAGTTAAATATAATCAATATGCATATACTTAAGTATATATATACAATTGTACTCAATCACAAGAATGGTATCATTGGTTTTGGAAATAAATTTCAACAATTTGCAAATATTGTTGCGATATAAGTTTTTTCCATATTAATTATCAAACCTAACACAATATAAATGTGAAAACAGATTTCAATGCTATTCACCATCTGTAAAATAACGAAAAGAAAGTCACCCTTTACATTACAATGCAAAGTATGAATATATCATTAACGTTAGCTGTGTTTTTATTAACAATCAATTGTGATTATTTATTCTATACTCATATAGAAGACTACTTCTTTAAACTTGCCTATTACATATTGTTAACAAAAAATATTTCAAAATACTATTAATTAATAAATAATATGTATTTAATGTGAGATAAGATAATAATACATTTTTCTTATAACTAACAACAACAAGAAGGAGAGATTCCATATTATAATATTATGAAACATTTATGTATTAACAAAACCAAATAAAATATAAATAAAAAAATTCGCATTTACTGAAGGAATTTAACGGATATTGTAAAATTCCATTTTTATACTATAACAATAATTTATTTACATATTTATTTATTTATTTGTACATTATAAATCTATTATTATTATTGTTTTTAATTCCATATAGAAATATAAGTATTTTTTAACGTAAATATTCAATTAGTTATAAACATAAATATTAACATATGTTATAATATGTTTATAGATCTGGATATTATATTAAAAAATATAAAATTCAATAATTAATTATTGACGCTTTCACTATTTGTTTACAAGATGTACCTAGTCTTATTTTTATAATTATTTTTTATTTTTGTTTTTAATAATATTTTATGAATAAATGTCAAGTGTTTAATTTTTCGATAAGAGGTTAAAAGTAAATTTTTATCGAAAATGCGATAAATTGAATTAATGTTTCTATACTCTAGTCTAGATATTAAAATATTTTATTTACAATAAATGAATAATGCATATTCGTGCTTCAGAACATACACCAGAAAATTGTGAAATATTGAAAATCAATAACCTGAACAATTTTTTATACAAATATACCGGAACCTCCCCTGTCTTAAAATTTTCCCTCGAATGATAAATAAAACAGATTGTACTTTTTTCGCATTATTTGATAAAAGTAGCTTGTTTTTCTTATACTGATAGAGTTCAGTAGTTCTCTTACTTTTTCAAGCATTCGAACTATTTTGGAGACTTTGATTTTTGTGACTTTGTCAGCGCCCATTTTGAATGTTTCAACATAATTTAGAAGACCTTCTTTTATTGTTCAAGAACGTGGTAGAAGTAAAACAATGCAAATCAAACATCATGATAGTGCTTTAAGTAGCGTAGAGTAAGCAGATTCTTATTTTGATATCACAAAGACAGAGAAATTTTCTACATCTGAAGAATATTGATCCTGCTATTTTTATACTGCATTTGACCTCTTTAATTGAACTCCACTTTTATCCTGTCAACAGACAAGTTATTTAAATGTGTAACAGAAAAAAAATTAATACTTATTCTATTATTTAAATTAACAATGTACACATAATTGAGCTTGTATGTTTGTTTATGTATTTGTTTAATTATGGTGTTATTATATACTATCCACACTAGGAAGTGCAATACCAGGATCCCGGGATCCCGAAAACCGGGTTCCCGGGAGAATATTTTCCGGTGTTCGATACCGGTATTAAAGCATTAATACCACAATATTTGGGTATTAATTTTTAGTTATCAAACCACAAAAAAATATTTTACTTTAAAATAGTAGGCTTTGTAAATTCAGTAATTTTGATATAACCCAAGTATCCAGTTTCTAAAATAGAATAGTTTTACAGAACTCAGGCAAAAATTGAAAATAACTAACAAAAATTTAAAATAATAATCGTAGTAGGTTTTGCGATTGGATAATAACATAACGACTCAATTTCATATTCATTCCGCTTTCAAAGTAGTGATGGGAAAAGTCGTTAATTTTAGTGATCCATTCAGAACGGATCGTTCATTTCTACTGAACGGGTTAATAAACATCGGTCAGTCGGTCACTAATTTTTTTTTTAAGCAAAAAATTAATCTCTACTCTAGGTATTTTGTATATTAAATATTCTTATGTTAGCTTAAACTTTAATTGAGAATTATAATTACTCTCAATGGTTTTAAAATTCTAAATTATTTAAACTATTATTTTCTATATAGAAAATATTTTTTCAGTATTTTTTGTGTAATGTAATGAATGTTCTGTACATAAATATAAATTAATAATATATGTATATTAAATTCCTAATCACGTTCTTTATTTTATGCTTTTTATTTTAGGAACTCGTTTGGGTGTAACATATCCTAAAGGAATGTACGATGTTGGATTACCTTCCCATAAATCACTTTTTAGAATTCAAGCCGAACGTATTTTAAAACTTGAACAGCTAGCATATGAATTAACAGGTGTACATGGTCATATTACTTGGTACATAATGACATCTGAACATACAATAAAACCAACAATGGATTACTTCAAAGCAAATAATTTTTTTAAATTGAATAAAGATAATATTATAATGTTCAGTCAAGGTTCATTGCCATGTTTTGAATTTGATGGTAGAATTATATTAGATAAAAAACATCGGATTGCCAGAGCTCCAGATGGCAATGGAGGAATATATCGAGCATTACGTGATCAAGGTGTTTTAGATAATATTAATCGTCGTGGTGTTTTATATTTACATGCACATAGTGTTGATAATATTCTAATTAAAGTCGCTGATCCAGTATTTATTGGTTATTGTGTTTTAGAAAATTCTGATTGTGCAGCAAAAGTTGTTGAAAAATCAAGTCCATCTGAACCAGTTGGAGTTGTATGTAATGTTGATGGAAAATATCAAGTTGTTGAATATAGCGAAATATCAGCAAAAACAGCAGAATTACGTCGTTCTGATGGACGTTTAACATTTAATGCTGGTAATATTTGTAATCATTTTTTTACAGCAGCATTTTTAAATAAAATCGCAACAAAATATGAGAGAGAATTAAAATTACATGTTGCAAAAAAGAAAATACCATTTGTTGATAACTCTGGTAAATTATGTTTACCAGATAAACCAAATGGTATAAAAATTGAAAAATTTGTATTTGATGTATTTGAATTTACTCAAAAATTTGTTGCAATGGAAGTACCAAGAGACGAAGAATTTAGTGCACTTAAAAATCCTGAAAGTGCTGGAAAAGATTGTCCAACAACTGCTAAAAATGATTTATTTAATTTACATAAAAAATATATTGAAGCTGCTGGCGGCATTATTCATGGTGATGTTTGTGAAATATCTCCATTTGTTAGTTATGCCGGTGAAGGTTTAGAGAATTTAGTAAGTGGTAAATCATTTACAAGTCCGGTTAACTTGAGAAGTAATAATGATTTATGGAATGGACATTTGTAATTTATTCAATTTTGCATATTTGAACGATGGCAGTAAAATTTCTTTCAAATATAATTAAACAAAAACTATAACTAAAAATAATATTATAGGTAATTAAAAACTTGTTTAATTCTTATTTTATTATTATTCCAATTTTTAGCTGTGTAAAACTTTGTTGTTTTCTTTTTGTTTTGTGTTTTTAGAACTAATTTTTATACCTTTGCTTTTGCTCCTGATGTATGATATTTCACATTCTTTTAATAATTGATTCCAATAAATTAATAATATAAAAAATATCATTAGATATGTGCCTATATATATATTTAAAATTAATGTAATTTTGACAAAATCGAGTTGTAATTTGTAATATGATTATACTTTATATCTTGATCATCAAAAAAATTGATTCTATGTTTTTGTTAATTATATTATTTTTTTGAAAAGATTCTTTACAATATTTAATAAAATATTTTATTATACATATATTCCTTATCTTTAAATAAAAATTGATCAATATTTGTGATTATAATATAACAATACAATATAATTTAAAAAAATTAAAGAAAAACCCTTACATAATTATGTATATTTAATTTGACAAATAAAATTTCTTTTGTTTCTGTAAATTGACAAAATTTTTGTGTTTATGTTATTTAAATAAAATAATTTAAAAAGAAATTAAAACAAAAAAAAAGCAAGAAAATTTAAAAATATATAACATGAATAGCCATACATAATGATTGTATGTATGTATATAAAAAATAATAAGCTACATAAATGTAAATAGAAAAATAATAAAAGTTCTAAGTACTGTTTTGTAACTTGTACTTAAGATGTAAAAAATATTTCGACAAATATTATGTATATTAAAATTAATATTGTAAATTTACTTAATTTAAATGAAAAAATTTTAAACGAATTTTTTAGATAAATTCTGTATTAAACGATTAAACATAAAAATTAATAAAATCAAATATTTACTTAAAATAATTGTTTTGATATTGTAATAAATTATTAATAAAAAAATTCCTATTTACGTAACAGTTCTAAAAGCAAAATAATGCAACTTACCTTTTTGTATTTGTATTGGCTAGCAGATAATAGTGTACAGATGGGGCTATGCTTGTATGCCAAAAATTATAACTTAAAAATACATGGACTTTTCGTTTTCAAACTTATCGCACTTTACACTATCACTTAATGTAAAAATAAAAAACCAACAAAACGAATTTTATTCGGTCAATAAAAAAAAATAATAAATATTAAAAATAATTTATAGAAAAAATGTTTTTGTTTCGTTTTAAATCTACATTTTTTTAACTATAGACAGTGGTTATTGGTACAAACATGAATACTTGTATTATTTTTTTTATATTCTACTTTCTCATTTACTATTTTGAGAGTAAACTACCTATTTTTTCATAATTCTAACAACATACAATAGTACAGAAAGAATCGTGCTGTCAGTTTCAACATTTTGTTTAAGCTTAATTAAACATTCTCTTTTCGGTTTTATAATGGATCAGCAACACATTTTGCATCATACCAATCATACCATCATATTGACAAAAATATCGAAAAAATAAATTGTTTGTTTTAACAATTTAAAATGCAATTTGTTTAACAACATCATCGACATCAGTAAATATTTTACAAACAACGAAATTTTTCAAGTTCATCTATCGGTTTAAAAAATAAATATCCTATAATTTTCAGGAGTAATTAAATTCTACTTTTGCTGAATATTTTCACGTAAACCATTAATTTTGGTCTGTGGATTGTTCATTATTGCGTAAAGTTCTTTTCATTAATCCTCACACAGATTTTTGTTACTTTAGGTTTATGGCATGAAACACTATCCTGCTGAAATGTAAGTTATCCCATAATTGTTAATCGATTAATGGACGGTTTAAATGTTGGTCCAGGCTGCCTATTATGATTCTTTATAATATAAGTACTTTAATTATTTGCTGATAATCTCAATTCGAAAATATATAGTTAAAAAAATATAATAATACATTTTTATCTACAACAATCTCATTATTTTCGTCACACTACGTTTTATCTGTAAATTAATGATATATCCTACATTATATAGTTTCAGTTTGTACACAGAGGTATAAACACGGGCTTAATCTATTCAAAAACAATATAATTTTTCCCCCCAAATTTTTAATATAACAAAATACTAGTATGTATCATAAAAACAAAAAATATTTAGTAATTATTAGTCGTAAATAATTTTAAGCAGCTGCATCTTTAAAAATAAGAATATTTCTTTTTTATTTCAAAACAAAAAAAAAAATTTTCTATAATAAGTTTAATTTAAATGAACAGTTAATATTAGAAATTATAAAAACATTGCGAAAACGTGGTATCTACACCACAGAACAAAAAAAAAGGTGTAAATTAAAACTTAAAATAATTTTTGTTTTAGTTTTATTTATTTTTTTTTTTATTTCTCTATTAAATATAAATATAAAAACTAACTAGGAAAACAAATATAAAATATGGGGGTCGTACCCCATCAGTCTTAGTTCGGAACCTTAAATATACGAACAAATAAAAATGAGGGCAATAAATATCTCGTTATCAAAAGTACAGATATCAACGAGACAATGAGGAACTTCTCATTCCTGTTTAAAAAAATTATTATAAATATAGCAGGTGAAGTCGAAGAAGTTAAGAAGCTACGAGATGGCACCGGTTTAATAAAAACAAAAAATGCTAAGTAAGCGGCGAAGCTTATTACTTTGACTGGATGTGCTGAATATAATTTTAAAGTGTATGAACATAACACACTAAATAATTCCAAGGGATTCTGTTAGAAATGTCAGAACAGAAGGTAATTAGAATTCAACCATTCACAAAAAACGTAGAGGGGAAGGAAACAAAAACTGGATTGTTCCAGATCACTTTCGGAACATCAATGGTGCCTACCAACGTAAAAGTAGGCTATCAAAGCATACCAGTGAAGGAGTATATACCACTCCCATTGAGGTGCATCAGTACATACAAATACATCAGTATAAAAGAGAAAGTTGATAGCAGGGAACGATCAGACGGTACAATCAACGAAGAAGCCAATACTTAAGACGGACATCGAAGATTTAATAAACCAGTTCGATAGTCCTTCTTTCTTGATGGGAGACTTCAACTGCCACAACACTATTTGGGGATCCACATTTCGGATATGAGAGGTAAGATGGTTGAAAACATTATTAACCAATATTCGTTGCTTGTTTTAAATGACGAAAAACCCACCCACTTCCATCTGGTCAAAAAACATACAGCTGCATAGATTTGACACTGGCTAGTCCAACGCTTGGTTTGTATTTCGATTACAGAGTTGAAGAAGACCTTCACAACAGTGAACGTTTCCAAATCAATCTGCAACGAAGAAAGCAATCTGGAACGAAGAGACGATTGGAAGATTAACCAAGCGCTCTGGAACTTATTTAAGACTAACCTGTTCTTTGAAAAACGTAGATATTTCAACATTGACGCCCAAGAACAGGCATTCACCATTCAGTGATTCAGGCCGCCCTGGTAGTAATACCTCAAGTTCTCACCAGTCTAAACGGCAAGTCCTCTGGTGGAACAATGAAATAAAAGAGGCGATTAAAAAACGGAAGAACCTATTTCGTAAATACAAGAATACCCTGAATTTAGATCATTACAAAGAATTCGATAAGGCAAGGAACGAGAGTAAACAACTTACCATGAGTGCAAAGAATAAGTCATGGGCCGATTTCGTATTATCTATTTTCTCTTACAACCCTTCTCGAGCTGTCTGTTCGAAGATCCGATCCATAAACGGAAGGCGATGGGCTACGGACATTCCACAAATTATGGAAAATGGTCAGACTTTCCTAGACAAGGCCTCGATTGCCCACACATTGGCGAATAAATTCGCCCAAACATCCAGCCATGCCAACTTCACGGCTGAATTCATAGTACACAAAAATATAACTGAGAAAAATTCATTACACATACCCTGAGGGTAGGGGAGAAGCGTACAATAAATTATTCACGCTAACAGAGCTAGACTTAGCCTTAGCAAAATGCAGCGGGAGTTCCCTGGACCGGATACCATTCAGTATGAGATGCTCAAGGAATTTAATTCGGAAGGGACAAAAGCTCAATCTATATAATAGTATATGAGGGGAGGAGACCTTTTCATCAGCGTAAAGCGATTTTAGTACCTATACTAAAACACGGGAAAGATACGAGACAGGCGCAGAGCTATGGACCTATCGCACTTACAAACTGTTCTTGTAAAATCTTTTAAAGAATGGTCAGTAACAGACTAACCTGGGAACTTGAAACCCAAAATTTATTGTCTAACTTCCATTCAGGTTTAAGAAAAAACTGCTCGACTCTGGACAATCTATCATATTTCGAATCAGAAATAAAAATCGCATTGTCAAAGAAGAAATATATACACCCATATTCTGTTAGACCCATCTCGCGAGATCGCGTGAGAATATCTCTGACGAGATAGTTTTGTATTCTGTTAGACCTTTGACGAGACGAGATAGCCATTTTTTATCTCGTCAAAAATTGTAAGCGATGGAGTATCTCGTCAAAGTATTTTGTGTTTTTTTTATCAAAAATTTGAATTAAATAAATAAATTGAATAGATAAAATATTTAAGTAAAGATTAATAGACAGTTTTTCATTATTGCTTTTGCATTATTATTAAAATTGTGTTTGTTTTTTGAAAAAAAAAAACCATCTTTACTATTACGGTTTTACTACGTTTATGTACTAAACTAAAAAATATATTTAAAACATAAATATATTAATATTTATTTTTCATTTAAAAAATATTTTAAAACTAATACTAAGTTAGTGGGGTGGGTTAACACTTTCCAAAAATTTTATAAATCATATTTCGTTTATATACCAATAATTATTTTTGATAGTAAAAAATGATCAGTACTACCAACAAATAAAATGTTCTATCGCGCCGCTTACAGTGTCTAACAGAAAGGCATATTCAGCGAGACGAGACGAGATGAATTTTTTCTTCTCGTCAACGATGGGTCTAACAGAATATGGGTGTATATATGTAAAAAAAAAGGAATTCGTTATTCGAGACGGAATTTATTTTCAACCGTTTTCCACGAAATCAACACTTCATCAAATATAATTCGCACAGAAAAGTTACAATTTATGAGTACAATCCCAATTTTTTTTTAAATTTCTCTTTTCATGTACAGCAATAATTATATTTTGATTTCACATTTTTTGACTCCGTCTGTGTAAATCTACACATAATTGTTGTTCACTATGTCGGAAATGTGACTCTTCATTTAATGGTCTTTAATCTTGAATTTCCTATCTGGATTTTGTTCTACAATATTGTGGTCTCACTGTCCTTCTATTTGCCACCTTCCATTCTCCTGTCATACTTAAACGTATTGAGTGCCATTTTTTTAAAATAGCGCTCGTCACGCATTTCGTATCTTCGTATTTCGTAAATTTACGAATGTCAATTTTGCGTGAAAAGTAAATTTGTAAATTTCGTATTTTTCATTTCGTAAATTCGGAATAACAGCTTATATCTGATGTCTGTTTAAATTTAATTTCCAATTTTAATTATGGTTGTGTTGTTATTATAATTTAATTATTTTTAATTGGTAATATTTTGTGCTTTAAATATAACAATTTTATTTTCAATTTGTAATTTTTTTTTATATGGAACAACACAAATTAAGACGCGTAAGATGTGTAACAAAAATATGGTCCTTCACGGAAGAATCCATGCTTCTAGAGAACATCTCAAAATAAATACAAATGTTTATTTTAATTTATTTTTTATTTTTCTTTTTTATAAAAATTTCACTTACACATTTAAATTTATTTTAATTTTTAATTTTGAATGTTTAAGTTTGTTAATAAAAAATTAATTTGATTAATATTTTATTGATAATTTGTATTTATTTTTCTTCATTATTAATATTTGACATTAACTGTCAACAATACAAAGATACGAAGATACGAATGAAAATTAAATAGCTCAGAGGCTTCTTATTTTTCTTTCGTAAATTTACGATTTCGTATTTTATCATCCGTTCGTTTATAAAGCTTTGTATGAAAGTGTAGCAAACTAGCGATATAAAAGAACCAAAATAATACGCATCGTAAATTTACGAAATTGAGTGACATATCTTCAATTTTTCTGAAAATATCCCCGGTAAATACGCATTGAGCTCTCATATAAAATAGTGTCATTTTATGTTATCTCCCTTTTTAGAGCCGATAAAATTTTTAATATTTTAAATAATGATCAATGAAAATCCAGCTTTATTGTATGTTTGTTCAATTTTAGGTCTAAAATTGTTAGACATATCACCAACGAATTAGAATTAAATGGAAGTGGCTATCCCATACAAAAATACAAACATTTTGTCCATATTTTTTTAGTACTTCTCTTTCTGTTTGGTTTCCAATTGTCAAAAAAAAAATTTTTTCAGTGTTAGGCCAATATAGTTTTTTTAAGTAGAAAATTAGTAAAATCTTTGAGTATGAATAAAATAAAAGGTATCAAAATATAATCTTAATAAAAATAACAACGTTTTTTCAATTTAAACTTTCTTTTACTTTATTACCGTATTCTATTATTACACAGAAAAGTATTGCTGTTAAATTATTTGAAAAAAAAAAAATCATTCATGTTTCTGAAATATTGAAAATGTAGCAGTAGTGTGTAATATATGGATATATGAAATTTTCAAAAAGTACGAACACTAGCAATGAAGTAGGCAAAAATAAAATTTGTTATTGTCAAATAAATATTAAAAAAAGTCAATAAAATTTTTGATTTTTATTATAAATTGTTAAAAAATTACAAATTTTAAGGAAAAATGGAACGTAAAAGGAAGATTTGTATCATTCCAGGCTGTAAGTCTCATTTGGAAAAAGAAAATTACGTGTCTTTACATATTTAAGTATTATATTTTACATCTTTTGAATTTTTAAAAACTTCTAAACAAAACAGTGTAGTATTAGGATAATTTAAATATCCGGACAAAGAAATTTTTTTTTTGAATATCATTTTAAATATTTATTTTGAATATATTGGACTATATATATATTTGAATATATTTGATATAATTTTAAAAAATGTATATATATGTTTTAGTTTCCCAAAAGACGATGGTTTGAAACAACGATGGATTGAAGGAATTCAAACTGCTTGTTTATTAATAAAAAGTATTGCAGAAATTTATTTTAATACACGAATACATTATTCCTTAAAACTACATAATGAAAGAAACAGTGTAAGAAATAAACTAACAAAATTAATCCATTTCAAAGGGCACTAATCTATATTTTCTAAAAGAAACTTTAAAAGTGTAAAAAATGATTGCACATAGTCCATATTGTAAAATGAAGTGGAATAAGCCTCTTGGGGAAACCATTTTAAAAAAAAACGCTCCTATTTCTTTACCTCAATGGTGGTGTGGAAAAAAGAAAATGTTTTGATACAAATATATTAATAACATATTATTTACATATTTATAAGTATAGGATAGACAATCGGCAATAATAAGTTTATATAATTTTATATAATAAATATCAAATATGTAAAAAATTTTATAATCAATCTGTTGAAAAAACTTATAGAAAAGAATTTAAAATCTAAAAAAAAGAATAAATATTTTAAAATTCAAAACTAGAAAGCGCTGTATTTCTCATATTTTTTTCATATATGTATTAATAATAAATTTTGATTAATTTATCCATTATTGTTAGATATTTTTACTCATCATATTTTTAAAAAAAATTTAAGTCAAAATACATACAAATTGAGGCATATTAAATTCTGAGCACTATCCTGTTTATTTATCAAAATAATTTCCATTAAAAAGAGAGAAAATATATTGAACGAATATATTCGTCTATTTCTGTTTTTTGACAATCGGAAATACCAAAGAAAGAGAGGAATATACCCAAAACATTGGACACTTTTTTGTATGGATAGCCACTTCCATTTAATTCTAATTCGTTGCATATCACCTACTGTGTAAAGTTAAGCTGTATGTGTTGGTGTTCTGTATAGTTGGGCGTTTATCCTAATTTTTTTTTTTTTTTTTTTTATGATCTTGACAGTAACTTAGGTAGAATCACCTTTTCGAGCTTAATTAAGTACGGTACTACAGTTTTACACTACAATACCTACAATAATTTGAATTTATTTTAACAAATGACTGGCTTATCTACTCATTAAATGTGGAAAACTACTACAATTGTCAGGAACTGAGCCTTCTTAAATAGAATTTACTACTCTTCTCCTGTTAAAGAGGCATAATTCTGTTCTTGAGTTTGAGGGGATTAACGCTGGGTGGCGCAGAAGTTAGAGCGCCTGTCTTTCAACCGAAAAGTCCCAGGTTCGATTCCCGATGAAGCAACAAAAAAAAAATGCTTTATGGGTTTTTTGACCTGGTCCAGTACCCTTTGTCATTGCGATATAATAAATGACAAATAATATTTGAGAGTATAATCTGGTAACAAATTAAATAAAATGAAACTATTCTATTTAAGAAGGCTTAGTTCCTGACAATAGCAGTAATTTTCCACATTTAATGAGTTGATGAGCCAGTAATTTGTTAAATAAATACTCGAAATATTGTAGTGTAAAATTGCAGAATCGTACTTAATTAAGCACGAATAGGTGACCTAAGTTACTGTAAAAGTGTAAAAAAAAGAACTTCCTTGGGTCCATTTAGAAACCATATTTATGGCTTTTTGCATCTTTCCACTCTGCATTTCTCCATCATCTTTGAAGGGTTCTGCTGAGAGAATTTCTATTTCTCAGAAGATATATGAAACCAACAGATATACTTCGTTTTATGAAAGATGTCTAGGTGATTAAGAAAAGTCAAATCTTAGGAGTGCAATGGGCAGTTGTATGGCGTAAGTTCGAGGGATAAATGCTTATCGCACCTATCTAACCAACCAACCAAGAAAGATGTTAAACTTATTTCTCTGTATGCATATCTACATACTTATGCAGTCCTGTGAGGTGTTTCGGGTTTGAAATTCTTTTATTTGTTTGAATATTTTTTCATTTAAATCGAGAATTGAAAGATAAGCTCGAAAAAGTTTTTGTTATCAAAACTAGGGGACATTATCAGTTTATTATCACGTTAAATTTGATAAATAATTAAAAAAATTATTTATAAAATATATGTACAAGTACAGATATAATATATATATGAATGAAAAAAATGTATGCATTATGAATGTATAATGTGTATTGTGTACATAAATGTAGATTGTAAATATTTGTATATACATCATATACAGAGAATATGTATAATATATGTACCTACTTTTCAAAGAATTTGTTGGCATAAATCGAGGACATTAAAAAACATACTGAAATATGTATGTTATGTGGGCATTTCAAGAAGTATATTTATCATCAAATGCACGTCCTGCTGAGTCCTAAATGAAACTTCTAACGGTAGGGAAATTTTATACAATATAATTACTTTAGAACAAAAACGAATATCAATATAATATGTGTACATAAAGCATGTAATTGCATGTACAATAAAAATATTATTCAACAATCAACATGCATTTGTATATGTGTGTACATTATTCAAATAAATGAAAATAATTTGTAATTAAGTGAAAAAACAACCATAACATAATTTATTTGCTAAGAAAAAGCTTACGTGATCGCGATAGCGATAGGGCGATAGTATAATATACTATACAATGACTGCCTGCCTCAATTATTATTACATGATCAGCAACTTCGACCTCTAAATGGTTATTTAATTTAATGTGTATTTAAATAATTGATAAATTGCAATTCCCTTTTATTCTCTTATGAACATCTAACTATCACGTACAGTAATTTTTTTAATTTAATTTTTATAAGTTTAAATTTTTCTAACATTTACTTTCTATAATCATAATGGCTACTTTTATTTCAACTGGTAAAGTATATTATTTACAAAATTTTAATATATCAGTTATACAAAACAATAAAATATAAATTGCATAAAAATTTAATCACTTGATTCTTAAAAATATTTTATACTGAATAAAACATTTACAGAGCATCAGCATCAACGATATAATCCATTAACCGGAGAATGGATTCTTGTATGTCCACACCGTATGAAAAGACCATGGTCTGGTCAAAAAGAATTACCTCATAAAAATAATTTGCCAGAATTCGATCCAACAAACCCTCTTTGTCCAGATGTTGTAAGAAGTAATGGTACAGTAAGTTGAAACCCTTTAATATTAGTATAGATTACTAGTATTTACTATTTAGGTATGCACATATATGTACATTTAATGTAATGTTATTTCAGAAAAATCCAAAGTACGTTTCCACTTTCGTATTTCCAAATGATTTCCCGGCTCTTTTGGAAAATGTCCCAGGTATTTTATTTTATTACTAACGTTAACAAGAACAATTATGTATGTATTTAAAAAAAAAACATTTATAAAAAAATATTTGCTTCAGAGCCTCCCAAAACTGAAGATCCATTATTCAAAATTCGACCAGCTCGCGGTGAATGTCGGGTTATGTGTTTTCATCCTAAATCAAATAGGACTTTGCCAATTATGACGCCAAAGGAAATTGAAGCAGTGATTAGCGAGTAATTTTTATTAAAATATTAAATTATATATTAAAATATATACATAAAATATTTTCGTCATATTTAAATGTTTATTATAGATGGATTAATCAATTTAAAGATTTAAAACAAAAATACACTTGGGTTCAAATATTTGAAAATAAGGGAGCTGCAATGGGCTGTTCTAACCCACATCCCCATTGTCAAATTTGGGCCTGTTCTTTTTTCCCAACACAACCACAAACTAAGCATTTGAATTTAAAGTTGTATTACGAAAAATATGGTACCCCATTGCTAGATGATTATATTAAAAAAGAATTAGTAAATAAAGAACGAATTGTTATAGACAATCCAGATTGGTTAGTGGTTGTTCCTTATTGGGCCGCTTGGCCATTTGAAACTATGCTAATATCACGCAATTCAAACAAGCGTATTGATGATTTAACTCAGACCCAAATAGAAAATTTGGCTCTTACAATTAAAGAATTAACTACGAAGTATGATAATTTATTTCAATGTTCGTTTCCTTATTCAATGGGATGGCATGGAGCACCAACTTTTGATATGTCAAATGAAAATGATACAAGACATTGGACTCTACATGCAATATATTATCCACCATTATTACGATCTGCTACTGTACGAAAATTTATGGTAGGGTTTGAATTACTTTGTCAAAATCAAAGAGATTTAACTGCAGAACAAGCTGCATACCGTTTAAGAGAAATGGATGGAAAGAATCATTATGATAACATCAAAAATAAAATATAACTTTTTACTTTACTTACTAATAAATATTTAATAATAAAAAATAAAAATTCAAATCAATTTTATAATATTAATATATGTATACTTTCATTTATAAAGTTTTTTTTTTATAATTTTCTGGCACATTTAATATTGAACATACTAACAACATACAAACTTTCGTCAACTTAATATTTATTACTTTCTATTCTAATTACATTTTACATTAAATGAGATGTTCTCAAAAACCACATTTAATAAAATTTGTTTTCAAACTATAAATAATTTTAAATTAAAAAGAATTATTGAAAAATTAATCGTTTTTCTACTTAAAGTACAATGTAATGTAATATGAATAGAAAACAATTTTTTATTAACAAAATTAAAATTTAATTTTAAACTTACATAAAGCAATAACTCCATTTTCAGAACTAAAAATATTCGGGTTCATATATATTTATATTTTAATAATCTAATTGTTTTCCTAAAAACGCTAATTATATTAACATATATTATTATATATGTACATATATGTAATTTCAAAACAAAGACTACATTTATAAGCTTGTTTAGAATATACTTTTTAAATACTAGACAATAATTTTATGGAATGTTACAGATTGAAATTTAAAAAAAAATTTAATTAGGGGTAGTATTATGAATAAAATTTCAAAAATACATTTTGTAGGTTCTACTTTAGCACATCATCTATCCAAAATTTTGGCATATAAATTACCTATCATAACCATTTTTTTAATTCAAAACAAAAATATAACAAATCAATTTTTTCTTATTAAAGATTTCATATTTGCAGATTCCCAAGACTGAAATTCCTTTAACAAAAGTGCCACGTTGTATCTTAATCGGTGAAACATTGAAAGTGGTAATTCAAATGTTTTAACTTCATCGTTAGCTGTTTGAAAATGAATTATAACAGTTGGTTGATTCAAATGAGATATTCCACTAAAATAATAAATATTTTTATTAATTTCAAATATCCAATTATTAAAATGTACCTTTCAATCAAAGATATATTTATTTTCCATTGAAATCGTTTAGGTGATGGTCTCAAACATTTTACTTCCACAAAATTTTTTGTTAACGAATCTCTGTGATTATGTAAAACCTAAAATATTCAATTTCTAATTTAATTAAAACATTTTTGTTACCATTTACAAACGAATAATACCTTACTGATATCATCAATACATTCTTCTGTAAATCTTTAAGCAACATGAACATTAGTTTAGTTAGTTATTAAATTTAGTTATATTTAAATTAAATGTATTACTTTAATTCTCGTAGTCCTTCTCTCAATTCTTCATCTTTAACATTTCCTTTTGGTGTTCTTAAAAATATTTGCATAATTTGTAGTATGGCAGCGAATAACTCACAGAAATTTTCAGGAATTTCATTACCATTATGTGTGAGTTTTGTTAAAGCTAAATCTAAGATTTCCGGGGAACATTTACCTTCAAAATTAATAAAAAAAATTATTGAATTTGCTGAATTATTTTATTTAAAAATATTATACGTGATTCTATGTAGTGTACACAGACTTGAATTAAAACTCTTAATACAGGTTTCGTTAGTTGGGGAACATATTTCACATACGGCTTTACACTTTTAAATAAAGTATATTTGAAATTTGAAGCCATTTTATAAAAAATAATTATGTATAATATCTGTCTACTAATAATTCATAAGAATAATGTGCGTTTTCAAAATTATAAAAAAAAAAACTATTTTACTATGAAATTTGATATCGAAAGAGCACAATCAGCTGTTTCTTGTTTGTTTCTTTTTTTATGAAAGATGTCCAATCCAATACGTCCATGTCCAAATTCAACTGTCATTTTGTTGGTTCTTGGTTATTAATTAAGCGTCCTGTACAAAATTTAACATTTTGGTCATACATGTAAATTCAGTAATTCACGCTGATTGACGGATACGATAGGAATGGAAACGAATGGTACTCAATAAAACTATTCTATTCAAAATTAAAATGTTATCAAATTTTTTTTTTGACACTACTTCAAAAGAATTAATAACTTGAAATTTTTGTAGAAAATCAACAGTCTCTCTCATGAGCCATGAATCGAAAATATTCTTACCAAAATCATCCTTTTTTCCTCATCTGCAATCCACCAGGCGTCGTTAAGTTGTCTGTCAAGGAACTGAAGTCACCTGCCATGCATCTGTTTTGTACTGTATGCATTTTGTACTTTATGTAGCTGTGCAGCTCACAATACAGAACACTGTAGAGTTGATATTTTGACATTTCGTGAGATTAAAATTTAATATTTCAAATATGTTATGTAGAAATAGAACTAGACATTTTTACCGTGTAAAAATTATAATTTAAGTAATATTTTTCGTTTTTCAGATTTGTTTTTTTTTTTTTATCATGGATATGGATTTTTTGTCTTCTGATTATTATAATTTATTTGATTCCTTGGACGAGTGGGATCAGTTGGAAGATAAATATGAAATGAATAAAAAAAAAGAGACATCGGGATTAATTAAGTAAGTTTCTTATTTCAATTTATTTTAACAGAGCTTTTGTTTATTAAATTTTTAACATTTAGATTTGGTGAAATACTTTATAATCAAAATTCAACTTCTTTTATATATATATGTGAACTTTGCCATAAAAGTTTAGAAAATATAACTGTCTTTTCTGATCATATTAAGAATGTGCATGATTTTCACACAAAGGACGAAATAGAAATTCCTAGTGAAATAGAATCCTGTGTAGAAGATAAACCAAAACAATCTTTAAAAGATTCAAATATTCCCAATTTTGCGAAAGATGATAATACTATAAGTGAAAGAAGTAAAAATGAAAAGAACTATGTTGTTATTCCAGTTTCTGCTATTGAATTTGAAAAAAAAGAAATCTCAGCTAGATTGAATTTTGAAAGTAAATGTGACGAAGAGTTAAATAGTCGACGTGCACGAAGCCCATCCATTATGAGAAATATTAATAAGGATCCGCGACCAATAGATTTTATTAGCAATCCTTGGCATTGTGAATGTGGAAGAATTGTGCCCATTACCCATAAATATCAACATATGAAAAGTCATAATGATGTTCCCATATACGAGTGTAAAATTACTGGATGCTTTGATATTTTCTTTAGACAAAGTGAATTAGATGAACACTATGAATTGATACACAATTCAGGAGACCCAAAAAAGCCTTTTAGTTGTCAATTTTGTCAACGGCATTTTTCAAATAAGAAAAGTAAGAATTAATATTTTTTTTATAAATTGATGTGAAATTTTTTTGTTATAATTGTAGATTATTCAACACACGTTAAAAGAATACATTTAAATGATCCTCGTCATCATACATGTCCATATTGTCATTATTATTTTTATTCCAAATCATACTTACAACAACATATATACAAAAAACATAGCGAAGTTATAATAAAAAATCAATTTGAAACAAATGCTTTAGATTCAAATAATGTACATCTTGAGCATGAAAATAATTTCCCTTCAGAAGAATTTTATTCTGATATTGATGAATTGAATTGTGCCAATGAATTTTTATGTAAATTTTGCAATACAGGATTCCCTTCAAATGAAGATTTATTGACTCATATGGAAAAAGTTCATAATATTAAAGAAATATCATTATGTCGGGTTTGTGGTTGTGATATTAATTCAAATTTACACAAAAGAAATTGTCGTACCAATTTAATTGAAATTCCTGTTGATGAAGATGCTAATGATAAAATATCTATAATATTTGACTCTAATCAAACGTCGTTATTAGAAAATGATTTGAGTGAGGAAGTTGCTGAAGATGAAATGGACTTCTTAAAGTTTTTAAATGTTGACTTTGATAGATAAAATATGATATTAAATTTAGTTTAGTGTTAAAAAAATATAATAGGGCCCTATCACTTTTTTTATATAAATGCGACTATTGAGATAGGTATCATAATTTTATTTTTTACTTAATTTATAAATTAAAAATATTTTCTTAAAATTAAGGGAAATATAAATACTCCTCTAATTTATTAGATTATTAAAATAGTTAAATATTTCTTTTAATTTTACTAAATATGTTTATCATACAGATACGTATTTCGTCTACTACTTGCTTCTTCAGTGTCTTCTCCTGGAACGCGAACACGAGTCTCGAATGACCTTTTTCGCAGCTGGTTGTTTCTTTCCAATTAAATAAGATAAACTTTTAAAGTTAAATCAGACTTGCCCAAATAAATAATAAATAGGTCTGCATTTGCATTGCATTTTATTCGAAAATTTGTGCAAATCTCTGTAGTTACGAATGTCTTGACTATAGTATAAACACAACGAATTAGAAATAAATGGAAGTGACTATCCATACAAAAAAAATGTCCAATGTTTTGGGTATATTCCTCTCTTTCTTTGCTATTCTTTATGTCAAAAAACAGAAATAGACGAATATATTCGTTTAATATTTTTATAATAAAACTCAAAAATTTTTTTAGCTTTTTTTAATATTTATTTGACAACAAAAAATTTTATTTTTTCCTACTTCATTGCTAGTGATAGTACTTTTTGAAAATTTCATATATACATATATTACACACTACTGCTACATTTTCAATATTTCAGAAACATGAATGATTATTTTTTTTTTTCAAATAATTTAACAACAATACTTTTCTGTGTAATAATAGAATACGGTAATAAAGTAAAAGAAAGTTTAAATTGAAAAACATTGTTATTTTGATTAAGATTAGATTTTGATACCTTTTATTTTATTCATATTCAAAGGTTTTACTAATTTTCTATTTAAAAAAACTATATTGGCCTAATACTAAAATTTTTTTTTTGACATAAATAAAGCAACAGAAAGAAAGTACTAAACAATATGGACAAAATGTTTGTATTTTTGTATGGGATACTCACTTCCATTTAATTCTAATTCGTTGTATAAACAGGACCATACAAATGTCGGTCCCTATTACACATCAATGAATAATGGTCATTCGTTGGTCAATAAATTGACCGATTGAGCGTTGATTGATGGTGCTTATATTCTCATCAATCATGCTGTCAAAATAAGCGGAGGTAAAATGGCTTTTTGGGGAAAGTTCAGATAATGTTATTAATTTGTAATTCTAAAAAAAACAATTTTTATATTAATTTTAATTATTATAGAAATTATTGTAAAAAAACAATTGTCAAATCTGCAAAAAAATAATTTTTTGTTTTTTATACACAACATTTACTTTAAAATTCTATTTAAACTGAAGCTAAAAACATTTCTCCAAAAAATTATATTTTCAATATATATGTTTTGAAATTATCTATATATTCAGAACAATTCCACAGTATGTCTTTGCAAAATGTCGAAATATGGATAAAAAGATTGATGAGTGCATGATTGATTTGTAAGCGGTCATCATTCTTTTGGTGAATATATTGGCTCAAACCAGACGTGTCAACTTTCAACATATTTATTCTTACTTCCAGACGGTTCATCAAAAACTAGTATCACTTTTATCACCCATATTCTGTTAGACCCATCTCGCGAGATCGCGTGAGAATATCTCTGACGAGATAGTTTTGTATTCTGTTAGACCTTTGACGAGACGAGATAGCAATTTTTTATCTCGTCAAAAATTGTAAGCGATAGAGTATCTCGTCAAAGTATTTTGTGTTTTTTTATCAAAAAATTGAATTAAATAAATAAATTGAATAGATAAAATAGTTAAGTAAAGATTAATAAACAATTTTTCATTATTGTTTCTGTATTATTATTAAAATTGTGTTTTTTTTTTTGAAAAAAAAAAAACCAACTTAACTATTACTGTTTTACTACTGTTTATGTACTAAACTAAAAAATATTTAAAACATAAATATATTTATTAAATATTTTAAAACTAAGCCCCACTAACACTTTCCAAAAATTTTATAAATCATATTTCGTTTACCAATAATTATTTATGATAGTAAAAAATGATCAGTACTACCAACAAATAAAATTTTCTATCGCGCCGGTTACAGTGTCTAACAGAAAGGCATATTCAGCGAGGCGAGACGAGATGAATTTTTTCTTCTCGTCAACGGAGGGTCTAACAGAATATGGGTGTATATGTGTGTGTAAATATTTTGAAAAAAATATTTGAAGCGAGAGGTATAGAAAAATATTTAATTATCGGTCCTTAAGCACTTATGTATGTAAAATTGGTAAAATCATGTAAAATACATTTTTGTATTGTATTATTCATTTGTGTTTTGTATTTGACTTGACAATTGTTTAAAAATTTAATATAATATTTTGTACAAGTAGGTTTGAGATTACATAAAAAAATATAACTCCTCCAAAATGGCAAGATTAGATATTTTTTTTTACTTTATTTGTATAACTGGAGTCTACTAAAAGATTGTAGAGAATACATATGTTTTTCAAATTCAGTAATTATGAACAAAGGGGAAGAAAAGAGGGAATGAAACGAAAGGAAAAAAGTGATGAAAGTTGACCCGTCTGGAAGTAGGCATTGTCAATATATTGATGAAAAGAATGATGTGTGAAAGACTAATTTTCATGAATAGGAATATCGGCGAATTTTTAAAGCGTAGACAGAAAATGCAAAAACTCTAAATGTGTGACAGAGAAAAAACACAAATATCGGATGAATTAACTATAAAATTGTAAAAGCGTTCAGAAAAGATCCGAGATATGCCATAATATCGGCTGAAATTTTGCTTGCTGAAGATAAATAACCACCCACATAGTCTATGTATACCTGTATTAATAAGGGAAACCCACTTAAGTCAAATTTAAAGATTCTGAGAATACGTTAATTTGACACTTTGTTTTAATCTGCGAAAAAATCGACTTCATATTTTTCTATCAAATTTTGACTAAAAAAAGGAGATTTGTTCCAAAATGTACAATGTAAATTTTTTTACGGATATAATGACTATATCATGGAAAAAACTTAATTTACATTATTTTGGGAAATTATGGGTGTTTGTGCCACACTTCTTATGTTAACTTAAGTCTACATAAGAAGCAAACAATTTTTCAAAGTCTTAATACAAAATACCTTATTTAGATTTAAGGTATTTTGACTATGTAAGAAATTGTTTTGGGGAACTTCAGCTATTTTTCCATTTTTAGTATTATATAAATCCAAAACTTAAGAAGAAATTGTGTGATAAGATATTTTACCTTTTACAAGGTGACATCTATATGACATAAGATATTGTCAATTGTGTTTTTTTTTACATTGGGAACTGTATTGTACAACGAATTAGAATTAAATGGAAGTGGCTATCCATACAAAAAAGTGTCCAATGTTTTGGGTATATTCCTCTCTTTCTTTGGTATTTCCGATTGTCAAAAAACAGAAATAGACGAATATATTCGTTCAATATATTTTCTCTCTTTTTAATGGAAATTATTTTGATAAATAAACAGGATAGTGCTCTGAATTTAATATGCCTCAATTTGTATGTTTTTTGACTTTATTTTTTTTATTTAAATATGATGAGTAAGAATATCTAACAATAATGGATAAATTAATCAAAATTAATTAAATTAATTTAATTTTACTATGCTTTTTTAAATTTGGTATCCATTTTGCAGTTTGAATTCCTTCAATCCATCATTATTTCAAACCATCGTCTTTTGGGAAACTACAAACATATATATACTTTTTTTAAAATTATATCCAATATATTCAAATATATATATAATCCAATATATTCAAAATAAATATTTAAAATGATATTCAAAAAAAAAATTTCTTTGTCCGGATATTTAAATTATCCTAATACTACACTGTTTTGTTTAGAAGTTTTTAAAAATTCAAAAGATGTAAAATATAATACTTACATATGTAAAGACACGTAATTTTCTTTTTCCAAATGAGGTTTACAGCCTGGAATGATACAAATCTTCTTTTTACGTTCCATTTTTCCTTAAAATTTGTAATTTTTTAACAATTTATAATAAAAATCAAAAATTTTATTGACTTTTTTTAATATTTATTTGACAATAACAAATTTTATTTTTGCCTACTTCATTGCTAGTGTTCGTACTTTTTGAAAATTTCATATATCCATATATTACACACTACTGCTACATTTTCAATATTTCAGAAACATGAATGATGTTTTTTTTTTCAAATAATTTAACAGCAATACTTTTCTGTGTAATAATAGAATACGGTAATAAAGTATAAGAAAGTTTAAATTGAAAAAACATTGTTATTTTTATTAAGATTATATTTTGATACCTTTTATTTTATTCATACTCAAAGATTTTACTAATTTTCTACTTAAAAAAACTATATTGGCCTAACACTGAAAAAATTTTTTTTTTGACAATTGGAAACCAAACAGAAAGAGAAGTACTAAAAAAATATGGACAAAATGTTTGTATTTTTGTATGGGATAGCCACTTCCATTTAATTCTAATTCGTTGGTATTGTATGAATTATTTAATCAAACAGAAATAAAGTAAAAAAATAGGGGAACTAAACTATAGGACAGAACAATCTCAATTTAGTCTGTTCATTTAAGTGGTTTTTCCTTGACACATTACAAAATGATGATAATGTTGTGTTCACATTAGATTTAGAATAGAATCGCACAGAACAATTTTGGAAAACGACAGTTAACTGTCAAACACCTTAGAACAATTTAGAACAAAAAATCCACTGAACCATACTGAACACTTTTTTATCTCTTTTGTTCTAATTGTTGTTTACTAAAATATCTTTTTTAAACTGTCAACATTTAAAGAAAAAACAGCAACAAAAAAAGTTGTCCAAAACTAAAAATGTCCATTAACAATATTCCAGCAAGCATAGCAAGATTCATTATATACTTTTGTGTTTTATCTTATAGTAGTTCTATATGCTGAACATCCACCACTAGTTTTATTTTCTACTTTTTAGGGGGCCAGTTTGGTTCCGATAAAAGTATATTTTAAAAATTTTTATTTTTACATTATTATTTTATTTTATACTTTTTAGTTTTAAGTGAAACCTATAGGTATTATAATTTCAGAAAGAGTATATAAGTGTAAGATTTTCTGTCTATAACACAATTGGTTTTTGAAATATGCCTGAGACGTTTGGCAGCAACCCGAACCAGTTCAAATTTTTGAAATCGGTATGAGTCGTATTTGTTTATTTGTGAAAGAGTATCTAAGTGTAAATTTTCATGCCTGTAATACAATTGGTTTTCAAATATGCTGAGACGTGCTAAGAGTTGTTCGGCAGCAACCCGAATCAGTCCACATTTTCGAAATCGGTAACAGTCGTATTTCTTTATTTGTGAAAAAGTATCTAAGTGTAAATTTTCATGCCTATAATACAATTGGCTTTCAAATATGCCTGAGACGAACCTGTAATTTGATAGCTTTGTAAAGCTAACAGCTAACAGCTTGTATAATATAATAATGAATAGTGAATTACACAGAAGAAGAAATTTAACATTTTTAGAGGAATAGGCAATGTTAACGCTCAAATTTTATTTTGATTGTGTATGTATGCGTAATAGTATTGTATTTTACCATATTAATATTAATTATTTTATAAGGAATATTGGTTTGTAGTATATATATATATATTTATTAAATTTAAGAGTTCTTCACTTTTTTGGTTACAAAAATGAACTGAACTAATAAGTTTTTACAAAAACTTATTTCAAAAAAATATTATTAAAAAAAAATGTAATTATTACAAAAACAAAAAAAAAAGTATTATTAAACAAAAAATTATTGAGCATTACAAAATTTCTTAACTTATCTTAAAATACATAAATTCAATAAGTTATTACTAAATTTTCAATTTATGCATAAAAACAATAAAAAATAATATTCAACAAAGAACCAAAATAATGCATATCAAAAATAATGCATCGATAACGAATTTCAAGTGGGTCGGTCATTGCTTTTTGTGATTAGTAAATATCGTTTAAGTGGGTCAGTTATTATTTTGTTTAATTTGTATTTGTTTTAATTGGTCCGGTTATTTTACTTTGTTAAATTTAAACTCATAAATCAATTTTGGGTTTTTTTGTAAAGTAATGTTTATTATTTTAGAATATTATTTGTTGAGAAAAATGTGGGAAAAATTGGAAAAATTAAGTTAAATGATAAAAACAAATTCAAATTAAGGAATTTGAATAGGGTAATCTTTCAAAGTAATTGTATTCCTTTGTGGAGATGATATGACTATATAGATATAGAGTTTTGTATTTACTATTTTTTTGGCTGTAGAAAAAGAGAACTTTTATAATAAAATAATATTAATAATATAATAATATGAATATGAAAACTATGTAGCTTATTATTATTAGCTATATCTGCTACTCTATGTATATAATTAGTCATAAATCAATAAGAGAATAATAGAGAAAAAAGCGATTAATATGTTATTATTTTTTATTTTTTTTATTCATGAATTTATGAAATCTTACAAAAAAAAATGTTTGATATATCCTATATTGTATTCGAAAAATCTGTGAATTCGAAAAATTCATTAATCAATTGATGATCCAGAATTTTGAAGAAAATTTTTCCAAAAGGATTGAGGAATTTGACATTCTAGAATTAGCATCTAGAAAAAGGGAACTTTGTGGTAAAAATATTCCAATGTACTATAAAACGTTAATAATAGATATTGGCCTAAAACTCATTTCAGGAATTAAGTACCGTTTTGAATCACTCAAAAAAATTAAATTTATTGAATTAACTGACACAAGTCGATGTAAGGATTTTGAAGAAAAAGACGCTAGTGATCTTGTAAGCAATTTGCAAGAAAATTATTTGGAATATTTTGAGATATTTAAATTGGAAACAGAAATTCAGTGTGACATTCAGTGATTCAGATTTTCAAAGTAAGAAAAATGCTGGAGAGATTCTACATTTTTGAAGGAGTGTGGGTTAGGACGGTGTTTTACGAAATTTACAAAACTTTGTCAATTGATTCTTACTATTCCTCCAATAACAGCAACAGCAGAACGTGTCTTTTCATGCTTAAAACGAATCTAAAGTTTCACGCGAAATAGAATGGGATCGGAAAGATTAAGTTCTCTTTCTGTTATTTCAATTGAAAAAGATTTACTGAAATCAATTAAATCTTCAGAGAATTTATATAATAATGTAATTGATATTTTTTCAGAAAGGAAAGGAGCATTAATCTTCAATATAAATATTAATCATTGTCTGATAATCGGTGATAGAATTAATTTTTAGTGTATTTCAAACGTAATTTTTTTTTTTTTTGTTAATTCATTTTTTAGTAATGATTACTATTTTAAAGCTTTAAATCTATTTACCTTCAAATTACATAAAACAAAATTAGTTCAATTTTGTTAAAATTTATAAACAATAATTTACCAGAATAATGCATAAAATATTTAAACTACAAAATTTAAAATAAAATAAGATAAAAATTTATGAATAGGCAAAATACAAATTTCATAATTCGTTATACTTTATAAAAGTTATCAAAATTCTTTAGAAAAAATCTTCTGCGTTTCTGACTTCCACTGTTAAGTGATTAAATAATTGAAGACCTTTATGAAATAAATTGTTTTGGGTATTATCCCACGAAACATTGGTAACCTAACAAATTTGCAAAATATCATTTGCATTTCCTTAATTATTTTTTTCCCTATCATAATAAGTTTATTTATTAATTCAAAGTTTAAAGAAAAATTGTTTAGTTCATATAGTGGCTAGCTATAATAATTAATCTTAAAAGATCACGTTGTAGGTGAATTTAGTAATTTAAAAATCTCACAGTCCTATTAAGCTGTGATACGGCCTTTTAGGCTCTTTTCAAAGATTTTCACCTTCAAAGAGAAAAAAAAAAAATTTGAGCTTAATAGTAAACTATTATTTCCAGAAAATTATTAATTTAATACAATGTAAAGTAGTTAAACATGCCTAGTTCTCCTTAGTTTATAGTCTTCGACTTTTTAATGAATTGATTCCCTAATCTGAATGTTCACACTTCGTCACTTAGAACCATAGATAAATAATTACATATAATGATAAGCAGTTCTAACAAAAAAATCCAAGACAAAAATTTTTTATAGCGGACATCTAACAGCGGACAATTTTAGCAGACAGCTTTTGCAAAACAAAAATAATGAAAACATAAGTCTTTTTAAATGCAGGAAACAGGTTTTTTTCTTTTTAATATGGTTTATTCTTTATTGTTAATTTACAGGAATGTATGTGTTTTCTTCTTTCTCTCTATTAAAACTAACAACAAAAAATTCACCGATTCATCATGACACCGATTTGTCAATCATTCATTTTGGCTTCCATGTTCCATCACACTTTGCCTTTTAGTGATAATGGTTGCAGGGGTCAATGTAATAACAAAATCGAATCAACTGTAAAAAATGCTGTTTATGTGGAAGCGTGTCAAAAAATCAATAATAAAAAGTAATAAAACAAAACGGTTTAATCTGCATCGAACGAGAATTAGTGTATTAATGTATAAATTGACTGTACCAAATTAGATTACAAACCAAAATTGCCAAACTGGAGTGGCATTCGTATTGTGATAAACGATAGTCACCCTTGTGACAGTCAAAGATGACACTAACATTTTTTGGTATTCTGTATTGCGAACACTTGAATAATTTAATAAAACGGCAACATTTTAAAAAATACAATTCGGAAATGGCAGCACAAGTGATTTCACAAGTCAAAATAATAGAACACAAAACTAAAGTTTTAAATTTTATTAGTGCAACAAGTGTAATCATAAAGTAAAATTATAAAAAAAAAAAAAATTATTAAAAAAAATAACTTAAAAGTAATTTTCATAAAATAAATTTTCAAATACTAAAAAAATACTTAAAGTGAAATTCATTACATCTAATTTAAGAAAATGAAAAAAAAAATTGTGTTCAAAGTTGATTAAAATTAATTTGCAAACTTATAACTAATTAATATAAATATCTATACATGTAATTAAAAACCAAAATAAAATTCAAACTTATTAAAAAAAAATATTAACACATAATCACAGCATTTTTTATTCAGTTCCATTCTTTTTAAATCATTTGCAATTTTAGCGACTTCTACATTTTGAACTGAAAATCCTATCAATAAATTTATTTCTTATTCGTAAACTTAAAAACTAATACACAAATTAAAATTATTACAACTTAAACAAAACCTGAAACATAAAAAACTTAACATAAATCTTAAAAAACCAAAACATAGAAAATCTAAAAGGCTTAAATCTTAAAAAACTTTTATTTATTTTTATCATGAGTGACACCAAATTAGCTGTCACCCTAAAATCACAAAAAAAGCTACTATCACTGTGAATATCCACATATGGAATACCAATTATAGATATGCGACAGTCGTAGCGTGATTATCACAATACAGAATTCTACCCCTGGTTTTAGTTGTTTATAATGTTTAAATTTAAAATTTTGTAATTGAAAATAACAAATTTACAAGGTGATTCAAGGTTTTAATTAATTAAATATATATTATATTAATTAATTAATAAACATAAAAATGTAAAATTAAGCAATGAAATTAACAAATGAAAAACAAAAATGAAAATATGGAAATTTTAATTACTAAATTTCCAAATGCTATACTCTCTAAATCCAAAGAAGTTTTATTTCAATGAATTCCAGACCATATAGACATAGGGGGTAATAGCAAAGTAGACCAACCAGCAAGGAACGGGCAAAGAAATGGTGACGGAGATCCGACATCACTTCAGGTCGTAAAGGAGTTTAAGTCACCAGTAGTACTGTAGATTATTGTATATATTGATTCAACATATCTACTCAAATGAAATACAGGCAAGTGAAAATACCGGTACAAATATTGTACAGTATATTTATAATACAGTATTGATAAATCTATGAGAAATACACTAGTATATTTTATTTTTTGACCCGCAATTTCTAACTTGAATTAATTTTTTCAAGTTAAATCTGACTGAAAGTATTTTGAACATGGTCACAACTTACACTGATAAAAGGGGTGTCCGAGTCCAAAACAACTAATAGTATGTTTTCAAGCTCATGTTTATGGCTAAACAACTAGCTCATAAACCAGTCAAATATCAAGTGTTCACAAGCTTCACAAGGAAAACCACCAGCTGTTAATTTCACATATTTATTATTTATATAAAACAAATTTTTTTTGTATTATCTTTGAGTAGAACTTAAGCTAATATAATTGGTTATACGATAAATAAATTAAATAAAAAAAAATATGGAGGATTTAAAAAAAATAATAATATCAGAGAAACAAATTTGATATCTTTGAGTCTTTACGTAAGCTATTATTAAAAAAAAGAAAATTATTGCAATTAATAATAGCAAATCATATAGTGTTAATCAATAGACTTGTTGTAGACTTAACACAAGATAAGACGATTTGGAAAAATGTAAATGTCTGTTTCTAAAATTAAATTAATTAAATTTAATTGAGTAAATTAAATTTTTAGACTAGAAAAATTTTTTTTATTGAAAAAGATCTATTCTTGATATTTCTTGAACTTCTTTTTGATTTGTTTTTTTTGACAAATGACAAAATGAATTTATGACAAAAAAATCAGGGGTAATGCAAAAAAAATTTAAAATCGACAAAATAATCGCAATTTCATGGATGGGTTACATGTTTTTGAAGATGTTTATGATATAAACACCTAGCTAGTTGTATATGATTTTCAGCAAATTTTTATGGGAAAACAACTACGTAATCAAGCAGTTTATCGTAAACACCATGTTTATCCAAGCTTGAAAACGTACGATGAGAAGTAGAGAAGGAAAACTATCGATAGCGGTATCGGAACTATCGATACATTTGCATTTTCTATTGTATTTTTAAAAACGCTACTCGAAAGTCTTTTTTAATAGAAAACTCACTCATTTTAAATATTGACTGCAGCTGTTATCTACACTCTAGGATTGCGAAAAGTTTGTACTTTTAATTGAAAGAAAAGTTAATTATATGAAAAATTTTAAGACATAACCCTGTAACTTAACTAGGTTATCTCGCTACCCAGTATTTTAAGAGGGTAAGTTTTAACAGCAATTAATATGCGAACAGAACTAGGTCGACAGGAATACAATTAGGTTACCGATAAATTAGTGGTAACCGTGCATAGTATGAAAAGGATATTACATTTGTAAATTGCTCTGGTAAATAGTGCTGTCATATTTTCAGTTGGAATTTCAGTTGCAATTGAAATTGAGTAAAGACGTTCTTGAATTATTCAAATATCATTTTCAGTTAAAAAACGGATACATTTTTGAATATAACAAAAAATTTAAGTAACGGAAATTCTAACCGTGAGTAAATTTTGTTTTATTATTTTATTATAATTTTATTTGATTATCATATAATATCTACTCCTATAATACCTAATTATTTAATTTTATACACTTCGTCTATCTTGTCATTATTAATTGTTATTTCTTTGATATATATTTACTTGTATCAATGTGCATAACATATATATTCAAGTACATATAATCAAATTCAAATTTATAAATTTAAATATTAAATTTATTAAAATACTAATTATTCCACAAAAATTTTAGCTTATACAAGTACAGGTAAATCTTGGGAATGCATAAACTTAAATTCTGAGTCTGACGAAGGTTTTGAAATACAAAATTTGAGAAATGGAAATATAAAAAGAAAAAAAGGATTTTCTAAAGTTTGGAAATACTTCAAAACATCCGAAGACAAGAAATTCGTCAAGTGGCAGAGCTGCGGAAAAGAATACAAAACAAGTGGGAATATATCAAATTTAAAAGACCATTTGAACCGATTTCATCCAAATGTTCAAACCGAAGAATAAGAAATAGAAGAAATTAATTTGAGAGCCAATAAGTCATCTTTTTCAAATAGCCCTTTCAGCACAGGTACTGAATTGAATCTGGAAGTACCAATATGCCAGGTCCAGTACGAAATCTATAAATTCATATTTTAAACGAGGTATACATTATGACAGTAATTCAAGAAGAAAAAAAGAAATCGACGCAGCTTCAATATGGATTATAGCTCTCAACTTTCAACCATTTAATATTGTAGAAAATACCAGTTTCAAAAACTTTGCATTTCATTTATGTCCTTGCGCGTACAACAATGTCAATTCTATTCTCAAAAAACTTTAATCTGAGAAACACACAACCCTATTTGTAATAGAAAACTTTCCCTGGAAAAGAGCAATTGTCAAACTGTGTTAACATTAAGATGAAACCCCACTGTCGAAAAATATTGATAACTTATCGATGGTTTCCGAAAAACTATCGGTACTCTTTTAAGTTTTTCTTCTCTAACTTAAAAGAGTTCCTCTCCTTTGCTCTATGCAATGGTCTAAACTCTGAAATAAAAAATATACGGTAAAACCACTCGAAAGTGAAGTGGTTGTGTAGGGCCGAGGGAAGTAGAGTAGTACTATATGTCATCCAGTCAGTGATGCCAGATTGACAATTGAATCGTAATTTTGACGATTTGGAATTCAAAAAAGGTGTGACTATTTCATTACAGTTGTAGTACTAATATGACGTGTATCTATTCCTCAAAAAATTCAAAAAATTTAATACAAAAACTTATAATCAAGAACAGTTTTAAGTTATGCAAATGGAAGTCAACCTTTATATAACTATAACTATATCACAATACTAACAATGGAACTCAGCCCTTATAATTTACAAATACACTTTGTGAATTGTTTCCCAAATTATCTATAAAGAAAATCTTCCTTCAACAAATAGATAGCGAGTTTCGTGAAATTCGAAACTTAAATTTTGAGAATATTTTTGGAAATTCCTTACACAATATTGATTTAGAGGTTTTTTGGAAAACAGTTTGTTCTATAAAGCGTTCCGATAAATCTGCTACGTTTCCTCTAATGAGCAAATTTATTTTTAATATCTTGAGTTTGCCAAACTCGTCAGCTAATGTTGGACGCATATTTTCCCAAATTAACTTGAACAAGGCTAAAATTAGAAATCGGTTATGCACAGAAACTATGAATGGCATATTATTAACAAAAGACTATCTGAAAAGCAGTGGCTGCTTCTGCTTTAATATAAAATGAATCAGCAACTATTTAAAAAATTTAATTCAGGTGATATATATATAAAAAAAACTGATTAGTACCTACAGAGAATAAACAATATTTCGATTATTTTATTGAAAGTCTGATCTTAATTTTTAGTGATGTTTAAATTGGTATTAAGGGTGTTTCCGAACCTTTCGCACTTGCACTAAATTTTTGTTTTATTTTCAGTTTTAATAAATTTAAATTTGCGATATTTAGTGTATTTGAGACTACACTAAAATTTTTGACAACAAATCATCACGCCCTAAATAAAAGTCTGAGTTTCCTTTCATTAAAGTTTATTGATATACATATTGTTTTTTCGGAAGCAACATACCTCTTTAAAATTTACAAACACTGATGAAGGAGGTTACTTCTTGACTTCCGAAATAATAATATGTATATACAAAATATACAATAAACTTTAGTGAAAGTATTTCGATATATTATTATATAATAATTTCTAGGCATACAATTAGATGACTAAAAATTAATTAGGTTTAGGACACTATTTTATGTTTTGTGATTTACTTTATTCAATTTATGTAATTTATATGAAATATGAATTTTTGTTTTGTTTATTTGTTTTTAATATATGTATAAATATTTTTTTTATTTGATATAAAAATAACTGTTTTTTTTTTAATTACTTAAGATTTAAGATATGTATGTACAATGAAGGTATTGTTTTATTTTCGTTTTGTAAACAATAAAAATATTTAAAAACCTAAACTTGCTTTTATAACTCATAAACTTAAAGCCTTTCAACATGACCAAAGAAATAAAAATAATACGAATATTTGCTATAACCTAGAAATTTGTTCGTGTCAACGGAATTTCGTCCAAGAAAAAACACAAAAATAGAAACATTTCTATTTTGTATTCTTTCTTTATGGCTTCATTGATCGTGTACAAAGGCTTTTAATAGATATAACTTTTATTTATTTTTTGAAATGACGTTTTCACGCTGTAAAATTGACGATTTAGTTTTTTATCTTGTGGCATCACTGCATCCAGTGTAGTGTGTAGCATCAGTGTTGAGTGTAGTACTGTAGTACAATATGTCAAAACGAAAGTTTAAAAGTTAAAAATTAAAAAAGAAAATTGTTGTAACAAATAAGTAAACATTTATTTAACTCCAAGTTAAATTGTTGTCTAAAAGTAAAAAGTGCTTAATTTAAGTGGAGATGAATAAAATATTTTAATTAATAATGGATGAATTGAAGAATATCTGTGAAGAAGACAATTTAGAGTTTGAAACCAAAAAACAAAAATTAAATGATAGCAATAAAAATGAAACTTGGAGCACAATTGAAAATGTTTCAGGATTGAAAGAATTAGATGAACCATTTCATTTTGAAAATGGTATAAATATATACAGATATACTTTGAAAACCTTAGTTTAAAGATAATACATTTGTTTTTTAAATTAGGTTCAAATTGTAGTAGATTGCGAGATGATGATAAATATAATGGATTTGATAATAATGTTGGAACCACATGGATATATCCTATAAATAAACCAATTAGATCATATCAATTAAATATATCAAAAGCTGCATTATTTCGTAATACATTGGTTGTTTTACCAACTGGTCTTGGTAAAACATTTATAGCAGCTGTTGTAATGTATAATGTATATCGATGGTATCCAAAAGGTAAAATAGTTTTTATGGCTCCAACACGTCCCCTAGTAACGCAACAAATCGAAGCATGTTGCAAGATAATGGGTATTCCCAAAGAAGATATAGCAGAAATGACAGGAAAAACAAACAAAATAGGCAGGCGAGATCAATGGCAATCCAAAAGAATATTTTTTGCTACACCTCAGGTTGTTCAAATAGATTTAGTTGATGCTGAATCGAATTTTCCATTTAAAGATATAAAGTTGCTTGTAATTGATGAAGCACATAAGGCGAAAGGGAAATATGCATATGTTGAAGTTGTTCAAGCAGTTAATGAAAGAAATAAAAATTTTCGAATATTAGCTTTATCAGCAACTCCAGGTAGAAACATTGTAGACGTTATTGAAATTATTCAAAATTTATTAATATCTAATCTAGAGGTTCGCTATGAAAATTCTATCGATATCGTTCCGTATACTCATAAAAAAAATATCAAAATAGCTGTAATACCGCTAGGGAATGAAATTATTAGTATACGTGATGAACTAATTGATTTAATCGATCCGTATTTACGAATTTTGATTGAAGAAGAAGTTATAAGTGGTAATTCAAGTAATATGTCTAAGGGGTGGTTATTAATGGAGCAAAAAAGATTTCGTGAACGATCTATGCATCAAAGACACGTAAACCATTCGAAAGTTTCCACAACTTTTTCTATATGTATTTGTTTATATCATGCGTTGGAATTACTTGAAAGACACGGCGTCCGAGTTTTAATAAATTACTTTGAAGAAGATGAATCGTCAAAAAATAAGTTTTTTTTAAAATCGGATTTCAAAATAAAAACATTTGCGGAAAAATTACTTAAACGAAGTGGTCAAAATCCGTTAACATATAGCGATCATCCAATGCCGAATGGAAACATCCCAGAAATGCCACATGATCTAGATTTCGGGCATCCGAAATTTGAAAAAGCTAGAAACGTGTTAATTGATCATTTTGAGGTTGGTCTTGTTTTATTTACTTTTTTCATTTAATAGAGGCATGTACTTTCTGTGAATTTCACAAATTTGAAGAATTCTGTAAAAGCTAATTTAATAATTTTTATTTTTTTTTTATTTATTAGAGTAAACCTGATACTAGGGCAATTATTTTCTGTGAATTTCGTGAATCAGTTATGCTGATGCATCGAATACTTCTGCAAAATCGTCCATTAATAAGACCCAGATGTTTCGTTGGTAGAATTTGTTTAATTATTTTAAGAAGCATAACTTTAATTAAAAATATTTATTAGGTCAAGGTGGAACTGGATCATTACGGGCAGTAACGCAAGTTCAACAAATCAAAATTATGAAAGAGTTCCGAGAAGGAACATGCAATACTTTAATAGCAACATCGGTTGCAGAAGAAGGAATTGATGTTGGTGAAGTTGATTTAATTATTTGTTTTGACATAAGTACAAAGAATCCAACTCGCTTAGTTCAACGTATAGGAAGAACAGGTCGTATGCGACATGGTCAAGTAATTATGTTAGCTACCGAAGGAAAAGAACATTCCATTATAAAGGAAGTTTTGGCAAATAAAGATAAAACTAATTTAAAGTTAATGAAATGTCGTGAAATCAAAGAAGTTTTTTACAAAGGATCAACAAGACTTGTTCCACCTGAATTTGATCCAAAGTTATTTGAAGTTTTTATGAAAGAGGAAGTGGTTGAAAGTAAAAGTTCATATAAAAACAAATTAGATAATGGAAAGAAAAGCCAACAAAAAGTTAAAACAAATGAAAGATACTCCAAAAATAATGATGTACGAAATTATTTTAGAAAAAATCTACCAATTTTATCATTAGAGGAGCAAGAAATATTTGATTTGCATATAACAAATGAAATTGATCCCAAAGATAATCAAGCCGTTGCAGAAATTCACAAAGAACTAAATTTGGTAGATGACTTTTCTACAGATTATGTAGTAACTCAATTTGAAAATACCAAAGTGGAAAATGATTTGCACAATACATCTCTTGAAAGAGATTTGGAAAAAAGATACAAAAAACTTAATCGAATGGTGCGTCACCTGGATAAAGATCAGAAATTTATAGATTATAGTAAAAATATAACTGAATTTTTGAAAAAAAAAAATATTGATAATGTTATCAAAAAATATGTATTATTCAAAAATGGAAATTATGTAAAAGAAAAATTAGAAGCTATGAAAGTAATTTGGGCATTAAATACAGAAATTAATGAAACTAGTAATGAAATTATTGAGGAGAGTGAAAATAAATTACGTGAAAATTTTAAATTAATAGAGTTGGTTTTAGGAGATCATATTGAAATTGAATATTTTGTTAAAAAATTTGAAGATAAGAAACGTAAACAAAAATTATTAGAAAACTTTGAGGTACAACTTGCAAAAGATATTGATGAAGCATTAATAGGATTAAAGCCACGCCAGTCTTGTGAAAACTTTGTAAGTTTTTTTAAAGAAAATTTAAACCAAATAAATATTGATCAATTTTGTTCATCTGATATACTTGATATATCGAATTTAAACGATAAAAATTATGATAATCAATCAACGTCATGGGAAATCGAAAAATCATTGTCTAATAATGAAATAGATCAAGAATTTGAAGATACAGAAATTGATTCGAAATATGCAAGTCAATGGACTCAATTTGATAGCATAAACATAACAAAACAGTCTACTCCAAAGCCAAATGTAAATAGTTTTAAGAGAAAAGAAGATATTTTTGAAGAATTTCGAAATAATCAGGTTAAGAAAAATTGTGTATCTTCTTTAAATTTCCAAGAATCTTTAAATAATAAAAATATCAGAAATGAAGAAAAAGGGGATCAAATTTTGCAAAGCCTAAATGAAACTTCATTCAATAAAAATGTTAAAATGATGGATAAAAAAAAAATATTAACATCTTTTGAAACAAATTTTGGTAGAAAACATAATTTGAACGATGATAAAAATCTTTCAAGCCCAACATTTTCCAAAGTTGTTGAAGGAATTAATAAAGAAGTTAATACATTTTCAATTCAGAAACGAGATTCATTTGTAAAAGGACCAACGTATGAAATTTCAGCTGATTTATTCGATGAAGATTTTGATCATATTCTTATCGAAAGTGAAAATATTTTAAACAAACAATCTGAAACAAAAACCTTTAAAAATTTAAATTTAATTCGAACTTCAAGTTTGCCCTTACATTTTGGTAAAATTACCTCATTAGGGAAATATAATTGTAGTAAAATTTTAAAATTAGATCATTTTGATAGTAGTAAATTCGAAGAAACTACATTACCCAATGAAAACTTAAAAATTTTGGATAAAACAAAAAATGAAAATATCTCAGAGCAATCTATGATGACAATTAGTCAAATCTTAGATGTAGTTGCTAAAAAAGAATCTACATGTGCCAATGAACTTAATACAACCAACCCTGAACTTGAAAATTTTGATATCAATGATTTTGCAGAACCATTTGAGGAAGAGGAAATTTATATTTCAAGTCCAGATGAATTAAAGAAAACTTGCAATGTATTTGCAAATGATGAAAAAATTCTGGAAGATCTTAATAAAAAAATTTGCTCACAAGTTATTGCTGTTGACAAAGAAACTCATGAATCTCATTTATCGTCATCATGTAATAATGATATTTTTAATAAAAATAGCAATTTGTTGAACAAACAATTAAATCAATCTCATTTATTAATATCACCGAAACAAAATGCAAAATTAAAAAACTATTCAATTGATGAAGTTTCTCCTTCATTAATAAAACGCAGTACCAGTCGATTAAAATTAAAATATACAAATGATTATAGTTATGTTAAAGAAAGCTATTTACCACTGAGTTCAAATTTGTCTAATGATGTTATTACCACAAGGAATGTAAGAAATACAGTAAAAAACCATGAGCGAACAAAAGTAATTGATGAAAGTATAATTATTAAACCCACTAAAAGAAAAAAACGTCTTTTATCGAGCTCCGATTCAGAAACAGAAAATATTGCAAATGAATCAAATATATCTCAATCAAGTCAAAATGAAGTCATTGTAACACCATCTTCAAAATGTAAATCTATTAAGAATCGCCAAAGAATTAGAGCTCAACGTAGAAAACTTTCGAAAAAATGTAATTTCATTGAAGATGAAGCAAATCATAGCTCTGACAGTAAAAGTGATGATGAAATTTGTGAGTTAACAGAATTTTATGATTCAATTGTTGTACATGATGATGATGAACTGGATAATCAGATGGATACCGATATGTACCTGAAATATATACAAACAACAAAGTATAATTAACATTTTTATTTTAAAATATCAATCTAAATTTATTTTCAATTTTAGAAGTCCCCATAGACAAGGTAATGGTGCTTTTAAAATACCTGCCATACGACGATATATGGATATGTCAAGAATATTTTCACAACCAATTGAAGAAAACCATGATGAAAGCTTAGATAATTACAAAGGTTCATTTATTGTTAGTGATGAAGAAGTTGAAGGAGTTGAGGATAATGTACAACAAGAAATGTCACCATTATCGAAAGCGGAAGCTATATTACGAAAGAGAAAGCGTGATAAATGCAAAAAACAATCAGTTTTATCTGATCACTTTAAACGAAAGCGTATATTAAATAATATAATAGAATTATCTGATGATGAAGATGGATGACGAAACAGCTATATATAAGAGCCAGATTCTGTTTATTTCTTTATTTTATAAAACTGTGAATATATATTTTTATGAGATTTGTAATATTATATCATGTTATGTACCTTTTTTAATTTGTATATGTATATATTTTAATTGATCAAATGTTTACTCTTATTACGAAATACTTTTTTTTTAATTAAAAATACCCTTTACAAAAATAATAAAAATAATTTTTTGAATCAGCATTAAGCAGCAATAATCTAAAAATTATATTTGTTACAAGTTTTTAGTGTGTATGTCAGAGTTGGTATATAATGCAACAAGTTTGCTTATTTTCAAAGTATGTTTAATCGATCTAACAAATTATTTTTAATCTAGCAACTAATATAAATTCCAACAGAGAAAGGATACATACATATATTACAAAAAATAAAATCAAAAAAAAAATTTATAGCGATGTCGATTGATTGAAAATGTTAAGTATATAAAATATTGAAATATTCAAAAATGTTTTGGAAAAAAATTTGTATACGCTATTTTCCTCCAGGTAAGACTTACTTATATACATTATTCAATTTTTTTTTTCTATTACGAAAATTTAATTTTTTTCTTAATGTTTTACTTAAAAAAAATAGGAATTGCCATTTGTTACAAGCCTCTTGCTTTAGAGGAGAAAATTAAACATATAGATTTGTTGGATTTAAATATTAAGTAAGTTTATATATTTTTAAAATTTTAAACTGCGACTAAAAATTACAATATCTTATACACAGAACTAATATTGAAGAATTAACTCAATATTTAATTGAGTCTGATGATATAATAACTTCGGATTTGTACATACCTTTAAAGAATGCATTAAATAAAATTCAAAAAAAATTAAATGAACCAGTAAAAACAAAATTTTATTTGAATAAAACCATACAATCTCATATTTTACCATTAACGAACATAAATTTTGATAGAACTGACAAATGCTTAACTGGAAGTTATGATAGAACATGTCGATTGATAAATACAACAAATGGTATTGAAGAACTATGTCTTAGAGGGCATGATAATGTTGTTTTTTCTGTTGGGTTCAATTATCCAGTTTGGTAAATTTGTTTTTATAAATGCGAAAAATATTAGGTTTAATAATTTCAAATTTTTATTTTACGTAGTGATAAAATAATTTCTGGATCATTTGATAAAACAGCTAAAATATGGAATTCTTGTAGTGGATCCTGTTTGAATACATTTTATGGTCATTCAGCTGAAATAGTATCAGCAGAATTTAATCCTAGTAATTTTGAAGTTATTGTAACCGGGTCAATGGATCAAACAGCTCGTGTTTGGCATGTTGAAACCGCACAAGAAATTGGATATTTAGATCAACATACTGGAGAAGTAATTGCAGCGAAATATAATAGAGCAGGGCAACTAATTATTACAGGGTCTTTTGATAATACAGCTATGATTTGGGATACAAGAGACAAGCAGTATATAAAAAAAAAAAAAATTTAAATTTAATCCAAGTTTTATTAGATAAAAAATATATATATTTTAGGGCAGTAGCACGATTAAATGGTCATACAGCAGAATTGAGTAATTGTGTATGGAATTTTCCTGGTAATTTAATAGCAACAAGTTCATTAGATGGAACAGCTAGAATATGGGACATAAGATGTCTAATTGATGATAAGAGCTTATTTTTAATTAAGGGACACAATGACGAAGTATTAGATATTTCATTTGATTATTGTGGTAAAAGAGTGGCCACATCAAGTAGTGACTGCACTGCAAAAGTTTGGAACATTGAAGGAGATATGAACTTATTAGCCGCAATGATGGGTCATAATGACGAAGTTTCAAAGGTTTATAAGATATTTTAATTTAAACTTTAATTGCAAAAATAAATTTAATTGTAGGTTTGTTTTAGTCCTTCTGGATGCTTATTACTAACGGCATCTGGTGATAAGAGTTCTAGATTGTGGTTTTCAGATACAGGTATTTGTTCCCAAGTACTTGCTGGACACGATTCTGATGTTTTTTCTTGTGGATTTAGTTATAAAGGCGATGTTATAGTCACTGCCTCTAAAGATAACACGTGTAAAATATGGAGATGATATGATTGGTATACTGTTAATTTAGATATTGAAAGTGATTGATGTTAATAAATGTAAATATATATTTTTGATAGAATAAAATATTATCACAATAATGCACTTAAATCATTTGGAAATTAGATTAACATTTTAGCCATGGGATGTAGCTGCACATTTATGTAGATATCTAGAAACATATTAAATTATTGTTTTAAAATATCTAATAATTATAAAAAAAAAATATAATGTATTTAAATTCCGTTAAATATATTTTTTTTATTATAAGATAAAATACTTCATTACCTGATCTAAATGTAAAATAAGATATTTCTTTATCATAGAATAAAAATTTAAAATATTTATTTCAAGTTATAACATTTTTATTGTTTTTAAAAGATTGAAATAATATCTTTTGTGATACATATATATAAATATGGATGTATAAGTTTACTTTACGAATAGATGCAAAATAATGTATACATTATTTGCAATGAGTTTCTAAATATTTTTTAAACTTAAAGATTTTTGTGTTTTAAAATAAAATTTTTAGCTTATATAATTTTTAAACATTAAATTCATTTATTTTGTTTTATGTTTGTTCGTCTGTTAACTCAAGAAATTGGGTACAAACATCTCGACTGCATTCCCCTTTATTGTTAAATAGAAACTTATAGTAATGGCCATCAGCACATATCACTAAAAAATATATTTAAAAAAATGTGTTTCTCGAAAATTTCTTTTTCACGTAAACTATATCATACCAATTACAGAGTTCGAGTCAGTACCAAATGCACAAATACAAGGTCCTTGTGGTATTGAAAATTTGCAAAAGCTCCATTGACTTGAAAAATATTTTGGTATCATTGGTATGTTCAGTTCTTTTTGTTTAGGTTCTTCTAAATTAAAGATATGTATTGTACCGTGATCCGATGACACCACTAATAAGTTTGATGAATGATTGAAGTTAATGCAATATATTGTCGCCTATATTAAGCATTTCAATTTATTTATTAAAATAGTTTTTGAAACATTTCCATACTCACTTGGTTACTTCCTCTTCTTAATTCTGCAACTCTTTTACCACTATCCGTATCAAAAACACGAATCAATGTGCCCTTTTCGCTAGCAGTTGCTAAACGGGTTCCTTGAAGATTTAAAGCTATACAACTTATTGTCGCTTCATGTGCATTTATGTCCAATGGAGCTCTTTCTGTATTTGCCAAATCTACTATCTTTTAATTTAATTTCTTAAACTTTTTAATGTTTTAAGCAAAATTCAAATTAAATACCTGTACATGACCATTTCGTCTACCAGGAAATGCTAACAAACTTTTATTACTATGTGGACAAAGGACACATAATCCTAAAGGATTAGTACTTGTTTCAAACACATGTAATTGTTGTGGCTGTTGAGTAAATGTGAAAACTTTTATAACACCTTCAAGAACAACAACAATTCTATCTCGTCTAAGACGAACTGCTTTAACTGGTTGGTTGAAATCAATAGATATAGCTGGAGCTTTTTTTAAGTCATCCCAAACAATAACTTTATTTGGTGGGTATAACGGTCTTATACCTCCTCCAACTAAAGCTAAGTAATTACATCGAAAAAGCATTTCAACATGACCTAATCCTCCTAATTTGAGTTTAATTTCTAACATGAAAATATACGCATATAAAATACAATAATTTACAAACCTTCTGCAAAATACTGACGTTCTTTTTCTTTTAAGGGGTCACAATTATATACGCGAAACCCAGTATCTGTCGCACAAGCAAAGCACCCTGAACTCAAATTATTTTATTAAAAATATGTGCATATGTATATTAAAAATTTATTGAAATTTATACTGACCATGATCTTGGTTAAAACCGGCATAAAGGAGACCATTGCCTATATTGAGATCTGCCAAATTCATTTTCTTTTTCTTTAGTTTATTGTAAATTTTAATGATACGATTACAAGAAATTTCCGTACAAACTTTTTAGATATTATCAAAATGTCAAAATAAACAATTTTTACTCAATTTTGACATCCGAGTACTGGATTATGAACAGTGAACCCCCACCAACTTACGATAGGGTTGAATTTTTCACATGAACTTAGCCAGACTCCTAGAACCAGAACTAGAACAAATAAATTAAATTGAAAACTTTCTATTTTTATTTCAAGTGTTTAATTAACGTTTTTGTTTTTATTGTAAATGTTAAATAAAGTATTTCTCTAATTATTTTTACTTTATACGTTTAGCATTTATACAAGTAGAATATAGAAAACCCAAACTTTTCTACAAAATATTATGTAGTAAAAGATATGTAATAAGTTTTTAATTTTCTGAACGCCTCTCCAAGTCTCCATAGTTGGCTGTCAAACTTAACAAATTTGTATAAAGTTATTTAGATTTGACACCAGTTTACCACTACACATGCACTAAAATCTGTATTATTTTAATTAATATTTGGTTAGATTTATAATTTAAATTTTAGAGTTAAAGGAATTGAAGGTACAAAGTATATTAAGTAAAAATCAACTTAAATTAGAGAGAATAATAATTTTTTGTCAACATGACTAATCACGTAAAGACTCGTGAGTTAAAAAGTGGAGAAATAATTGCTTATAGTGAATATGCAATTCGTAATAATGCTTCAGCAGTAGATTATTGTAAAACATCCCTCTGTGCACTTTCTGGGTGTTGCGCTGGTAAATTCTATTGTTGCTGGTAAATTTTCTTTAATGATTAAATAGTTATAAACTTACATTTTCAGGTATTTTGGGAATGACCGGAATAATTGGATTCTTATTTTACATACTATCAGCTCTAGGATTATGGGGCTTAATATTACTAAAATCAGGTTCAACTTGGCAAAAATACTTTGTTAGCAGGCGTAATTTATTAACAAATGGTTTCCTTGGTGGGCTTTGTACATATGTATTATTTTGGACATTTTTATATGGAATGGTGCATGTTTATTAACATTATACATAGTAAATATTGAAAATAAAATAAATGTTCTCATATTTTTAATGAGTTTTATTACAGATTTTTATTTACTCTTGAATTGAAAAGTCGATCTCGACTCAGTCAAAATCATGTTAATTTATTTTAAAAACTTGTATAAGACATATAACCAATTTCGCCCCTATTACACACCAATCAATGATCAATATATTGTCAGTATATTGACGGTTGATTGATGATGGTTCTATTCTCATCAATCTTGTTGTCAAAATACTCATCAATATTGCTGTCAAAATCTTTCTTCATTCAGTCATCATTCTTTTCATCAATTTGTCATATACGGACAAGATAATTTGTCGTTTTTTATATCGAAAACATAACCACGACGAATGACGAATTTTTTGCTTTCAAATACTTGAGATTAAAATCGTGACGAATGACGAATAACACAAATTTCGCGTTCAAAAAATAGATATATTTCTATTTTACTCGTCGATGAATGCGAATGACATTCGTTGATACCAACATAAATTGGTCAAAATGGTTGTTTTAATAAAACATTTTTAAAATTCAAATAAAAAATTTTTTAAATTAATTTTTTTAAATTTTTCCTCCATTTTTTTTAGAAACAAATTTCGAAATTTCAAAAACTCAAAAATTTATTTATTTTAAAATTCAATATCTTTTTGGCTTATAAAACATAAATAAACAAATTTTTTCACGTCAATATGGGATTGACAAATTTTAGCAAATATTTGCTATCAGTGGCCTTGGTAGCCGAGTGGAAAAGTACTCGAGTGTAATAATGTAACAACCGAAGGAGCACGGGTTCAAACCCCGTGAGAACCGAAAAAAATTTCAAATGGTGAAAATTACTAAAAAATGTAATTTTCAATACAATCACATCGGTTCAAATATAATTTAATAATTAATAAAGATATAATATAACTAATAAAAAAAATAATATAAATATATAATATACAAAAATATAGTTATTTATTTATTGTCAATTAATATATAATAATATAATAAAACAAAACTTATTTCATCAAAACCAAAAGCTAATTTACATTAAATATTGAAGACTTATCTTAAAAATTTATAAAAACAAAAAATATTAAATATAGCAAAATAAGCAAAATAAAAATTTAAAACTAGCCTAGGTAGTTATTGAAAAAGTTGAGGTTCAATTTGTTAACCAAAGATAAGTGACGAAAGAACCTTGAAAAGAAATAACATATTTAATAAAGTGGGGAAAATTAAAAATAAAACAAAATAGAATAATTAGAAAGAAAAAATAATGCTTATATAGTAAAATATAAATGAAAATGATGAAAAAATTACAAATGCTTACTCTAAAATGTGGTTTAATAATTATTGTTAAATTATTGTTACAAATATTATATGTATACATATCTTATTGTACATCGTAAATTCTAAAATTCATCCTATATAGGATGCCTTGATTGCCTGTAATTTACTTCTTATAATTAAAAAAAAAAATCGGTTTATTTAGAGAAAATATATATTTATATAGAAATAAAATCAAAATGTAGGTGAAGAATAGAAATATATATTTAAAAGACTATATTATATTTTAAAATATATTTTAAATAGAAAAATAAAATTTGTTTATGCTTATATTAATAGAAAAATATATTAGTTATGTATAAAAATTACAATGTTTAATTTTAATAAGAAAAACAAATTTGTTCATGCTTAGATTAATAGAAAAAAAAAATAAAAAATATGAAAAGTTAAGAGATGAATGTTTGATTTAGTTTAGATGAATTTGATGTGACAATATTTTGATGAATTCTTTTATCATTATTTTTATTTTTTTTATTTGTAATAATTGTTCATCAAAATATTGCACCAAGTTTTTATAATTTTTTTAAATATATCATATGAGAAATTTCTTTGTTTTCATTTTCCTATGGCCTTTAAAGCGCCAAACAAAAAAAAAGTACAAAGTGTTATAGAGCCTTTATATTTAGAATGCTTTGAACCAACTCATAAAAGCCGTCATTCTTTGGCTTTTCAAAATCATGCGTTAAGTCATAAAGAAGCGGGCAAATCATAAGTAATTTTCTCAGCTTCGTAAATAGCAAAAATAGTTTAGTAAAATAAAAGGAAACTTGCGTTATTTTTATTAAGAATTTTAACTCAAAATAAAAAAATTATTTATAGAATTTAAATTTTGATTTCACTTCCTTTTAGTATGTGTCCTAAAATATTTGACATTTAGTTCTGAACAAACATATCATAAGCAATATTTCTTAGAAAAACAACACCAAAAAGAAATTGTTTATGTCGAATAATTCGGTTTGGATGGAATTTAACATAAAAATTTAACAATTGTCAACTTCAACTTCCGTATATGTCGATTGTGGTGGCAGTTCCATGTATTTTCCTTTAAAAAATTCTGAGCGGCCATTTCTAATTTTTACTAAGATTATTATATTTGATAAATTTAACTAAACTAATATACTGCTCACCACACTACGCTCTATAACCCAGTGTGAGCTTAGTGTGAACCCCTGTTTCTAAAATTAATTATCCGAGCTGAAAAACATGGTATACACTTGTATTGTGATGTGAACCTGATAATAAAGTTATTTAATAAAATATTTTTTCTTTTGTCTATGTCAAAATTACTTAAAAAATGTATAATCGATTACTATTTTGACGTTTAAATTTAATTCTACCCCATTTTATTATTCAGATCAGATCTGCTTCGTAGATTTTTAATTTTGTTGGCATGCAATTTTAGAAGAATTTTTTTTAAATGATTTTAATAATTTCAATAATTATTGTGAAATAAACGTTGAATTGAAATAATAAACAAACTTAAGTGTAAAAATGACGGTTAATGCAAACGAAGAAAAACAAAAAATTCGGTGTTTTTTTGATATTTCACTTGGAGGATTACATTGCGGAAGGGTGAGTATTCAAGCTAATTATAGCTTATCTTATAGGTCTAAATTTTTACGAAATTATTAAAAAATTCTATAATGTGATTTTATATTCGTCCTTGTTATTTTCTTTTATCAATTTTTTCCATAAAATTTTTGTTTTATAAATTTTTAGATAACTTTTGAGCTTTTCAATGATATTGTACCAAAAACAGTTGAAAATTTCCGTGCTTTATGCACTGGTGAAAAAGGCTTAGGAAAAACAACAGAAAAGACGTTACATTATAAGAATGTAATTTTCCATCGAGTAGTAAAAGATTTTATGGTTCAGTCAGGCGATTTTTCGGCAGGAAATGGTACAGGTGGCGAATCAATATATGGGGGTACTTTTGATGGTAAATTCGAATTTAATTTTTTAATCCAGTACGTTGAGTTTTAATTGAAAATTTTGTTTTAAGATGAAAATTTCGAATTAAAGCATGACAAACCATTTTTACTATCAATGGCCAATCGTGGTAAAAATACAAATGGTTCCCAATTTTTCATGTGAGTTAATAATAAGTAATACCATCGTGATATTGATACAGTTTAACAATATTTAAAAAAAAAAAATCATAATTTCATTAATATTTTTGCTTTTAATTGATAAAACCTATCTTATTAAAATATGTCTTCATAATTTATAATATACAAATTTAGCTATGTTTAAAATTACTGGGTGCAACTTACACGTAAATTATTTGATTTTAATGTTAAGAAATCCTATCGTGGATCCCTTTTGAATCAATGGATGCCTTTAATAAGAAAAGTGTTGATTATGTTGATCAATCTACATTATAAAATAATACAAATGCTAGCTACTACTACTATCCAATTAACTTAGGAATTGCAAAGGATGGCTCAACCAGCCAGATCTTCATATTGCTGAATTCAGCTAAAAAAATCTATTAAAAAGTTTTTATATTTAAAAAATATTAAAAAATATGTAGTATTGTTGTTAAATATTTTCATAATTTTACTTCAACACATGATCAACACTGTAGTAACTGTAACAAAGAAATTCAACCAATATTGTTCTTTTGTTTTTCTCATTGTAGTACTACACAACCCGCTCCACATCTTAACAAGTAAGTTAAACTTTTGTAATTTGAAAACATTTCTTACATTTTAATCTCCACTCTAGTGTTCATGTTGTTTTTGGACATGTTGTAGCTGGACATGATTTGGTCAGGCAGTTGGAGCAATTACCAGTTGACAGAAATTCGCGCCCCTTACAGGATGCTGTGATATCCAATTGCGGACAGCTTGTGAAGCAAGTTAAAGGTAGACATTTGCTAATGAAAGTGAAAAAAATTTCTAATTGTTAAATCATTTATTATAATTTGCAGTAAAAAAGGATAAGAAGAAGAAAAAGCATGTATCATCCAACGAAGACAATTCTTCTACAGAGGATTCTAATTCTGAAAAAAGAAAACGTAAAGAAAAGAAAAAGAAGAAAGATAAAAAGAAATCAAAGGAAGGAAAGTAAGTAACTTAGGATTTATTTTTAGATTTTAGAATTTTTTACAAATTTGAATTTTGTCAGTCAAGAAAAAGAGGAAACACGTGTCGAAAAATTAAAAGATGAGGACGACGAGGAAGAGGAGGGAGAAATTCATCCAATGGTAACATTGACAAAAATTGATCCGGATGAAATTCCAGAGGCAAGATATATCGATAATTTTTTTTAATATGTATTGTTAATAACATTTGTTCATATTCACTTCAAAGGTGACAAATAAATTTTTAATGAGGGGAGATATTAGTAAAGATAATGAATCTAAGAGAAAAGATGATTCAGAGAGGAAATATATTCGTAATAGAAGAAATTCAAGAGATCGTGGACGAAATTGCGAGCGGGATAGAAAGATTGATGTCCGTAATTCGTTTGGATGGTCAAAAAGAAGAGTTCCCATGTCCAGAAGTGGTCGAGCTATTAAAGGTCGAGGAGTTTTTGTAAGGCAAGCTTATAAACACTTTGAAATTATTTTAATCCTTATTAATTTTAACAGAGGTACCGTACTCCATCACGTTCACGAAGTCGAACTAAAAGCCAAACACCTCCTCATTGGAAACAAGCTCAAAAACGAACCATCAAATTTTCTGAGCTTGAAAAAATTGAGCATGAAAAAAAAGAGCGTGAAAGAGAAATTGAGAGACGTGTCGCTGAAAGAAAGAAACGACACGAAGATTTAGCTAAAGAGTCAAAAAAGTCTTTTTATGAACTGTCTCATTCAACAACCTATGATAATAAATGCAAAGATTCGGTTGAACGTGAAATGGACAAAAAGGAATGTGAAGAAGAAGAAGAACGTTTTAAAGAACGATATAAGAAGCAAAATGAAAACAAAGAAAATAGGAAATCTGTTGATATGAATGCTCTCGACTATGAGGCGCAAGGAGGAAGTGAAAATGATGAGCCTACTGTAGATTCAGAACTAAAAAGAAAAGATAAAACTGATTTGAATGAGAAATATAAAAATAAAGATCCGGTAAGAGATAATGAAAAGGAAAAGGAGCGAAATAAGGAAAAAACTGAGAATTCTCTAAATGTTACAGAAAAATTGAAAAGGAATCGAAGTAAGAGTCGAAGTATAAGCCGAAATCGTCGGAAGAGCAGAAGTGGCAGCAGAAGTAGAAATCGAGATAAAAGATCAAGATCTTTTGATCGTCGTAATCGTAGAGACATAAACTTTCGTTCTCCTATTCGACGTGGAAATAATGTTCCTCTTCGAAAAGATCGTAGTTTTTCTGATCGATATCGACAACGATCTCGCTCTTTTGATCGTAGAAATGATTATCGCAAAGATAGAAAAATATCAACCTCTAAATCCCCACGAAGGAAGCGGGGCGAAAGTCCTCGTAATAAAAGATCCAGATCACATAAAAGATCGAAAAGTTCTGAATATCGTCGTCATTCTCGTTCTAAATCTTTTTCGAAAGGTGACAAAAAACGACAGCAGTCAGATGAACCTGAACGTGGTTCTCCTTCAAAGAACAATGAAATCGAGAAAGATAGAATTACTAAAGAAAAAATGATGAAAAGAGCTGAAGCTTTACAGCTTTTTAAAGACCATATGAGAAAAGAAATAGCTAAAGAAGAGGAAAAACGTGCAGAAAAATTAAGACTTGAAGAACTTGAAAAAGAAAAAACAGCAAGAGAGCTTGAACAATTGGAAAAATTGAAGCAAGAAACTTTAGCAAAGTTAGAAGAACATGAAAAGCTAAAACAAATTACTGCTGCTAAAAAAATTATTGAAGCTGTTGTTACTGTAGCTAATAATACTAAACTGTCAAGTCGAAAAAAACGGTCGAAAGATAGTTCAAACGAGGAAGAAAACGATGAAAAAAAACGTGAAAAAAAGAAAAAACGATCTGAAAAATCAAAGAAATCCAAAAAGCGTGCAAAATCTTCATCTCATTCAAATTAGAAAAAAAGTGTTAACTATTTATGTCATTTGATAACATTTATTTTCATCATATAAAATATCAACTCTCTTAAAAATATTGAACATTTAAGAACTTAATAGAAATTAAAAGAAGAATATAGATCAATGAAAATTTGTTTTAATTTTAATTTGCAATTATTTCGTTTGTTCCATATTTTTAAATGTTAACCACTATTAATTTTTTTCAATAAAATTTGTGATCCCATGTGAGATAATCTTTCAAGTATATTTGTATGTGATTTAAGCATAAGTTTTAATTTTTCTTGGCTTTTTTCATTTAGCACTTCAAACAATAAGACTAACATAAAACAGCCACGATTTTTCGGAATCCATAATTCAATAATATTATCATCAACATTTTTTAGCAATTCTTCTCCAAAAGTTGGCTCGCCTTTTTCTAATTTTTTCTGATCATATTTAAAAATTTTTTTAATAGCATGGTGCATTCCACTGTCCTCTATACCTATTCCTTCTGCAGCATTTTCTAATTTCCACGTTGATGATGTTATTACTTTAGCTAAAGATGAATATATTTCATTACTTTTATTTACAGAAATTTGTTTTAAAAATAAGGCTGTAACAAAACCGACATTTCCATTTGATAACCAAAAGTTTGGGTCTTCCTGAATTTTTTCACATATTGGTTCTTCGATTTGTTCATATATTTCTGTTCTTCTTAAAATCTTATCTTTTTTACTATAAATTAGCCCATCTTCTAAAAACTTTATTAAATTAGGATGGAAAATTTCTTTATCTGCAGGAGCAATGAACCAAAATAAGACCCTTCTGCCATATTGATTTGTGATAATTTCGTTAAAATTTGCCATTAAAGGATCAAATATAGATTTCTTGACAGCTTTAGTATCATCTAAGGAATTTACAATTGCCAATATAAATTGATGCCCATGTTCATGTGTAAATATTTTTAATAGATGATCTTTTAATGTTTTTATAATCGCTCTACGTTCCTTCGTTTGACTAAGCCAAAAAATTTTAATAGCAGATTTACTACCACTTTTGGTAGTTATTATATGCGGTACTATAGGTATGCAAAATTTCAAAAATTCTTCGAACTGTTCTTTTTTTTCGTCAGTTTCACTAGATTCCTCAATATATTCCAACAAAATTTCATGCACCAAAGAATTATCCATGGCATTTTTATTCACTAAATGTGTTAGTTTACTTACAACAAAATTTTTTGTATTTGGCATTACAGCATATGTATCTTTTAAGTGTTTAATATTTGCATCTTTCGATTTAGAAAAGAAATCTGAATAAAATTCTTGTTTCAAAAATATTTTTTCTTTTTTTGTCGCTTTCTCAAAATAAATAATATCCATTATTTTTCCAGATATATTATGAGAACAAAGTTTAATAACAGATCCATATAAACTTTCTATCAATTTAGATTTTGTTGTATTGCTGCCATATTTCAGCATACGAAGTACACAAAAATGTGCATATCGTGATTGCATCATCAGAACAGAAACTGGTAATAATGCTAAAATAAAAATTTTTATTAATTGTAATTTTCATTTCATTTCATTTTGATTCTAATTTGATTGCATATTACCTAATGACAATTCTTCTCTAACTTTTGGTGAAGAATATTTTAATAAACATTGTATTATCCTAGATGTATCATGTGCTAGAACAAATTTATGTAAACAATCAGCTTTAGTAAGTATATTATATAATTTTGATGCCAATTCATTTTTTTTTTCCGTTTTTCTGCATTTTAGTTTTTCATATATGATTTTAGTATCTTTGATCAAAGTAGATAAGTCCTTATACCTCCCTTCTTTCCGTTTGAGTTTTAGTTCTTTCTTCTCTTTTTTAAATTTATTCCAATCTGTTTTTTCATTTGATTCTGATGGAGGTTTTGCATTAAACTTTCCATTTTCAATATTTTTTGTTTTGGGAACATATTGTTTTTCTGAATTTTCGGCATTACCTATATTTTTTTTAGGTTTATCTACATTAACATTTGCCTTCTTCTTGATAATCACACTTGAAGTTTTCTGAAGACTCTTTTTTTGCTTTTTCTCTAGGTTTTTTTTATTAATCTTCATTTTTTTAAATAAATTTAAAATTTCAACACGTGCAAGCAAAAGTAAAAATTGTGAATTATGAAGTATGCATGAAATAATAAAATTAACCCAGTTGTCAAAAAAAAAATACTGTTCAAAATATTTATTGTGAATAGGTGATTTTGGCACGCGGGTGGAAAGTGTTTGAACTTCGACTTCACATTTTACAACACAAGTGCTACAATTTCATAAGTTGTGAAAGAGACATCTACTAGAACTAATGTTAATCCGTTTTCTGTATATCATCATAATCAGCTATACTCCTGTTCGTGTATTAATTTTTTAACACCAAGAGGTAGTGTAGTTGTATGGAAACAGTGGTTACTTTATAGCATTATGGACTAAGTAGGACCAAAGAATATCCATTAATAAGAAGATGCACTGGAAGTCGAGATATTTTAACTACTGCATTTACAAAAAAAAAACCCCTTGTATGCCTGATCCAACGCCATTTTCTCTGTCGGATTTGTGTTTGTTTCGTTTTTCCACAGCGTTCTGTTGAAAATGGTTTTTGGCCAACGAATGTTTAGGATGCGCTGAAGACATCTATTGATGTGCGTTTGGAGTGTCCTGGTGATGTTTACTGAAACTTTCCATGTTTCGCAAGCGCATAAGAAAACTAATTTTACACTTACGTTGAATATTCTTATTTTTGGGCGCAGAGATATGTTGCTTGCCTGCCATATTTTTGAAAGCATTACGAAGCAGTACGAAGGCTTTACTGATGCGGGCTTCAATATCCAAATCAGCCCCTCCATCTGATGACATGATGCTGCCCAGGTAATTGAACGTACTCACCTCTTCGATTAGCGTATCTTCATGGAGGATCGGATGTTGTGATGTGTGAGTTTTGCGCATGATTTTAGTTTTAGCTGAATTGACTTTTAGGCTCGCACTTTTTCCAGTGTCATACAGCTTTTGGCACATATCGTTCAAACCTCCATTCGTATGTGACAATAAACACACGTCGTCGTTCTAATCTAAGTAGCTGATGATACGTTCTAAAGAACGCCATACCGTTGCTCTCGTTTACACCCACAGTAGTAGTCATTATGTCAGCCATTACTACTACAAAACAATATGGGTGATAAAATACAGCCCTACCTTACTCCCTTACAATTTATCAGCTGCTCTTACTCCCTTGCAATTACCCTACCTTACTCCCTTACAATTTATCAGTCCTACCTTACTCCGTCTATCGATATACGATATCTTGCATCTTTGTAGGATTCTTTAACTATAGCTATAATTTTGGAATGCCTCTCCTACTAAACGATTCCCAAATATACTCGCGGTTTACTCTATCAAAGGCTTTCTCAAAGTCTACAAACATGAAATTTAGCGGTGCTTTAAATTCAGTGGATTGTTCAAGAATTATTCGTAATAGTGTTGAATAGATCCACACACGAATAGCCATTGCGAAAACCTGCTTGGTGTCTTTTGAGTGTATAGCTTCTATTCTGCCTTTAATCCTGTCGAGTATTTTTCTAGCCATTAATTTCGAGAAAACTGAGAGTAGAGTGATATCTCACCAGTTACTACAATGATTTAGGTTACCTTTGTTTGGTATTTTGACAATAACTCCTTCCTTCCATTCGCTTGGATATTTTTCTTGTTCCCATATAGGCTGGAACAAAGGTAACAAAATATCGGCTGATACGTCTGGATCAGCTTTTAGGAATTCGGCGGAAATTTTAGGAAATCTACTCCGGCTGCTTTGTTGTTTTTTAAAAGAAGAATTGCTGATTTTATCTCGCTTATATCTGGGGCTCTCACATCGATACCCCTAAATGATCTGCGCATTATTGGAATAAGAGAGCTTGTAGATAAATTTTATTCTACGAATTGCTCGTTTAACAATGTGCAGAAATGCTCCTGACATTTTTGCAGTTGATCATCCATAGATTCCAACACCCTTCCACTCTCGTTCAAGATTGTTTGATGCTCTTTACTGTTACGTTTGGCAATTTGGTTCGTAATCTTGTAAAGAATTTTGACATCTCCTCTGTTAGCAGCGCTCTCAGCTTCTTTTGCAAGATCTTCTATTTTTTTCCGTTTGTCACGTCTTACACTCCTCTGTGCAGCCTTATGTGCTAATCTATACTGCAAACGTAATTCTTCCTTTTTTTTGCTGATTGGATTCAGCATTGATTTTTCTCTTTAAGGAACTACGTTCAGCAATTTTATCCCATAAGGTTTGTCATATCCATGGATCTCTTTGGATAGATAGCGAAGGTATTGTTTCGGACCCGGATTTTATAAATATTCTTTTGGTATTATCCCACATAACATCTATAGATACATCTTGCTCATTTTTGACGTCCTCAACTGCATAGACGCGAAGACCAAATGGTGGTCACTACCAACGCGCTCCTTTTGTTTCTTACATCGCAGAGCGATTTTCTCCATTTATGTTGTACGACTATATGGTCAATCTGGTTTTTTGTACGATCATCCGTTGATATCCATATTTTCTTGTGGCAAGTTTTGTGGGGAATAGGGTTCCACCAAAAGTAAGTTGTCGTGAGTTACAAAAATCAACGAGCAGCTCTACATTGCCATTTGTTACACCTATTCCGTGTTTCCCCATGACTCTTTCTAGACCTGCATTTTCACATCCGATTTTGCTGAGCTTTGATCGCTCAGAATGATCTTAATAGCATCCTTTGGAGCATTGTCGTAAATCGTACTTAACTGCGTGCAGAAAATGGATTTTTCTTTCTCATCTGCGTCTTCAGTTGGAACGTAACACTAGATGATGGTAATATTTCCTACAATCTGGCAGTGATAAGTCTTCTGGATATTGGGGCTCAGGTGATAAAACTACGTCTAGCACTGCGACTTAACATAGTGCCGACACCTCCTCTCCTTATGCCACCAACTGCTTCATCATCTCCAGAGTACAGAATAGATCTTAAATTGCTTGGAGATGTATAATCTCCTTGTCCTCTCCATTTGGTTTTGCTTATATATAATATTTCCAGCTTGAGTCAAATCATTTCGCGTTCAACTTGCTCGTATCGACCTGCATCTAACGTTCCAAGCTCAGGTACCTGTATTTTATAAATAGGCAACAAATTTAAATATTAATATGAACATTTCAAATTTGAATAAATAATGTTTTTATTGCTATGTACTTTTAACAAAAATTTAAAGAAATTTGATAAGAGATAAAAATTTTCAAGTATAACGCATTTGTAAATTTTGACAACTAAAAATAAATACAACAATATTTCTTTCATACAAAAAAATCGTTCGTTAATTTTTTTTCTCCTTTGTGTTTTGAATTTTTATCTCTCTCTCACAAATTAAATTCTTATTACTATCTATTTTTTACAATATTGGAAATCGACTGGAAAAATGATAACCAACACATTGACAAATTATAAAATTTTATTCCAGTGCATCTTCTTATTAATGGACATTCTTAAAATTTTGAAAATAAGAATTAGACGAGCAGATATACAATTTGTTTTGTATCCTTCATTTCACTTCTTTTATTTTTTAATGTCTATGTGTTAGTGTGTGACGCCGTTTCAGCCGCTAAAATTTTGGTTGAACAATCCTCGCTTCGTGAATCGTGAGTACAAAATATCCCCTCTACAAAATCAGTTTGTTAGTCAAAGAGGTATGAAACGTGTGTTAATCTAGGCGTTATTCTTCTGCGTGGAATATAGACCAACGGAACGCGTTTTGTAGAAATCAACTAAATATAATCATCAGGCTATGTCACTCAGAGAGGAAAGCTCAATAGTTGCCTTGCTGTTTTTTTTTAAATATACATTCGGTCTTATGAAAAAAAGGTGGGCCATTAGCAAACCGTATTGTAGCACGCAAATTACTCATTTTTTAAGCTTTGGTTAACGAAGTGTTAAAATTCCACCTTTTTTTACATATTTCGGAATATTCAGATTTTAAAAAATCAAATATTTTATTTAGTACATAAATATCTGTTCAAAAGTCTAACATCAATTTTTTCGCTATCCAAAAAAAGAAAAGAAAAGAGAAAATTTATATTAAATAAAAAAAATAATTCAATAATGAAGAAAATTATATGAAATATATAATATGTTGTAAAAATTGGAATTGGTGATAATTGAATTGAATAAATATTTAAGTATATAAAAAGAATTTAAAGAGTGAAAGAAGATTATCAGGTCAGATAATAACTCGCCACCTGACCCAAAAATGACAAAAGCGAGGGGGACAATATCCAATAGCCAAGCATCTAAGAAATACCTCAAATTATCATCATAGATAGAAGCCTTCCTGCAGGTAAAATACCAGTGGAGACAAATAGGCCGGCTGAAACTAGTACAATGGCAATGGTGTCTAAATGAAATAAAGGACAAAGGACAACAATTCTCGGGTTTGAAAGTTCAAGTTTACAGGTGATAGATAAAGTATCGGATCCAAGATTGAGCATAATATGGATATGTTTTTCAAATGAGTATATGTCATCAGAAGAGATCCTTGAAGCTTTGGGTATCATAAATGGTTACCTAACTATCAAGGTCCTGGATAGAACGGAAAACAGAAAGGAGGCTCATGATAGAGGCACCTGGTTGTTGTTGAAATTATCAGAAAGAGGCCCAAAAATTATCAAGAAAACTTCATGCTCACCCTTTTGCTAGTGTAAGCTAGTTCCACTTTTTATTCCCCAACGAGGGGTCGCCCTATATATACGATCTGATGTTGCTTACAATACTTTTCACAACTTCAAGAGCTCCAACCCACTGTTCCACTACATGTGGGTAAAAATCCATGTTGGTAAAAGCACATTCACTTCTGTTTTCTATACAGATCACCTCAATCAAGTGGGCCCGAAACTATTGTGGAATTAGATAACCTATCTAACACAATCAACACGATTTTGGAAAACCATCCAAAATCTGAAATTATGTTAGCCAGAGATTTTAACGTTCATAATATCAACTGGCTCAAATATTCTAGTTGCAATACTCCCGAAGGCACGCAAGTTGAACTTTTTTCTAATTAACACAACCTTTCTCAACTTGTAAAAAGTCCAACAAGAATCCCGGTCCGGATTGGCGATAAAATGAATCTCTTAGACCTATTTCTGACTTCTCATCCCGAGAAATATTCCACCTTCGATAATTCTGGACTTAGCAAATCTGACCATTGTCTTATAAATGTCAATTTCTTTACAAGCACATTGACCAACCAAAATATACGCTTTGATTGGTCCTTGTGTTTCCAACATAAAAATGTCGACTTTGCTACAGACGTCGTTAGCAAAACAATTAAGTTAGCTTATAAATTTATTTGCTAAATTGTTTTCTGGTAATTCCATACGTCCCTCAACGACTCAAAATCCACCTTCAATTCCTATAAGTAACTCATTCTTCGGAAGAGTCTACTTCAGAACTTTTGTCGTTGTTAAGGTACTTAAGAATCTGAATATCAGAAAGTCTACCGGTCTCGATGGCATCCCTGCTATGGTTCTAAGACATAATATAGCCTTCGCTATTTCAAAACTATTGCGCATCCTCTCCATTCGATCCTCTCCAAAGTGATGGAGATCTTAATAAACAAAAAGCTGACCAAATATCTAGACAGCCAAGGTATTGTCCACGATAGGCAATATGGATTTAGATCCCACCGGTCCACCAGTCATTTAATGACATACCTTAACGAGAAGCTAAGTATCTGCTTGCACAATTCGGGTGGAGCAAATATTGTGGCTCTGGATATTTCTAAAGCTTTCGATCGAGTATAGATTAGTGCATTATTAACAAATATCAAGCTGTAGGCCTGGGTCGCTCTTCTGTCAAATGGATTGAAAGTTTCCTTTCGAATCGTACGATTCAAGTTTTAGTTGATGGATTTAAATCCGATCAATTCCAAATAAACGCTGGTGTTCCCCAAGGATTAGTTCTCTCACTTACCCTATTCCTTATATTTACAGATGATTTGCTCCAAATCACTTTCAATCCAATCCACAGTTTGCAGACGACGGCACTCTAGTAGACTCCTACGATTTTCATAAGAAATCTGAAGCTACATCTATCACATCAACCAAAAGAGACTTCATGGCCAGCTCTCTCAGCCATGATTTGGTCGCAATGGCTAATTGGGGCTTAAAAACAGAGTCGAGTTTAACACTTCTAAAACTCAGAGCTGTACAATCTCCCGAAAAATTTCCATTTTTGATCCTACTCTTTTATTTCAGGAAGATAAACTTCAGCGGTTTAAAAGCTTCAGTATATTAAGTATGCCCCTAATCGAAAAATGATCTGGATGATCATATATTTGATGTTGCAAAAAACGCAGCCGAATGTTTAGGTTTTTTCAGGCGCTGCAAGACTTATTTCTCCTCCTGTGACCTCTTGAAAATCTATAAAGCTTTCATACGACCCAAAATGGAGTACAATTCTCATATATGGGTTGACGCTTCTAATGTTGCGTTAAAACTAAATGAGCTAAATGTGACAGCTCATCTTGCTCTTCTTGAGCATCGTCGTATAGTCGAAATTCTCTCCCTTTTTTATAGATATCTTGTAGGCATTGGCCAATGCTCAGTGGAAATTAAATCTATATTACCTGCACTTAAGCGTTTCCCCCGTGAAACACGAAGGGCAGCATGTGCTCATCCCTTCACCATTGAAATCCCTAGATGGCAATAGATAAGTTGTGGAAATTCGTTTATAACCTCAACATCCCGAATGTGGAACCAAATTCCATCTTACCCAAACAAATTCTATATTTATGACCTAAATAAATTCAAGACGAACATTAACACCTTTGTTCGTAATTGTTCTCCTTCCCTTTTACCATCATCCTTTCCTAATTTTCCTTTCCCACCCTAGCCAAACGTACCAATCGGTAATCGGTCCCCACTTAGTGTTTTGGCTATGTATAAAAAAAAAAAGGACAAAAGGAAATTCCATTGGAAATTACAAAATAGTATTAAGATGTTACAAATCTGAATGCAAAAATGTGAAGAAAAGAGCCTTAAAAACAAGCCGATTATCGAGGAGGAAAAATAAGCCGGTTATAATGCTTTGGTACAATCAATATGATATGATATGATATGATATTAAAACTCCAACCATCGAGTTTATTATTAAAATTGCTACCAAGGCTTTTTATTAATACTATTTACATTCTTGTAATACAAATACAACGCGAGGCAGACAGGTCTCTCTATAATTCATGAAGTCCCAAGTAAAGAAAAATGCTTAATTACTGTAGGCACTAGTGTGTCAACAGCTATTATGAGCAGAAGTGTAGCAGCCAGTGAAGTTTTAAGGAAGACATTCACGAACAAAAATATGTAAAATAAAATGTAAAATATAATACAAAGCTCATATTGTGTTGGGTGTATGGGCATGAATCATATATTTGGCACCACAGTACCTATAAATGTGATCAAATTCATTAATCCTTTATAACATAAAAAACTTTTTGATTAACATGTAAATATTTTAGAATTTAAATACAATTGCTCGTAATTTTATTGTAATTGTTTTAGATTTTGGGATATTTTTCGTCGTCCATGAACGAAAATCAAGAGATTTGAAGAGGTTAGCCGCAGTTAGGAGCCGTTGGAAAGAATTTACTTCCGCCCTACGCCCACGAATAGAATAAAATTTTGTTTAGGTATTGAAAATTTAAATTCATAGCATTTAAAGTATAACTGAATATGTATTTAACGGAAAGTTTCAAGCAAGCCATCTTACGGAAATTTGATAAAGTATAAAAGTATCTTAAGATTCTTAAGATACATTTTTGTGCTTGAAGTTTTCAACGATTTTTTTTTGTGTTAAATTAAAACCTAACTCAATAAATAAAATATGTACAAATATTGCAAAAACAAGAAAAAAAAACATATGACATTGGGATAAAATAAGATAGATGTATTGTTTTTTCTTCTTTTTGAATATTCCATATAAGCCGGTATTTTTGTAAAATTAAAAGCATAAATAAAATGAGATAGCCTCTATACCGGTAATTTCATAACTTTACTTTATTATATTTATAAAATTGAAATTGAATATCTTATAGGTTAAAAAAGGATAACTGCAATTTTAGATACCTATTCTTGTATTTTTCTTGTATGCATAGAAGCAAAAACAAAAATAAGATAAAATTTTGTTATTCAAAACAAAAATTTTATAGAAGAAGAATGTACGTACGTACATGGTACATACAATGTACATTTGATTTGCATATGTACGAATGTGTGATGTACTTAAATAAAATAAACCTTTTCTATTTAACTCTCAGTTTTCAAGTCAAGTTAGTTGTTTCAAAGTGGTTGATTCGTAAATTTCATAGTTTTACTTATTTCGCGTATATTGTGTACGTTTTTTAAACTATATAGTATATACATATAATATTGTTTTTATTTATATATATATTTTTGTTTTCTCTTAAAGAAAAACAAAAAAATTAAATATTTGTGTATTCATTACTATTTTTTTTTCACAAATTCTTGATAAATAATAATTCTATAAATAATAAATTAGAATAAAAATAAATTTAGAATTAAAATAATACTAGTTACAGTGAATAAAAATACAGTTAATGTGTATGAATATGTATTTATAAATTAAATATGTATATAATATTAAATTCTAATTTAATAGAATTAAAAAAAAAAAACATACCTAAATATGATATAAAATAATTCATAATTTCAGTAAATTAAATATTATAAATATTAGATAATATTATATTGTGTAATGTGTATAAAGCATCTACATAAAAAAAATGAGAAATTAAATTTTGAATGTGAATTTATATATTTAAACTTCGAAAAAATTGGTTTTGTTTTAATTGTTTTTGATTAATAAATTACAAAAAAAAAACATACTTGTGTTGTAACTTATAAATATAAATAAAATTAATAGTGTGAAATTTTTTACTTAAATTATTAAATGAAAATAAAATTTAAAGGATTATTTATCTATGGAAATAAATAAAACATGTTTTCATGTAAATTTTCTAAATCAAGAATTAAAAAATTTAACAAGAACTAAATAGAAAAAAAAAAGCTAAAAACAAAATCTAGGAAACATAAAAATTACGTAGGAATTTCTGAGTATGCGTATTAAGAGAAATTATGTACTACATAATTTGTAAACAAAAAATAAAAAATGAAATACAAGAAAATAATACTTAATAGCTACAATATAATATTTTTGTTTAGATGTATGAATGTATGATGTGTTTTTTTTTTTTGCAAATGCGTGCAAGAGAGATGAAAAAGGGAAATGAGAATTGAATTGAAAGTTTTTATTATTTTATGATTTTTTACAAACATTTATTTTCTGCATACATTAATATAAAAAAAAAAATACCAAAAGTAATATTGAACACAATTGATTAATAAAATAATAACAGAATAGAATAAAAATACATATTATATCTTAATTCATTTGAGAAGTATTTGGGAAGATTTGTTAAGGATAAATTTGATTATGCCTATAGATATACATATATGTATTTAAATTATGAACATATTTTGTATAATCTATCAAGTTACAAAAAAACTTTAAAAACTCTATTACACACCTGATTATTTACATTTGAAGTTTTTTATTATGATTAATATTAGAATTATAATTCTTTGTTCTATTTCATCTGTTATACATTATAATATTAATTATTTTATCTTTTTTTTTTTTTCAATTTTTCACTACTTTTCATAAAGTATGTAGGTACTTATATACAATTTTTTTTTGTATTTTTTTCCTGTTTTTAATTTATGTTATGAAGTTCAGGGTTTTTTTTTATAGTAAATAAGGTCGAGGGCCAAAACACACGAATATTATTTTGTTCATAATGCATAAATGTAATATGTTTTGGAATATATGATGGCGAATGTTTAAATATACATTTTTAGATAACATAATAGTTTATCTTTGGATTACTTACTTCTAAATAACTAAATAATTTCAAAAACGGATTAAAATATGTAAGATTTACAATTAGTGAAAAAAAACAACCAAAACTTTAGGAAAAAAAAATTAACTTTAGAGCAGTTATTTATATATCACACTGTTATTAGAGTAGAAAAAGCATACTGTTAGTAGATCACAAAAATGTAAAATACTTAGTTATATTAAAAAATTATCAAATTAAAAAAATAATAATAGTTACTTAATCTACGTAACTACTTATGTAAATAAAATGAAAGAAAAAGAAAACAAAAAAATTACTAATAGACAAGACAGAAAAACAATAAACACATGAATTTAGCTAGTTAGTAGGTATATTATTACGCAATCTACTTTTAACAGTTCGAACTCTTGTAAAAAAAAGCGGTAAAAAAAACTTGAATTTGAATTTAATTCACGCCGCATTCTAGTAATTAGCTCAAATCTGTCATATTCTGTAAGGTGAAATGGAATGTGGAACATCCTAGCGGTCCTGAGATTATTCTGATTGGTTCCTGGTTTATAATAAAAACGTCTGCAATTAATCGACGATCAGATAATGATTGTAAGTCAATAAGTTTAAGATGGTGAGCATAAGTTTCAAGTAAAAATCTCAGTGGATTAAATACTGTAAGATAAAAATCTAATCCTGAAATGTAAAAAAATTCGCTGAACAGATTCCAATGTTTGGAATATGAAACCAATTTGATTTTTTCACGAACATGTTCGCGCGACATGAAAACACCACCACAGAGAAATGAATGTGTTACACGAACATAATGTTTGCATGTCTATTGGGACCTTTTTATTTAAAATTGTCGATCATCTTTAATTACTGCATGTATTTTGTTGATAGACCGATTAGGTCTACTTCAAAACCTTAGTCGTCCTTCAAAAAGGAAATTACAAAAAAAAATATTCTATTTTATTCTATTAGATAGTTTTTAATACTTAATGTGATAACAGAGAACTACATGGTCATGAGTCATGCATGTTATGAAATATATGATATTTCATATATATTCTGGAAAATATATGTAGTTAAATGCCAAACCGAATTCGACATAACAACTTAAATTCCTGTTTGTTGTTGTTTTTCCAAATATTTTATATTATGTTAAGTACTATGTCATTATGGGTCGAGCATATTATCTTTGACAAATATCTATACATATCAGCTTCGTGAGTCAATTTGACATTTACATAATATGTTTTACATATGTAATTATAGTTGGCGTATATAACTAAATACTAAATATATTTTTTGTAATACATATATTAAAACAATTAAAGATAAATAAAATTTCATAAAACGACCAAAAATAAAATACCTATAGATGATTATAATTTGATATTAAAAAATCACGAAACTTTCCGTCTTAATTTTAGAACTGAAAATTCTATTAGCTCGAGTGCAAATTATTCTTGTTTTTTAGTATACGTGCAAAACGGAATGAGTTCATTTAGAGCTGCTGTAATGTTCGCCAGAATTCAATATATATATATATATATTATATATATATATATATATATAACTAGATTTAATGCTTATACTTTATAGTTAACTATCGAGTAATCTAAGGACAGAAATTTTATTCTAATTTAATACAATTAAAATTAAAAAAATAAAATTTTATTAATCGCTGATATGCATTTGGAGTCAATAATAGTTAATATACTTTTACCTTTACGACCTCTTTACCTTTAAGTCACATTAAAATTTTAAATTAATATTAAAATGAAAAAATCAGGGCAGGCTGCGGTTATACCTTGCAATCAGTAAAACAAATAGTTACGTAAAAATGAAAGAAAAATTAAAAAAATATTTTTCTTTAATATGAAAATTAAGCTTAAAATGGTAAAATTTGAAATTAAATTTGTTTTTTAGAACATTTTTTCCAATTCCTATAGGTAACTTTGTATAAAAATTTCGTAAGTTTCGTGGCAGTAAAATTAATATAAAAGAATTTACGTATTAATTTTACTGATCTCGCTATTACAACATTCGCCTGTTTTATAAATAATCTTTTTGAGAAATTAACAAGAAAATTTGTGAAATTTCGTCAAACAAAAAATTGTTACACATAACGGTCCGTTTCTCAATGGTAGATATAATTATAGACTAGAACAGAAATACGTAATCCTATAAGTCTTACATTTTATCATGTATGGTTGGTATTTTCGAATTCGGCAAACTAGATAAATTTCGTAAAATTTAACATGAATTTGGCCCATTACATAAAATTGTATTATACCTCTGTAATTTGTAAAATAATATATTTTTATAGATATAAATTTTGCTTATTCATTTACTATTCTTTCTTTATAACTACTTCTTTAATTTTTTATTATTCTGTAGTTTATCAAAGAAATCTATATATCTATTCCTTGTTGCTCTTATTGTTGTTTTTATTATTCCTATTGTTTTGTTGTTGTTATATTTTTGCATTTTTTTCAACGAACCAAATTAAAAATTATTGCGAACCGTTGTAGAATGAAGATACATCCATATATTTTCATATGAATTTGTGTACTAATGTTTGTAGAAGTATTATATATTTTTATAAAATGATAATATGGCAGTACATAATCAAGTTGAATCGAATATAAAATAAGCATATATATATTTGGAATAGTCAAGAAAATTTATATATAGATAGATACTTATATACATATATATATATTTGCTCACACATACCCACTCGTTAGTACACACACATGAAAGTTATTTACACAAATTTGTGTTTGTTTATGGGTTTATTATGATTTGAATATTTTTTGTTGAATATTTATGAAGAAGATATGTATGGTCTCGTTCAAGTTCGATTTTTTTATTTTATAATAGTCAAATATACCGTAAAAATGATGAACATAAATGGAAGTAAAAAAAAAATTGGAGATGATTAAATTTTATTGTTGTTTTCCTGTTTTTCTTATTTTTTTTTTAATTCAGGTAAAAACTACAATTTGTGATAAAATGTTGCTGCTTTAAATGCTATTATATACATAAATATATATAATATATACTTACTTGAATATATTTAAATTAAATATATTTACATACTGTACACAGTACACCTAGCTGTAGGTGTAGCAGGCCTGCTTATATATAACTAAATATAAGCAAGCGGTCATTCTTAAAAAATGGTTTTCTTTTACTAAGAATTTTTTGTTGTTTTTTAATTGCCATAAGTAAATGCCATTCCGTTGATGAAAGCGGTTCGGTCGTTCCGTGTTTATATTTTGATTTGATTTATTCATATTCATAAAATTATACAGTGTGAATATATATATATGTATACCTACCTATAATGCATGGAAGTGTGTAATATGTGCATATATGTAGAATTCAAATGGGTTCAAATGCTGTGAAACGCTGTGTACATTACATTACTGATGTTAAATTATCAAGCAATGCTTGCTGACATTCGTGGGAACGTGGTAAACACAATATTTTTTTTTCCAATACTAGCTAACTAAATAGCAACATAGATTTAGTTCGATTAGTTAGTTAACTGAACTAGGTACCTAATAAAGTCTGGTATAAATACCAGAATAGTCTGGTATATAGGAATAGATGTCAAAATTGTACTAGGTACAATTATATGTCAATATAACTTGTTTATGCTTTGTTTATTTTAATAATTATAAAAAATCCAAACAATATTTTTAAAAGAGAGAAATAAGTAGTTAATAAAAGAGCAAAGATGGTCTAACAAAGTCATTAGAATCTTTAGTGACAGTCACACTGTCTTAAAAGTTCTTAAAAGTAATCTCATCAAATCTAGATTGATAGGAGAATGTTCGGAAGCCCTAAACCTCATATAGTCAACTAGTCAGATCATCGGCGGGCAATGTTTATGGACCGGAGACGGCAGTTGGTATATCTATTGGTAATATTAAACTATCGATAGAAAACACCCTGAAGAGGGAAACAAACATTCTTTGCGATCGTATTGAACGTCACATAGTTTGCAAAATATATGCACCAACAATAAACACCAAAATAACTCAATTTCGGCTAACTCTTTATAGAGCAGACTGGAGGAAGATGGTGGGCATACTTACTGGTCATAACCACATGAATAAGCACATGTGTATACTAGCGCTGAGTGACGACCCAAGCTGTAGACACTGTTTGGAAGAGGAAGAAACCTCCACATATGTTGTAGGAGATTTTTTCCTCTCGGCCTAGCTCTTTCAAGGCCGAGACTCAAGCTGTTGCACTACATAACCTCAGAAAACTTCTGCAGGATAAAACCCTCAAACCTGTTGCATTTTATCAAAAGAGTCAACTAACTTGAGGGGTGGAGACGGGCATAAACTTAGGACCACCTGACCCTGACATGTTAGGGTGGTCCTGACACATTAGGACTACTTCCGTAAGAAATAAAAAACAAATAACTACCTACCTAGTTACTTATGTAGGTATAAGTTTGTGTTACTTACTTCCCTACTTAATTTAATAATTTATACTTAGTTATACCTACTTATTTAATTTATTATTAATAATATATATAGGTAATATAATAGGTAATAATAGGTAATAATACAAACATATATACAATATATGTAGGTAATAATTCAAAAAGAACCACTGTGACAACTTATTCGTATTCTACTAACTACTAACTACATATTCGAAATTTAAAAATATGTATCTTCTAGGTACATATAGTATATATAGAAATAAATTTTTAGCTCGCCAGATAGCTTAAGGATATTATTATCTATTAATATTGTTCATACTGAATTAATTAAGAATTAGAACAATAAATAAATTATAAAAATTCTGGGTATTGAAAATTTATTTAGCTAAAACTTTCAGAATAGAGGTCGTATAATTAAACAAAAACATAAAAATTTCATAAAAATTTATATGGGATCGCGAATATTTTGGGAAAAAAAAACACAAAAAAAATAAAACCGAAACAAAAAAACAGTTTATAAGATTGAATATGAGCCTACTACTTACAAATATGTATGCACAAAAAATTGTAACCAGAGAACTTAAACGTTTTGTTGCTGTTTCTTTTTTTTTATTTCTTGGATACTTAAGTATTTTGTGTGCTCTTCAATTTTCATCGTTTTTTTTAAATGCTTTTTATAAATTGACCAAAAGCAAGGTGATGATATAATATGATTCTTATATGCAAGTATTTTAATATAATATCAGCTAGTTAATACGAATACACTTACATCTATATATGATATTATATTTACTAATATAGAACCCTTCATACTTGAGAAACACGTTCATGGCGTTAAATTTGAAAAATTGTTTTGAAGTTTTTACATGAAATTCCACGTTGTTTTTAGAATGTTATTAATTTATATTCAAATAAAAATTAAGTTGTAAATATTGTGAAGCTAAAAAAATGTTTTTCAGTAGTTTAAAATTTAATTGCATACTTAAGTAAGTATGCTTCTTAATATTAAATTAGTGGAGATTGAAAAATATCTACATAAGTAGTTAAATGGATTTGTAATTGGTTTGGAAGTAAATTATTTTTATTTTAGATTTTGAATAATTTTTCAGTGCAAAAGAGTACACAATAACAATTATATAAGTAATATTCAATTCCAATAATAATTTTTGATATTTAATTTTGTAGATATAGATAGGAATATACTTAAGGAGATATATTTGGTGCATAGACATCTATTTTTATTTAAATTCAGTCATCACTAGATAGAAAAATATTTTTGTATATTACATAGCCTTTACCTATCATCTTATCAATAATTTGGAGAATGAGTTGTTTTGCGTTATAATTAGTTAGTTATTTATATTTCTTAATTATTCTAGAACATGTTTCTAAAGTATTAGATTGAGCTACATTATTGAGATGATAGGTACATGGTACTCCAGCGAGTTATAGGTCTGTATTCCTATTTTTTTGAACGAACTGGACATTTTCATTGAAATGATTCCAATTCAAGTTAACAAATTATCATAATATTACCCCCTCTATTTTTAATATCTTTCATTGTACTTAGTTTGTATTTTCAAAGATGATAGCACTATATAGCAGTACCTTATGACTTCCATGAAATATTACCCATTTGGATTACAATTTTATCCATTTCAGAACTTAAAGCTGAGTTATTTAGATTTTATTAATTACAATATTTGTATTTCTCTGACTGTGCTATAAGTAGATAGTATTTTCATAATGGACCTATTTACCAGTTTACGTGACATCTAAAATATATATATATATATATATATATATATATATATATATATATATATATATATATATATATGCAATAATACATATTAAATCTTAATTCCCAAACGAAAAAAATTCTTTTCCAAAATATATTTAAATGAATTGCAAGGTATTAAGTTTTCAATTACATCAATCATTTTCTTGTTCCTCAAAACTTTATTCAAAACAAATTATCTGAATTTCTTATTTGCAAGGATAAACTAATAAATTTTGTCTTATAATTCCCTCATTACATACTTTTAATTTGTCATATATCTGTTTCTAAAACAGTATCAATTTATTTTACAAAAAAAAGGAAAGCCTCTCTTTTACCTTCTATACCATTAAAACTGCAAAATGACGAAATTAACTGGGCCGATACTATTAAATACCTAGGCATTACCTTAGATAAAAGGCTAACCTTTCAAAAGCAAACTTCTAATACTATTGATAAAATTAACAAATGAACTCGCATGTTGTATCCCCTTATTAACAGAAAATCAATCTTATCCACAGAAAACAAATTGATACTTATTAAGGTAATTTTTCAACCAATAATGTTATATGCGGCACCAGTCTGGGGAGATTGTGCAGCTAGTCATACCAAAAAATTGCAAATTGCACAAAATAAACTTTTGAAACTTCTATTCAATCTTCCCAGATGGTATTCAACCAAAAAGCTGCATGATAAAGCCAGCATGAATACAATTTTAGAAAAAATAAGTTATTTAACTGTAAAGTTCCACTCGGAACTGTTCATGTCAGAAAATCCTCTGATCAGAAATTTAAATTAAGTTAAAAAAATTAGGCTAGTTTAGTTCGTACGTATAGATTTTACTATAGATAGGTTTTACTGTTTAAGTTAGCGTTAAGTTTTACAAAACAAAAATTCAAAAAGGTTTTTCATCTCCAATTTTCCTTTAAATTTATAGTATTAAACTCGAAAACTTCTAAATAAAAATAAAAAAATACAAATCAACTGTAGTAAAGATAATTATATATCTGTATCTAAGTAAATAATTTTAAAAGAATTAATTGTACAATATATGGAGCATAATAAATAAATAAATAAAATAAAATAAAATATCTGTTTCTCAAATTGGTACATTGAGATCCCCACGTAACTACCTGGTATTATTTGCTCCGTGCAAAATTTAAATTTTCCAGAATTAAAAAAAAAATAATAAGCCAAGCATAATAAAATGTACTTAAATGTATTCAAATGAATTGAATCTTTTGTTATATTTTCGAAATAAAATATATGTACTTATTTGTATTTTACTAATATAATTACTTTATATATATATATATAAAAAATTAATTAACAAAATACAAAAAAAATTAAAAAAAAAAAACAGTTTGCTTTTGCAAGAAAAAACAAATGTTTAACATTCATACAATACATAAGTAACAGTAATGTTCATAATCCAGTCTTTTAATTGTATAAATTGATAACGAATGTAACTAGTTATTACGTCTAGTTACATACAGTAAAGTGTACAATGAAATTCGAATAGTTAGTAATTGCTAGAAAACCTATCTGCAAGTAGTAATTATAACAATTTTATTAACCAATTTTTAATCGTTTTAAAAAGTCAAAATCTTTAAATTTAATTTTAAATAATATTATAAAATTGCATTTAAAATATAAAATAAAATTAGTTAATGCCTTTTTTCTCTCTTCGCATTTGCGTTTTACAATTGATTTTGGTTTTCTTGAAAATTAAATATAAAATTTTAATCCTTTTTTTTTATACTTGTTTTAGATTACGAAAATTAATGAAAAAATAAAAAAAAACTATGTAGTTACTAAGTTTAACAAAATTGATAAGAAAAACGTTATTATTATTTATTAGATTACTATTTGATAATTTCAATAAAACATATTTAATTAAAAAGTAATAAAAGAAATATGAAGAAAAAAAAATAATTAATGTAATTCAGCACTCAAAATTATCATGAAGTCAAATATTTTGTAATACATAATTATAATAATAATAATAATAATAATTATTATTAAATGTGTTTTTGTTATTATTTATTTATCTAAAATAAATACAAATTCATAGTATAAATTATTTTAAATGATTAAATTTAAGATAATTAAAAATCTTAAAACGATTTTTTGGCGGTCTTCCAACTCATATCGTCAACAACAATATTTTAAATATTGTCATTGTAAACAAAAAAACAGCAAGGAAAAGATAAATTATTGTTATTAAAGCACTATAATAATTATCATCAGTACCATATTATTAACATCAAGATCACCCCCAATGTTTAATCTTCATCTTATATGGCGCTTTTTTCGTTTTTACGATTTGGCTTAGTGCTTCTGCTAATTGGATTATTTTCGCCATTTACCAAAAATGGTTTCTTCAGTTACTCTATTATAACAACAGGTAAGAAAATATTTTTTTTTTTATATACATTTATATATTTATATTGATAATTTATAACCGTAAGCAGTATAAATTTATATGACTAAGTAGTTAAATATGCATGTAATTATATTACAAAATTAAAATTACATTTTAAAGGATAAGCAAATGTCAAAAACAAAAAAAAAATAAAAATAAAAAAAAACTTAGATACCTACTATAGAATATAACTATAGAATATTTAAGTATTAAAATTAAAATTTTACACCAAATAGTTGAGTTTTCTATTTTTTCGTAACTAAGTACCTGTGTATTTAGTTTTTCGATAGTCTTGTTTTCCTTGTAGTTCTTATTATTTTGTACTAACCACTATACTCGTAATTCATCTAAAAAAACCCGTTATTTTCTAAAATTTTATTTAATAACAATTTTTGTGAAAAGATTGACCTCGAAATTCATATGCTTTGTTTCTTCAATTAATTCTATCATAATTTAACAAATAAGTATATAGAATGTAAATACAAGATAACAGACATGTGGCACGAAATAAGGATAATGGTTTTGGCAATAATATAACAAATAAGTATACACTTAGTTGAAGAGAAACAAAACAAGTTTAAAAAGCTATCTATATAAGGTAGTTATAGGTTATAAGTATTATAACTATGTATCAAATCTATTTTATTGAATTATAAAGAGAAAAGCCCTTATTATATTCTCTTTTTTATGGAAAAAACTAGACTGTAAAAAAATAATATATATATATAAGTAAGTATATATACTTATACAGTTTTCACTTTTAACAAATTTGCAATTCTTTAGAATGGTTCTTAGAACGATATATAGTGAACAGTAGCTTATTTTTAAGGATTAAAAATACAGTGAATTTTAAATATTCGACTGTTGTTTTCGTACGATGTGGTATATAATTGGTCTTCAAATATGTTTTTTCCGCGTGAGCTAGTATAAATGTGTTAATATTTTACAGAATTATTTCATTGTGAAATAAGTTAATAATAAAATAGATGTTCAAGTAAGTGACAATTCGAAAGGATATACGTATATAAAAGTAGTGTTGACTGTAAATTAAAACAAAATAATCGAATATACTTTACTACTTACTTAAGTAAAACTATTTCTTAACTATTTGTGTAACTTATTTTAATTTATACATCTCTTCAATGTATATCTTATATGGTTATGTCCATAGGAAATTTTGCTCGAATCAAAAGTTCATTCCGTATTCGAAAAAGTTCGTATGCTGAAGTCCATTTTTCTGCAAACACTAACTAAGTATTTGCAGATGTCAAAAATTATGTTTCGTAAAATATTTTTTGTATATATAGTAAAGTTGACATATATATGTAGGTATGTAAGTAGATGTAGTTATATACCTTCAAATGTTTTTTTTTGTTTTTTCTTTTTTAAATAAAAGCAATAAGTATTATTTTAGAGATTTGTTTTGTGTTTGTTTGAATAAAGAATTAATTCAAAAGTACAATTAATAAAAGTACAAGAAACCAAATTTTGAATTAAAAAATTGTTTTTAAAATAAATTACTTAATAATTAAAAGTATTTTTTACGCTGAACCACCATTTCTATATTAACAAAAATTGTCTTTACATTTCATTTTGAAAATAAAAATTATTTTGCACTATAAAACACTTCGTAACAAACGACGCTTTCGGATGACTTTTTGTATCGAAAGAAATTTTGTTCCTTTCTATTCATTTTTCATTCGGATGGACCACAGTCTGAAGACAAAAAAAATTTCGAAATAAAATTAACATTTTGCAGCGCGTGAAAACAATTCGGAATGCAGAATGCAAAATTTCAAGAAAAGGGATTTATTTGAAGTTCAAAATATCTACGTCTTAATTCATAAAAATATCTAATAAGTAATAAATAAAATTGAAATTAGAATATACGACCTTAAGTTTGCAAAACTTTCTTCATTGTTTTTCATAGTTAAATAACTTTTTTTCCATTTATAAATGATAGAAACGAAATCGGAAATAATGAAAATTTATTAAATTTTTTTTACGTTCCAAAGTTAATTTCTTAAATTTAAGTACATTGGCGAAGTTAGTTGAATTCCATTATCAATTTCTTCACGAAGGGTTTCGCAACGATATAAAAACTACTTTTGCTTATTTGTTTGAGCTTAAAGAAAACAAAAACAAAAATAATATTTTGAACCGTAGAGCCAAGGTATCGCGAATTGTGTTTAATTTTCTTGACAAAGTTCAAAAGCCATTTGTATTATCGGCTACTGTATTGTGACGTCCTTCCTTGTACCAATTACCAATTTATCTATTTGATAGATATGTCTTATATATGTATATTTTTCAAATATTTTCACCGAAGAACAAGATTCGATACTCACTCCTGGACAATTCGTAGGTGGCTCAAAACTGAATATGGAAATTTACTTGTAGTGAAAGTTTCTCGAATCTGGAGCGAAATATGGATAGTAATAAATGTGTTTGCACCAATGTATATACTTATTCCGAGTTTAAATCAAGCAAGTTGCAATACATACATCATTGTCATCATTGTCCTGCAACGCCATCCGTGGGGCATAGGGCGGAAGTAAAATCTTTCCATATGCTCCTATCTGCGGCTAACCTCTTCAATTGTTGTCACGTTCTTTGCTGGGTACTTGCTTCGGCTAAGACCGTTGTTCTCCACGTTTTTCTCGGCCTTCCGACGTGACGTTTACCCTGAGGATTCCATTCGAAACATTGTTTCGCGAAGTTGTTGTCAGGTTTCCTCAAAGTATGCCTGATCCAACGCCATTTTCTCTGTCGGATTTCCACGTATATTTGTGTTTGATTCGTTTTTTGTCACAGCGTTCTGTTGGAAATGGCTTGTGGCCAACGAATATTTAAGATGCGCCGGAGACATCTATTGATGTACGCTTGGAGTTTCCTGGTGATGTTTACTGAAACTTTTCATGTTTCGCAAACGTACAAGAGAACAGATTTTGCACTTGGGTTGAATATTCTTATTTTTGTGCGCAAAAATATGTTACTTGCCTGTCATATTTTTGAAAGCATCCCGAAAGTAGTACGGACTTTACTGATGCGGGCTTCAACATTCAAGTTGGCCCCTCCATCTGATGACACGATGCTGCCCAGGTAATTGAACGTACTCACCTCTTCGATTCGCATTTCTTCATGGAGGATCGGATGTTGTGATGTGTGAGTTGTGCGCATGATTTTGGTTTAAGCTGAATTGACTTTTCGGCTCGCACTTTTTCCAGTGTCATACAGCTTTTGGCACATATCGTTCAAACCTCCATTCGTATTTGACAATAAATACACATCGTCGGCGTAATCTAAGTGGCTGATACATTCAACACGACGTCACTGGATACCGTTGCTCTCGTTTACACCCACAGTAGAACCCACAGGATTGTTCAAGAATTATTCGTAATGTGTTGATGTGATCCACACTTGAATGGCCACTGCCAAAACCTGCTTGATGTCTTGAGTGTAGCTTCTATTCTGCCTTTATTCCTTTCGAGTATTATTCTAGCCATTAATTTCGAGAAAACTGAGAGTAGAGTGATACATCGCCTGTTATTGCAATGATTTAGGTTACCTTTCTTTGGTATTTTGACAATAACTCGTTCCTTCCATTCGCTTGGATATTTTTCTTGTTCCCATATAGCCTGAAACAAAGGTAACAAAATATCGGCTGATACATCTGGATCAGCTTTTAGGAATTCGGCGGGTATCTCATCTACTCCTGCTACTTTGTTGTTTTTTAAAAGAAGAATCGCTGATTTTATCTCGCTTAAACTTGGGGCTCGCACATCGATACCCGTAAATGATCTGCGCATTGTTGGCATAGGAGAGCTTGTGGATACATTTTGTTCTACGAATTGCTCGTTTAACAATGTGCAGAAATGCTCCTGCCATCTTTGCAGTTGATCATCCATAGATACTAACAGCCTTCCACTCGTTCAAGATTGTTTGATGCTCTTTACTGTTACGTTTGTTGCAACGCAATTTGGTTCATAATCTTGTAAAGAATTTTGACATCTCCTCTGTTAGCAGCGCTCTCAGCTTCTTTTGCAAGATCTTCTATTTTTTTCCGTTTGTCACGTCTTACACTCCTCTGTGCAGCCTTGTGTGCTAATCTATACTGCAAACGTAGTTCTTCTATTTTTTACTGATTGGATTCAGCATTGATTTTCTTCTTTAAGGAACTACGTTGAGCAATTTTATCCAATGTGGTTTGTGATATCCATAGATCTCTTTGGGTAGATAGCGATGGTACTGTTTCGTAACCGAATTCTGTAAATGCTTTTTTGGTATTATCCCTCATAACATCTATAGATACTTGCTCATTTTCAACCATCCATGTTGTTACTTTGTCGTTGCTGCTGGCTACTAGGCTACGACATATGGTGGAATTTTTTAATGCTTCTGCATTGCAATGAGCTCTCCTTTCCGGTTCGATTATACGTCGATTGACAGCTGACGTCCTCAACTGCATACACGCGAAGACATAATGTTGATCACTACCGACATCCGCGCTTCTTTTGTTTCTTACATCGCAGAACGATTTCCTCCATTTCTGTTGTACGATTATATGGTCAATCTGGTTTTCTGTAGGACCATCCGAGAATATCCATGTTTTCTTGTCGCAAGTTTTGTGGTGGAATAGGGTTCCACCAATAGTAAGTTGTCGTGAGTTACAAATATCAACGAGCAGCTCTCCATTGCCATTTCATACACCTATTGCGTGTTTCCCCATGACTCTCTCTAGACCTGCATTTTCACGTCCGTCTTTGGCGTTAAGATCGCCCAGAATGATCTTAATGTCAGACTTTGGAGAATTGTCCTAAATCGTACTTAGCTGCGTGTAGAAAATGGATTTCTCTTCCGCATCTGCGTCTTCAGTTGAAACATAACACTGGATGATAGTAATATTTCTTACTCGAGATTTCAATCTGGCAGTGATAAGTCTTCTGGATACTAGGGCCCAGGTGGTCAAACTACGTCTAGCATTGCGACTTAACATAATGCCGACACCTCCTCTCCTTAGCTCATCATCTCCAGAGTAAAGCATAGGTGTTCAATTGCTGGGAGATATATAATCTCCTTGTCCGCTCTCCTTGTCCAGTTGGTTGACCCTTTGTCATTTTCTGGGATATGGGTAATAAAACCATAAGCTCAAACCTGACAGGCACGCCCGCCCGTTGGATGGCCAGATACATCTTCTTATAGGCCACCCATTGTGAGTACAGACGTCTTTTGTAGCCGCTCCAAGGAGGAGATGCAGACGTTGCATACATGGTTACGGAAAAGACCCTTAAATTCAAAATGTGAAAGTGGCTCCATTCCAGGCATGGATCTTGGGCTTTTGGTTGCTACCTCCGCCGTTGCCCGATACACGCCATGCTTACCCTCTCTTCTGTCCCCTACCCATCCTACTGCACCGGGGCTAGAACCCGATCATCCGTATGGGTTTCTAGGGTTAACAGGGGTCACAACTTGAAGATGGGAGAGGCTAAGTGGCGTAAGCTGAATACAACGAACATAAAACGCATCCATTACCACGCAACCACCCCATTAGACACCCAATAAATACATACATATTATAACCTTGATTGTAACCTTAAAATGTGGTTTTAACCTTGACCAATTTAAAATGGTAACTGGAGTGTTCTTAGATCTAAAAAAGACTTTTGGTTGGATTAGTTCATAATATAGTTACTTCTGTTAAAATTAAATTGCATAGGATTCACAGAGTTGTCATTAAATTTAATGGAGATTTACTTAAAAAATAGATATTACTTTAAAAACAAAATAGAGTAGGTAGGAGTACCTTAAGGCTCTACATAAGACCTCTATTGTTTCTTATTTTTATTAATAACAGGCTACCAATCATTTGTAAATCAATTTTATTTACAGATGATTGTAGCATATTCTATGCATCAGAAAATGAAATTGAATATGTTAAATTAAAGATAAGTCATGATTTGCACATAATACCAGAATATTTTCATGTTTACAAGTTAGTTTATATAAGCTGATTATAATTTTGAGTCACCAGTCGAAATTTTGAAAAAAATACAAGTTCACGTTGGCAATACTCATTTAGAAGAAGAAGGTATGGTTGAATTCTTAGGATATCAATATTTGACTCTAATCTAAGATGGAAAGCTCATATAACATGATATTGCCAAAACTCAAATTAACACTCTTCAAGTGGCTCAAAATAAAATTTTGAAATTAATGTTCAACCTCTTATATGAGCTTGATATCGCTATTAATATCACAAAAAACAGAATCTTTTGTTACAAAATGCTCATTTTCAGAAAATTCAATTATAAGAAGCTTATACCAATAAGTTCGTTTGTGTTATGTAGTTTTGTTTATGGCAGATTTAGGCTAAGTAGTTTAGTTAAGTAGGTTAATTAATAGTTAGACTAGGTTAGTTACTAATTAGGTATAAGTTTTAATAAAAAATAAAATCAAATATAAGGTTTTTTAAAGTTTCCTTATGAACTTTAAACAAAAATGTAAAACAAAAAACATAATGTAACATTTCAGTTATGTAGATGTAAGTACATCTCAACTCTGTATATAAATGTAATAAAACTCAAATGTAAATGTAAAAATTAAATTGAATAAATTGAATTGCTAACTGCTAATACCTACTCACAATTTCTTTCATCTTAAATTACAATTCCAGCGTCCTCCATTTCTGCCGATCAGTTGAAGATACGAAATAATTCTCCTTCGGACCCCGTAGTGGTTTTCGATACCATATATCTGACTAAGAGTTTCGTTTCTGAGATACCAAATGCATGGTCATTTGCCTTGAGCAGTGTCTATTATTCTGAAACAGAATTAGGAGGTTGAGGCTTTTGTAAATTTGAATTTTAGTGTTTTGGGAGAGAAAGTTCGAACTTTTTTGACAAACTGAAGCAACAACGTTTTGCAAAAGTTATTCTTCGACGGACTTCCACATTGATGGCATTGTGGAATTGACGTTCATTCCAAGATAGGCAAACTCCTGAACTACCTCGAAATAATTATAATATGATGTTGAGAGGTCTTTTTATTTGGCGACAACATTTACTTTTTTTCGTTTCCTTTTGAACGTGGGTAACGTCAATCTCGTTGACTGCTTGCTGCTCGTCTTATACGTTCTAGGACTAAATTGAACAAATCACAAGATAGTGAATCTTAATGTTGAAATTCGATGCACATCTGAAATAAATCAAACGTGTTGTTTCCAATCACAACAGGACATCTTGTGTATTCAAGTGTCATTTTAGACAACCAAAACAAGGGGTGCGTATCGATGGGAAATTCATGAGTAATCTTCAGGATTTGTCTGTGTACGAACATCTGGTTCCTTGGTGGTTTTCCAGGGCGAAAGTTACATTGATAATCGCCAATGAAGAAATCACAATAGGGCAGACATTCGCACAAAATGTTGGATAGGATCTTGTAAATGTAAACGATGTAAAACAGAAATATTTTTCTATAGTTTTTACAGAACATGGCGTCAACTTTTTTGTAAATGGGGCATAGAACTGATACTTCAGTCATTAGAAATACTTTGCTGATCGTTTCACCAACAGTCTATAAAGTAGGTCGTGGGAGTTCGTTGATAATGTTTCATTGAGTTCTTGTTTGCTCTTCTTGTGCAAGATGCCAACCATAGCAGTTGTTCCAAATTACTGCCTTCATGTCTTTCATTTCAAAAAAGGAAAACTTTTTTATGAGTTTCTTATCTTTTCTTTTACTTTTCTACTACTACTAATGTTAAATTACTGATCGCGCTATTTAAATATTTTTCAACATTAGATATTTTGGCTCTGAAAAGTACTATAAACAAAAAAATATGAAAGTCTATATTAGTCCCTCTATATGACTGTACATTCAACACGCAAGATCAGAGGCATGCGTCAACATAAGATAGTCAATTTCATTTACTGTACGGCCATTTGAACATAGTCAGGTAACTTTATGAATGTTAACTAACAAGGAATTACTTATCTTAGGATAACCAGTATTAAAATTTATCTGAGATTTTTTCTGTTCATATAAAATTTTGTTACTAGATAATTTTCTCTTGCATCCATTGTCTTGACGAGGTGTGGTAGTGATCCTCATGCATCATGTATATATATATCAGGCACAAAGCCTCCATATATTGAGTTGAATGAGTGTTTCCCCAAATGAAATATTATTTATTATTTTTTACAGCTTAATATAAAATTTATATTTAATTTAATATAAAAATTGCTTAACTACAAAAGTTCAAATCGAATGAAAAAAAAATATCAAGCAAAAATTATATGCATAGATATTAAGGACGTTTCCGAACCTCTCGCACTTGCACTTGATACTCGCACTAAAACTGTCAAATCGCACTTGATTTGTTGTAAAATTTTTAACGTAGTCTCAAGTACACTAGATATTGCAAAATTAAATTTATTAAATTCAGTGCGATTTGACAGGTTTAGTGCAAGTATCAAGTGCAAGTGCGAGAGGTTCGAAAACGCCCTAACTACATTATGTATGTTTAGAAAATAATAAACATCATTTTCTATTACTCTATCAATCATACAAGCCAACAAGAGATATTCAACAACCACAAATTAAAAATATTTGAAAATAATGACTATTAAAAATCATTATTCTCTTACCAATATGCTATAATAATCTATAATTATAATAGACAAGCATTTAAGGACCTGCGCAGTACATACCTTTTCATTTTATCTGGCATTTCCTTTATGAACTATTACTTAATATGTAAATAAGCTGCATATACAACAGAAATGCTCATACGGGTTGAAAAAATTTCTATTTTGTTTTATTGAAACTTTTAAATAAAATATATTCATATTTTTTTTTTTTTTTTTTTTTCTTTATTTCAATCATACTAATTTAATATAAAATTTCATTAACTTAAAACTAAATTGTAAGTTGTAGATCTTAGCCTAGGCTGTCTGATCTTAAAATTAAATAATAAGATAAAAAAAATTAAAGTGCAAATAAAAGTTAATATACAAAGAAAAGCTATGGAACTGTCAATAATATGAAATAAAATAAATTACATTATAGGAAAACTTAAAAAATAAGATAAACTTCAATGCTTAAATTTATAAAACGAAAAAAAAAAAAATAAAAAAGAAAACAAAAAAGTACTAATTCTATTATAAAAATTATATATAAAGACTATTTAAAACTACTTATGAAATTAACTTTAACATTTTTACTGCAATTACTACTATCAAACATTTTTAATTTTTTATTATTGTTGTTGTAATAATACAAAATATTCTTATATTCAATTATTTTTGTTTATTTATAATTTATTTTTACTTTTTTCCATTTATTTATTTTTGTTTTTTTATTTTTATTGTCAACTAATATTTAATATAAATTTTTGTATTCCGGTTTTAAAAACTCTAAAAGAATCAATTTCTTTAAGTTGTACCGGCAGGTCATTAAACAATTTCAAACAATTATACAGACAGTTGTTTTTCTGTTGATTTGTTTTAAACAAGGACAGGTAGAAATTGGATTTGTTTCGTGTGTTGTGTGTATGGATGTCTATCATTCTACTCAAAATGAAATTATGTTTGATTTTATTATTAATTATTTTAAACGCTACTAGATATAGTTCTCGTTTACAAATATTAGTGAAACTTAAATATTTATCAGAATATAATAAATTTGTTGGATACATACGTGGGTAGAAGTGAATAATTTTTATTGATTTCTTATGAATGACATCCAGCTGACTTAAGGTTTGCTGGCTCGCACCGTTCCATACGGGATTGAGATATACAATGTGTGACACTATAAAAGACGAATATATTGCGTATAATGCTTTGGTTGAGATAAAGTTCCGTAATCTACGCAATATGAAAGGATAGGGTGATATTTTGCTAATAATATGGTGCACGTGGTCAGTCCATTTCAACTTTTTATCGATAATTAACCCTAGATAATTAAAGCTATCTACAGTTTCTATTAATTTAGATTTATAAAAGAAATTTTCTGAGTTATATAATTTATTTCCAAACAAAATAATTTTGGTTTTTTTTACATTTAGGCTTAATTTGTGTTTAGTAATCCATATTTCAATATTATTTAGATCGTTTTCAATATCCCTCCTCAATTCGATTTCGCTTGTTGCTGAATATCGTATCACTGCATCATTAGCATACAGTTGAATTGAGCCTTTCAGCTTTAGTCGGGATATATCATCAATGTAAAGCTTAAAAAGGTCTGGTCCTAGGATGGATCCCTGTGGTACCCCTTTTTTAATAGTAAGGTAACTACTAAGAGAATTTCCTATTTTGACTCTTTGTAGCCTATCATTGAAATATGATTTGAAAAAGCTTATATTGGATGGACTAAAACCAAGATTAATCAATTTTAATAACAGTATCTCATGGTCAACGCAGTCAAATGCTTTTTGTAGATCCAAAAATATACATGCAACAAATTTCCCATTGTCGATGTTATTGGATATAAAATTTGTTAAACTGAGACATGCTGATGTAGTGTTAGAATTATTTTCAAAACCATATTGTTCTTCATGTGAAATGCTGTTATTTGTAAAAAATAAATTAAGGCGGCGTTTGATGATTATTTCAAAAAATTTTGACAAAGCGTTTAGTACAGAAATCGGTCGGTAGTTTGTTGGATTTGTAGTTGAACCTGATTTGTATATAGGGGTTACTATTGCTATTTTGAGACTTTTAGGAAAAACAGAATTTTGAATTGCATTATTTACTAATTTTACTAATAATGGTGATAATTGAGATGAGAATTTTTTAATGAATTTAGAGGAGATATTGTCATGGCCCGTTGCAGCTGACGACTTTAGTTCATCAATTATTTGTTTGATTTCTTCTTCATTTGTTAAATCTAGACAGAAATTGTTGAAGATAGTTCTTCTTGTACTATTTATATATGTAAAATCTATTTGGAAAGGAGAGATATTTATTTCGTCAGTTACATTCACAAAAAAGGAGTTCATTTTGTTAGCTATGTTGCTTTCATCACTGATAGTTTCATTATTAAAGTCTAAGGACTTAATAATTGTGTTAGAAGTACACGAATCAGTGTTATGAATTATTCTTTTATAAAATTTCCACAACTTTTTAGAATTTGAAATTTCGGAGTGGATGTCATTTGAAAAATAGGTTTTTTTAGCTTCAAGAATCATTTGGCTAACTTCAAGTCTCATTTTTTTATATAAGTCAAGAATCCGTATATTATTTTTGTATTTACAAGAATACTTGTAATAAGAGTCTCTAATCTTTATTTTATTCAAAATTTCTTTCGTCATCCATTTCTTTTTTAATTTCCCCATTCTTACCTCGATCGTTTTAGTATACTTTATGATAATCTGCTGTAAATCGGCAACAAAAGGATCAAACTCGTCATAAGAATCAAGATTAGACCAAAAGCTATCTAATTTTATTTGGTCGTAATCCAAAACTGTTTTCTTTTCGGTTTTTTCTATGGTTAACGGTTTGAGATTCATATTAATGAGAAATATTTCATGATCTGAAAGAGGGGTACTCATTATCATAAAATTATATTTGAATTTAACCAAGTCGGTAACAAGGTGAAATTTGTCATTCAACATCTTATTATTTGTATACATAAAATTAAAGGAAATTCATTCTATTATTTTTTTTCTCAAAATATTGCTTCCTATATTTTTATTTCATTTGTAGTAATCATAATATAGTTTTGGTTAGAAATATGTATAGTATATATACCTCTTTAATTACAAAAATATTTTATTTTTAGTCATTTTATCATTAAATGCCACTGACTATAGGGAATATATCGGAAAAGAATCAGTATTTATGTTTCCTAAATAAAACTTATTAACCTCAAAACTTTTTATTAAACATGGTTTGTGCTTTATCGTAAGAAGTCGATTTCAGTACGTAAATTACTATTCCTTTCAAAACTTTAAAATTGGCTTTAATCTGAATTATAATCAAAAATCATTTTCGGTTAGAAGTTTTGAGGAAAAATTATTAACTGCTAAAGATGGTAAACCAGTGCTTGCTCTACTAATAACAACAACTTTGAGAAGTAGATGTAAACAATTTTGACTGTCGAAATTAGCAAAAATTTCAACAGAAAAAGAAAAGCCAAAGCAAACTGATGCTTTCTTTTATAGTGCTTCCCCAGTTGAAAATTCCACGCCCCGTCACTGATATATATATATATATATATATATATGTATTATAATAAAAATAAATAAATTACACTATACTTAGATAGTAGTTATACTCGTAAGTGAAAACAGATTAAGATGTTTAATAATGATTTGATACTTAAGGTAAATTAAATATTAAATTTATGCAATATTTCTTAATTCTTTACCAATGAATTTAAACTGTAATTTTTTCTTTGTTAAATCAAAATTCTTGGCAAATTCTGTTTATTTATCATTAAAAATTGATTATTTTTCAAAATATTGTTAAATTTATTTTAGGTACAATTGCTGATATATATAAAAATTAAAATCAGAAATGAGTACAATAAAAAATGTATAGTACGTATACGCATGAAAAGGATGTTTTTATATTTTTATAAATAACATAAGTACATAGTTACGTATATATATATATATATATATATATATATATATATATATATATATATACTGATATACGTAAGTAATTATTATTTATTATCATTGATTGGAACGATATAATTTTATTTTTGTTTGGTAATTGACCATACAATTTTTTATTATTCAAAACATGAAAGCTTCAAATTATGAGAACAAATATTTTATGGTGAAATTATACTAAATACTTACATTTGATAAATTTCAAAGAAAAATTGGATACGAATTTAAATTATTTTGGTTGAGGATATGATATACATACCTGGAATTTTTGTGTTTCAGAGTTATGTAAATTTAAACACAATTTTAAATTATTTATATAAGAATTTTTTAATACTCTTGTATAATTTTAATGTATATCGTATAGGAAAATTTTTTTTCCTAATTTTTTAAAAAATAAAACGTTCAAAATATAAATATTAATTATTTTATTAGTTATTAGTTTTATTATTAGTTATTTAGTTAGTTATATACAGCTTGAAACAATAAATTATGTAAGGCAGTCAATGGTAGGAACAGTCATCGTATGGCGCATGTAGCGCTACGTGGAACGTAATTGATCCACGTAGTACTATATTCGGTAACCATAACCGAGTGCGTATTTCCACCATTGATTGCTCAGCTCAATTACATAAACGGTATGTAAAAAGGTGTGGAACTTTATTCCTTTTTAACATTCTAATAGAACAGTATTGTTTGTATTCTGTTTCTGTCACAGATGACTTTATTTCTAACAAATTATTAACTAAAAGAAATTTCGTTTTATGTTGACTTGTTATATTTATGGTGACTTCCAAAATGCAGTAAAAAAAAAAGTTTTAATACAGTTTAAATACAGTTCAACTCCCGTTTAAAGCTTTTATAACCACTTCAATGTCAAATTAAAACTAAAGCTTTTACTACATTTTGGAATACTATTTTAAAAATAAAATACATATATAAATTTACATTCACTTCGACGTTTAAATTATAGTTCTGTGTTTTTGTAATATCAAACGGCAATATTAATAATAATAATTTTGAAAATGAATGTTTTTATTAATATATTAGCCAATAACTTAATTAATTTAAATAACGATTGTAATAACTATTGTAATTTTAACGAGTGAAATAACTATTGCTAAACTTGAATTTAAAGTATTTTATTTTTCCTTTCATCAAAATTAATATTGCCAAACCTCCATTGATCAGCATATATTTTCGGCGGAAAAATACATTTTATTAACTTATTTTGCTACAATTTGGCATACAACTTATTTTCTCGTCCAAAACTAATGCTAACCTATAATTTAATTGGGTCTGGCAACTTTCCCTATGACATGTATACAAAAGGTAGTCTAAATTTTATCGCAACACACTCTGCTCTTATTTTACGTTTCTACTACGTATTTTAAACATTTTGGAATAAGTCTACAAAGTCAAGAGCTTTTGAAATACACTTTGGAAGATGCTACATTGTAGATTATACGGTTTTACTGCATTTTGAAATTCACGGAATCTTAACAACTTTTGTACCTCTCTTGGAACTCTTGAATATGCGTTAAAACGCTCATACTCCCGGTTTTGCTTTACGGTCTGGAGGAGAAGATATAATGCCGAACTCTATGAGCTAAAAGTAAATTTAATAAAAAAAGCGAAAATTAAAGTCCAGAGACTACAGTGCTTCGGACACCTAAAACGGATGGAAGAAAATGCTCCAGCCAAGAGAGTCTTCGAATCCAAACCCGAAGGTACAAGACGTCGGGGCAGACTAAACCTTCGTTGGAGAAACGAAGTATCGGTGGATTTAAACCAATTTTGAATCTTCAACTTAAGAGAATCCGCCCGTGACCGGCAAAAATGGAGGACGTTGATGAGTCAGGCTCAGGATCTACCTGGTCTGTTGTCCACCTAAGTAAGTAACCTTAGCAACTCTAAAACCGTTAATATTGGCGTGCCATAGGATTCGGTTCTTGGCCCAATTTTGTTTCTGATTTTTTTAAATTCTTTATTACAACAAAGCTTCAAAGGTAAACTGACTGCATTTGCTGATGATAAATGTTTTTCTTATGACGAAAAAAGTCTTTTTGGTATTATATGTGATATAAACTATAACTTAGACCTAATTAGGAAATGGTTTTCTATTCATAAACTTATTATTAGTTCTAAAACGAAGCTCATCTTCCAGTCATCTTACTGCTCTAAGTTTCCAAGCAGTTTGAATTTTTGAATAATTCTTTCTTCTCTGAATCAAATTCGTGTAATAGCTACTGTTTTGTAGTAGAAACTGTAGATTCATTTAAGTATTTAGCTTTAATTTTGGATAGTTGAAAGACTTAACTGGTCTAACCACACTATTTCATTAAAAAATTATTGCAGTAAGATAATATGGTATCTTTACCAATTGAATTTGTACTGTTTATCTCACATCATTAAAACTATTTATCATGCTCTGTTTAATTCTAAGCTTCTCTATGGCTTGTCTTGTTGAGGTGGTACTTATATGAATAAATTTTACAAAAACATGCAATTAGGATGATCTGTGGTAAGAACCGTTGTTGTCCTAGTTTACCTCATTTTGTGAAATTAAATATTCTGCCTCTTAGACATCTTTTTTTTTTTTAAACACTAAATCTAAACTACACTAACACTAAATCACTATATATTTTATTAGATCAGGCTATCTATCTCAACGTTTAATTTTAAATTATAATCTTAGAATCAATCATTTAAATCTTGTTATCGCGCCTAGAGCACGCACAACCCATTTTTGTCATTTTTACAATATCCTTGCTCCTAGACTTTATAATTTATTACCACTGAATATTGGAGCTGAACGAAGGTTGAATTCTTTTACAAAGATTCTAAAAATTTGGATGTTTCAATTTGAGATGTCGCAAATTGAACATTTTTTGTATATAAATCAATAACTCGAGCCAATTATCCTCATTGATCATTCATTGATTTACCAGGTAGCTTTATAGCATTAGTTATATCTTATTCTAATCTATATATTATTTTTATATATAATTTCTAATATTTTGATTTGAGATTAAAAATTATTTCATTTAATTCACTATTATAATATTTTTTTCATGGAATTTTTAGTTTTGTTGACTTATAAATATGTATAGTTAAGTATCTGATTGTCATTTTGGCTACTAACTATTTTTTATACTTATATTTTTATATATAGTTATTCTATTTTACTGTTTTAGCTTATACTTTTTTGTTAATTTATTTGCTATTTTAATTTTTAATGATTATCTACTCATTAAGTTTTTTCTTGATTTTATTTTTGAATTAATTTTATATGTTTATAATAACTTTTTCAATTTAAAAGAAAAAAAAATTTCTTGTTTTATATTCAATTGAACCCCCCCAACTCTAATTTAATTATTGATTTTTTTTAAATTACTAGTTCTAGCAAAAACTATATCCTATTCATATAAATGCTGGATCTTAAAACAATTCCTTATTATTTATACATACGTAAGCACAGACGCGGCTCGTCCTAATGGACTACCTTAGCTAAGCAGTAATACGCATCGAAAAATCTCAAAAACCTGTCTTATAATTCATCAACAAACTAAACTTACTAAATTTTTCTGTGAAATTATTTTATTTTTATTATTTAGAATTTCCATACATATTACTCTTATAGTTTTTATTTTTTCTTATTCTTCTACAAATAAATATTCATCGCCGAACACATATACCGAAATTCATAAACAAATAAAAAAAATCTATATATACCGACAAACATGTATAAATAATTCTTAATATTAAATTTACAGAAATAAAAATTATGCTGACAAACATGTATAAAAACAGTCATGGGCTAACCGCTGCTCGCCCAAAAAATACATTGTTTTTTGAAAAATGAAGTTATCATTTGTTTTAGTTTTTCAATGTAACTAGTTGGGCTGAAGTAATTTTGCCCGTACAATAAGCATTTGCATTTGCATACACATACATTTTTTGTTACTTTATTTATTTTTCTTTTTATTGTACAGAATATAATGCCGGCATACAAAAGTATTTTTTTCGTTTAGTGTTAGTGTATTCTAGTGTGCGTTAGGGCCAGTTTTCAGGTGAGTATACTTAAGTTACACTTAAGTTTAAGTATCATTCGGAACTTAAGCTTCACTTAAAAAAAATTTAGTTTTCTAGTTAAAACTTAAGTGTTGATTTTCAGCTGTCATTTTCGGTTATTTGCAATGGCAGCACTTGTTAAAATGCAATATACAAGTGACAAATAAAGTGTAACCGTAAAAAACAAGCTGACAATTGTCAAATCTATATGTCAAAATTTTAAGTGTAGCTTAAGCGGTCATTTTGCCAAGCTTAAGTGCCACTTACGTATTGTTTTAAGTACCAACTGCAAAACACAATTTTTGATTTAAGTGTAGCTTAAGTTTGATTTGATACTTAAGTGTTCACCTAAAAACTGGCCCTCAGTGTTGTTATACACATGAGTTTTTTTTTGTTTTTAAAATTGATGAGATATTGATGAAAAAATGTACTAAGGTCCCGTAGTGTGCAAATACAAAAAATTGCTATCATATTATCATTCTAAATACTATTTATGTATTGTGGAATGATATATTATTATGTATGAGGTGAGCCATTATCATATTTAAAAGAAATAGAAATAGAAAGAAATTAAGAGTTTTGTTTGATGTAATTTATTATGTCAATAATAAAGAATACTCCTTATTAACTTTTTTATTCTTAGAAAATTTCATATCTAGTTGCTAGTAATAATAAATATGTCCATATATAATTTAATTAATAGGGTCATATGGGTAATGCTTTGATGAATTTTAAATAATAACAATCACTATATACATCCTTATTCCTTATGCATTATTAAAAGAGAAGTTTTGTATATTTTTTGTCTAAAGAAAATTAAGATTTAAGAATATTTGTTTTTATTTTAAGCGCCAAGTAGTACGATATAAATTTTAGATTTGCAAAAGTAAGGTGTGTTTTTTAAATTTAAAATTTTCAAATAAAAAATGCAAAAATGCAAATAAAAACGGAGTAATTGAGAACGCTTGGCTGGATTTTTGTTATTATTTTCATATTTCATATACATAGGTAAATATATTTTTTAATTTTAATTATTATATTATATTTGATATATAGTTTGTTTATGGTTCAATAAATAATAATGAATCACATAGATTACTTATTGGAAAATTCTTTTAAATTTTCAACATTAGTTGAAAAAACTGATATTAAGATCTTAGAAAATGAAACAGGCAACTCAACAAGGAATTTTAAAAAAGATTGGTTTACTAAAAAACTAATTCTTTGTTTTTTTTTTTAGTTTTATTTGGAAACAACAATGTTTGGACTCGTGAGGGCTACAGAGATTTAAAACATCTCTCTGAGTACATAAAAAAACATGGATTCATGAAAGTCAGCACTTGAAATGTATGTTAGATTTTAAAATATTTAACACAACAAACATTATGAGTGCTATTGACAGTGGTTATGCTGCGTCAATTCGCAGGCATAAAGAAACCGTTCAAAAAAATCGGATGATCCTTAACAGTAATTATATTTTAAAATTCCGTGGCACACATAATTTGGATCTCAGAGGGCATAATTAAAAAGTTAATTCGGTCAATTCTGAAATTTTTCTTGTATTAGTTTCTTATACTAGAGAACTCGATTCTGTTTTAAGAATAAATTAATCTATAAATAAAACTCATTGCGAAAACCTGTGATGGAGCTGCTGTAATAAGTGGTAGTGAATGAGATGTACAAACAATTTTAAGGTGTGATTATCCATCATGCTCATTTTGTTTACAGTTATGCCCATATGTTCACACTAGTCTTAAAAACAGCTTCTTGTTCTATTAGATAAATATGATTTTTTTTGCAAACCTTTCCGGACTTCTACATTTTTTTATGCTTCTTCTAACCGGAAAACTTTACTTTTGGACATTTGTCCCCAAAAAAAACCCTGCAAAATTGGGGTACCCAAAATTGTAGCAACTCGTCGGAATTTTAAATCACGGGTAGTACAATCGATTTTTGAAAGTAAAGGTAGTATCATTCAAGCATTAGAATTAATTCCACTAGAAAGATGGGATAATATTACAATAAAAAAATCTAGTGGACTTTTAAGACTCTTAAATGATGAAGAGTTTAATTATTTTTTAGATCTATTTTACAAAGTTTTCGTGGAAGTTGATATGTCTTATAAAGTTTTCCAATCTCATAACTGTACCGGTGGTTAACTGTACCGGTGTTTAAGAAAAAATTCATAAATTCACTTGTTCAATAAATTGAACCCGAAATAATATAAAATTTATTTCGACGCAAGAATGTAATATAGATCCAACAAAAAGAATTCGCACTTCTAATCGGGGTCTTGATATAATTTCGGTTGAATTGTGCGCGAATGCCTGACGTTTGTCTGTCTCCCAAACATGCTTAACGTTAGGGAAACTGGACACTGAATTCCAGATAATGTTTTGAATGTATGTGTAGTACCTCAGTGTAAAGTGGAAACCAGCACAAACTTTTTTTCCTTTTTTTAAATGAGCTCAAGTTAGCCCATCTAAAATTTTGTACCACCAGCCGCCACTGAGTAAGCATTTATATGAGATTTTTAAATTTGTATCTTAATTTTAAATTTGTAATTTTAACTCTGTAAAGGATATATGTTTGATGTCTATTGTATGAAAAAAAAAGTTATTATTATATTATTTTATTTGTTACTAATAATTAAAATAATAAATGTAAAGGACAAATATCTTTTAATATAACTACATAAATAAAAATGCTGACACATAAATAAATTTGACGTGCGGGTTTCTATCAAAATTCATAAACATCAAAACCATAAAAACAAAATCCGCAAAGAACAAACACCGTTAATTATTACATCTGTAAAAACACAACCCGTACACAACAATCCACGACAATATATATCATTAATCGATTCCGAGATTATCGAAGTTTTACAAACGGATATTTAAGGGCACACTACAGGGAAAATTTGGAAAAAGCCTATACCAACAAAATATTTAACAAAACATAAAAGAATTGTTTTTATTTATTTTACAAAGTTAAATCTATTATCATAGAAAATCCCGATTTTTCACGAATTTTTATTTTGAATTTTTATATGTAGTTAAGTATAAGTACCTAATTTAATTTTTGTAATAATAATTTATAAGATAACAGAATACTTATGCCTTTTAATTAATATTTTTTTCAGTTATACTCAATTTTTAATCGTCACGAATTTTCGCTTCAGTATTTTCTAACAACACAAAAATTACACAAAAAATTAATCGAAAATTTAAATGTGTCCCATAATTGTTAAGTTTTTGTTAGATATGGAAATAAAATATTAAAAAAATAATAGTATAAACTAAGTATAATAAAATATTTCTAAAAACTTACACTGCCCCATGTTTTTTCACAGCAAATACATGTATATACAAATTATGTAACAGTGCGGAAAGTTTAATACCAGAATTTACATAAACTTTACAGAATTTGTTTTTTACGGATTTTCTTTTCGCGGATCTCATTTTTATGGAATTTAATACGCCCTTAACCCCAAAACATTGCTTTTCTTTAACTTGCAATGTTATTTATTTATTTATTTTATTGGGTGATGTAGGGGTCAAAATAAATTTTTATTAAGACTAAAAAGGAGAAAATAAATTAGGTAGTTCAAGGTCTGTTAAAAAATGCTATGTGTGTAATTCTGACATTTGACTTCAGGCGGGATAAAATGTTTGTATACGAAAAAAGCAAATATATGAACTTGCAATGAATAAAAGCAAGGAGCTTAAATTTAAACTATGTGCTGATATTTTAAACAGTTATCAGGATTGACGCTCCTTGATTTTATTCATGGCAAGTTCATATATTTACTTTTTTCGTACAAACATTTTATTTAACATTATTTTTTCCTGCCTGAAGTCAAATGTTAGAATTACACACATAGCATTTTTTAACAGACCTTGAACTACATAATTTATTTTCTTCTTTTTAGTGCATTTAAAGTTGTTACCAAAACTGTGTAATCCTTGGAAAAAGCAAGTTTTAAAAAGTTTTCTTTTTTTTATTTACAATTACTTTACAACATCAAAAATTACGTATATATATATATATATGTATAACTTAGTTGTACAAAATGAAAAAACAAAAAAATTAAACATTTAAATTATAAAGTATATAGTTACTTAAGTAATTCTTTTTAATTTTAATTTTAAACTTTTTCTAAAATTGCTAATAAAATTTTTAACTTTGTTTTTGATAATATTTCATGTTTTTACTATTTTTAATTGGTAAATATTAGTAGTTAATCCAGTGAAAAAAACATACATTGAAATTTTTAATCAAAATAAAAAATGTTCTTATAGCTTTATTCTTAACTACGATAGCATCTAAAATCAAGTTATATGAGTCTTTCGTGTAATATGAGCCCATCTAATCAACCGAAATGTAATTTGTGAACTGAGATTTGTTAAGTATTTTGATGGGAATCTAACCCAAAAAGAAGGAACCTCTCTCAAAAAATGTAATTAATAAATTAGATGCTATATAATTAAGTATTACTTATAAGTAAAAAACAATAATAATAAATACATAGATATAGTTATTTCTCATTCCGGACCAATTTTAGGTAGAAGAGATTGAATCACTTGTAAATAATAAGTGTTACTTATGACCAAAACTTGAAAAATATAAAACAAATGACAGCAACTATATATGAAACTTATAATTATTACGATATGATACATCTAAAATCTAACAAATTAAATAGAAAATAATATTAAATAGCCATTCATTGTTTAAAAAAGTACAGAAAGACTGTCATTTATTAATAAAATCGTTTTAAAATTTAGAAGATTGTAAACATTATAATATTAAAATTATTTCTGTCAAATTTAATATTTATTGTCCCCATTATAGTAATCTCTGCAATATTCTAAAATAATTCCACACGTTTATAAAATTCACAGTTACTTAAGCCTTGAAGTAAATTTCCCTCAATAACTCTAATAAAAATCCCTTTTAAGAAAACGTAACCTTTTTATTTTTATTAGTTTTCTTTTTAGACAAATATGGTTTAAGTTTATGTGCTAATCAATAAAATTGTTATACGAATATTACACAAAATAAATTACTGTAAAAAGAGATAGCTGGGAGAAGAACATTTTTTTAGAACACTTAAGTTCGAGGTGTTTTGTTCTTGTAACTCTGTAAACAAATAAAAAATAACGTTGTTTTGACCAACTTTAGGAACTGCGAATTTTATACAGTTATAAAATATTTTGGATTTTATTTGTTTTATAATATTCTACATTTTTTAGTTGTAACTTGGTTGAATTCGGAATTGAAACGTTAAGATATGTATATAATATATATGTTTGTTATTTGTAACTTTTTAATTAAGTAGTATATTTAATCAAAATAATTTTTGTACTATCGTATTTAATATCGAACTAATGTTATGACGTAATAACTATATGTAGTGTCTATCAGACACAAATCGAATGTTAAAATTTCTAATAGACGAAATTATATGGCTTTTTACCCAACTTTACAGTTGTCACTTCAATAATCACATGTATACCCTCAGTTTCTGTTCTTTAAACTTTTATGTCGACATTAAAAACAAAAACTTCTAGTGTGATGGGTTTTTTTTTTATTAAAATGAGAGATAATATTTTGTCTGTCGTATGTAAAAGCTTTCATTAAACTGATTTGAAATAAATAAAAAATTCAATTGATATCGGATTAGTTAAATAGATTGGTGTAATCGAACCTAACTATATGTTTTCTTTTCAATGAATCTATGTGACCTGAGTGTAAGGGTTATTTATTATACATCATGAAAATATTATATCTTTGTATTCTTCAAAAACTTAACTTTCTATGTGTTTTGTATTTCTGATATAGTTTTTCTGTTTCTCTTAAAATTGTATCTCAATTATTGTTGACTTTTCATCGTTGATCTCAGAAAATATAGTTTAAAAAAAAGTGTTCGCATTATAACTACTTAATCATAGTTAAGTTTGACGTTTTCTTAAAAAAAAAAATATACTTATAGAGCATATTTTTGAAAATAAAAAACATAGTTATGAGTCCAAAAATTAATAATTGACTGAATAAATTTTTTAATAATTTTTTAATTAAAAAAAATTTAGAATCTATTTTAATTGTAAATGTTATCAATATTTTGTTAGGGTATGTAGGTACGTGTTTATTTTAATAAATTTTATTTACATTTTTATTTGTTGGAAACTTCAAAAATATCGTTTTCAGTATTGCACAAAAAAAAAGAAATACGATAAAAATTACGATATAGCATAAAAGCAAGGTTTTGAAGTGAATGTGAATTTAACATAATTTAAGTATTGCTTATTTTTAACTAGAGTTACAACAAGTATGATTAGTTTTATATAAAAAAAAAAACTTAAACTATGTTTATATACTATGGTTACGGATTTAATCATAGTTAACTCTTTAAATGCGATCATAGCATTGAATCGAAATTCTAACTTCAATATTTCCTTTTTGTTTTTTTTAATAATTTGTTTTAAAAGACATAACAAACTTAAAATAAGTGTTACTATATGTATTCGAAAATTAATATATATATTTAACTAAGTACTTATTATTTTACAGAAAAAAGAAAAATAGAAGGGAGATAAAAATAGAATTATTTTTCGTCCTTGGCCATTTATTTCAATCATGAATGTATTCATATAGCACGTACACTATCTACATTTTGTATATTGATATTCAAATTAGAATAAAAATGTTTTTTTTTGTTTGAATTATATTTGAAATGTTTCACAACACGTTATTTGCACATCGTAAATTCATTACTATTTGTGTTATTAACAAAATGTAAGCGACAAAATATGAAGACAAAATAAAACCAAGTTGAGTATGAAGAGAGTATTTGAGGTTATTAATTTAGTTAGGTAGTCAGTCATGTTCTTTAAATAATTCCTTTTATATTCACACGTTCTAAAAATACTTGCATTTTAATTGTGCTTGTATGAGTTAAAGTATTTTTATCTATTTGCAATGAAATTAGTACTTATATAGAATTTAAAATCCTTGAAAGAAACTTTAAAACTGTCCCAGATTGTTCATTTATTAATTCAATAATGTTTGGTTGTGATTATTATGACTTATATAAGTAACCATTGGTTTCTACATTTTCAGATTTCAGGCAAAAAAATTTCTCTATTTAGAAATTGGAATTTGCTGAAAATCTGTCGCATACATTTGATTATATAATATAATAATTTCAAATAATGGTTGGAAGTTTCTTTGGCTTTTTAATGGTTAGTATTTTCAGGGATTCCGTATAGAGTATACTCTTTTCAATTTTATAATTTTCAGTGAAAATTTGTAAAGAACAGTGAAATTTTAAAATAAATTTACTGTTTGTTTTTTGAATTTAAAAATTATTCATGATTTATTTCAGGCTATTTTATACCTATACATGTAGATAATATATTAGCTATTCCCTAGATAGTCTTATTCTGGTCTAGTAGTGGTATTGATTGAAATATTTTTGTTAGAAAAGTTTTTTTTTTCATCTTAACTGAATTTATTGAATCTTTCAAAACGGACATATGACAATAATTTATAACAATAGTGACCTTTAAATGGCTTATTCAAATCTTAAAATAAAAAAGGTTGGAAGGTCTACATTTTTCCAGTTCTTCTGTAACTAACCATGGGCACATTAAAATTTTTATGTAGTTTAATATTTCTCAGGTACCAAGGGTTATGGTACGTAAAATTTTTGATTGCATCCTTTGAATTATTTCGATGTTACTATTAAAAGCAGTTCTCCATAACTGACATCCATCGGACCGGATTGGTTTTAGAATGGTTTTATATAGCAACACTTTGTGCTCCAGATCTAGTGTAGGATTTTTGCCATTAAACCAATAAATGCCTGTTCGTCTTGAATTTTAGTTACTCTTTTTTGCGGTGATGTGCTATTTCCAGGTGTATTTCCAGGTATTTAACCTCGTTAGCTTGCGGAATAGTTATCCCATTTATATCAATTGATGCGAATAATCCTTTCTTTAACGAAAAAGTTACATGTACACTTTTACTCGTATTGATCTTCATTTTCCACTTATAGAGCCATTCGTATATCTGCTGCAAATGTTCTTGCACATTTGTACATGCTGTATTTGAAATTGGTTGGCAGCTTAAAATTGCATTAGTATCGTCTGCGAAGGTGGACGTTAATAAAGTTACGGTTAAGAGTGTAATGTGTTCCTGTTTTCCGGTAGATCAGATGTATAGGTACTAGATATAAAAGTGGTCCTAGTACATTATCTTGTAAGATACCAGCAATCATTTCATGTTCTTCTGTTACATAGGATTTGAATCTAACTCTGAAACGTCTATTGATTATATAAGAATTTAGTAATAGATGAGATTCAACTGGTAGCTTTTGTTGGTTGTATTTTATGGATTAATTCATTGTACCACACTTTGTAAAATGCCTGGCTGACATCCAAAAACACTACTGAACAGAATTTTTTGTCTTCAAATCCTCGTTTATTTGTGCAGCTATTCTATGTACCTGTTCAGTAGTGTTTATCATTCCATCGTTTATCATTTTATGTACTATAATTTTTTCAAATACTTTTGACAGCATAGTCAATAAACAGATGGGTTAGACAAGTAACATTATTTGATTCTTTTGGTAACTAAAAAAAATCGTTTTTGTCTGTTTGTCTAAATTTTTTTTTTTTTCTATTAATATTAGTATAACTCCCATGTGCCTTCCAAACTTTCTCCTTTGTCAGTGCTTGTATAATAAAAATTAATTAAGTATATATAGTTATACATTATTAAAATGAAATTATAAATTGATATCACTTGTGGATAACACGTGGATAAGTTCCAAGATTGCCATAAAGTTACATAGATATGTTGACAATAATTTGTCATTCAGGCTGCAGTTGAAGGAACTTTTTTACTACAATTTTTAATTTTTTTATTTCAGATTTTATCGTATATTTTTCATTTATCTTATGTGATATCTCATTTCTAATCCTGATAGAATTCTTATTAATATTTTAAGTATATATATATATATTGAAGATTAACAACGGTAAAGTAATACCACCAAAGTATGATTTCTGTAATACCTTATTGATTTCATTTCCATTAATTATGCGTTCTCGAGGTGAATTTTGTTTTATCGTTAGATATCAAAAATGAAAAACCATTGTGAAAAATAAAAGAAAAAATAAAAAGTCATGCGTTGTTCAGATTTTGTAAATTGTATTTTAAAAAGATTGAATGTGCCTAAGAAAGGTATTATATTGTTATTAACATATAAGTTGAGCAAAAAAAATGTATATTCTTCTATACATTCAATAATAGTATAGAAAGTTATATTAGGTAGGGATCATACAAAAAATTTAATTCTTAAATTTTAAATATACATACTACAATGTGTTGATATTGGTACTTTATTTATATTCTAAAACTCTGCACATAAGAACATAAATAAATAGAGCAAATTGAAAAATTTATAGAATTAACTTTATTATATCCGTTAAATTGTATACCAGATGTCCTCAAAAAATAGTTTAGGTAGGTGGAAATGACAATTTCAGTTGCTTCTGATTGAATTAATTAGCATTTAATTGTGCCTTTTTGAGGCACAATTCAAACTATATGTTGTTGTTGGTTGTTTTGTTGAATAACTCACTCAAGGAACTATCAGGACTAGAGTTGCAGGGTGCAGTTGAGAAAGTTAATCAGATTATCAATTTTGATTCGCGCAATAATTTCTATATTGTTAGAGAAGAGCCAGACTTCTGTGACTTTTTGAAAATCTATAATGTTTTTTAAGATCTAAGGTAAAGTACAATTATCATATACTTATGGACTTACGTTTTTGTGTGTGCTCATGCGTACACTATCGAAATCCCTAGCAAGATAAAAAATAAAATAACGGAAATTTGTTTATAACCAGAGTATCTCGAATGTGGAATTTGCCAAACATGAACAATTGTATACTTATGTATATTCTAGACTTATCTGCATAAATTCAACACGAACATTATCTCCTTCGTTCGTAATTTTTCTTATATCATTTCACCTTTCTTTTACCCTTTCCCTCCTTATAAAAACAGATCAACCGGTAAATGTTTAATAACAAATAAAAAAAATGTTTTAACTATAAATAAAAAATAAATTAAAAATAGTTACTTATTAAACAATTTTGGCAATCCGCCATAAGTCAGATTTCGATCCCCGTTTTAGAAGTGACTGACGTGTACCATGTCTTTAACAAATTTTATGAAATTTACAAAAGCAGGTTTTTCTTATCCATGTTAAAGTTGTTGATGCTCGATTCTTGCAGCAAATATCTAACTCACTGTTACTTCATACCAAGAGACCATTACTTACAAATCAATTGGTATATAAGTATATATAAGTTGATGATTGTAAATTAAGTAATGACCAAAGAATGTTTAAAAATTTGAGACAATCATACTTAAATGATTACAAAATGTCGATGTACTGCCTGCTCTGTACTGCAACTCTCAATGGAACTTAACTTTTAGTTTTTTCAACGCTTTACCGGGTTAAAGAATATTTTTTTAGTTTTCATGTTATTACTATTTAATTTTCCATCAATTTTTAACCGTTGTTATTTAGTTTTTCATCGAACATTAGATTATTATTTGTTCTTATACACTCTTCATTGCTGTTTGTGTTATAAAATTGCTATTCAATATGTTGTTCAATACAAGGATAATAACACTAAATATACATATTACATTTTTTATTTGTTAATTAGTCTATCACTGTTTGTTTGTAAGGTAGTGTCGATATAATATTATGGCTATTCCACATTTAGAAAGATATTTTTTTATCATACTTAAGTTTTTCAGATAAAATTTGTTAGATAATTAAATGTTCATATATTAGTAGAAACTGAAATTTACAAAATTTGATACATTCGAATGTGATACATCAATGATTTTGATATATTAAATTTATATTTCTATGGTACAATTATTCTTTTTTCATTTTCTAAAAAATATTTTTTTTAAATTTTCAATCAAAAACAAAAATTAAGTTGCTTATTATTTAGTGTAGGAGACTAGGGTAACGAGAGTGATAATCTCACAGACTATTTGACACAATGTGATCTTGGGAGGTGAATTGTGTAATAAATAAAATATTGTTACATATTTTCAAAAACTCGCAAAGTTCTAACACTGATCGAATTTTCATAAACCGTTGCATAATTTGAAAATCTTCACTTCATACGTAAAAACTATATTTTTCAAGGGTAAAAGGGTCTTCTAAAATATAATCTAATAGCTTAAAATTGTTGTAAAAAATTGCGTTTTGTTAACAACAACGATTTATAGTAACTAATGTTGATATTATATATTAAGAAATATAAATGTATCTGCTTTGAAGATGTAGCAGGACAATTTCCTTATAATAATAATGTGAAAGTAAATATCTTTAAAAGCAATCAATGAAGTCTTGACATTCATAGACAAACCTTTTAATTCTATTTGCTTGTACATATTAGATTGAGCGAAATGTAGTGTTATCATCATCATTTGTCCTGTAACCGCATCCGCGGGGCATAGGGCAGAGATGTAGTGTTAGGTCTGAACTAAAAGTATTACTAATACGATCAAATAGACTTTTTAGCGTTGGCTTAATGAGTATATAATGCAAATGCACCAATTTCCGCCCCCTTAAGGAGAAGTTACTTTTAGGTTCGAAAGATAAGACAAGTACAATCTTTTTACAAGTCAAGCTATATTACAATAATTAGTAATTTATTTTACTACCAATTAAGTATAATTCAATTTTTCTGAAATAAATAATAAAATATTAAAAATAACAAAAAAAAATTTAATTGTACGTATTTCCGCTCGAGAATTTTTATCTGAGCTAATTCCGCCCATAAATATACCCAATTCCATCGTTTGAACCTATAAGCGAATAAAAAATTAAAAACATTGAATATTAAGTAGTTATACTATAATTTGTAATGAATAAATAGTATTTAAATAGAATTCAATATTGTAAGTAGAAATTCTTTATAAAACAGATAATTTTTTTTATAATAGGTATTTTAAAAATTCGATAATTCAGTATTCAACACAAAAACAAATCAATAATTTAAAAAATAAGATAAAAATTTAATCAAATTAAATATTATAAAAAGGCACATTATTAGCAGTTTTTTCTTCATTTAAACAAAGTTTCTTCGTCATTTCATTTTCTCCAGGCCAACAAAAAAAAAACTGTTTTAAATTGTGTTGGCAAATTTCTTTTAACGTCTTTCCTCCAGTTTCTTGATTATACGGTTTTCTTCAATTTTTTTATGAAATGGTGGTGATGTATTAATGGACTCATCTCGGGATCTCGGGATATCATTCGATCGATCGATATCATTATAATTTTCTATCCGAAGGTTGGCATCAATGTTATGTTATTTAAATATATGTCCATGCTTCTTAAATTATTTTCAGTTTAGCTTGATGGTCTGTAATATCATTTCAAATACCTTAATAAAATTTTGATAGCGAAATAAATTCAGAGATTGCTTCTACTTATAACAAACAAATAACTAATTGGTATTTTAAACATTAAAATATAGTTTTTTAAAATATAAGACAAGAAATAAAATTAATTTACTGAAAATAGTTTACAAATATTTAGTTCGCAATTAGGACACGTTGTACATATAACCAACACGCTTTTTCATACACATATTTATCGAAACTCAAAATTTAGTTGTAACAAAAAATACATATATGCGAACTTAAATATGTACTTAGGTCTAGTTTAGTTTGTTCAATTTCAATTTAAAATTTTCCAATTGCATCCTTGATTTGGGGTCGGAATCTTATTTTTGAAAATCTTCTAACTCTGCAATTTCTTTGTATTTTATGTTTTTTTCTAAATAGCTATTTTTACAAAAACAGGTATGCAACATTGGCTATGCATAAACATAATTAAGATAAATATTCTGGAAAAAGGGATATAACTATCCCCTAGAATATATTATTTTACAAAAAAGAAAAAAAATCCATTTTGTGTATAAATTAAATTTTACAACAAAAAATTATTAATATGGGCGAGAAGAATATATTACAGGACAAAGTTATGTGATGCAAAATGAATTCGGAGAAAAAAATTCAAAAAATTAGATTTTCAGAAATAACATTTTCAGAAAATAAGATTTCCAAAACTAAGATTTCATCACTATCCGTGAATCTTTATACCGGGTGTTCCAGAGCATGCATATCAGTTTTTAAGGAGGGAAGGAGCCGATATTTTAAAATTAAAAAAAATGTTTGTTAACTAAATCGAGGGTGCTCTATCGATTGATGGAATTTTCATCTTCCGGAAAAGACCGTAAATCGGTTTTTAAGACCAAAACCCACGGAAATTGGCCGAAATCGAGATTTTCAAATGGGAAGGGTACTTTTTTATGTAAATTCGGATTCTACGTCAAAAAATAAAAAACTTTTGTAATTTTTGTTTTCCAAAACTGAGATAAAAAATATGATAACATGAAAAACAAATTTATTTATAAAAAAAATTTTTTTTTTTATTTATATTTTTATTTTAATTTTATTGTTTAATTAATATATATATATAATAACTATTGTATAGACACAAGATTTTAAATATATGTATTAAATATATCGGTACATATTCTCAGAAAACTGCAATTTGAAGTTAAATTGCTCACTTAGTGTTGATATTTTACTCTCTAGTCTATAGTATTCAAGTTGGCGTTTCTATGAAGTTTCGAGGTTGAGTAATGAAAAGGAAGCTTAAACATCAATTTTAATATTTTGTTTTGTTTAATTTGAAGTTTTGATATGTTAGTCTTTGCGTAACCACCCCAGACTGGAGATCCGTACAGCTGAATAGGTTGAAAAATAGTTTTTATTAAAATTACTTAGGTTATTTTCTATGGATAAATTTGAGTCCCTGTTTATGAATGGATATAGTAAATCTATTTAATAATATGCCAGTTTAATTATTATGGTCTTAACAAAATAAAAAAAAAAATTAACATTTGAACCAATATTTTCTCTGAAACGGCTTCTTAGTTTTTATCAATAACTAATTTATTATTATGAAAACAAATTTGCATTGTTTTGTATTATAAGGAGAAGATAAAATATTTATTTTTATTATAAAAGGAAATTATAAAATAAAAAGCTAGTTAGGACTTATTGTATTTAACAAAAAGTAGTTTGGGCAGAATAATGTGCGTGGGCAGTGCCAGTTATAGATACCAGTTTACGTTATGTATTTAAAGTAATTTTAAGTTTAGTTATATTTGTGTGTTTGTACGAATATGTAATCATTGCTCATAGACTCTAAAATCTTACATATTGCGGCAATATTATTTTCGTTACTTATAAGTATGTAAAAAAAAGTTGTAATTCAAAAATCTCATTTTTCCGAAGTACTTAACTCTGAATATTACCATTTTGGATTGTCGTGACCCTATTCTATATATTAAATACAAAACAAAAGAATTCTTTTAAAATTCTGAATCAAAATATTGTAAAAACCTTTGATGTTCTTTTATGGTGATGCTTAAGTATTCAGTATTTTCATTTTCTATTAACTGTGTGAAATTTTTGTCCTCATATTTGTTTTAATTTTTTGCTTTTATTTTTATTCAAAATAATTTACTTTTGAATACGTATTTGAATTTTTATTTTACCATTTTCTTTTGTACCCCGTTTCAATTGTGAAATTTTTGATATTGAATCTTATTTTATTTCAAATTAAATGATACATACATATACATTATTTCATATATATATATATACGTAGAAATTTGGGAGCAGCAATAAACATATTTTAATTTAAGTCTCAGTTCCAGGGACATTTCTTTGTTAATTGTATTTTTTTAAAGGTTTAAATGTTAAAATTGTTTATTTTTTTTATAAAGGATATTTTGTTTAAATTTTTTTTATAACATTGCTTACAGATTTTTCATTAAACACATTTTATTTTTATAATTTCTGAGAATTGCTTTCAACAGGTAATGCGCATTTGAAAATATATGTAATATATTATATAGGAATGAACAATTTAGTAAAAATTTTATGTTAAATTAATTAAAAAAATTGGGTATCATGTTTTGTATTCATAAATGTACATTAAATTATTGTTTTTGAAATATGTGATTAGCAAGCAACTCGTTCTGTCCGATTTAAAATGTCTGTAATCGATCTTTGGAAATTATTTGCATCAAAATTGAAATTTTGTAAAAACTTAACAATAAATTCTTCTTATCAGGTCATGTATATGTGTATGTATTTTTATAATCCATAGTTTTTTATACTTTTGCGTTTCTAAGAATTCACATTTTATTTTCCTTTTATGCTTTGTTTTTCGAAAATATATTGATAATTTAAAATTTTTTTATCCTCGGTATACGTATTGAAAAAACAATAAGACGATTGGAGAAAAATCTATTTTGATAATAATAAAAATGAAGAAAATATAACTGACACCCACTTAACACCTTATATAAGAATTTCTCATTACAGTGTGAGAAATAGGACTAAACATCATTTTTATTTACATTTATATATATATATACGTGTATATTTATGTATAGGGTACATAAAAAATAATACTCAGTTAGTATTTCTTATATATGTTTTGTTCATTATCATTTGGTTATTTTTTTAACTTCCTTTGGTTGTATAGGGCTTCGATATAGCTCGCATATTTTGGTTCTTATATTAATTATTTTCTCATAGATTATTTTATTAGTCTATTGTTGCTATTCTACTCAATCTATTTGACGTTTCATATTGTTTATTTGAACTCGCCACTCGCCGTTCAATTGCATTTTTTTCCATTCTACCAATTAGCCTCTCTATAACATCTGTCCGTTTTGTTATTAATTTTTTTTTTCTTTATTTCTTTCGAATTAAATATAAATCCTTACTTACTCTTTTTCGCTCACGATGTTGGCTTGTAATTTAACAAACAATAGAAACAAATAATATAAACTGATTGCATGTGGTACTTATAGTAACTACAGAGAATTATTTTTAAATATTTCTGTCCGATAAGGGGTAGTAATCTGAATTCTAATCAGGACATCCCAGTTTCGAACGTCAATTAGAGAATGCATAGTGTAGCAAGTGTTTTCAATTATTCTTTGAAATTGGAAATCAATTTGGTTATTGATAAAATAAAATTGAAAAATATCAGAATGAAATTCTACAATAGTTGAAGTTTTCGATACTTTTTTTTCATTTATAATATTTTATTAAATATTAGATTTCATTACAATTATAGTAAATTAATTACAGCTATAATTCAAAAATAAAAAATAAGCAAATGTAATAATATGTAGTAAAAAATTAAAAGCATCTATAGAATTCAAAATTTCAATATAATAAAATATTAAAAGAAATATTAGTTATATTGCAAAAGCAAGTTTCGAATGGTCCATCACATGAAATAAACAATTTAAATTATTCAATATTTGTGGAGTAAACAAATTATATATTTAAATTATATAGTTTATACAAAACACAAAATCAAAAAAGTCAAAAATTATTGAATGAAGTTTCAGACAGAAATATTCTGTGTGAAATTTTTCATCTCGTACTCTTAGGTATACATTTGACATCAATGTCTACATAAATCGCAAATTTTCTTAATGAAAAAAAAAAAAAAAATCTGTTAAAATCGAAGTTTTTTGTTCTTTAACGAATTTAATGGATTAAGGAACGGATTTCGTCCATGACGTGTTTTCAATAGTTTAACATCAAAGAAACACCAATTTTTGAGATAGAACAAATTTTCTAGACTAAACCAATTTGTATAATACATTCAAAACAAATTCAAGCGAATTTACCTGAGTTTATATTTTGTAGTCTAATATTTCTTAAGCAAAAATTAATCAAACCTAAATTAAAATAATAATTTGTCACTTTATTTTTGGACAATACTATGAATGTATTTCTAAATTTAAATGTGAATATGAATACAAATGTACTACTTAGTACCACCCACATTCTCATTGAGATTTTATAAAAAAAAAATAATAATATTGAAAACTTTTTTTTATGTAATTTTATTATTAAAAAAAAGGACTTTAATTATTTTAAGAAAAAAAAAGAAAAAAATAGAAAAAATTTCATGGAATATTCCTTTATTAGTATGTATAGCAATGCTAATTTTTTTATCGTAGAATTAAGGAAAACTTCACTAAATTTTTTTTTTAAAATTATTTTACATGACTAAATTTTTAGGTTACTGCTTAAAAATAGATTTTGATGAGGTTGATTTAAAGTTGAAGAGTTGATTAATTATTCATTGAAAATTTATATTTATTTTCTTTATTTCGAATAAAAATTATTCAGTTTTATAGAATTTATTCTTTCCAAATTGTATTCTTAAGAAATTATATTGTTATTGAATTATAAGAGTTTGATGTTAATTTATCGTTGTAACTACTAGTTCTAGCTAGAATATTGATTATTTATTTTTGGTCTTAAATAATAATGAATTATTAAATGGATTTAAAAGAATACAGAAATTATGTTTTTTTTTAATTTAAGTAGTTAACAAGTTTTTATAAAAAAAAAACAAAAATTAAGTAACTAACTAACATTGTTTTTTTCAATTTCATTTGTAATATTTTATAAAAAAGTCAAGTTTTCTTTCACTATTTAATAAATTTTTATTGTTCAAATATTGATAATTGAAAGCAATATATTATTTTATTTTGTCAGTGTTTCCGGCTAACTAAAATCTTGTAAAAAATGTTATGCTTAGTACATAATAAAAATAGTATTTTTAAGTATAGTAACTATAATATATTTTATAGATGTTATTTATTGTATTCATTTAACTATTTATTTATCTATTACTTAACTTCAGTATATATATATATAAAAGAACAGTTATTTATTATCTCTTAATACAGAGTGTAGTTATTACAAATTTTAAATTTTTCATGCCAAATTTATTATTGTATTACTTCGTTATTAGAGTAATTAGGATATATTCAATGATAACGAGTATTACAATATACATATAATCATATTAGGTTGCCTCCCCTATTGATTTCGTTTACTATAGAGTATAGAAACAGTTTGAGAGATTTCGGAAACAGTGGATTTTCTTACGATCCCAACATAGATTTATTAAAAAATATTTCTTTCAATATAATATTTTTAAATTCTAATTCCAAGATTAAAATGTAAATAATAATTTGTTTTTTGTTTTTTGTATTAGTTAACTATAAGGTTGTTTTATTTTTTTTTTTTTGCACACTACCTAAATACTAGGAAAAAGAGTATTAAAAAACAATAACGAAACGGGGGATTTCTCAAAAGCAGGAGATTTTGAAACAGGGAATTTTCTTACAATCCCATATATAATATTCAATGGTTTTCCTTCCTATTTTTATAATAAACTCTATTACGATAAATTGTTGAGATCGTGTTTAATAAATATCTATCCATCGTCATCAATATAAATTGAGACATCTGTAATTTTTTGTTAGATAATATTCTTGTGGAAATCGTTTCCAATTGCTATATGATATGCCTCAAAGTATCGATGATAAATAGAATCTACCTTGTGACTCTGGCAATCATTATTTCAAGAGTTTGTAGAAATTATTACAATATTTGTGCTCTTAACATATTGAAATTTTGTTTTATATTTCAATATTATTATTTTTAGTTTGATTTAAATTTTGAAGTATATTTTTTAATTATTTCGCTTTTGTTCCACTACCAACCTTTATACTATACGTATCTTCTACTTTCTATTTTATTTAATTTTATATTTTTCTTTTTTATTGTAAATTTTAGTTATACCTAATATCCTGGAAATATTTATTCACTTACTTATATTATTTATGTTGTAGAGTCTAATAATCGACTCATTGCATACTGAGGACAATAATAGTCTTATATGGCTTGGTAGTTCTTAAAAATTAGTATGGAAAATTTAAAGATATACTCAATTAAGCTTCGCCATTCAGTACAGTTCTGTCCAGTACAATACACCTTGAACTTTTTCCTCAGTAGTCTCCTTATTTTGCAAACTATTGTTTTCTTCAACGAACTTCCCATAGGTTTTTTTAGCGTGAGCTCAAGACATAGAAATGTGGAGATTAATGTTAAATTCTGGATAACGTAGATCTCTCTTTTATAAATGGGGGATTGTTTGAAGCTAATTTGTTATTGTTACAATTGTTAACGATATTTCTGTTATTGTAAAATTAACTTCAATCAACAAGGATGTAAGTATTCTTGTATTTAACAATATGAATATAAATTGAATTTATATCAGTACAGCATAAGCATTATATTAATAATATAATTACATTTTGGGCGGTAAAAGTTTGCTCTTATATACTACAATTTGGGTATATCCAAAGTATATAGTTTTGTAAAATCATTATTTGTACTTTTAAAAGGATACTATATCTACTTGATTGATTAATTACTAGCTTTGTAACCCGCCATAAATGACGGAAGCAAAATAAATTCTAGCATTTCTTTCTTCATTAGAGTTTTCATTTCAAGTTTAAGAAAAATACGTATTTGCTTACTAATTTATTATACCTTTATTTTTGTATAATAACGCTTTTAATTACCATATAAACAGAATATTTGTAGTAAGGTGAAAATTTTTTTATTCCCTAAGGGTCATTTACTCGATCAATTTATCAACATCCCTTTTGCCAACATTGAAAATTTATCGTATATTCAGAATCAAGTTAATCCTGTTAACGTTCAATAACATTCGCTGCGTAAGTTTAGCGTCAAAGTTTATAGCGAACAAATAATATTTTTAATGAGCCACAACTTTGAACGAAAACAATTTTAAAAACAAAAATAAATATAATTGTAAATATAAAAAAACAATAATATTGTACACATAATATTTATTTTGATGAATAAAATAAAAACTCGTGTTGGAGAAAAAATTAAAATTTACTGCAAATAAATAGGTATTTACAAAACTGTTCATATCCTGTGAACCATTGATCGGTTATTTAAAATTGCATTTCAATTCAAAAAAAACATTTGTCGAACTGATCATGTTAAAATTCATAAGTACATAATCATTATTTATAACATACATTAAAAAGAAGAACAACAATCAATATGGTTTAACCGATAGAAAACTATATACCTACCTACTATATTAAAAAAAATTCATCACTCTCTACAACTTACATTTCTACACTCGAAGAAAACAAATAAATCTAAAAATTATAAATTTACAAAGATAAGAAATAAAAAATAATAGTACAAAATTTCAATTAATTTCTTTAAAAATGCATAGGTTGTTATTGTTTTTATGTGTAAATCAGCAGAACTAAGACCTAACCCCATCATAATACATACTAAATATTATATACCATCATAAATTTATATATCATATGCATATACATATATATATATATATTAAAAAAAAAACAATAAACAAAAAAAATAAAAATAAATAACAATTTTAACTCTTCATCCCATCACATTTCTGCTAGAACATAATATATACCTATAGTACATTACAGTCTACGCATACGGTAGCAAAACTATGATGCTATGATCATTATCATAACAACAAAAAAAATAAAAATATGTATAGGTACATATTGATATTACACGTATGCATATTGTGTATAATTTTAAGTAATAAGAATAACCTTTAAGTGCATTATATTTTTTTTTTGTGTTAAATGCTGTTTGCCTTTTGGTTATTACACCATATTAAACTATTGATAAAATTTCTATTAGTCCTTATTATTATAAATCAAAAAAATTGTTTGTTTTATTTATATTATTATAATTTTTTTTATTTTTCCTTATTATTTGCGAAGAAGACTAACATTAAATTGAAAAAATGCAATGGTATTTTTTCCTGCAAAGATTCATTTTTTCCTGCATTTTCCCTGTCTATGGTAGACAGGGGTTAAGGACAGGGACCGAAGTCAGTGGGAACAATTTGCGCCAGGCCCAAGACCTTCAAGGACTGTCCGGACTGCCCAACAAGTATATAAGATAGTAAGTAATCCAGCATATAACTAATGGTTAGCGAATAAGAAAACCGATTGGTTCAATCTATGACAATCCCATCATACTCAATTGTATAGTGTTATCTTTATCAAGTTGTTATTAATGTTTGTTTCGTAGCTGTAGAATGCTGTAACGCTAAAGAAGCTTAGCAGTATACTTTCATAAAGGTTTTGCCAATATGTGTGGATGTTTAGCTATTTGTATTTGCTGTCTGTATATAACTATGTAATTTTTATTTATTCATGGATTATCATCTGATTTTGATGTTGAATGTTAGTTTTGTCAAACCATGATGCGCTTGCTAGTAATTTTAATATTTTTGACTGACACTGCCTAGAGCTGGCTTCCGCAGGTTTATAACCGATTTTATTCGAATAAAATTGATTTTTATAGAAATGTACTAAAAAATAAATTTTATAAACATTATTTTATTGATTGAAAAATTGTATAATTTTTTTCAATTCGTAAATATTTGGATAATAACTAAGTATATCTTGAATTTAATTACCTAAAGCTAAAAGAATAAGAAAATTCAAAATGGAATAAGAAGTTATAAAATTAATATTATTAAACCAGCAAAAAGAGATTTAGTTAAGCTTTACACCTATATATTATATAAACTGATGTAGCAAAATTACATCTTTAAGTGTTAAAAATAAAGCAGGGCGATATCAAACAATAAAAGAGTTAAAAGTGTATTAACCATATTAAATCTATTGTTTATTTTTATGTTAATATTATAGTTAATATTATTAATAAAATCTATGAAATCTATATGCGTTTGCAAATACGACAGTGTAGTACATATTATTATTTAGACTATACAATGTTGGTTGTTATATTTGCTCGGAATATATTTAACTTAGTGAAAGAAAAATTTTGGAAGACTTAAAGGTTAAAATTTAAATAGTGGCGATATAGTTCAAACAAAATGAAGTTATTAGCTATAGCCAATACAATTTCTAAAACTTGTTGGATTTGACAAGGCTTTTGACATTGTTTCCTCATTACCCAGTAAAAGTAAGAGATCCTGTCATGTTTCTACATTTCATTTCATTCATATAGTTCACGAAAACTATACAATACCAGGTTAATAATAAAGTAGAAATATAAAGGTATTACATGCTTATGTTATTGAAACACAAATTCAAACAAATTAAAATCTACTACAAATTTTGAATTTGAGACCCATCCCATGTGTTTAAAAATTTGTTATGATGTACTTTTAGAATATTTTTCAGAAATCAATTTTTTAAATTTGGTTCATACTTATATATAAAACTTTATTAAAGTAAATTTTATACATTTCGTGTTGGACCTAATCTAATATTTTAGAGTTTTACTTTTTCTGACTTTCTGCCACCCGCATCGAATTTTAAATTTGCGGTTCCATTTGTTAAAAAGGTTGTGCATGACTGTCTTAAAACAACAACAGAAAATCACTTTTAAGTTGCAAAAAGTAATAAAAAAATACCTAAATTCTCAGTAAATTTTATGAAATTTTTCGTACACCAACAAATAAATCGTAAGAAAATTTATCAACTTACGGAATTACAAAGAAAATTATCCCTAATATTTTTGTGTGTGAAATCTAAATTAAAACCCAACTTTCAATAGAAAAATATTAAAATGCAAAAAATTTAGAGCAGAGAAATATTGAAAAGTCTAGCTACTAGAAGATAAAAAAAACAGTACTTTTATACATTTTTGTGGTACAGATGATCAAATCAGTAAGATCTTAATATGTCTCTGAAGCGTATAGAAAGGCTGATTTTCAATTTTATTTGAATTTTATTTATTATTTCTATGATTAAATTTAACACAAATTTTTTTTAATAAATCGTGTTTTCGATTAAAAAGAGGGTTTCTGTTTTTTAGTAAGTTTTTCTTTTTTTTTACACAACTTACATATTTATAGACATAGATAAAAAAAAAAATGCGCAATCTGTTGTTATTCCGGTTAAAACAGACTATTTATTTATATACATTAGAGTTGTTTTTTCATAATGCATAGAATTTTGATTTGTTTTTGTTTTTATTATAGTATATCTACGTCTACTGGAAGATGTATAGTCCAAATACACATTTTTTTTTTCTATCTAATATAGTTAAAGTACTTTGTTTATTTTGTTTTATAATAAGTAAAAGTTGCCGTCGTTAAAAGTTTTGTTGTTGTTGTTGTTGTACTTTTAAAACTTTTTTGAAGACCCGACATTAGATATATATATATATATATATATATATATAACATAGTCGAAATTTTTTGCAAATACAAATTATAAACAAAACTATTTAAATTCGCGTGTCATTTCTGTGTATAGCTTTTCAAAAATACATTAAATTGGACTAAATTAATAAAATAATAATAATAAAAAAGAATAAAAAAATAAAACTGGGAAAAGTAATAAAAAAAAACAAGATTTTTGCATAGTAAATAGTTGACCTCAATTTATTTAAATTTAACATAAAAACAATAAAAAAAATTTAATTTTCAAGGAATTGAGCAGTTTCTAAAAAAATAATAATAGTGCTTTATTAGTTTGAAAAAAACTTTTAATATGCATTTAAGATATTAGTTATTTCAAATTTCCAATTTTTAAACTTATCATATTAATATTTACATTTCCTATACTTCATTTTACAAATAATTCAATTTACTCTTTTTTTACTAAGTAAGTTTCTGTTACTTCTTCTGTAATTCTCTGTTCTAACTCTTACTTTCGCATTTCTTAATTTATATGGTTGGATGTGGTTTACAAATTTTAGTTTCTTCTTCAAATAATTTTTTGAATTGTAATTTTTTATTTTAAATATAAATATTAAGACATTAAGTTCAATAGTCTTTTTTTTTCCTTAAGTTAAACCAAACTTAAGCCAATTAGGTTTCAAACGATACCATTATACACGAATGTACAGTTTGGACTAATTGAGGATTGTAGAAAGAAAAATGTATAATTTTACATTGTGGAAACACGTTTGTTGGAATATGGTTCAACATTCGATAAAATTTGACTACAAACGAGTTCGCATAGACAGTTTTGCTTCAATTTAGAATTTCCACTGAGTAGGAGTGCATTTGAGGGGCACTTGATGCTTCTCTTGTTTCTCGGCGGAAATGCTTAAGAGGTGGCATTGGGGATTTTATTGCGTCTGAATAAGTGCCTAACGCTATATGAGATATCTTTAAAAGCACTCCAATATTACGACGATTTTAAAGTCGTACAAGGGAGGAGGAATGGCACGCTTTTGAACTTTGTATAAAAAATTTAGAGCGGTTGGTATACATATATGTGACTGGCTTGGGTTGTATGTATGTCCTGGGGAGAAAATACGTTTTGCAGCGGCTCAAAAAACCCAAATATTTCGCGGCATTTTTAGCAATTTCAAAGATATGGTCATTCCATATTATCCTGCATGCCCAGGATATTCAAGTGTTAGGTTCGTTGAATAGGTACACCCACCAATAATTTGGTGCGGTTAGGTGTAGTAGTTTTGCGCCAGACTAGACAGCTTTGCAATTGGAGGTGTTAAACTCAACTCTATTAATTTTTCTCCAGTCGAAAATAATGGCTAAGTCATGGTTCAGCGTGTTGTAATGTTTGTGTTTCTTAGATTCTACTATTAATTGTCATGTGCATGCCATTTTTATTATTTATTAAGGCCTAGATATATAAAGCTATTTACTCCTTCAAAATTGTAGTCATTATTATTGTTATATTTTGGGTGGATCATCTCGTTTCTGTGCGCACCCGTGCCATCCTTATATACGTCTTGCATTCTTTGTAGCAACCCAACGTGATCTTAATTAATTCTTTTTCTTTGCATACTTTGATGCCTTTATTTAATGAATTTAAATAATTTTAATGAATTTAAACAAATTTTAGTTGTAAATTATTTTGAATTGTTGTTTTGTACTTAGTTTTTTTCTTGTTTATTTTTTGACTAATCTATTTCTATTATATTTATTCTCTCTTTCTGTTAATTTGTTTTGTTTATTATATTAAAAGTATTACTTACATGATCATAACTGATATTTGAAATAAATGATTTATTTAAATCTAAATCTTCTAAATGTATTTGGTGTTATTCTTGTTAATTTTTATTCCTCTTTGTCTAGAGTTAGAAATATTGATTTTAATTTGTCAAAAAATGTGGCTACAATTGCAATATCGTGAGCATATGCGCTTTATCATCTTATAAAATATGTGTTCTCCTCTGTCTAAATCTTTTATTGCGTGATAAAGCATAAAATTGTAAATTGTTTCTGAAAGAGCAACATCTTTTTTTTTTTATTTCTCTGAAGTAGACACACTGTTGTCACACCAATAGCACTTTCTTTTTCTAAAATACCGGTGCTTCCAAAAAAATATCTTAGAGGATAGATTTTCGCAGATAATAAAAGCAAACATAAAAGTAATAGTACTTGATGCACAAAAATAATCATAAAAACATAAAAATTACTTATTTTTATCAAAAAATTCTCCATAAAAAATATATAGAAAAACCAAAAATATTAACATATATTAATCTTGCCCGATTACGTATATGTATTTCATTTGCCGCCCAAGCGAAGGTTAAAAGTAAAATGTGTTTTGTTTATACGTTTTGTGTCCTAGTATTTAAATAGTATTTTGCTAATAAGTTTTTATTGTTTTTTTTTTTACTATTATGCCAAAAAGCTCTAGTCCAAATATCTATATATATATACTAAATATATATCGCAATATGAGTTGGGCCCGAAGTTGCCGTAATTATTGTATACCATACACTATTAATGCAAGATGATCAACTTTTTTGAGAAAGATTAAAATAAAAAAATTACAGCATTAGATACTGCATCTATAGTCTTACGTGTAGGTTTTCAGAAAAAAAATAATCCAACGATGTAGCAAACAATGTTTCATATTCTGTGGGAAATAAAATAAATTCCTTCTACTAAGCAATAAGTGGTGCGGATACTACGTGCAATAGTCCAACTTTTTTTTATATTTAATATGTTAATTTCTAATTTTGTTATTTAATTTTTAATATTGTTCTTTCTTGAAACTTTTTATTTTTATGTCATAATTATAATGTATATAGTTAATTATACCTGTATCTGTTCATAATAGTTTATGAACAGATATGGAAATATGAAATAAAAATAAAAAATAATTAAAAAAAAAAACAAATACTTTTAAAAAAACTTAACGTTGCTAAGTTCTTCGAAACTAAAGCTCAGCTTCGGTAAATAAAATGGTTTCAAATTTTGGCGAAGTTTTATTATCTCAAAGAGAAAAAGTACAAAAATTGATAATGCAATGTGTTGAGTGTAGAACAAAATAGTGAAAACATGCTTGATCCTAGATTTTTAACGGCTTCGATTTGTAAAAGCTACAATAATTCAAATTAAGTATTGATTATTTATAATTCAACTCTTTCTACATACAACTAAATTTTCATTTACTATTTTTATCAAAATACTGAGGTGAAGATCAAGAACAAATAAATTGATAGGAAATATCAAAAGTAAATTTGAGAGATTCTGTATTGAAAAACAATGTCTAAAAACCGTGATAAATGAAATCAGTTAATGGAAATGTTTAAAAACTTTTCTACTCAATGGAATTATTTTATAATTAGAAGAATTTTACTCAATGGAAATAGTTTTAGAACTATTTATTTGTTTTACATATACTCTGCAGTTTATATCATGATTCTTTCTTTTTATACAAGATCAAATAACTTAAATAGCTGCAATTAATACCCTTATCATGGTTCTCGAATCGAATATGCTAGTCGAACGTTCCGGTAAATGTGATAACGATTTGCGAATAAATTTATTCGCTGTGAAAAAGTCGTTGCTAACCTAACACTCAAAAAGTAAATTTTATAATAAGTAAACAGTCTTTTCTTTTGTGCTAATAAATATTTTTATATAATTATAAACAATTTAAAGATACTTATATCTTTTAAAAAATTAAAATAAACAATCAAAATACAAATTAATTAACAAATAAAAATGAGTGCAAGTTGTGTTCTTTTTTATAATGGCGAATGAGATAGTAGTGCTAGTGACACGTAAGTCGAAGATCGTATACTTTAAGCAGAATCCGATGGACTATTCGATACGACTTAAACCCATTAGAACAATCAGGATTCTGTTCCATCAATTGCACTAGTTTATCAAATCTTTTTTTATTTATTTTCTTATATAGCTGCGAATAATATCATATCATAAATTACATAAATAATATTCTAACATTTTTTTGATTTCATTTTTATTCCCTGTGTTTTCACTCGAAAAACAACAAAAATATTTTTTTCTTATTTTTTTTTACGTCATTTAAATTTTTATTCGAAAAATTGTCGAAAGTATTTCGTTCGCTTCATGATCGCATGACAGTGAATCGGCCTACTTATACGTTCGATTCGAGAATCATGATAAGGGCATAAATATTTTGGAGTATCAAATTTGACATTTCACCAAACTAACTATGAAAATAAGAAAAGAACCAGTTAAGTATGAAATATTTATGAAATATCGATTTTTCTTCTAATAAATTCAAATTAAGGAAAAATTTATTTTTGTAGTAAGTTACTATGACATTATTTTATTTACAAATTTATACTTTTTTTTGTTTTTGAGATTTATGTACATATATACTTAGAGTTTTATAATTTCAACAATTTTCAGTATTAATATTTTCTAAATAATTTGTAATTCTATTATATAATTTAATGTCAGTTTAATCAAAATCATTTGTTTTTGTCAATTTTTTGATTAAATTAATACGCAACAATTTTCCAGATAAATGTGACTAAATTTTTTTACGCAGCAGAATTTTTCGCAAAATAAATTATAGGTTTATTATATAAAAGGTTTCCAAAAAATAAAATTATGATTTTTTGTTTATTTATTTAAAATCGTTTTTAACCCATGCAAATGCGTGCAAATGACATATGTATGCGTGCCCATGTATGCCATTGTAAACCCATGTAATCGTGCAAATAACATATGTATTTAAAATCACACACCCTCAGATTTTAAAAATAATTCACCAATCAGCTCAGTAATCTTATGTAATCATATTTACATTGAATTTTTTTTTTCAATATTAAGCAATAAATAAACATTATTTTGCAATCAAATAAAATTGAAAGGAAATCCGACATTAATTAAAATATAACAAAAAAGTTAAAAATTTCTAGTTAACATGGAGCTTAGAAAATTTACATAAACATGAACTTTCGAAATGTCGTTATTTTCTTTTTACATACATATAAATTCCTACGAATTGATTTATATTTGACAACTCTACATTTACGTTGACATAAATTACCTAAGTTGCCTAAATTAGGTAATTACAAGAGACATTAGTCTAGGAATTTATTTGAGAAAATTCAGGATTAAATTTTTGGTTAAATTTTATTTTGAAGTACATGTTCACTTAGGTAGAGGATTAATTTAATTATAATGAATTCTCTTTTTTAAACTCTTTAATCTTCTATATAAAAGGATTAAGTTATTATTTATATTTTCGTTTTAACGATTTTTGTTAGTTGTACATTATTTTTTTCTGAGTGTAATGTAATTACCAATTTATAAAAATTGAATTCTAATTCATATAATATGGAAGTGCATAATACTAAATCAGTAGAATTTAATTTGGAGTAGAATTTAATTTGGAGTTGATCAAATTATTTTCTCGTCTTAGAATAGAACGCATTTTTCAGCATATTTTGCTTCTCATTTTTCATTTATTGATTTTTATTTATTTCTTAATGCGATATAATTTTTAGTTGCCCCAATTTTTATTTATAGGGTTATGTTCAAGTCCATCGAAATGTTCCGATGAACAAACATTCCACATGTGGTATGCTGAATTCCGAATTCTATTCACGCGCTGCAAAATGTCTATTTTATTTCGACATTTTTTGTTTTGTGTATGCTGTAGTCCATCGGAATGAAAAATGAATAGAAATGAAAAAAATTTCTATCGATACAAAACGTCATTCGTAAACATTGTTACGAAGGGTTTTATAGTGCTAAATAATTTTTATATTCAAAATATAAAGTTCTTAAGTTAAAAAAAAATGTTTTTAAAATGTAAAGCTTTTGTAAAAAATTTTTAAATTTGAAAATACTTTTTTTTTTTAAATGGTGTATTGTTTAGCGTAAAATATTTTTAATATATTTTTAAAAATACGTTTTAAATTAAAATTTGTTTTCTTGACGGCTTTTACTTTTGAATTAATTCTTTATACTAAGAAAACACAATTGACAAAACAAATCTCTAAAATAATAATTGCATTTCTTTAGAAAAGAAAAAACAAAAAAAAATTTAACCTTAAACGCGAGTTTTGTGACATGAAAAATTTTGAGTTTTTGAAAAATATAGCGTGTTACTCTCACTCATGTCACTTTATAATTTTTATTTAAATAAAAAGAATCGTTTCCTAAAGATATTAGATAAAATGTTGCGAAACTTGTACACCTATTTTAAATAAATATAATCAATACTCAAATGGCTATTTTAATTACCTCTGAATAAGAGTGATACTAATTATATCAATGTTTGAAAATTTGGGATTGATGTTATTTTGAATGTCTGTATCTTTCGCTGTAAATGAAATTTTATTCGTTATTAGGAATATCTAGTTTTCTAGTCATATACATATACATTGAACTTGTAGAAAACTTCAGATTAACTATATATTCCTGGACTTTCTATCAATAATTCATATAATTTTTATTTGTATATTTGCAGAAGTTATAGATGTGTTTAATTTAGTAATAAATATGAAATTCTTATTGTTTACTTAGTATAATTTTGTTTGTTTTTTGTATAAGTATAGACATATCACCATAATCTTAACCATGTCATCAATATCGAAAATGCTAATAAGGTTTTCTGGAAAATTTTATTTATTTTTTTTTTGTTTTTTTTTTCTTTGTTCTAATATTTTTCGCTTCAGTTCAATTTTATATAACACACACCGTTTATATATTAGTGTATACATATTATGTATAATTTGTTGCTCTTACTGTGGAAAACCAATAAGTTTTCCACAAAAAGAAAAATCTTATGACATTGGTGTTCAATTTGCAAGGTTTCAGGGTATTATGTCTTGTTTTTATTCTTGTTTTTTTTTTTTTTTTTTGTTATTTTGGGTCGTATTTAATGGAATTATGATCTTTTATATATACTGTACATCAGCATCCATGATATTGAAATTATTTGTTTATTAGATTAAAATGAAATACAGGGTATTTAAAAAAATATTCATTAACGTGTTTGAAAATAGTGAAATATTTTTTTGTTTATTAATAATAAATTGGCCTCTGGCTAAACTGAGAGATCAATTACTAAATTTACCGAAGAAGTTTCATTAGAATCATTGAAAACACCTTAAAGATTTTTAGTTAAATTAACTACGTTTATTGACCAAATTATTCACAAATTAAATTGTCAAAAATTAAAATGAGTAGATCTTCCAGTATTAAACGAATTCAGATTGAGTATACTATATTATACATTCTGAACAAAGCCACGTATACAAACTGAAGTTGTTTATTAATTGTATAAAAATTGACTAGATCAGCAAAAAAAGTGCTTACTGCATAGCAAAGAAGAAACTGGAATTGACTAAGGTTGGTTGCAAATGGGGTTGTTAAATACAATTTGAAAAAATTACGCAAAAAAATAATTTTGATTTGTTCATCTGACTACTAATAGGGTCGAAAGTTTGAATCACGCTCAGGCTATGGATGTTTAATTGATTTTTGTTTTAAGTAATGAAATTCTATAAATGTGTAATTGGATAATAACTTAAGTAAAATTAAATCATGCTAACTATACAATTATTGTGAATGCAGTAATGGATGTCCACATTTAATTAGTTGATGTATAAAAAAATTAAAAAAAATAATACACGAAAAATAATCTAAGTACTTATAACTAGTTAAGTTAAAATTATTCGAAGGTTTTTTGGCACACCCTGTATAATATACATATTAAGAGATAATTGATATTTGGGGTGTTTTTATTAGAAATAAATAAAAGTAAAATTATATATAATAAATTTATTTACTTAATAAAATGTTTATTATGAAAAAAAATTAATAAATAAAAATTAGGCAATGTAAGTTGTTTCCTTGTAAAATGGTGAGTTCTGTGATTGTGATTTTATAAAGAAGGAAAAAAAAAATTGAAATTAATTGATTGCCTCATTTATTAGAACCTATCCTTTTAGATATTAAAAGAAATTTTGTATTGTGGTAATATAATTTGATCTTTAACATTTTTTTTTTTGTTTTTGTGTTTTAGAAAAAAAAATGTTTGCTGTGATTTAGCATTGAAATAAAATCTGAAAATTTTCCGGTCACTCAGAGAGAAAAAACTGATTTATTTGATTAAATTATTTTTTTTGAAATTTATTGTCTAAAACTGAGATTAAATTAATATATATATTGTTAAAAATGTACTAGGATTAAATATATTTCAGTTCTGAAGATTTCAGTATTTCATTAAAACTAATGGTTTTCGTTTAATACAATTGAAGAGTTTGGTAACAATTGAATTGGGTTTTTGAATTTTGAAAAAAGAAAAAACTATTTTTAAAATGTGATGAAGGCAGATTCATAAGAGAAGCAAACAAAAAAAAAACGAAAAAGTTGAGATGTCTAAATTCATAAAATTGATTCGTTATATAAAACATATATATATATATATATATATATAGCCATATAAAACGCAGAAGAAAAACGGTTGGAATTACTCACATATATATATATATATATATATATATATATATATAGTAAATACTGATCTCTAATAAGTATAAGAATTTTTAATTTTTTTTAATTTCTTAATATATAGCTCACCTCACTGAAATACTTACAGGGTAATAATAATATCATTTCGCTTTGGCAATAATTTCATAAAGCTACCACGTCCGATTTTTTCAAAATCTTACATAAAGAAACTCTTGAATACGTATAATGTGAACATCTGTCTGTCATATTTGACATATTTGGCATTATAGGGTTAAAATGAAATCGAAAAAAAATTCAGGTTAAATCTGAATATTTACTAAACTACCAAGTTCTCGAAAATGTTATTAAAATATCATTTGCAGCGTGTCCTTCCCTGAGCATTTCCTGTTCGAGGTAGTTTAAAATGATTCAGGATAGTTAAATAAACTATTTTTGTATAACTTCTAGTTTATTAAAAAAAAAAATACACTTTAAAGACATATTTTCTGAATTGAATAACATTTTCTAAAAGGACGACAATGGTTACCACAGTTACTCTAGTTTTCAAGGTCAAGAACAATTTTATACAAAATAGCGGTGTCTAGACGGTCAGTTCACCGGTTCACCTATTCAGTCAGTTTTCACTGTCAGTTAAAACTGAGAAGTGTCTACACGTTCAGTTTTGAATGAAAAAATTTACAAATGGCGAAAACTGAGAATTACCATTAATGTAACAAGTGGAAGTGAAACAATAATAATAAAAATTACTTTTTAGAATTTCCAACTGGCAATTTATTCAAATGTTTCTTCTCTAAAACGGTTTTTTTCTGTGTTACGGTTAAGATTAGAAAAGTTGGCTATGAAATTCGAAACAATTGAAATCGAAAAAACTGACAAGTAAAAAGCATTTCAACTTTTTTTTATTTTTTTCAAACAACAACAAATTACATGTATTTCAGTGAAAACTGACAATGTTCACTGATCGTCTGGACACCGCCAATAGTACGCTTCTTTCAAATATGTCACAAGCAATGTGTATAGACTTCAGATATAGCTATATATGTAAATATTTATAATTAGTTTAATGTTTTTTTTATCAAATTGATTTGAAAAAGAATATAATTTCATATAAATTTATATATTTACTTATCCTAGAATAGTTTTAAATATCTAACACTGCGTAGCTGGAGTGTAGACTAAGATTGATATTTGCTTCAGAAGTTCTTTAGAAAGTACCTTATTTAAAGAACTTTTTCTTTTTAATTTTAGTTCTTAGAAATTCTTATGTGGCCTATTATTTTTTGATAACGTTAAAAGTTAATAAGTTGTTATATTTAAAATTTATTTGTATTATTTGGACTATGGAAGCATCAAATACAAGTATAAACATATTTTTTTTTCTAAAAATATTGGAAAATCGATACATGCACTGAAAAAAGGCACATATTGTACATCTGAATGTCAACCGAATTTAAACCATTTAAAATAAATTTGTTATTAAAATTTTAAAAATGTGTATACAAATTTCTTACATGAATTTTGTTTTAAAATTAATTTCGCAGCCCCGCATTAATATCACCGATACTTACTTTAACTTAAATGGTTTTTCAATCATTTAATGTAAATTATTTGTATCTATTCTATATATATATATATATATATATATATATATATATATATATATATAAATATATATATATATATATATATATATATATATATATAAATATATATATATATATACTTATTTGTGTTTAATTTGTTTGACGATGTGCTTAATTTGACTGCAAAAAAGTACATATGAATTATTTTTTATATAGTAAAATTATTTCAAAACTTTATGGATTTGATAAATTTTTGCAAATATTAAATCAGCAAGTTGTGATGAAATACTTGAAATAAATTAAATCAACTATACAAAAATATTTATTTAATCTGAGTCTCTATGTTGAAGTAAACATACAAACAAACTATCATAATCCTTTAGCGTGCATTCAATAAATAAAGAAATGAGTGATGATATCTTGTAAAGATTTAAAAAAAAAACTTAATTACGGAAAATCTTTCAGATATTTTTTTTACTAATTAAAATATTAACAAACGTAATTGTGGTTTTCCATTTTATTTTATTTTCTGCAGGATAATTATATATTAAAGGATTATTTTCTTTTTGTTTTCCGGAACATTGTAGACATTTTGAATTAATAGAAACTACAAAGCCAACACAAAGTAAAATGAAAATTTATATAAAAAAAATGTATGATGGTTTAGATTAGATCCTTGATTCTTACTATATTATTATTAATATCACCATTTTTATTATGTGTTTTCTAAAGTGGAAATTTATGTTAGGTTAGGTTAAAGTTAGTGTGCCCAAATGACAAGTATTTATTAGAATTTTTTTTTTTTAAAATTGTTCTTAAAAATAAAGATTTTTAATAATAATGTAACATGAAAATCTAGGGAAAATTCCCATGAAACCAACATATTACAAAAATTATTTTGTAAAATAGCATTTTATCAAAGAACCTATCTCATAAAAATTAATGCAAATCCATTTTAGAAAAATTTTTGAAAATTTCCCTTATCAAACGTTTTACTTTATTGGTAAAGAAAATTTTTTGATGTTTATTAAAAATTAAAATAGATTGTTAAAGTCGCAGAAGGAAATGCTAAATATTTTTGGTGAAAGTAGATACACTTTTCCACAATAATTCGATTTTTTAAATTGATTTACAATAAGGTAATTTTTTTTTTATTGTGAAAATCCCAAATGTAGTTTACGAAGGGGGTTTTGTTCCACACGAATTGGCTTTTAATGAAATCTACTCCATATGGAAATGCACATCAGTATAAAAAGAAGTACATATCATTACAAGAAACTATATTTGATTGAAGTTCTGTTGAACATAATTCCAGTAGTGAGTATTCAATTTTTATGATACAATTATAATTTTCGGCAACTCTGTATTTTCACTTAAGGCTTATGTAGTTTTATAATAATTTTAATTTTGACCTATTTTAATTTACCTTTATTCAATTTTTAAGGACTGTTTTTACAGACTGGTATTTTTCAGTAAATAAAATCAAAACAAAAGTCTTTGGGTTGCAATGAACAAAAATTTTTTTGAAGAAAACTCTTAAGCACCGATGGAAACTGTTTTAATTTTCATTTAGATAGAAAAAAAAATCAAAAACACTAAAGTAAAAAAAAAAACAATAACAATTATTAAAGAATACAGAAATAATGTCTTGGACATTACCATGAGTATTTGTGTGTTACATTTAAAGTTTTTCTAGAGATACAGATTTTTTTTTGTTTCGTAGAAAAAAGTAAAATTTAATGTTTGTTAATTTCAAGGGTTCAGAAATTCAAAGAGTTTTCAGAGTTTTCAGAGTTTTAAGTATTTTTATTTTTGTATTTACTTTTTTAATTTTTAAAAAATATATTTTTTGTCAAAGAAATTAAATATTTAAATAAATTTACTTTTGTGATGCTAAATATCATCATTATAATTTTCGGATGATTTGTCTTTCTTTTCTCTTGAAAATTTTCATTTACAAATAAAAAAAATATTTTTTCTGCCTTCTATCTAAAGGTTACAGCAGACGTGAAAAGTTAAAAAATAGATTAAAGATACTGCTTTTTTATTTATTTTCTTATTTAAATGATGGTACTATCCCTTGGTGGCGCAGTAGGTAGAGCGCTGTCTTTCAATCTAAAGGTCGCAGGTTCGATTTCCGATGAAGCAAAAAATTGCTTTATAGGTTTTTCGACCTGGTTCAGTACCCTTTGTCATTGGGATAAAATAAATGACAAAAAATAATTGAGAGTATAATCTGGTTAAAATGAAATAAAATGGAGCTATTCTATTTAAGAATTTTTTTTTTTATATTAGCCATCTCTGGCTTCCAAAAATTGCCGTAGTGGATGGTATTTGACGTGGTTAAAGTAGTGGTTAAAGTTTTCAACTAGCAATAATCGCACCTCTAAGGTCTACCTAAATTACTGTTAAGACAAATTACTGTAAAAAAAAAAAAATTGAATACTTTTATTACTTTAAATTTTTTAGGTATCAGGTAATTTGGGTATTTCTATTTCTTGATTCGAATTTTATTAAATTTGCCGATATTTCATATTTTTAACGAAGGTTTTGTATATCACAGCATTTTATACATTTAGGTTTGGTTTCGAAAAATTCTTTCGATTGAGTGATTCTCAACTATTATTCAATAGATTCGAGACGGTGAAATCTGTTTTGATTGAAATCTGAATTTGATTTGATAACTCATTTGGTTCATGTTTAGTTTTGGTTTGATTCATATTAGACAGGCAATAGAGTTTGGCAATATATTTTCTGTTTCATATCCTGTCATCGTTATTTTGACAAACGATTTTTCAGGTTTATTCGTCTAACCTGGAAATTGATATCGTTTGTGCTATCCGAGGTAGATAAAATTGAACCAATTTATAAATATTTGACTACAAACAAATTTTATTCAATTTCTTTATTAAATTGCCTACTACTTGAAATTGAATGCATTTAAATTACAATAACTTATTCATCTGACATCAATCAATTTATACTGTTTTGAGTATTATTAAATTATATTCTATTCACTAACTATATTAAATTATATTCTATTTTATAACTAATTGTGCAAGATCTTATGACTAGAAATTTATTATGTAAATGATACTCTCAAGTATAACATGTTTTGCGGGAAAATACGAAAAATTATTCTGACTTTGTACCCGAAAATATTCGAAGAGCTGACCGAAATTACGATTGCTTCGACGAATTATTGTCATTGAAAATTAGGTAGATTTTTTCGATTATAGCGAAATTTTTTTTAACTGACTAATCAATAAACTCTCGACTGGAACGATCCTCATGGACATAGAAAAAGCTTTGATAGAGTGTGGCACAGCGGGATTATATTTAATATCTGTCAATAATTCCCCAATACTATACATAAAATTAAATAATTAATTTTCATTTTCGAAAAACTTAAAGTTTTAGCTTAATGAAGCAAAAACACAATTTATGTTCTTCATAAAACGTAAATTACTCAAAGAGAATTAAACTAGGACCAACAACAATAAATTGGCAACTTTCCACAGTAAAATATTTTCGCCTGTTAATGGATAAAACGATGACTTACAAATATCATATCAATCACGTGATACGTAAAATCAACATTGCTTTCATAACACTATACAGTATGTTAAATATAGAAAATTGAATTTGAACCATTTTGTATTTTATACTCTTGGCTAAGCTAAGTCGCCATTAGACTAATCATCACATAGACGTCACCCGTTTTCAATAATATTGCATCCATGTGCATAAACGAAAATTACAAGTTTTTCAAAACTAAATTTTAAAAACTAAATGTGCCATGGGACAACTCGGAAAACCATATTCATCAAACCAACAAAGTCAATAAAATGGACGCATTCATGAATGAGCTTACTACTAAATTCAATAACTCTTATAACTCGTAAATTTATAGTATAAATATGTAATTTTGTTTAGTGATGGTCTTATATTTATATTTAATATTAAATTGACAGTAACAGTGATATTAAAACTATTATTACAGTTGTCAGTAAATTTGTTTTATGTTAGATTTAATACCTTTTTAAATAATCAAACCAGTTCAATCACAAATTATATTAATCATTGCCCTTCAAGCTGATTAAACAAACTATCCATTAACTGTTAATTTAGATCATATTTAGAAGCTAAAATAACTAAAAAAGTTCAAATACTCGCACTTTCCGAGGATTATATTTAAAAACAAAAAATACATTTTTGGTCTTATCTTCGAGAAAACTGTTCGTTTATTTTTAACATTCAATGTAGAAAATTTTCATTTCTTTGTTTGTTTTTCTCTTAATTGTATTTACATAATAGTATATATATACACAATACACCTGTAATTAATTATTTTAAAAGGAACTTTGTAGAAATTTCTCCATAAATGAAAATATTTTAATTTAACTTTTTCTTTATTTTTTTTTTGGCTATTTAACGGCTAAAGTAAGAAGAATTTTCATTAAAATTCTGTAGGATGATTTTCCCTAATTAAATTCCATTTTTAGACATACTTTTTTTTGATACCGGTATAATATAAAAAATAATTTAATTTAATTAATATCAACGAAAAATTAACATAAATACTTAAATTAGTTGAAAAATGTAAACTTCTGTCCTCCAGTTTCAATTAGTTTTATTTTTGTAATGTACTTTGGGACACTTTTGATAAAACTAGACTTTAGATTTAATTTTAATTTTTTATTATATTAAATACTGAGCAGGATTATCAATTTCATTCAAAAATATGTCAGTTTAAACTTACTTACTTAGGTGGCCAATAGAACATGTAAGTCCTGGGTCTGACTCATCAACGTCTTCCATTTTTGCCGGTCACGGGCGGATTCTCTCCAGTTGAAGATTCGAAATTGCTTTAAATCCGCCGATACTTCGTCTCTCTAACGAAGGTTTGGTCTGCCACGACGTCTTGTAAATTTGTACTTTGGTGTTTTGAGGAAGGAGCTTTGACCCGAGATGTTTTGACAAAGCAAAACAACAACGGTTTGCAAAGGTTATTTTTCGCCGTACCTTCTTATTGATGTCGTTTGTGAGATTAACATTGGAACCAACGTAGGTAAACTTCTGAACTACCTCGAAATTATATGTGCCGACAGTGATGTTTTGACCAATATAATGTTGAGAGGCCTTTTTATTTGTCGACAACATATATTGACATGTCTTATCCTCATTTACTTTGAGACCCATTCGTTTCGCTTTTTCTTCACACTGAAAAAAGATATAGGAATGGTTGTCCCTTTTTTTATACAATTTTTCCTATTTTTATAACAACAAGCGGTATACTGGACATTTTTAACAATTATTCCTATATTTTTTTTTTAAATTACCACCCATTTTTAAAACAATAACTATATTTTTTTTTATAATAACTCCCAATTTTATAGTAGTTTTTCTTATTTTTTTAATAACATTTCATAAAAGTATACGACTTTATTGGAAAACGTATAAAAAATATAGGAATTAGACCCAGAAAATTTAGAATAGTTCTCAAAAATTGTTAAAAAATATTGAAAATATACTAATAAAATAACAGTTATTGTTTTAGTTGTAGAATGTTTCTTACAAAATTACGAATACTGTTTTAAAAAATGAGAAAAACTGATCACAAATATGAGAAACATTACTAAAATTATAGCCATGTTTCCTAAAAAATTGGAATATTGACTGAAAAAAATATGAAAAATTCCTATAATTTCAGGAAGTTTTACTATACTTTAAAACATTATTGCTCTCATATTTATAGGAACTTTTCAATAAGAACGTAGTAAATAAAAACACCAAAAATATTATTTTCAAGAAAAAAAATTTATTTTATGATTTTTTTAGTTATTTAATTTTTATTTATTTAAATATACTAATGAACTAATAATATAAATGATTCAATATTTTTATAATTATTTATAATTTTTTCTTTAACATAATTCTTCTCTTCACTTCTAACATGTTGATGTAACTTTCAAATATTTGTATTTAATTTTTTTTACATCTAAGTTATTTATTATATTATGTTAAAAACACCTACGAAAATCAGATGTGGATGGAGAGTTTTTTTTTCATTAAATATCTTCTCAGTAAATTTCTGTATGTGCTCTTCCACAAGATAGTTAAGCTATAATTATTCAAATTATAAAATTATATTTTTTAAGCAACTAGTTTATTTATACTTACAGTAATAAACATAAAAAATGATTGTTGGACTTCGGTTCTGCTTAATTTATAACGATTTCTCTTCGCACTTTCTGGCTTTTCCTGTACAGTTTTGTATACCGATGAAGCTAATAAAAATGGAAGAACAGCAAAACCCGCAAGTGGTTCTTCTTATAATCTTATATACAAATACAGAAAGTATGGACAAAAAAACATTTCTTTGATCCGAATAAGTTGATTCAACCTACAGAATAATAAAGTGGATAAAATTTTAAATAAAATTTCTTATAAACTTGTGTTAATATTGCAGAGTTTCCCTGATTAAAATTTAGAAACCTATGAATATAATTTTTTTAAATTGCTTACCCTTGAAAATCATCCACAAGTTCGATCATGTTCCACTCAATTAATTTAAAAAAAAATCACTTACTTAACGATAAATCAATCACTATAAAATGTACTTTACAAATAAAACGACGCCCAGCCTATAAGGCTACGTGAAACTAAATTTTCCGCAACAAATTTCTTATTTATTATATTTTTAACATTATTTGTCCAAAATATAAGACCTATTACAATATTTATTAGAAATTCTACTTTTGAGAGAAAAATTTTCCTTATTATGATAAATAACTTCTTTTAATATTTTGAGAAAAAATAGCAGTTTAGCTCAGATATTCTACAAATAGTTTGTAGTAGATTTTCTTATATAAAATATTATAGTTATTATAATTGTTTTTACATTTTCATAAAAAAGTAATATCTCATACTTATTTTGTAAAAATTCCTATAATTTATTAGGAATTTATCTAACATATTTGCATTTTATGTTTTGAAAATATCTCAATAAAATAATAAGTTATAGTATCTAAATGAAATTGGAGATATCACAATAAAAAACGTAAAGAATCCTAAATAAATAACCACTACTATTATTTTTATAACAAAATTATTGTAAATTTTCCTATTAACTTGGTATTATTTTTTTTTGTAAAATCTATTATTTAAACTGGAATAAGTACAAGATACAATAACAAAATTTATTATTTTTCTAGTGAAATACCCAAAGGAAAATTACCAAGCGATTAAATTGTTAATGGCTTTGTAAACCTTACTAAAAAAATAGATAATTATCTAAAAATAATAAGAACTTGACTCAAAAAAATTGTAAAATTTACAAAAAAATCGGTTCTTATAAAAATAGGAAAATTTATAAACCATTTTTTTTCAGTGCAATCTGGGTAAAGGCCTCGACGACCGCCGGTTGTGATCTGGCGATGATGTCAATGTCGTCGGCATATCCTAGTAGTTGAACAGATCTGAAAAATATAGTGCCGGCCGTGTTTACTTCCGCACGTCGCACGACGCGTTCCAGTACTAGATTGAAGAAGTCGCATGATAGTGCATCTCCTTGTCGAAATCCGGTACACGTTTGGAAGAAGTCAGAAGTGTTATTGCCAATTACCACAGCACATCTTGTTTTTTCAAGTGTCATTTTTGACAATCGAATGAGCTTGGCTGGTACACCGAATTCCGACATAGTAGCATACAGCTCGCTGCGGTATATGCTATCGTATGCAGACTTGAAATCGATAAATAGGTGGTGTGTATCGTTTTTAAACTCATGGGTCTTCTCCAGGATTTGCCTAAGTGCGAACATCTGATCGCTTGTTGATTTTCTAGGGCGAAAGCCGCATTAAAATTGCAGATAATGGCAGATAACTGCCAATAACAGCGTCACAATAGGGCTTCAGACATTCGCACAAAATGTTGGACAAGATCTTATATGGGATATTTAAGAAGGATATTCCTCTATAGTTTTTAAAAGACATGGCGTCGCCCTTTTTGTAAATGGGGCATATAGAGCTGGTACTCCAGTCATTAGGCATGCTTTCTTCTTTCCAGATGTTGCCAATGATTTGGTTCATGCAGTTAAGCAAAACATCGCTTCCAGCTTTAAATAGTTCATCTGGGAGTCCATCAGGTCCAGCAGCTTTGGGGTTTTTCAGCTTGCTGATGGCTTGGCCAACAACCTCTACAGGGGGTGGCGGAGGGTTGCTGGTAACGACTGGCTAGCTTCTCTTGTTGTTGCTCTCCATTTAGTAGCTGCTAAAAGTACTGATTCCATGTTTCCAATATCCCTTGCGTTTCGGTAACCAAATTTCTCCTATTGTGTCTTAGCGCGTGTGTAGCGGGTTTATAACCAGCTGCCAGTTGCTTGGCTTTTTTTTGTAGAAGTTCCACATTTCGCCTCTATTTCTATGAGATTCGATATTTATGAGCAGAGATTTTTCGGAGTCTCGTTTTTTCCCCCTGATGAGTTTCTTCTCATCTCTTCTTTTAGCCTTATATTCTTCCTTCGCTGCTCTTGTTTTCCGTTGCAGCACTTTTTTATGCCTCGTTCTTCTTCAATGTTTTTGATGCACATTCCAACATTCCTCGTCATATCATGGATTTTTGGTGTTGCGGGGTTTGAAGCCAATTGTGTTTGTGGCTACCTCTTTGATGATACTGGCACAGTTTTTCCATCGATCATCAATCGAAGAATGGTTTGAAGGAGGTGTGGCTGTTAAATTTAAGCTAGTTTGCTTTATAAAGCTTCTGGCTATCTCGGGCGACTGCAAGCTACTAATGGTAAATTTGGGATTATGACCCAGGACCCGGGATTATGATTGTGACTGCACTTTTTAACCATTCAATATTCTGGCTCTGAAAAGTGCCAAATATATGGTGTTTTTCGTGGCAGTTATAGTATATATCGCATTTTTGTTTCTTTATTATTCCGGATGCTGTCTAAGGCAATTCCTGTAACGCAGTGATGTCAGCTTTATATTGCGTGAGGGCATTTTCTAAAATGGTTGATGCACCTGGGCTGTATATTGTTCGAACGTTCCAGGTGCAAATTCTAAAATCAAAATCCTTAAGTGTTCCGGGTCTGTTTCCAATTCCATCCATATCCGAGGCCTGTATAAAGTCTTTCATAACTATGTTTTTTTTATGGGTTAAGTAGTTAACCTAACGCCAACCTTCAAACTAAGGGGGTTGTTTTTGCGCACTCACAATTTTGGCCTATCGTATAAGCGAATGCTGTGTAGTATAATTTCCGGAGGTCACCACGTGGAGGTAATGTAAGCGCTTGATCAAGAACTTGGTTTAGTTTAAACTAGTCAGTTTAAACCACTCAGTTTAAACCAGTCAGCTTAAACTAGGTAAACAAATTTTCAATCGCTGTTCCACAGCATTCATTGAAATGAATTAAAATATGAAATTTGTAAATTTTAAAGAACTTAATTTTCATAAACATATAAACAACTTATGTGTATATAGTATATGCATAACTATATATCTATATACCTATAAATCCGAAATGTAAATATAAACTGTATACATATGTATAAAAATTTTCCTTATACTTAAAGTCAAAATTAAATAAATTATTTAAACATAACTACTTATAAGTGGGTACTTAAAAATATTTTTAATCAATTAAGAATAATTTTATTTACTTACAGAACAAAACACAATGTCGACAGTAACTAAATCCAATTAACTAATCCGGACATTTAAAAAAAATATGCAGCACTGTGTATCTTCAAAGTGGTTACAATAATTTTTATTTAGCTTTTTTGCTCGGTTTTATATAATTCAAACAAACTACACTTGGAATAATCACTTATTCAAAACCTACATTTTAAATAACTAATTAGTTTTTCAATGTTTAATAATCAACATATATATTTATTTCAATTTTAAATATTTTAAATTCACTCAACAATAATGAACTACACAGCAGCTTCACTTCACTATAAATGCATATACTTAATTCAGTGAATATTATTCTAAATTGGAGGGAAATTTCTCCTTTATTTAAGAGTTAAAAACCAGAGCGAAATAACTAAGTATACTAATAATACTATTATCAATTAACTATATAATATTTTACAACTACGACAATTATTTACATTTAACCTTCTTAATGCAAACAAATATACATCCAAATATGTACAACTATGTAGTACCTTACCTTAATAAAAAAATCAATTTTAGTTTCAATTATAATTTCGCTATTAATAATTCTCCTTTAATAACGGTAAGAATTCATAAAAGCATCCATACAGTCACACACACATAATATACATAATTAAAAATCCAAATAAAAATGAGTTTTCGATTTGTTAGGAGTTAGATTAGGAAGGATATAATTTCACAATATTGTTGTACTCTGTTTAGTTTACAACAACAATGATTTAATAATCTCTTTCGTACACATATGAATTCAATTAAGGATGCTATTAAATTTACAATACAATGTACCTTAATTGAAAATATATACCGTAAAATGATAAAATATTAATTTATGTAATTTTAAATAAATTATAGAGGAGAAAAAAAATACCACCAGATGATAATGAAATATAGTTAAACTTTTAATGTAAATTGTTTTCCCGCCACTGTTTTTTTAGTCAAGTTGAATTTCTTGTATAAAGTGGTTTAGTATAAATTTAGTTCTTGTGTTTTTTTTTATTTTTAAATTATTAATTAAATTCATTGTCTAATATAAACATTAAAATGGAGTACTTATTTAATTACCTACTTAGTTATTTATTTAAAAAGTATAAAATGGTGTAAATTAAAGATTTTTGGTTAAGTTTTTTTTATAATTTTTATTTATCAGAAGTACCTAACTAGGTTCAATTAAATATTGTACACATACATACATTTTAGTTGTATAAATTTTTTAACAATTAAAATTAGATTGATCAATAGTTGGATGATAGATATTTGTGACTATTGTCAAAGAACATTTTGTTCATATAATAAATTTTATTATTATATTATGTTCTTTCCTATTCCATATCTATCAGTATTGAAACAAAACAAAATATGTAAGTAACTATATATATATACACTTTTTTATAATTTTAGCTTTTTTTAAAATACTTAATATTTTTAATATTAAATACATAATTTATACAATTAAATAGTATTTGAACTGAATTAATTGTACTTAGTAACATTTTCAAAAAAATTTTCTAACTGGAAGTACTAAAATAACTTTTGAACGATATTTTAATATAAATATACTATAGTTACCTCTACACATAGTACTGGGTAATCGGAAGAAATTAACATTATTGTCCTTCAACTTTTTCTTGATTTGCATCGCGACGCGTATATACTTTGGAAATTAATTTTATTTGAAACATTGTTCCGCGATTAAATTTTTTCAGATTACTTTTACGTACTTATGTCCGAGCCAATATCATTTTCTGTTTCGGATTTCAATGTCTACTATCTTTTTTAACTCATTATTTTTCACAACGTTCTTTTGGAAAATATTTTTAACCAACGAATAACCTTTTAGATATTATCAAAGATATCTATTGTCGCTAAGAAATGTAGTATTAAGCTTGGCTTTCTTGAAATTAGTTAAATGAAATTTTTAGTATTATAATGTTTGCAATATTTTGCAACCGATAAGACCCGGTTTGTATTTGTATTTATTTAACTAATAGCGGAGTTACTAAGCGTTGCCCGAGATATTGGGAAATTTTTATGGGTTTTCTTTGTTTTTAATTTGACACATAAAATATTATTAATTGATCTTTCGTTTTAGTAAGCTAACTATTGATTGGCTGTCGTAGGTAGTTGTGTGAATTGAACTGATGAAATTAGAAAATATTGCCTTATATTCAAGCGTTTCTTTTAAATTGTTTTTATATTATGATTAAACAATTTATTTTAATAAATTGCGATATGTACAAATTCAATTTGTAAAAGACAAAATGGCAAGTAAAAATCTTTAATTACTTAATTATGTATTTTTGATAATCAGATATGTTGTTAGTGATATATTTAAATTATGGAATAAAAGTCGAGTTTCCTTTCACTAATCATTTGTATTTATTTTGCAAATATCGATATTTCGGAAGCAACTTACTTCCTTCATCAGTGCTTGCGACTAATTTATCTTAAGCTTCTTTTCTAAATTTAAATTTCAAATAACTATACATATATTATTCCCTAGTTCTAATTTAAATTTGAGTTAAACTTATATAAATAAATGTGTTTAGTTTTACAATATATTTTCGGGATCAACTATAAAAAAAATTATTAAAATATAAAAAAACTGAACAGGATTTTGTATATTTTGAATCAAATTAGGTAAATTAAACTTATTTTGAAAATCCCTTAAACTGAAGCCGATAATATTCTTAAACGTTGACTTTAAATATTGACTTTTAAAATACAAGGAACTTGTTTGAGAACAGCACTGCATAAATTTGTTTTTTTTTTTTTTTTGTTTTTACAATATTATATAATTGTCAAAACAATAACTGAATACCCTAGCCATTGGCACGGAGTGGCACGATATTCGCAACATAACTTACATTTGAAATGTCAACTATAATTTCAATGTGGAAAAATTCATCTATATTAGAGGAAATTTGTCTTCATAATATGGGAAATTTGTCTTCCATTTTTATTTTAATGATTACTAAATTATATTCTTCGCTAATAATAATAATAATCAAATGATATAACCTATATTATATATATTATCAAAAAATATATATAATATTAATAACATGTGTGAAACAAAATAATATGTTCTTTGGTATAATTTATAATATGACGATTGGCAAAGTATTAACAACAACGACTTTAGCAGAGATCGTAAGTTAATAAATTGCAATAGGAATATTTGAACAGAAATTATTTTTAATTAACTAATTTCTTTATAGAGAGAGGAAAAATTAAATCTATAGTTCTGTGTAATCGGGGGTATAATCTATCGAAATAAGTTGAAGAAACAAGTTTAATACAAAATAAAGAAAATATTTTTTTTTTTAAGAAACGACAAAACTATGAAAATTGTGTTATTTTGATCCGATTTTTGGAAATAATTTTAAAATTAATATGCAAGCCACATCGAAAATTAGGCAATACAATTTTACTGTTTTCATTTTTGCTTCATTTTTTTACCTTCTTCTCTTTCTAGTTCTTTTCTCTTTCACTACCATTACTAAATTTTATTTTGTATTAAACAGAATACAATATAAAAAGGAAAAATAACAATTTTTAAAAAATGTTCGAAATGACTTTTCGTTTTTTTTTTTTTTTATTATAAATTTTAGAAATCGATCATTGAACTCAAATCAGAAAAAAAAATTAAAAAATTATACAAACCTCATGAATAATAAAAAGTACGAAAAAAATGTATTAATATAAAATAACATAGAAAAATCTAGGCAAATTTTTTTATGCATGCATGTTATATACATACAGTGAGTATCGAAAAAGAAACAATAATTTGCATTACTTAATTCTTTCAGTATTTCAAAAATATCATTACCAAATGATGTAAGATCCTTAAATATACCGTTTTTTTTTTTTTTTAACGTTCTTGACAGTAACTTAGATAGAATCACCTTTTTGTGCTTAATTAAGTACGGTAGCACAATTTTACACTACGATATCTACAATAAGTTGAGACATTTATTTTAACAAATTACTGGCTCTACTCATTAAATGTGGAAAACTACTGCTATTGTCAGGAACTAAGCCTTCTTCAATATAATAGTTTTATTTTATTTAATTTGTTACCAGATTATACTCTAAATTATTTTTTGTCATTTATTATATATCCCAATGACAAAGGGTACTAGACCAGTTTGAAAAGCATTTTTTTTTTTGCTTCATCGGGAATCGAATCTGGGACCTTTCGGTTGAAAGGTAGGCGCTCTACCTACTGCGCCACCCACCGTTATTTAAAACAAAAAATACTGTTATTTATCATAGTTATCAAGTTAATAAAAAATATGAAAATATCTTAGCTTACAACATAATAACTGGAAAACTTAAAATGGTAAAAGTTTCTGATTGGTTAAGTTATAATCTAATTTATGAAAATTTAAATAAAATTTCTTTCAGCTCCTATATCTTGAAATCGTCTACTTGCAATCTACAAAATACAGATGATCAATGTGATATTATATATTAATGTAAAGTTTATATGTATATAAAAATGAATGTTTGTATGTATGCTTGTCCCAGAGCTACTTCGAAACGCATCGAGCAATACCAACCAAATTACAGGAAGTAATTTGTTACATGAAATTAAACCCGATTGATATATTTCGAAATCCAAAAATTTGTACTCAGGTTAACTATTAAAAACTGAAATATACGCATCTTACCTTTTGTCGAAATCGGGACCAGTTTGAGAGCCATACAAATCTTAACATTCGCCAAAAATATTTCAAAACAAAAGGTTCTTCAAATCGGAAAATTTATAGTCAGATGCACTTTCAAAACAAATACGTATATTACCGTTTTTCTGGTAATTTTGACTGATTGGTGGAATTGACACACCATTTCTAGAATCCGTCATATTACTTAACTTCAAGAGGTTGTAATTTCCAATAACAAATATTTTATCTTTATTCAATGTAATTATTTTTTAACCTTTTGTCTTTTTTCGTGTTTTTGTTTTTTGTACTTTTGATTTTAGCTTTGCTCTTTGTTCTTTGGCCTTTTTTCATTTTTATATAATTTGTTGATTTTTTTTTTTTATAAAAACAGGTTTTCTAGCGTTAGAGTAAAATTTTTTGTATAATTTTCGAAAATAGTCGAATATTTTCTTTTTAATTTTACTGATACAGATCCTATCATACACCTATCATATTTCGTCTACTACTTGCAGACTTCTTCAGTGTTTAGTACTCGATTCCAATCGTTTAGTAGTAGCAGATATAGTTTTCAACATTAAAATTGTTTGATATTGTATGTGGTTTTGTAAGTCGATCCTCTGCCTAAAAGTAGTTAGATATTTCATAGTCTGAGAATTTCAAAAAATAAAAAAAATTAAAAAATAAACTAATAAAGAAGAGGTAGAATTTGGAATTTGTTATTTTATTGATTCTACTAGTTGTTCATAAGAAATTTAAAAAATCAGAACTTTCGTGAAAATCATGACTGTCATGATCATTTTGTATTTACTCTACTATTTTTAATATCTTCAAGTACTGATAAAGCAAATTTGTTACTGATATACTTTTGATAATTACTGCCGCACAAACACACACCGAACACTTTTGCCTTTGACATCTAGAAAATCTTTTTTGTTATTTGTCAGTAATACTTTTGCTTTATAATCGAAAGAATGTTATTTGCTTGATCATATTTGGTTGGTTATTTCTGTATACAATAAATTCAAACCTCCTTGAATAAAATATTGTTTAGTACCTATTCAATATTCATTTATTTTTAACACTCACTCACAGTACAAAAATAAATAAATAAAAATGCCTAGAAGGTAAATAAATTCGATATTCTTTTCAATTTTGAGTTAAAGTTAATGAAAAGTTATGGATCTTTTGATTAGAATTATATGGTATCTATATGTGTTGCAGGTATTCGATTGTATGTGTGTGTAAAATACAACGTAGACAATAACCTGAAGTGAAATTTTGTTTTATAGCTGAGTTACTAACAGGTGAAATGTCAAAATTCTTCTTAATAATTTGTTGTTTTTTGTTGTTGTTATTAAATGTTTGTTGAAATTAGAATGTTTTTCAATTGAAAATTAATTAAAATCAAAGAATTTCAAATTTGTAATTATCTTGTCTTGTTTTTTGTATTTTTTGTAGTTTTTTCTTTTTGAATTAATATAATAAACAAACCTGCCCAAAGCTTTAAATTCCATTTAAATAAATTAATGATATTATTTTGGGAAAAATTTGAATATATCTTAGCTTAATATTACACACTACTGCAATTTGATATTATGAGTACATATTATTATATTATTTTGAATTTATATATAACTACCTAATTTTATTTTATTAATAAAAGTATATTAAATAATTAAATATTGTTTAAGTTTAAAGGTAATAATTTTATTGTAAACATACATGTAAGGTTTAAAGGTAATATTAAAATGAAAATAATTATTTTTTAAATTATTTGCAAAAGTTTTTGCGTTCTTTCTACATACATATATGAAAATTGAGGAAGTAGGTATAGAATATGTAGGTTAATATAAAAATAATTAGTATGTATCTGAAATATACAATTTGGTAAATGAATATTTCCTCTATATATATAAGTATACAATTATTTAAAATTGTCAAAGTCGAATGAAGATATCTGAACAGAATTTGAGTTTTGAGGTTAGTACACTCACACATTTTCAAAGATCTCAACAAAAATATTTTACCCTTCGAAAATAGCATTTCGTTGGTTTTTGGTGATTTACACTTACATATTATATCAAAATCATATAGAAGTATGAAGAGTATAAAGGTTTTGTTCGGGACTCAATCCATTTATTGCCGTAGAATTTTACTCGATTTTAGATTACGATGAATACTCACCAACGTGATTTGAACAATTAAATTTGAAGATAATTCCTCAGACTCCCGATTTAAGGTTGAAATTTGAAACAAAACTCTTGCAATAAATTTATTGTATTAGTATATCATTGTCTTTCCTTTCCTTAAATTTTGAGTATAATATAGGCTTTGTAGTCCAAATACTATAGTAGTTATAGTACGACGAACATTTTTAGACAATTCTCTAAAACAAGTTGTAAATTGATTTTTTTTGTTATTATTTTATTGCTTTATTGAATGCTTTTTTTGGAGTTTTCAGTATAACTTTTGTGCTTTTTAGAACCACAAAATTGATTTTATATTCAAAATATACAGGGAAAGAAAAAAGGAATGCAGGGAAAGAAAATAGGAAAAAATATATATACTTATACGTTAAAATGATATTTTGTTGATAAAAATTTACAAATATTGGATTATAGGGCCTTATATCTAATTAAAGAGATGCAAGATAACAGTTGAACAGGTAAGAAGAAAACTGAAACCAACTTTAAGTCGCCTTGGCTTTTATCTTAGTTGATCTGACTGTGATTTTATAGGGAAATAACCAAAACAAGGGTATTTTGGCAATGACATAATTTTTAGCACCTCATAGTTGCTAGACGGTTGAAAATAGACCCCCAGACAACTTTTTGTTTGTTTTAACTTCATCAATCATATATATGACTCTGTCCTCAACATCCTGTGCACCCTACCCTGTCTTTCTTTTAAATAAAAACTGAAAAATAGAGAGGATCTAATACTGTAGGTTGTAAATTGTTATAAAGAAAGGTAATAAGGTAAAGATCCATTATTGGTGGAGAGAGTGCAAGTTAAGGGGAAGAAAGTTAATAAAGATGTTTTTTATATGAAATTTCAAGGGGTGTTCTATTTTTACATTTCAAGTGAGAGTGGTCGTCTTTTTATTTTAAATGAATTATATTATTATGTTACAGTAATATTTAGATTTATATTTAATTTAATTTATTCATATTTAATGTAAGAATTTAAGTTTTTTTAAGAATTATAATCTTGTAAATATATATTTATACGAATATCCTTTTATCTTATTTGTCTTTGTTATAATGTTGCAGGTACTATATTAATCTTTTATAATATTTATTGTATTATTCTTAATCGATAACTTTTTCACCAAATCAATAATTTTGTTAGATTTGTATATAATTTATATTTTTTTTATTAATTTATTTCAGATTAATTTTAATTTTACGAGAATTTTATTATTACGAGACTTTCTAAAATATATTTGAAATCGTGTAATAATCATTTTATACTCTTATAATGTGAGGTTTGAAGTACCATAATTTACTTAAGCCTGGCTTGCTTTCGATAATATTTCTACAATTTACTTCTTAAGTAATTCAAATTTTAATATTGTCATTTGGATTACGTCCATTTTGATTTGATGTGATATTTTGTGTATTGTGTTAAATAATTTAGATGTTTTTTTAAGCCTTACCATTTCGAAATTTTATTTAAGTCCTATTTTTCATTATTATTTTTTGTATAGTATAGTAAGGCATAGTTAAAAAACTACGAATAAAATCAAGTTAACTACTCTGGAAAGAACTGTTATCGAATCATTTTAATATTTAGTTTATTATGTGGTCATCTATATAATATATTCGAAATCAACATTCAAGAATTAAATGAAGTTCGACTATATTCAATGAATGTTAATGTGGTTTTTTTGTTGAATAAAAGTGAATACATCACATGTACAAAAAATTATTATTATTCACTAATTGACTATGTTTTATTTATTTTGGTATACAGATTTCTGCTAAATAACCAAATTACGCATCCAATGAGTTATAATCTTAAAGATATATTCATATTAATTTTTGGACTTCAGTAATATCTAATTCTCTGATACCGGTTGAATACATTTATTACAATATACAATTACCGAAATTTTTAATAAAATTAATTAAAACGTGATTGAGTTTAAAAACAAAAACGTTCATTAAAAATGTTTAAATTAATTATCGTACAAAAAAAAAATGTAAAGTATAAAAATGGCGCTAAAAATAGTTACATTTAACACTTCCGATTTAGTATCTGAAGCCACCAATGAATATTTTGCTTTAAAACTCAGACTGTATTTAAAAAAATAAAAAAAATTTAAAAAAATCAAAAACAGAGTTTTATAGCCACCACATTACATTACCTTATAAAAAATGACGTAAAATTTAATTTCTGTTGTGTTTGGAATTCAAAATTTTTGTTAAAAAAAAAAAAAAATCATCACAACAAAAAATAAAAGGTACTTTTGTCTTTGAACTCAACAGAGTGTTTCCACCGTCGATTTGTGCTGCTGTATTAAAATTTAAATTACTACAACTTATTGAGTTATTCTTAAATTTTAGTTTAAACATTTTTTCAACTATCCTATAGGAAGATAGAAAAATTACAAGAACCTAAAATTTGCTCATTAAGATCATTGGTAATATTATGAGTTTGTATCATTTCGATATCATTGTTGTATAAATTATAAATATATAAAATATTTTGGTATCTCATGATCTTATACTCGTATTATTTTATATAAACATACTGGGTGGCACAGGAGGTAGAGCGCCTCAATCGAAAGGTCCCAGGTTCAATCCCCGATGAAGGCAAAAAAATGTTTTATGGGCTTTTCGATGTGGTTAAGTATACTTTGTCATTAGGATAAAATAAATGACAACAAATAATTGGTAGTAGAATTTGATAGCAACTTCAAGTTTCTGTTAATAACTAGTTGTAGTTTTCCACGTTTCATGTATGCCAGAAATTTAATAAATGAATTTTAGACATTTTTCACTGGAAATATATTTAAACTTCTTCAATGTTTAATTTAGGTTTTATAAATGGGATTCTTACAGTTCATGGTTCATGAACGATAATTAGTTTGTAATAAATATATGATATTATTGAGATATATCATAATATTGTTTTATAATTGATTATATATACATATATATATATATATATGTAACTATATAGTTGTACCAAAACTTGTACTTTCTTTTTCTCTAGTGCCACAAATTTAAATTGAGTTGAATCTGCTGTTACCAATTGTGTCATTTTAATTATGGGATTCTTAATTTTTAAAAACATTATATTTGTGATATTAATCTATCAAATAAAAGTAGATTTTTTTTTGTTTTATTTATTTCGGCGATTGACTAAACACATTTTTTTATTTCTTCAACTCAGTTTGAATAGACTTCTGTATTAAATTTTCTTACCAATAGAAAGTCTTTCCTAATTCTTTGTAAAATATTTAAACTAAATATCTAAAACATTTTCTTTAATAATGTAATTAGCTTTAATTAACACTTCAAAAGGCATTATTGAATATTACAGTTTTATTAGAAGATTACTGTCACTTCAAACTTAGTACGTATACACTCTCTCACTAATATAAAAATCGTCAGTGGAAACTAATGATATTTTAGCTTTAATAAAATGAAAAAACAAAAAATTAATAAATATATCGCATATTAATCTCATAATGTCGTCATTTTACCTTCCAGGTAACTTCAAAAAAAAAAAAAAAAAAAACAAAAATGTATTTTAAAATTTAAAAAAAGGAGGAAATCACGTTATAAAAGTTTATTCAAAAGAAAAAAATAAAAAACAAAAAAAAATTACTGCGTACCAATGTCCCATGAAGTTGTTGTGGGCCAATAAAGAAAAGATTACTTTTAAAATACAATGGGAATATAGTATAATATTAATGATATAATATATTTATGTATATATATATGATATATGTATATCTTATTTTTCATAAATCATGTTACATATTTGTGTGTGCGTGCATTTTTTATTAAACAATATGAATCTACTAAAGAGCTTATTGCTTAAAAGGAATCAAGGAATTTATTTCGTAATATGATATTTTTTTCTTTTAGTTTTGATTTTTGGAATTATTTAAATATTATTTTTTTTTTAATCAAGTATTTAGAATGCTAAAATTATGATTAGATGATGGTTTATGAAGGCTTTTAATATTCTAGGAATTATATTCGTATCGAATACTTACAAATTTTTGCGCTTATCATTAATAAAGATACTAAGTAAGGAAGTTTTATTTTATTTAAGGTCAATGTAAAACTTTCTTTTTCATATTTGGAACTCCTTAATATAAGTGCGTATATAAATACTCCCATTTGGGCTGGCGCTTCTCTTGCAGCTTTAAACTATTTTGAGCATCAACGTATACTTGGAGTAGTTTTTCTGTTTTATAGATACTTCGTACGTTTGAACACATATTCAGCAGAAATAAAATTACTCCTCTCAAACAATTCCAACGTAAAAAAAAAGGAGCCGCAAGTGTAGACCACTAGTACAGAATATTAACATCGAAATTTTGCTAAATCGTTTTCACGATGTTGCTCAGACTTTTATTAAAGTTTGCCATCATGGTTAAAACTTTAAAATTGCATTTTATTAAATGTCAAAATCGTATCTAACCAATGAAAGCCAAGTTCAAGGACTATTTAAGCAAAGAACATGCCATTAAAGCTTCAATAAGGCTGGTATACCGCAGTGAGATTGTTTGAGCACCTCTTATATTCAATTTATAGTACTGATCTACCTGATAGTAGGTTTATAGTTACATTCGTAATGATATGGCAGTCTTTCTCTCATCCATAAATACTACTTCCAACAAAAATTTTCAAAACCATATTCAATTAATTCAAAATTGGCTTAATAAAATCAAATCAAAATATCTTTATCTTGAATTGAATTGAATCATAAATGTGGAAATAGATGACACCATTTTTATCATTGGCAATTTTTTTAGCAACATAAGCGAGTTTTTAAAATCAGTCTTGAGAATGTTAAGACAATTAGAATTTAACTAAAACTGAGTTAGGTTTATTTACGAAAAGCAAAGAATATCTGAATTCATCTTACCTAAATTAGAGAACAGAATACTTCGTCTTTCAAGTAGCGCTAAAGAGTAAAGATATTATTTGCCCCTACTATAGCTTAATTTACGGTGAAACTTAAACATTAGTCCACAATAGCTTATTGTAGTCATATATAAGAAGATTAGTTTGCTTAATAAATACGGAATGCGACTAGAACTTGTCGATAATGCTAACTGCGACTGCTAAGATTTGTTGAAAACTAAGCTCAAGTTATTGGGAGGACATTATTTTGACAACCTAACAGACATTTCAAAGGTATATATGTATATCTTTTCAGAATATCAAAAATATCCACAGATTTGTCAGAGCTACGGTCTGCATGGAAAATAGATAGTGATCCAGTTCGTTTTGTGAGGTTGTGAAGGGGATCTTGGTGTCATGGGGGTGACAAATTGCTGTAGCTGCCACCCCTGTTTAATACTTGGAAAGTACTTAAAAATTAAACGGTAACAAATTAAGCTAAAAACAAATATATTATGATAATATGAGAAAAGATAAAACATGGTGACGTGACAATACACATAATTAATATTTAAGTTTTTAAATGTTAAAATTTACTCCAACAAGTAAAATAAGTAAATGGCTGGTTTTGAGCATAAGATTAGAATCGTATAAATATCTAACCAAACATGATATAAATAGTTCAACTTCACCAAAACAATATTTTTATGAATAATAATTATAAAACGTTTTTAACCTTATGTCATTCATACATAATTAAAATTATATATGTATAACTATTCATATTACAATTAATAAATCAATAATTCTATATTCAGTTTGTATGGCAATAATTATTAAAGTTCATTGCCTTTAGAAATGACAAAAAAATAAAATAAAAATTAAAACCAAAAAGGAAAGCCATATTGAACAAAATAATGATTTCATCACAAAAAACAAAAATAAAAAAATAAAAGCTAATTTTATGGTTTTTGTTTTGATGTTACATCATTACTCATTCATTTATGTAACTTACGTATATCTATCTATAATCAATCAAAAACAAAAATTAATAAATTTAAGAATAATACAATATTTTTAAAAATAATTTATGAAAACAAAACCAGTAACAATAACAATAACAAATAGGTACTTTGAAATCTAACGAAAGAAAGAAGATTGAAAAAAAAAGAATAAATAAAATAAAACAGGTTATTGCCCAATTTCTATTTTAGAACCACGAACTTTAATTTTATTATAGTTTTTTTTATGATTATTGTCTATAATTTGCGTTGCAAAAATAAAAAAAAAAAAAAATGAACAGCCTAATAATCCATGTAGAAAAATCAATCAGTGTCGTAGCGACAAAGTAAGAGAGCAAAGTAAATTGAAATATAAATTTATTTTAAAACATACCTAACTATAAAGTAAAAACTAAAGAAAAATTAACTGAAGTGAAATGGTTATTTAGAATTTTTTAACTTCATGTTTTATTTTTGTACTACAGTCATCAGACATACTATAGAGGTTGAAAGGCATACATAAAATTAAAAAAATAATTTAATAATACTCAATATCTGTACTGCCTTTTTAATTATCTGCTTGATATTTTTGATTTACACTTTAGTTGTAATACATAATAAGTTGGAGAAACGTAAAATTAGAAAGTACCTATAATAAATTTTATTTTTGTTTATTTTTGAATGTAAAACCTAATTTTCTTATTTAAATTACGAATCTAATTACCTTAGTTTCGGAAATTGTACATAATTATTATTTGACAATTTGTAATTTTGGTATTCTTAAATTAGCAAACTGTTATATGTTAGTAAAATTTGCATTTGGGTGCGAAACTGTGTATTTTTGTACTAAAATTATGTTAAGATATAGAAAAGGTAAAATACATTTTTGTGTTAAAGTGTTTATTTTACCTTCTGTATATTAAACTGAACAAAATTCAAATCAAAAAACAAAGGAATTCTTAACATTATAGTTTTTTTTCTTAATCAGTATCAGTTAGAATTGTTTTCATAATTTAATAAAATCTATTTTAAAGTAAAAATAATATTTTCTCAGTTTATTTTATTTTTAAGGTAATTTATAATTAGTTTCATTTATTATTTTTAGAATTTTGAAAAATCATCTTGTCCTGGACATAAAGGGATTAAATAATACCAGAATTACATCTCATAATAACAATTTTGAAAAATTGAATTATCTAATTTCCATGTTGTTATTTCATTATTATTTCTTGATTTACCATAACAAATAAGTGAACTCTAGCTAGTGGGGCTATCGGATTACATATAACATTATTAAATAATCTGTTATACCTTTTCTTAATTTAATTTTTTTTTAAATTTTTTTTGCTACATTTGACATCTGCCCTAAACACCATTTATTCTTTAGTTTTATAATTTCTCAAACATTTTCTAAACATTGGAACCGAAAAATTTATTCAGAATAATTCGTAAAGTTGATTTTATATGTATATACAGTTATTATCGTAACATATGTAATATATGTATTAAAGATATACCATTCAATATACGCACTTTAATTAAATTTCGATAATCAGTTGAACACTGTTATGAAAAATACATGGTATGATTTGCTTTTTAAAATTGAAATAATAAACCGGAATAGATTTTATTAGTTTGTTTTCTTGTTTTTTAAATTAATCTAAAATTTATTTATTTCGTTTTTGTTTTTTCTGTGTTTCAAATCTAACATGAAAGATACCGAAATTCCGATGACAGGTTGAATGACCCATTAAAAAGTTATGAACTAAAAAAAAATTTTTTTTATATTGAAATTTTTAAACAAAAGTAAAGAAATTTGATTACCAAATTTAAAAAATTATGTAAAAAGAAAATTAATTGGAAATAACTAATTTTAACATTTTAAATTTATCTTACATTTTATAGGAAAAAAAAAATATTTTAACAAAATAAGCCGATATTTCTAGTAGCTAATTATCTTTATTATTTAATTATTTAAAATATTCAACTAATTAAAAGTTATTTTATGAAATTAACTGATTTCGAGGATTAATAGAAAATTGATGAATTTCATATCTATTTACATAATTTGGAAATATCTTCTTTTATTTGCAGATTCTGATAATTTTTGTTTCAAGTATTTTTATTAGTTAACTTTCTTTTAAACATTTTTAAAATGAGAGTGAGTTCTAAAATTGTATAGTTTCAATCTTAACTTTTAAAAGCTCTCAATTTTGTCATTGCATTTTCCAAGCGATATTTTTCTTTGAGATTGAAGCTATAATACGTAAAATTAACATGTATTTGACATAATTATTTGGCCCCACAACTTTAAGTTATAGGAATGTTCCAGGAAACAAATTCTGTGTGAAAATTTTACCAAATTTTTTTTTTTACATTTATTTTTATCAAATGACAAGATCGAAAGGTACATTGAAAGTTGAGTAAATTTCACGGGAATTGGATCTGAGACCTTTGATTGACCTGAGATCCTACTGCAACAACCAGCGTAAATTGTTGAAATTTTGAACAGAATTGGTTTTTTAGAACATTTTTAACGATTAATAACTATAACTTTATTGGAAGTGTAAAATCTGTTGTTTTGCCCGCCTTCGGAAGATGGAGAGTTTGAGTCAACATCACCAGCAAACTCTAAACGTATATCAATAGATACCTCCGGCGCATCCTAAAAATTCGTTGGTAACAAACCATGATACTATAACTTTATATTAAAATTTATGTCTAACACTGAAGTAAAATTGAAAAGAAAATTTTTTACGTATCCTTATAACTGCAGCCTAAAAATCTTCATTCCATATTTTTAAATAATTTTTTTGAACAAATATTACCAGATTGAAGTTGGAAAATATTATTGATTTATCCGTTTTTTAGCCTAGCATTTTGACAATTAATATTCCTTTTGGGAATATTAGGAACCGCAAAAAAAATTATATTATATAATATTTACCGTTATTGTTTTTACATTAATTCAAATTTATTTTTATGATTTATGCAAATTTATGAAAACCTTATCTAGAAACATTTTATATTCAAATTTAAAATAAAATTAATAATTGTAATGTTGAAATAAAAATGACATTAGAAAGAAATTACGAAACAAAATAAAATTTTTAAGAGAAAATTATTTTCCTTTTATAAATATTTGAATATCCAGGATTCAGAATTCATTTAAGATACTCTATAGTTGAAAATTTAAAATCGGTGTTTTCTGAGCTCAATATTATTATATAGTATAGTTAATTCTATAAAATTTAATTTTAAATTATTACCTTGAGTTGAGATTAACAGTCCTGAACAGTTTAAAATATATATACATAATAAATAGTTAGAAATCGAAAGTTAAAAACATTATAAGAAAAATTTGTAAAAACTCTAGGTTAAAAAAAAAACAGAAAATTAAAAAAACAATTAAAATTTTTATTAACTATTAGTGTTTCTATTCGGTATTTTGTAAAGAAAAATTAATTGTCGAGTTTATAGCTATATATACCAAAGGTTTCGATTTGTAGCTATATTATATACCAACGGTTTCAAATTTATAGCTATATAACAAGAGAATATTAAACTAATGTGAACGTAGCTACGCTCAGTAAATATTGGAAAAATGAAAATGTTTCAGTCAAAAAAATTTTCGGCTTTAAACTATGAAGAAAATCGTATGCGTAAAGGAAATTACTTACATATTTGGATTTTGTTTAAATGGTACTTATGAACGAGAAAAATTTTATAAAGATATCAAGCTGGTAAAATCGGCTAAAACGAGATCTCTTTGTAGGTTAAACAGATTGATTTGAAAATTTCTGAGTGGAAATATTAGCCTTTATCTATTAAACAATTCCTACTAACTTCATCAATAGCTTATCCTAAAAAAGATATTATTTTATTATGAAAAAAATATAATAATAATAATAATAATAATAATGTCCCAACGACCAATTACCCCTCCCGTACCGCGCACGCGGGGAGTCTCCATTGTCAATATTATTATTATTTAGCATATGACTAGGAGTGTCGAATACAAGGTCATCACAGTGCTTGGAAGAATAAATCTCTTCTTATTAAAAGTATAGAAAAATTTGAATAAATTAAAGTATTCAGTATGTAATACTGTGACGAGCATACACTCAATGAACTTTGATTAATTAAACTTTAATATTTATTTTTATATTTTAATTTTATTCAAAAAAGAATACAAGCACGTGATAACCCTTAATGAAGAATGTGTTAGTAAGGAGAGAATTGGGTCAGGAAATGCTTAAAACAAGCATGCAAAACAAAACAAAAAAAAGGGGAATTAGTAAACATTATTAAGGAAATTAGGAATTAGTAATAAGTTGATAGAATACTAAAAACAGAAACAAAAATAAAATCCGGTGTAAGGATTGCGACAGGAGCTTTTCGAACTAGCCCCACAAATAGCATTATCTGTGACGCAGGAATACTTCCACTTGAGCTAGGCGGAAAAAATATTTATTGATGTACGGACTTAAAGTATTATCAAGTGATAGTCACACACTTAGTGAACTAATAAAAGACACATAAATATATAATAAATTTAAAAACAGGCCAATAAGATGTCATCCGTCTTTTGTAAAACTTAGACAGGCTCTGGAAGAATTGGACTCACACCAGATAAACTTTTTGATAAAACAAAAATACACAAAACCCCACCATGGATGCTTAGACTACCACGCGTTGATAGAGATCTTAACACACACAAAAAAAAACGAAACAAATAACACGCAATACCAACAACTATTCAAAAACAAACTTAATACTACCTATAAAGACTACATACCGATATACACAGATGGATCGAAACAAAATAACATAGCAGGATGCGCATTTAAATGTATGCAGCATGAAAAAAAATACAGACTTAACGAACATACAACAGTATATTCGGCGGATAACCTATCTTACCATAAGCAGGGAAATTGAGTATGTCAGCCGAAGCTATGAGGAGAGAAGGTTCATAATTTGCACCGACTCCCTTAGTAGCCTACAGGCTCTCTCATCAGCTACCTCAAAACACCCGACAGTGATTGCAATCCAAGATCAGCTGCAGGTATGTAAAAATCATATAGCATTTCTATGGACTCCGGGACATGCCAATATTACCGGTAATGAAGAAGCAGACAGACTGGCAAAGGAAGCACATTTAGAACCATTTTCCGAACAACAAAGCCGGTACTACAGGGATTATAAAGAGATATGTGATCGAACTTTATCAACACAAGTTGGGAAAATGAACCCCTCACCAACAAACTAAGGCACATTAAAAGAAATGTATCCAGATGGAATAGTTTAGACCAGGCCAGTGGGAAAATCGCTGTTGTTCTGACCAGACTCCGAATAGGACACACACGATACACACACAGCTATCTCTTTGATGGACCCCAAAACGCACAGCCAACATGTCACTGTGTTCCAGATACCCCAATTAATATAAAGCACATATTTGAGGCTTGCCCTTTATACACTGATGTAAGAGCCAGGCTTGGAATCACGGGACTTGATATACTCACACAGGATATTATAGAAGCAACAACTAATATCATGGCATTCCTTAGAGAAACTGACATTTTCAATAAAATATAATAAAATTCAATAAAAACCAATAAAAAAAAAATTTAATTTTTCTCCTAATATAAACTAGGCTAAAATCAAAATTATAAATTTAAAGAGGAAAAAAAAATGAATTTGAAATTACAATACAAAAAAAAAGAAACAAAAAAAGTAAATCAAAAATCTAAATTTAAAACAACATTATGTTAAAAAATAATAATGAAATAAACTTAAGATAATTATGTAAAAAACTTTAAAGAATGAGGGCTTGACAAAACCCACGTGGTTGATAAACCCATAATAAAGATCTTATAAATAAATAATAAATAAAATAAAATCCATAAACGGAAAAAACGGTTAAAAATCTAGTAACTTTGATTTGCCTTCCAACATGTCAAGGAAAATCAAAGAACAAAAATCAATAAGCAATATGCTCACAAGTCAAAAGTTGAAACAATTTAAAATCTTCAATCAATTAAAAAATTATATCATAGATTTAGACTATCTTCCAACATGTCAAGATAGGCTAAATCAAAATTTTGCAATTTTAAATTATGCCGAAGAAGCATTAGTCAATTTATTTAGGTATAAACTAAGGAAATAAAAAAAAAAAGTAAGATAAAGAAAGAAAAAAAAGGGGAAAAAAAATAATAAAAATATATATCCATACATATATAAAAATACAACACATGCAAAACGCAATTAGTCAAAGACACAAAAATAAAAATAATGATAATAAAAATTAACTTAATTTATATACACTTATGTATATATGTTAAAAGTATGAAATACTACTGATTCATCGTGAATAACTACGTATACTACATGTATTACATGTCCTTCAAAAACTTATGACCTGTTTGAATAAAGCAGATTCTTTAGTTTGGACTTACTAATGTGAAAATCGAAGACATTAGAGTTATTGTTTACGTTACGCAACATTCTTGTAATTGGCTCATTCTTTCCATAATTCGTGCGATGAAACTTTTAACGAAAGAGGGCAGAATGCTTAAGAGAACGAAAGTTGATATTGAAGTGTATGTGTTCTAAAATACCAACCGAGTCAACTGCACCTGAGAGAATTTGGTGTACAAATAGAATATCAGCCACTTCCCGACGATTAAAGAGACTTTGCAGACCTAGAAGTTTAAGGCGGTCTCTGTAAGGGGGTAAGTTATATGGGTCTGTCCATGAAAGACCACGAAGAGCGAAACGAACGAATCTACGTTAAACAGATTCAATCCTGTCTATGTGAACTTGATGAAAAGGTGACAATACCTGAGACGCATATTCAAGTAATGGTCTTACCATAGTCAAATATAAAGCTCTGGCGACATATGGGTCGGAAAATTCTTTTGACCATCTTTTGATAAACCCAAGAGCTGAATTAGCTCTGCTGACAATATTATCTATATGAGATCTGAAATTTAGTTCGGTGTCTAATAGAATACCTAAGTCTTTTGTGGATGTGACATTAGAGATAATAACGCCGTTAATACTGTAATAACGCACTGTTATTGCCGTTTTACGGGAAAAGGTGATGCTTTGGCATTTGCTAGCGTAAAGTGCTAGGTTATTCTTACAACACCAAATAGCGAAGTTATTAACGTCACTCTGAAAAAAATGAGATTCACGCAGAGATGAGATTTGTTTAAATATTTTCATATCGTCAGCGTACACTAGAATGTGAGAATTTTTTATAATATTATGTACATCGTTTGTGGTTAAGATAAAGATCAGAGGGCCTAAGTGGCTACCTTGTGGGACACCCGATTTAGCAGTGAAGGGATCTGAAACATTGGACCTAAAACGGACGTGATACACTCTGTTGCGTAAATATGAACTCATCCAATCTATAATGAGAGTTGGAAGTCCTAGAGCACGAAGTTTGAATAAAATGACACTATGGGACAGTTTATCGAAAGCCTGACTAAAGTCGGTAGCAACCGAATCCACATCTAGCCCCTTTTGCATGGAGTTGAGACTAAAAGAGACTAATTCGGTTAGATTAGTAGTAGTGGATTTCCCTTTAAGGAATCCATGTTGAAAACAGAATAATAATGGTTTACAATGATTAAAGAGAGAGTCGTATACAATACTCTCGAAAAGTTTAGGAATACAAGATAATTTGGCAATGGTTATATATTAGTTATTTATTTCTGCCTTACTTCCTTTCTTATGGATCGGAATTATGAAAGAAGTTTTCCATATACTCGGCAAAATTCCTGAAGAGAGGGACATTTGAAAAAGCCTGGTTAAGGGTTGTGTTAACGTGTCAATGCGATTTTTTAGAACTATGGGAGGTAAACCATCAGGACCGGAAGAGTAATCATCCGTTAATTTGTTAATTTTGTAATGAACATCTTCATAATCGATATTGATCGACATTAGTGTGATTTGAGGAGAGTTACTTAGATAACTGAAATAGTCAGAGTCGGGCACGACATTGTTATCAGTGAAGGCTTGACTAAAGAAGTTTTCAAATAGGTTTGATATAACCTTGGAATCGTTAACGGAATTATTTGCGTATTTGAAAGTCATAGGATAGCCATCAGATTTCTTTTTTGAGCTAATAAAATGCCAAAACCGTTTAGGATCTGATATTAAATCAAATTGCATTTTGACTATGTACTCATCGTAAAAACTTGTACATAGTTCAGAAAATTCGGAGAATGCACTATCTATATATCTGGTGTTATTGATTGAAAATCAAATTTTTATTATAATTTTTTTTTGTGACATTTTTGTTTTCACTCTTGTTTTCACTCTTGATGATTTATTTTTTCAAATTTACAAGATTGATTTCAACACTTCATTTTTTTTTGCTTATTATTTTAAACGATAACAATTTTTCTCAATTTAAAATATTTTCTTTTTCTTTTTTTTTAATAATTCATTTTTAGTGAAATTCATAAGTCATTCATATTAGATAAAAAATTTATAATAAATAATAAAAATAATAAATTTAAATAATCAAGGATAACCGTTAACTGTTGTTTTTTATTAGGTTACTTAAATATTTTTGGGTTCCTTTTGTGTCATAACTACCACTATATAAGACCTATTTTATTAATAACTAACAAAGAAAAAGTAAGAATTTAAAACAGCAAAACACTTCCATTAAAATTTCTACGCATGTGCTCAATACATTTCTCGGCACTATGTCATATCGATTACAATCATAAGGTATAGCATCTAAGTTTGTTTTGAGTAGAGAAGACAATATTATTTTGCTATTTAATTTAATTATATAATTTCACCCTTTTCCACCATTGCTACTAAATATTAAATATTAAAATTAATTGAAATCAATGACAAAAAATCGTTGTAAATTTTATAATAAAAGTGAAAATTTAATTAATATTTTCACTGAAAATAAATCATTTGTAGAAATTTTAACGAATTGAAATTTTACTTTTATATAAAACCAACTAACTAATTTAATACATATTACTTTAATCCCAGTTCTTAGTATAAATATAGTATAAACCTAAATATCACCAAAACAATTTTCTTTACCTTTCCTTTCTACAAATTTAATTTCAAATTTACCTTCTCTCTACGAGAGTTTTTTGTTTTGAAAATAAACTTCTTGGAATATCATGAAAATAATATTTTTTATTAATAAAAATTAAGATATAGATTTTGAAAATTCAAGGATTCATCTAAGATTCTCATATCTGAACAAATGTTTAACAAATTTATTGTCTTTAAATTAATTCTATAATACTTGTTCCAGTTCCAAATATCTCACACCACAAATTTAAACTTATAAAATTCTAAATAAGAGAAAAGAATTTAAAAAAAATAAAAAAAATATTTTGTAAAAAAAAATCAACTTTTAAATATCTGCGCTGCCTAATTTATTGGAAAATTCCAAATATTTAAATTTTAAATTGTTTTTTTAGGAGATATTATTACGTATTTAGCTATAGTTATATAAATAATTGAAAAATTTTCAAAACTTGTTCACTACGATTAAATTGTGTGGGCTTTAAATTTAAATTATAGTTAGTAGTAAATGGCACCTATTTCAAAAGCTAAACCGATCACCGACGTTTCTGAAGTTTTACTTGGTGAAAACTATATGGTGTGAAATATTACACTTTCTTTATATGATTTTATACTAAAGTTGTTTTTTTCTACGAATATTTATATTTTATTTTTATTTTTGCTGGACTTGTGAGATAAATTTTTCCGGTATTAAGATATTATTGAAAGAATATATGAAATGGAGATATAATCAGGGTTGAAGCCGAATCAACATATATTGCTTTGTTTATTTGTTATAAAATTTCTGTGACTAACCCTTGTGTGTTTTAGTCGGACTCAGAATATAGCAATCGTTCATATTTTTGGGAGAGTAATAATCAAACTATTATAACATAACTATATAATAAATTTATATTGTGTATATTAATCAAAAATGTTTCTATGTAAGAATGGCTTAGAAACTGTACAATTACTATATAATTTTTATACAGTATATTTTACATTATACATTTCAGTATATATATACAATATCTTATATATATTACACAAGATCGACGACGTGGGAGTAAAAAAACAAGAATAGTTGAATAGTAAATTACACCACAGAAAATATTAAAATTTTAACAAGTTCTTAAGTCAAAAATAAAATAATGCAAAACGGTGGTGAATACTTAAAATATTTAAAATAGTTACACATTCCACAAACCAAAAATAAAAAGTATACAAAACGGTGGCGAATACTGGAAAAATCATTATATTTAAAATTAAAGATCAACAAACCAAAAATAAAAAATAGAAGTACATAATAATTAAAGTACAATTGTATATTTTACGGCATTCAATCATGGGATTGTCAAATACTTAAAAATGAATTGTTAACGCTATGTGGCGCATAGGTAATACAAAAGTACAAATAAATTTGCTCACTAAAGAAGTAACAAAATATGGGATAAATAAAATACTATAGTAGCTTACAAGCACATTAAAATTATCATATTGTTTATTTTTATAATTTCGAGATTGAACGATTAACATCCTAACTGCTTCAACGGCTTGGTATTTACAATAATATCTACAAGACATGGCTTAGACAATAACATTGTCTAGGTATCAATTTTTTTTTTTAATTTTATTATAGCAGACAATTCAAATGTGGAAAACTACATTTATTGTAAAGTAAAACTTTGCCTTCATAATAGCAAAGTTCCATTTTATTTTAAATAATATAGAATATGTATTCGAATTTAATTTTAAAGAATAATTGAAACTTTGTATTTACATACATTCATGACATAAGCGGGATTGGAACTTGAAATTATCCTTTTACTATTATGTAACATAGTAGATAACATAATTAATGGCTGTGTTTAATATTGAAGAACCAAATCTGATAAATTAATTGTTTAAATACGCTGCAGAATATATTCTACAATAAAATCCTAAGACCCACTTTAATATCTTATGTGAAAACACTAATTTATCGATCTATACTACGTTGAGAGTAATGGGATTGTGTTGTGTTACATTATACTGAGATTAGTATTCATTTCGTTATTAAGTATAGTTGAAACTTTGATTTCATTATAAAGTATATATCTTCAAGAATCAAGCGATTATGAAAACAACAACAATTATACCAACACAAATATTTTTTTTTATATAACATCCTGTGAGAACTACTTCTGTGCAATTGCACAGGATATTCACTAGTACATTTTTAAAATTTAAAATTAAATTAAATATTATAAGTATTTTAAAATTTTGAATTAATTATTATTATTAAATCATTTCATTTCAGGTAAGAAAACAAATATATATATATATATATATATATATCATAATACATCTGGATCTAAGTGACTAGTGAGTAAATATTAAATTTAAAAACAAAACAAAATACAAAGTTTTCACACACTTTTTTACAATTAAGTAAATTAAAAACAATTATTTTAAATACACTATTTTTTACTGATGGGTTTATCAGATAAGAAGAATTTCAGGAATATGATTCACAATTTGTATAATCAAATTTCAAGTCAAATTTACCAAGGAAATTAGTTTTTATTTTGTGATAAACTTTTTTAGGTTAAATCTTTAAAGATTTCCCTGATCTGTTGTTCTTTGGAAGTAGCATTATGTAGAAAAAAACGTCTCAACGATTCATAAGCTTCTTTTACCTGTAAGTAAAGTGTGACTGTAAGATGATTCTTTATTTTTATCTAGAATAGAGATCGTCGTGGATTGATTCTCTGGAACAGTGAATACGACTGTCGTGAGTTTGAAACCCACTTGAAATAGAAAATAATCTAGCTTGCCCAAAGTGACATATTAATAATAGTAAAATATGTTTTTGAATATTTTTCGTATTTAAACTTATTTAAATGCGAAAACAATTATATTAATTTTGTGACCAGACCTTCTTCAACACCATACTTTCATTTTTATGTTAATACATTGTATATGATTTGTAATTTTTTGTAAAAATTCATCGAGTTTGTATTCCCACCAATCATCGTATTCCCTTAATTTTTCTAATATGTTTTTCCATTCAATTAAGTTTCGTCTTTTAAAATAATTTAAATATTATTAAAATATAAAAAGAGCTCATCAAAATTGTTACCTCAATTAAAAAAAATTCTCAAAATTTAATTAAAATATCAAAATAAAAGCTCTAATCTTACATAACCTTTTCTATTTATTTTGTATACCTTATGAATCCAATATATACATACTTACGTATATTTATGCATATCGGTTTTATTCTAGTTTTTAAATTTTTTTTTTTTAAATACTGAACCTAACAAAAAATATCGAATTGCATAAAATATTTACCTACAGCTTAGTAAACAACTGGTTGAAGTTGAAGCTATATATAGGACTAGTATACCCATACCCGGTTAAGGATTAAATCAAAATGGCGTATTATTTCTACCCTAGAAAATCGCAATCCTTTAATTATTTTACTCTATAATTTTCTTCAATATTTTCTTAAACACAAACATTCAATTTAAAAAAAAAAAGTTTTTAGCTTACAACTTCCTTTAGTTTTGAATTCAAAAGAAATGAGAATAAGAAAAATACAAATAGAAAAAGGAAAAAAAAAATTCAAATTCACCTTTCCTTTGTTTTCGGTTATTTTTTTTCGTTCGAACTCAGATAAAATAATGAAACCATTCAATCGAATAGAATTTAAACTCCGAAAGGAAAATGAATGAATAATAATGAAAAAAAAAAATAATAATAATAAAAGAAACCGAGTATGACATCAAAACAAGAAAAATGAAAGAACACAAAAAAAATTTCCTTTTGCAATTTTGTTTCGAATTTAATTCGAATTTAAGTGTTGTTAGTTTCTCAAAAACAACAATGGTTTCGAAATCAAAGTCATTCCACTTAAAAAGAAGAAAAATAAAATAAAATAAAAAATATGATTCAACTAAAATCTATTTTCAAATTTGATATTTAATTTATTTTTTCGGTTTTAAAAAATTAATTCGTTTCTGAGTTTTACGAATAGAAAATTTATTATTTTCTTTATTTGTGTTGTATTACAATACATAGGTATTCATCAAAATTGAGAACTCATGAGTCAGTGGTTGGCATGTTACAAAGGAGTTGTTGTTTATGTTATTACTGATTCAGTATTTCTGAGTATTTAAAACAAAATGGTTTTTTGATTATTTTGTCTCTCACAAGAAATTTCAGCAATACGGACCAATCTAATCGAATAAAATTATCTCCAATCTAATGAAATAAAATTTTATTAAAATATTTAAATACCAAAGTTGAATTTATTTTATTAAATTATATAACATTCCATTAAATTTTATACAGTTCTTAATCTAGATTTCAAATCAAATATTTTCAATGATTATTCATTTTTTTTATCAGATTTCCCTCACAGATGTTACCAGAGTTGGTTTCCATTTCATACTACATTACGATAATGATTGAATTTTATTCAGACTCACTTATAGTTTCATAGTTTTCGAAGCACTGAACATTTCTAGATATAGTTTATATCAATATCTATTGTAGGATATTTTCTTATTGTCTTCGTTAACTTATATTCTAGTATTCTACTACTTTTTTTAAAAATCTGGATTGCTCATAGATCAAAAATATTTCGTATTTTATTTAGGGAAAAATTAAAGAGAATTTAAAAAATGGAAATATTACAAAATTATATTTATAAAATATTTTTGAGATAATATGTAAAAAATTCAGAAGCTTGATAAGAGCCGAGATGATTGCTAAGTTCATTAATAAATCACTCACAAAAGAAATGGTTAAACGAGAATAAAACATATTTAGCGTAAAAATTTTGGAAACATTTTTCCTAAACAAAGAAAAACAAGAAAAATACAAGATGGTTAAAGTCAGTGTGAGAAAAGACTTGTTGAAATTTTAGCGCTTACATAATTATCCATAATAATATTATACCAACATCAGTTAAAAGATATTTCGCTAATAAAAAAAATGTACTACCAAAAGGTTAATTTTATGCTACTACTTAGTAGTTTGAAATTGGGGGAAAATTAAATTTTGTTAAATGGTATTGCTTTCAATTTTGTTAACCGATTAAAACATATAAGAGATTTTATTTAAACAATAATGAAAAGTTCTACGTTCATATTATGTAAGTATTTAATATATAAATTATTAGCATTTGCGAATTTGTGTTTTTAGTTTCCATTTTTGTTATAATGCATATTGCTGGTAAGGTACCGCTATTATTTATTTATTTTATTATTTCCTCTCAAGTGAGCCCATAACCTCTTACAGAGTGTATAGTAGGTAAATATAGTATACATATTATAAAGTATAATTATTATTATAAGGTAATATATTATGAATTAAGTGTAACAAAAAGAAAAAAAAAAAAAATTTTGATTATAAAAAAGTTAAAATTAAAAATAGTAAGAAAAACATGATTGAATTTGTCTATTAAGTAAATATTGTAGAAATGATTTGATTTTAACAAAACAAAAAAAAGAACTTAACATACAATAAATATGAAGTTTGCTAGATATAAATATTAAAATTAATATAATTTATAACACTATAAAATATAATTATATGCATGCATATATCTGTGGTTTTACGACGACAGATGATGACTGCATTTTTGCATTTCTTGTAAGTCGCAATTGAATAAAATTTAGTATAGAATTTGCTATACTTTTCTAGTTATTTTTGCAAGATTTGCAATATTTTTAATGAAAATCTTTTGAAAATCTTTAAAAAGATATGATCTTTGAAATCAATTCAATAATTTTTTAATTTTCGTAAAATTTTTACCTTTTTTGTTTTGTACTTTTCGGTAAGTGTTGCCTCCATAACTGCATAAGTGAAGTTATATGCTTATGTTAGAAATATTTTCAACGGCAGTTGTTAGTTATTCAGTTTTGAATTCATAAATTACTTAATATTATTAAATTTTTTTTTTTTATTTGAAAGAGCTTAAAATTTTATATAAAATGGCATTCATAACTAAAATTCGACAAAATTGCAGTTATCATCTTTCGTTTTAAAACCACAGAATTATATTCTTTTAGAAATTCATCTCAAATTATCTTTTTAAATGTATTAGTTGTAAATCAAGTACAAAACCTTGTTCGAAGCTGGTTATATAATAATGTAGCTGAGCTATAAACTGGATCTAGGCCGCCCATATTATGTGTCACAAAAGTTCTTAAATGACTGACTGCCCTTGTATTGCAGCTATGAATATCAAAATTGGTGATAAGTTTAGTATTAGTTTTGATTTCTTTTCTGCTAATTTTATGTATGTGTAATAATTGGACTAGTTTTTTGTAATCTGATAGTTTGAGTATTCTACAATATATACATACTATAGTATTTGATTGGTTGACGTTCTATGATCTAAATTGAATAAGTTTTTTATACATTTGTTTTGTATCTTTTGAAGAGTATTAATATTATTTAAATATGTATTTACCCAAGTACAGATACCATAACTTATTTTGAGAAAAAAAAAATTAAAGATATCTTTTGTAAATTTGAAGGATAGGAATATAAAATTGACAAAGTTACCAAAAATTCAAAAGTACAAAGAAGTTTTGGTTTTATTTTATTTTTTAATTGAAATTCATTAAAATAAAATTCATGGTTTGTGATTTCCTAAATAGCATATTTTGTTCAGAAAATTTTAATCTAGAACATATAGGGAGTATTTAAATTTAAAGTTTCCTACAAGTAGAATAATTATCATTAAGGGGTTAATTTTTTTTTATATTTCTTGATTTTATGAAAAGATATGTTCACTATGTTTCGCTTCGATTCAGAAAAATAAAAAGAAAAAATAATAAATAAACAGAATTGGTTCTACAACCAAAATTTCCAATTTAATTTTACAAAAGGTGCAAAAAAGTGCATAATATTAGTTTTTGTTTATAGGAGAAATATATTATATTGTCATATATTTGTCATACAGGAATATGTAGTCACCTACATTCATACCGGTGAATTCGATTCGATATAAAATTATTCGAATTTTTAGATTCGAATCGATGAGAATTTCTTAACGTTGAATTCGATCGAAAGACTAATTTTGTACTCATTTCTAAAAATGTAATCAAATAAAAAATATAATGAAATGTAATGACTTTTATGTCAAATAACGTCATTTTCAAATTTTAAAAATAAAATTAGATTGCTGTTTTAGAAATAAATTATTAAAATACATACATATTTTATTTATTCACCATTTAGTTCAAACGGTTTACAATATTGTAGTTTAATTAACATTTTAAATTAATGATTTTTTCCTCTTTTTTTATTTAGATTTTCAATTAAACTTTAATTTTTAAATTATAATAAAAATGAAATTATTAGAATTGATAACAATTACTATATGAACTTAGAAATAAATTAATATATGTAAACCAAAAACCAAAAAAAAAAAGCTAACTCAATGAAATTAAATTCGATTAAAAAAAAGAAAAAGTGTGAGGAAAAACAATAAATTCATAAAAACCAATTAAGTATAATTAGTGAATTAGTGACTACATATATAAATAGGATTAGTAGGATTAAGGAAGGATTTGGAATAGGATTTTCTTTAACCTGGCTTTACTAAAAGAAAGGTCTATACTATTTTTATGTTGGTTAACTGCCATTAACATTCTATTTATGGGTTCAAATTTTCCATAATTTGTTCTGTAAAAAGGAAGTTTAAAAACATTTTCTGAACGAAATCGCGTACTAGTATTAATCTGTTTATTGATTGTGCCTTTTATAGTTTGGGAATCAATTTCGCCAGTCAATAGTTGAATTATAAATAAAATATCCGCAACAACTCTTCTCGAGTGCAAAGTATTTAATTGAAGTAGTTTAAGGCGATCTTGATAAGGAGGCAGGATTATTGGGTTGGACCAGGGAAGATTACGTAAGGCAAATCTAAGAATTTTTTTTTGAATTGACTCTATTCTGTTGATATGAGTGAAGTAGTAAGGTGACCAGACGGGATTAGCGTATTCAAGGTGAGGACGAACGTAAATAATTATTTAATTATACATGGATCGTTAAACTCTAGACCATCTCTTTACGAACCCTATCATAGAGTTTGCCTTGATGATTATGATATTAAAGTGTGGTTTAAATGAAAGTTTATCATCGAAAAGGATACCTAAATCTTTAAAGTGGGAAACTCTTTTAATAAGTTTAGCATCAAAAGTATAGTTGACTACTAAGGGGGAGTAACTACGGGAATAGGAAATTAGAGCACATTTGTCAATGTTTAGGAGTAGGTTGTTGGAGCTACATCAACTAAAAAAATAGTCTAGATCTTCCTGAAGCAAGGTGGAGTCATCAGATGAGGAAATTTTTTTATAAATTTTCATATCATCGGCATATATAACAACATTACTATTCTTGATGATTTTAATTACATCATTAATAGAAATAATGAATAGTAATGGAACTAGATGGCTGCCTTGTGGTACACCTGAGGTGGCGCAAAAAGAGTCAGATATATTTGATCTAAATATCACACTATTAGTTCTCTTAGACAAAAACGATTTGATCCATTTTAAGAAAGCTTCAGGGAACCCTAGTTTTTTGAGCTTTAGAAGAATAACGCTAAGAGGTAATAAGTCAAAAGCCTTACTTAGGTCAGTATAAATAACATCAGTTTGAGAACCAGCTTCCATAGTATTCAAAAAGCTTGAACAAGATTCAACTAAGTTATAGTTACAGTAGATCTTTTTTTCACAAATCCGTGATGGTTAACTGCTAAGGAACTAGAGCAAATGTCATATATTGAATCAAATACTATCAGTTCAAATAGTTTGGGAATACATGAGAGTTTCGCAATTGGACGATAATTTGAGACATTATTTTTAGCATCTTTCTTATGAATTGGTCGGATAAATGAATTTTTCCAATATTCTGGAAAAATACCTGAAGTGAATGAACGGTTAAATAATAACGATAATGGTAAGGAAAGAGAATCAGAAATTTTTTTAAAATTAATCCTGGTACTTTGTCTGGTCCAGGGAAAGAATCATTATTTAACTTATTCAAATATTCCTTTATTTTTTGAACAGCAAAATCAATCGAAATATAAGTATGTATAGTATTTCACAAAAGGAAAATTAAATAAATAATAAGGTATATTATTATAAACGCAATAATATGTTTTTTTTTTCAATTTGTAGTATAGGGTATTTATAGTAATAGAGTTTTATTTTCATTAAATAAAATAGTTAAATTCAGTAAATAAAAGCATGTTGTATCACTTTATATTAGAATCATGAACTTATAGCTTTTTGACGGGTAAAGTTAAAGAGATATGACATTCTTTTTCTTGAAATTTTTTATTTGATCACCATTTTCTTCTGATATATTTTAATAGCTTCTTGTTGTAGCTTTCGCTTTTCTTCTCTTCCCAACATTTTTCTTCTCCTTGCAGTCTTTTTTCTTTTACAATTTCTTTTAAAACGTTGTATTTCTTTTCTTTTAGTTGGTACACTTTTTTAAATATTGAGTTTGCTTTGACACTTTGTTATTAATTTCTGTAAGAATTTTATAAAATGTATATGTATGTTTTTCTTTTCTGTGAAAGATCTTGAAGCAGTTATTACTGTTATTTCTGCAGAAATTGACTCCGATGAAATATTTCGACTATTAAGTTGTGTTTGATTTTCTTGTCTACTGTTATCCAAGTTTATTTGATTTTCTTGCTGTTCTATTTCATTTTGCTGTTGTATTTCAAGCCTATAAAAGATTTTAAACCAAATAAACCATTAATAATCCATTTAAACTATTTCTCATGTTTAGTAACACTTTCTATGTGTAAGAATCACAAACTCAAAATTAACAAAACTCACTCAACATTTAACAAAAATCACTCAACATTATTATAACACTAACATGGAGAATGAGAATGATTTTAGCAAGTCTACCAACAGTTTTTTTTTACTAATCCTTATATTTTATAATAGAAATATAAATTTTTTTTTTAAATTATAGTTAGTCCAATAACCTAAAGTTAAAACAAAGATCATCTATTAAAAATTCAGTTAAAAATTGATTAATTTTTTATTTATTAAGTAGCTTTATCTATAATTATGTATTTTAAAACATGAAATGTGAAAATATATTGCTTATACTTATCAAGAAAAAAAAATTCAAAATTTTAGTAGTTACTTTATAACAAAATTTTCTTCAATTAAGAAAAAAAATACTTAAAACTAAAAAATAATTACACAAAAAAATTCATAATTTAAGAAAAAATTCGATTGAATTATGTATAACATTACTTATTTTAGTAAAAAAACAAAATCATGAAACATTTATTTTTTAGCACGAAATAAGCTACTTTTTTCTCAATTCAATATATTTTGATAGTATAAATTAAGCACTTAGATATTCTCTGAAATAAGGTTTTTTTTTTAAATAAAAATTTTTTACATTTTTTTAGTATTAAATAATTTAATTTACATTACAAAGAAACATATTTTTTAGAATAAATCTTTAGAAGAAATTTTATGAATTTGTTGTAAACGTATAATACATAAAATTGTTATGTTGATAAATTTAATTTATAGTTTGATATTAAAAGTATTGACAAATATTATTAAAAAGATATAAAACTAATTATTGAAATCGGAAATTACATTATAATTTAAATTAGAATCATAAACGGTATCAATTCGATAAAAATATTTTTGGTGAACCTCCAAAAATTAGTACATTCTATAGGAAACTTTAAATGAGGTGAAAAATATTTTGAAACAACAATCTATAGTCAACATTGTTACAGCAAATTCGTTGTTATGATTTTTAAAAATAATAATTGTGGTTGTAAATCGTTTTCTGTGTTTACCTCTATGAAAAAAGAATTTAAATAATCTTCAATCGATGGCTTCCAAAATCCACGCGTCTCCTTGTTGTCTCTGCTAATTCGATGTACGTATACACAATTTAATTTTTTTTTTAATTTTCAATTCAAAAATAATAAGAACGACTTTACCTTCTTCAGCTGGTATATTCTGCAAAACTTTTAAGGATTTACTTTGTTTTAAATTTTTAGTCAGCCCCAACACAGTATTTTCTAAAATCTACTCCTAAATCTGATATACTAAAAAAAGTAATTATTTATTCATATTATATTCTGTAGTATTAATTTTTTCTTAATCTAAACTCATAGCTATTACTAAATAATAAAAAAATACTAGTAAATGACACTTGATAGTACACTTGACACTTGATAGTACAAATAAATTATGCATATTTCATTTTATCACTAAATTGACTTACAATTTTGAAAATTATATTTTAGTTTATCACTGAAAACTATTAGTATTTACTTCACACAAATAAAAACAAACTTGTTGAATGCAATACTTTATTCGAACTGAATAAATTTCCAGTATTAAACTTGACGGAGTCATGGGTGTTCTTTTTTAGATTGATTATTATTTTCTTAAACATAAAATTTATGAAAAAAAACTTAATTTGAGTCAATTATCAATAATTAAATTTTCAGAAATCTAGACTTTATTTTGTTTAAATTGATATTATGTTTATGAAATTCATCAATTCTGCATATATTTCTTAAAGTTATTTTTAAAGTCAAACATTTTTATAAAATCATATTTTTAGAAAATAAGTTATAATTTGAGTATTATTCAATGTCATGATTCAAGCAAAACTTTCAAAAGTCAAGACAATGTTTTGCTTAAATTATAATCATGTATATATTTTAAAAAATTCTGTAATTATGGTTTTAAATCAAGTACAAAATTTTATGAAATATGAATCAAAATAAATCTTAAATTTTAGAATCAAATTAAAAAATAAGAAAATTTACGTTTTCATAAAACAAGGTTTTTAATTAAGTTATTTTTTTAGTAGTATCAAAATTAAAATTCTTGAATATGTATTTTTTCAAAATATCGCATATTATGAATAGGTGTTTCTTTTTAAAAGAGTTAGAAAGACTTTTCTCTCTGTGTTCCAAACATTTTTTGTCAGTCTTTACCTTTTTTAGATCATCATGCTAGATATTCATTGTTTTTAGCTGGTGTATTAGCAATTCAAATTCCTTATATGTAGTAAATTTCGACACAAATCAATAATAAATAATTATTTAAATAATGAAATAAACAATATAATTTTTAACTTAAATTTTTTGTAAATATTTTTCTTATTTCTAAACAAAATACTTTCAAACACAAGAACAAAAATGGATATTCTTTTATAAAATTTTGAACGAGAAAATTTTCGATCAAAAATATTCGAATTTTTTTTAAATCGAATTCGCCGGTTGAAAATTTACGAACGAGTACTCGATTTTTATTCGATCGAATTCACCGGTACGGCTGATTATTCATTTGTGCGATTTCATTATGAGTTTCATGTATTTGTAATCAATGTTTAAGTAGAGCTTTAAATTAAAATCTGGTAAAGATAGCGTCGATAATTGATATTTTTCATAATTAATCCTTAACAATTTCAGTTGTGAAATGGTGTACGATATTTAATACACAGTTTTAATTATGAAAGCCGATTAAACTTTTAAAATTCCATAAAATTAAATTTTGAAATTTTTTTCATACATAATAATACTTCTACGACTACAACCGCATCTCAAGAAAGCACATTCGCTCGTACAGAGTATTTTTTATTCTTACTTACTTACTTAGGTGGCCAACAGACCATGTAGGTCCTAGGCCTGACTCATCAACGTATATTCATATGTTCATATATATATATATATATAAACAAATTGCTTTGTCTACTAGGTTGAAACTCGTTCCTGTCAGAGAAATTCGTTTCTTCTGTCAGAGAAAAAAAAATAAGTATTAGCACAAACTAAATAACTATAGTTCGGACTATTAGCCTTATTTTTATATCTGGTAACACTGATTCAATTAGAACAAAATATTTTCATTCTATTAATTCTCACTTGAATTTTTATTCTATCTATATATTTAACAACCACAAACAATAGAAACTTTCTACTTTTTATCTTTTTATAGTTATCTAAAACAAAATTTACAACTTCAAAATTTAAAATTCACCTTCATGGAAACCTAATACTATATAATAATTTTTGACAAAAAACAAAAAGGTACCTATCGCGAAAATTTTTAAAAATATTCAAAAATTATTTTAACAACATCTGCCCTGCCCTATAAATTTGAAAACTTTCATAAAACTTGTCCATTTAGTTTGTAATAAGAAATTATTATAAATATTTTTCCAAATTTAATTTTATTTATGAGAACAAAAAAAAAAAAAATTAAATTTTATTATTATCTGCAAAAACCCTATATCAAATTGACATTATCTTAATCTCTCGAAAAAAATAATTATATATATTTAAAAAAAAAACAATACTTAGTATTAGGTAGGAAAAACAACATTACTTTATAATAAAGACAAAAAATATCTTAAGAAAATTTCGAACAACAACCCTTAACTAAATCTTTAATATTTCATTTTCATCATTGGGAATAATCCTATATACAGTGAGTGTGCAAAATATGTGAACGGTATTATGTATAAAACAAGGTCAAAAATTAAAAAAATAATTTGAAGAGATAATTTTTAATATTTAATTTTAATGTACAGGTAAAACATTAAAAAACACTAATGCCACAACTTACTAACAAGTAACATGGACACTATTGTGATTAGTTGATAACTGCTCGTATATAGTGTAAGTCGTTACATGATTTAACGTACTTAAAAATATTTGAAGTAACACTTTGTACCACTTTGGACCTCTAAGCCTTGATGAAGTTGATGGTATTAATAGGAATTTAAATTCATCATTAGAAAGTTGAACCAAGATAATAAATAGAAAATAATTTAAGATAAAAAATATGTTCAATTAATTTCGAAATTTACTGTATTCAGTTTTATATGTATTCTAAAATAGGTCTACATATAAAGAAACCCCGAATTCTATTTAATATTTTCATACATAAATTACTTTTTAAAATGTATCCTTTCTTTTATTTTGATGTTTTTGTTATTTTATTTTTTTATTTTAATTCTCTATTGCTGTATCAGCGCCCCTCTTATTTCCCTCTTATCGTATTGCTAAATTAAATGTACTTATTTAAAAAAAAAAAAAGTAAAAAAAAAACACAAAAAAAAGGAACATAGAATTTAATCGAATTGTTGAGTGGATCCTTTTTATCTTTAATTTTATTCAATTTTCATTCCTAATTTATAACAATTTTTAAAAAAAATATTTTTGTTTTTTTAATATAAGTGGTTTTTGTGTACACGAAGAACAACCCTTTCTGGCGTAACTAACAAACTCGGCGTGTCCTTAAGCTATTTACCGTTGTTTTTTTTTCTTTAATTTTTTTGCGTTTTTAAAATTTTTGTTTTTTGTTTTGTTTTTGTTTTCATTGTTATTTATTCTTAAAATAAAAATTCATAGTTCCGAAATACTAACTAACTGTACAGAATTTTACTCATCATTTTTAATTTATAAATAAAGATGGAAATGTTTAATTTTTTATGGCATTATAAATTTTTCGGTTCGTTTGAGAGGGGAAATCATATTTAAATTATGTAAGAACAAAATAAAATAATTAAAATTTAGTCAAATTTATTCGAATTTTTTTTTTTTGTACTTAAATAAATTTTCCCCAATAAAAAAATTGTAAAAAATAACTAAACCCAAGCCAAGTGAGAGAATCAATATCCCAATGTAAACATAAGAATAATAGTAGTTATTAGGAAGTAATGTTCGTGTTCGATTTATATGGCTGAAATAATGGCTGAAGAATAAGGTACATCCATACCAACTGTACCAAAGAGACAAGGAATCAGATTTATCGAAATATATAAGACAAAATACTATGAACTATAATGGGCGGGGTATTTGGATCGCATGTCTGAGAAACGAGTTCTTTATGAAAACATTCTTTAAAAATAACCAACTGTTTAGATTCAAATGGTTTGATGGGTTACAGCTGATGCATTTTCACTGTTAAACATCAGAAAAAAGAAAATGGCAGAATTGTATAAAGGGAGAAATGCTCGATTTGGACTGTAGTGCCATTAGATCTGCATCAATGAAGAACTCAGAGTGAAATTTTTTAGTTACTTAAAAATTTAGGAAATGTAAGTAGGTATGTAGTAGTAAATATAATGTGTACGTATATACTACGTTAAAAAGCTAGACTACAACTAAATTGAATTGAAGAAATATGATAAGAAAACAATAAAATAACCAATTCTGTTCAAACCGATAGTATTTGTTAGAAGAAGGGTAAATGTGTTATGTTATCAGTACAAATCAATTAATTTACACCTTTTGACTAAGAATAATAAAATGGTTGGAGATAGTCTGTATAATATTCTTGCATATATTGGGTCTATATTTATATCATTGTTTTACTTAATTCGTTCTTCTCTCTATATTTTTTTGTGCTTTAAATCAGGTTGAAATTTTAGTAATCTTAATAACCAATTGGGGAAGAAAATACTCATCTGTATACTAATTATTTATATTGGGTATAATCTTCATATTAAATGATTACTTTCTGTTTAGCAATTTATCATAGTCACTAGTATTTACTTCTAAACCTAGAAAAAAGTTTGTTAAGACAGTTTTTTTAATTTCATGAAAATCTTTTTATTTCATGAAAAATAAGAAAAATAAACTGATTTTAATGTGAAGTAGTGTCAAGGCAGTTATTAACCAAACCAAATTAGTTTATTTATTAAAATTGAAAAAGGCTTATTATATAAATTGTGCTATTAGGTTAGTGTTACTACTGTAGAAGCAATAAGAAATTGCTACACTCCCCAAAATCTAAGCTATTTTAATAAATATTTCATTTCGAAATTATTGTTTGATATCTAATGTCCTACTATACTAGTTCTAGTTTCAAATAAAAAAAAAATAATTTAGTTTTATGGGATTTTTACGTAGCTGAATCTTGATGCATTAATTACTGTTAAGCATTGTTTTGAAATTTAACCTAAATACTACAATATCGTAACAATATATATGTAAATAAATTAACAAAATTAATTTTGAAAATACTTTTTTTTGCGTACGAAAATGGCCCTAATATGTCGTTTATATCCTCCTCCATCTTTCAACTTAGTCCACTCTTTTGATAAGACTTTCAAGGCTCCTTGATTCTTAATGCCAAAATTAAATTTTGCACAGAAAAAATAGCAAGATATCCAAACGATGGGAAGAAACTTTGGGTAATATACAAAAAAAATAATGTTCAATACAGGAGAAACTCAATCCAATTGCCAACTCAAAATAATCGTATGATTATTTAGTGAGGAAAAGGAAATATCTGAATGCATGAACAACTTTTTTACAAATGTAACGAATACTTTAAATATTTCAAATGAACCTTTAGATCAAAACTATTTCGACAATTCCATACGAACTGTATATTATCCCTTTAAGTTGACTCCGACTACAACGGAAGAAGTAGTAACAACTATTATGTCCTTAAAATCGAGCTCAGCAACAGGGTATGACAATATTTTAGCAGAATTTGTCAAAAAGTTTTCTGACAGAATTGCTCTACTATTGGCTAAATTTATTAATGTTTCTTTCGAAACATACGTCTTCCCGGAATCACTAAAAATTTCTATGTAGTAATGCCAATATACAAAAAAGACAATGCAACTGACCCTACAAATTATAGACCAATTTCCGTTTTGAGCACATTCTCAAAAATTCTATAAAAGAATAACTAAGAAAAGACTGTCAATCTTCCTAAATCAAAACGGTATATTACATTCGGAACGATTCGGAAACGAGAAAAATTCAAACACAACTTCTGCTTGTCTTTCACTTACGGACTCCATTTCTAAGAGCATGGATCAAGGAAAATTTACCGCCTGTGTATTTATTGATCTACAAAAGGCATTTGTTTGTATGGATCAACAGGTCCTATTACAAAAACTAAAAAACCTACATTTTACTCAACTTCAAATTGCATTATTTCAAAGCTACTTAGTTGGTCGTCTACAAACAACCGAAATTGGGAAAACTTATAATAGTTGTAAAATAAGTTAGGGAGTACAATTGTTTGCCAACGATTTGGCTATAAAATATTCAGAGTCTAGTAAAACTGAACATAAATCGTCAGTATTACACGATTTATTCTTAATCTTTGAGTGGTTGGTGAAAAATAAATTGGTCATTAACTTGAAAAAGACTAAAATACTCTTATTTGAGAACAAAAAATTTAGTAATCTTTATTTCTTTTTTAAAAATGATCAAATTGATGTTGTTAAAAGCTATAATTACATAGGAATGTTAATTGATTCTAATCTTAAAAGGGTGGAGCATATAGATTATGTGTGTAAAATAATTGTCCTTACGTCTTCATATTAAAAAGATTGAAACAATTTTTAGATAATAAAACTTTCTTTGTTATTTTTTCGTCATATATTATTTCTAATATCACATATTTCAATCCAATATGGAGTAGAGCACTAAAGACTTATATAAACAAAATAAATATTCTTCACAAGAAGGCCATTAAAATCATACATAATTATCAAATACTGCATCCGACAAATTTGCTATATTCTCCGAAATTTCCAAGCCTCGATTTTATATGCAAAACAGTATATAATTCTCTGTTATAATAATTTTATAAAGTTATTTATTATTTTGTAGGCTAATATATATAATTCTCTATTTTGCATATAAAATCGAGGCTTGGAAATTTCGGAGAATATAGCAAATTTGTGCATAACTTTATTCTCAATAGAAATATAGATCTCTATACATACAATACGAGAAATAAATTTAACAATTATCTTTCGCTATTCCGATTTCCGAACAGAAAAACAGAAAACGAATTACTTATACAACTGCCTAAAGTCCTATAATGATTTGCCTGCAAACTTAAAAGAAATAGAAAGTTTCTCTCACTTTTAAAAGGGTATTACTATATTTTTGATAGATTCACGCAAAATAATATAAGCAATAAAATATTACAGCCTTAGAAATAAAGTTGTCATATTGGCACTATACACCTACACACATTTAAAAAAATAAAAAAAATTTTGTACATAAATATTGATTCTTCATTGTGTTATCATAATTCTCATTTTGTTTTTTTGTTTTATTTTTTTTTTTTCTAAATTCTGAATTCTTTGCTTTCTTGTCTTCTTTCTTCTTTGTTTCTTCTTTCTTCCTGGTTTTTTAATATAAAACTTCAAAAATATCGAAAGTTAATAAATAATATAAAGGTTAAAGTAAAAATAAAGTAATAAAGCAATAAAAATTTAAATGTAAGAAAATTTAAATAAAATATATAACGTAAATAAAATACATTGTTTTATAGCTTTGTAAATATTCACATGTGATTGCTATAATATGTAAGTATTAGGAAAATGAAAATTGTTTTATAATATCCAATTCGACCAGACAGCTTAGGCTAGGTCTTAAAACCGTATTTTTATATTTTGAATCACCTAGTATATAATTAATCTTAAACTTAATTTTTTCTTATTTCTTTTTCTTTTTAGTAAATCGAATATAAATATTTTCTATCATAATGTTTAATCCTATATAATGCTGAATATAATTTAATTATAAGTTTTAATAATAAATGTGAACTGAATCTTAAAACTGTAAATATTACTTAAGATTAATATTAAAATAATAATTGTAGAAATTCATTTTAATAAAGAAAAAAAAAAAATATCAATAGGTTTGAAGATTTTATCCTGCAGAAGTTTTCTAAAGTTATGTAGTGCGTTTCCAACAGCCTGAGTCTCGGCCTTAAAATACCTAGGCACTATCCTACAACATGTGTGAAGGTTTCTTCCTCTTCCAGACAGTGTCTACATGTTGAGTCGTCACTTAGTGCTAGTGTCCCATCTCCACATGTGTCTCCACGTCAAACTAAATTTTAACCTTGCAGATTTGCAACTTTTTGTAGTTGTAATTTAGTAAATTTGTAGTTCTTGAAGTTTTCGCAGTATACAAAAAAAAAACTTTTTATTTTAATCTAGATTTTGCAGTGCATGCCTCATTTCCGAACAGACCCACTATAGTTTAATATTACCAATAGATATACCAACTGCTGATGTGTTTTCGCTGGCCAACATTTTAAGATTTTAAATATTTTGTTAGCTTTAAAAAGCGAGATAAGTAATATTTAATAAAAACAAATATATTTTCTTTTTATTTGATCTGACATTTTGGAAATTTCTAATTTTGGTCGGTATTACAAGTATAACTAGAATTTACTTCGAAAAAGTACTTTGATTGTGTATCACCAATCTCACATCTTTAAAACCCTATTTGCGTGCCCTCCACTTATATTTGAATATTTATTTGCAAACAAAATTGTATTATATAATATTTACATAATGTTTTGAGATTATTTTGTGACATTAAAATCAATACATTTCGATACATTAACCTACCAACTTCTTTCCCATTTCAAGGGTTCTTAGATTGCTTCACGATTTTTATATTTAAAATTTCGAAAATAATATTATATAGATAGATTTCGCACTTGCTTGCGTTATATGTTATGAAGAGTATTTTGAAGTTCTAATGTCGATAGTTTTGCATTCTCGCAATTCGGTAACATCAAAATTTATCACGTTAAAATCTTGAATTTTGGAAAATCGATAGTTAAATTTTAGAAAACGACAAAATATTTATAACTTTATATTTTAATTAAATTCGAAGTCATATATTAGGAGTTTATATTTAAATAGAAGTACATGCTTAAGTACTTAATTGTTTAATCATAATGAGGCTTTGTGCCTCACTTATTTTTGAATTACTTTTTTTCCTTTCCTAGTTACTCAGATCTATTCTAATTTTAATGATTACTCTAAAAAAAATATTGCTACCAATATTCCTTATTTTAGTGTTATTAAAAAAAAAAAAAAAATAGAAATTTAACATTAAAAATTTTGCGCAACATGCTCATTCGTAAAAGATATTCATCCATGTATTAAAAAATATTGAGATGCGAAATATTTTTTTTATTTTTTTTTTATTTTTTGTACATCATTTCATAAAAAAAAACATCTGTTTATTATCACTTTTATATTATGTAATAAAATAAAATGTTTATATTTTACTTACACACTCCTATATACATACTTCTACGCATATATAACGAAGAATCATTATACTTGAATCTAATAAATACAAAACAAAAAGGATAAAGGATGTAAGTATATACGAATGTAATTTATCCAACTGAAAAAGAATTCACGAAATTTTTGACAAAAAAAATAATGAAAGAATAAGAATAGTACATTTGCTTTCCTGTTGTTTGATGACTGATTTATTTCTTTACAAATGTATATTAATATGTATGTATGGAATTATTTACATTACCTCTATATGAATGTGAATATAGGTAAAAGGCGACAAATATTATCCTTTTTAGCTTTTACACGTTAATAAAATAAATTTATAGATAATATGTCTAAATACACTAACTATCACTTAAATTTGAGTACAGTTAAGTAGAGGCAAATGTTCTTACTCTAGTTCAATAGGGAAACAACACCTAGATATACATCTTTTTTAATATAGAAAAAGTTCAGTCGATCTGAAAAACAGACGAAATAAAAAAATAATAAAATAAATCAAAAGCTTAAAATCCAACTAGTCTCAAAGATTATATTTTAAATCAGGTGAAAATTTAAAAAAACTACCGATAAAAGTGTTGTCAGTTCTGACCAAAATATTGAATGCGACACTCTAATGTTAAGTATATGGAAAGTAATGATTTATAAGACAGGAAAGTCACTAAAATCTGCTCTTCGGTGATCCTTGATGTTGCAAATACCTTTCTCAAAAGATGGCATAAATGACTTTTTTTTACATCTTGTTGAATTATGAATGAGAATTAGCAAAGACATGAGATTTAGTAAGGGCAATATTACTGTACAGTAAACAATAAACATGCAGAAATATCACATCAGAACTAAAATTGGCAACGATGACATTTTTTGAAGATGATACGATTATACTAGCGTTTGGTAATAATGTAAATAAATCAACAAATGAACTCTAGCAAGCTAAGAAAAAAATCTCAATATGGTTCAAAATGTGGAGAATTGAACTAACTAAGTCAAAATTCACACTCGTTAATTTTACAAATAAAAAAAGAAAAAGGTGTCCATTCCAGTCACAAGAGTCACCGTTTCCGGTCACAAAAACTCATAATGTCGTCATGCGATATCAAAATTCTGCTGAATATCTTGATATGACGCTTACTGCAAAGCTCTAATGGAAAGAACAAGTAAAAAAATTAGAGATAGAGCTAAAATACAACTAGAAGTTGTATTGGTTAATTGGGCGGACATATATCAAAGTTTTGGTCTACAATCAAATATTAAAGTCAATCTGGACATACGGTATTCCAATATGTGGTTGAGCTGAACAACTTTTTATTCAAACTCTCCAAAGATTTAAAAAAAAGTGTTCCGAAACATTACCATTGCTCCATGGTATTTCGCAATGCTGATATTCATAGAGATCTCAAGATCCCTATGATAAAAGACAACAACAAAGAAGTTTTGATACCCCACAAAAGTCGTCTTTCTCAACATGTCAATATTGAAATTTATGTTACGGAAAAAAAGAACGACAGATGAAGGCTCTTGATGCTCTTTTTTATCTGAATCAAAAAAATCCGGAATTGAATATCAATGCTTTAATAGCAAGAATGAATAAGTTGAGTGCATACAGTTTTCTTTTCAATTCAAATCAAGTATTTATAAAATGTATAGGAAAAATTTTTCAACCTTATACTGCCCAAAACTGTTTAAGTACTTGTGTTTTTTTCATACATAATTCCAAATTCAGATGAGTACCTTAATTGTTTTTGCGAAGAGTAGGGTGTCTAATCTAATATACTAAAAATCACTTAAGAAAAAATAAATTTCAAAGTCAACGTTTAATTATAACGAAAACGAACTATTTCTTAGATTTTATGATGTGATGTATATATATTTAAATCTCTCGTATTATATTTATATTTGTACTACACATAACTAATATGCATATATAATTCTTTTTGTACATTTTGAAACTCGATTTACTTTTTTTCCAAAGGGAAAAATGATGAATTACAACAACAATAATAAAAAATAAATTAAATGAAATTGTTCCCTATAAACAACAAAATTACAAATAAACAAATTGTAAAATAACAAGAAAAAAATAAATTAAATAAAAATATGTACATATAAATATGTATATGTATATAGAAAAGGATATGCAACGATATTCGTTGAAAAATATTGTAAATTACACTTGAAATATTTCTTTTTTTCTGCTGTGAGTTAATTGTGTTATTGTCATTCCTATAGAAAATTACACAAGTAAAATTATAGAATATGTAAAAATAAAATAAAAAATATACCCTAATCGCTTAGTGAGGTAATATTCTGCAAAAAAAAAAAACCTATAATTTATGGGATTGCTTTTTCTGAATTTTACAACTTGTTAATTTGTAATAAAAATTCTAATTTAAAACATATTTATTTTGAAATTGGTCATTAAATATATTATTATATATATATATATATTTCTTTGCAAATGAAATTGTTCTCATTTCTATATATACATATATACACATCATAAACAAATATAACATACATATATTTAATAATATAATATTTCAATATAAATGTGAAATTTTCCTTTCAATGCGATTCAAACATAATCCTTTGAATTTTGTTTTATTCTAATCTTATTTTTCTAAATAATTCATCTTTCAATTGTAGATAAAATTAAATTTAAATGATTTTCATTATTTATAGCTAAAATTGAGTATTAATTAATTTTGACTGAACCTCTGACGCTCACTAGGTATTATATTAACCCTTTGATTTAATAAACAGTGCTTAGTGCCTATTAGAGACTCAGAAAAGCCTATTATATGAGAAAAGCCCTAAAATTTTTTGACCGAAAATAATAAATAATTTCTTAAGTTTGCTTATGTATAATCTGGTCTATTAAGATTTGTGGAATTTTGACAGAAGCAATTTTAAGCATTTTAGAACACAACTTAAGGTGCCTTAATTTAAGTCTATAATAGTTACCGCTATAGATTGGGTAAATGTTAGTTTAGTTTAATTTTTTAAATTCATTTATTTATTATCATTACCTTAGTACCTACATTATCATTAGTAAATTAAAAATTTTTGTGCATAAAGTAGCCGCTTAAAGGACTTCGAAATATTAAAGTAATAAAGCAAAACAAATTGTACCGCAAAAAAAATTAACATCAAGTAAATGGAAAGAATAACAAATTCATTAAATACAAAATAGAATACAAACGTATTAAACTATTTAATACCAATATATATTTATTTATACAATTATTAAATAATTAAATACTTAAAAGATATAATAGAATTAAGTTAAGTTAAACAACAATTTTATTTGAGAGTCAAGTAATTCAAATTGAGAAACTTACATCTATTGTAGAGTTGCTTCCTCCTCATAATATCCACAACTTCTATTTTTGGTTTTAGCGATTACCAAACTGTATTCTCAACTAATTTCAAATAATAATGAAAAAAAAACTTTCTATATACACCTATCCCCCGATTTACAGTGTAGATTGGTTCCTGAGAATTCCGTGTAAATCGAAACCGTGTAAATGGGAACAAAAGCAAAGTGCATTTGCAAGGGATTTGTTTCAACATAGTAATAAATTCGAAAATCGGACCTAGAAATCAATTGAAACTGAAAAATGGACCAAAAAACTGCTTATAATATTTATTTTTGTGTCCAAAGATATAACTTTTCATTTAATTGTTTTTTTTCGGAATTTCTTTCGATATCATAAGACCTTTAAAATGACGTATCTAATAATAGAAATTTTATTTCTTAATTACGGTAAATTATGATAATCATCGAAAATTGTATCTTCAAATTCAAAATAAAGTTTTACTTAACACAAATGTTGTATAAATTAAACGCGATATATAAGTTACGAGATTGACTACTTAACACAATTGAACGTAATGCAGGAAATTAAAAAATAATTTCAACAATAATCGGGAATATTTAATTCGGGGAATTCCCTGTTTAAGCTATTTGTATTTTTTAATATGTATAGATATTGATATAAATGTTGCTAGAAGTGAAGAAATATTAAATGCAGCCAACTTATGAAACCAAATGTCAAAAAAATAAAAAATCTATAATTTTTGAAACCGTGTAAAAGCGAAAACGTATAAAAAAAGTACCGTGTAAATCGGGGGATAGGTGTATGTTCATATGTTCTAAAATAGAAGATTTATAATAGAACCCTGTGAATTTTCTCAAAAAAAAATTTTCGATATTAAAATAAGAGAAATAGTCTAAAAATTTGATAGTTTCTTAGTTACGTAAATAAATTAGGTATTTTTTCTAAATCCACTCTCTCTTTCTCTCTATTTCTTTCGTTTTGTCTTTCTCTCTAGTTTAATAATAATAAGTAATAATAATATGGGTTTAAAAATTACAACCTTTAACCTAAAAAATAAAATTTCCTTAAGTTTTTCTATCACAAAAAGTTAATATATCGTGACATTTATTTAGAATTAAATCAAATTATACAACACACAACAAAAAAAAAATCTTCAATAGATTTTCACGAATTTTAAAATAAATTTCACGTCTCTAAAACCCTTTAAAGTTAAGAACAAAATCAAATATTTTCATGTTAAAGTTTTTGTTTTTGTTTTGTGAACTTAAAATGTCATGTTGACAAATTTTATAAATATTTTTTTTGGCTCTTTCTTTCTTAATTTACCCTCTATAATAATAGGTAGTTAGTAAAAAATGAACCTCTAAATAACGTAGCTATTATAAGTGAAAAAAATAAACAAAAAAAAAGTGTTTAGGTCAGATCCTCGTTTAAGATAATTCTACTTTAATTTGATTGACAGTTGAAATGACAAAACGAGTTTAGTAGTAAAAAAACAAAAAAGAAACAAAATAAAAACAAAAAAAAAACAATCTGCATGACATTATCTCTTCTCAGAGTTGTGATAGTGAATTAAGACGTATACACGATAAACATCCTTTTACTTTATCCTTTATTCTTCTATTTTTTTGTTGTTTCTCTATAACAAATACACAAATAACGATGAAACAACAAAACAAAAAAAAAAAGTTTTTTTTTTATATAAAATGGGTTGAGATAAAAAAAAATAAAAATTGTATACAATAAAAAAAAATGAGGCGCGTTTTTATTTACACTACATTTTTATGATAAACATGATATAAAGTGTTTTGAATAAATTTAACTATGCCAATTTTAATGTTAGCTCACAAAAAACAAAAAAATAACACAACAAAAAAAATCAAAAAAGTAAATACAAAAATTATATTCAATTTTATATTTCCGGTATGTTGTTTGACTTCACCATTACTATTTAGAAAATTTGTGCAGTATAAAAATAATGGAGAAAATTATTTTGTAGTTGATTAAAATTTTTAAAATAAGCTCAGAAACAGCAATAATTTGTAGTGTAGAAAAGTAAATATATAAACAATATTTTAGAAAAAAGTGGCCAAATTACTTAAAACCAGGAACTACAATATATCAGGACGATATGCTGAGAGAGTGAAAGCTATAATAGCGTACCAAAAAGCTCTTTTTTGTATGAAAAATAAAATTCCAAATTTTTTATTTACACGTCTTCTTATGGTACAAAAATAGTGTACCGATTAAAATCCGTTAATAACTCTCAAACTAACTATTTCTTCAAAATTTGTTTTAAGAAAACATTAAAATTCATATTTTTTTACATCAATAACTACAATAATAAATACCAATTTATTTACATTTTTAATATAAAATTGATTTTGAAAAAAATTGGTAATTTTTTTTTCTCTTTAAAAGCTCATGAAAGAGCGTAAGAATTTGTAAAAATAACCTACAAAGAGGTACAAAAAATGTTGTTAATAAAATTTTGAGAAAACTTTCAATTTGAATTTACAATATGAATTTTTATAAAACTCATATAAGTATATAATAAATTTATAAATTGCTAAATAATAAAATTATTATGTATCGAAGAATTTGGGAAAATGCTTGGAATCGCATCAGGGAGTAAACGCCACTTTTAGAACTTGTTTTACTGAAACTTGTGAAATGTAAAGAACAAATAGTACTATATTTGAAATTGCATTTACCCAAATTTTTTTAAATTTTGATCTTTAGAAAAAACAAATCTAGTTAAGGGTACTGTATAGGTCTTAAAGCTGGATTCACATTCGGGAACACGGCATTTACGACTTAAAATTTAAAAAAGTAATGCAAATGCTAAAATCACAAAACTGATAAAAAAGTATTTAAATATAATATAAATTTAAACTTATTATGATATATATATATATATTTTTATTTATTATAAATATTTTTTTTATTTATTAAATATATAATATATATTTGTATTTATTATATTTATATACATTTATTATTTATATTTTATATACATACGTATATTTTTATTTACTTATTATATAAATTAATGAAATAGGTACTTACTATTTATTCTGTAACTTATCTTTTATTTTTTTTTCCTTCACTAACTAGTCTAACCATTATCACTTCTAAAATGCAACTTCATCTCTTTGTAACTTGAAGTTGAATAGTAAGCAAAAGATGGCCATTTTTTTCTTACATACTGTATCCAATAAAACGTTTTTCGAACCAAACATTTTAGGTGCATTTATTTTCTTTTTAATAAACTAACACTCAAAAATACGAGTTCAACGGTTCAACCTTCTTTTTTTGGAAAAATAAAATAGAAATTCTAAATTTTATTTTAATAGTAAATTTAGATTTTGAGAAGGAAAATTAATATATTAAAACTAGATTTTAAAATTATTTTTTTGTCTAATTTTTTAAAAGCTTCTTCAAAAAATGACAGCTATCAAGAAAAATAAATGATATTTTTTTCTTTTTCATAAATGCCAACATGGTGTCGGTAAAAAATGCTAGGAAAAAGTGATTATTTTATGGAAATTATTTTCGGAAAATATTGTATAACTAAATAATAAGCTGATAAGTTTAAATGACATGTTATTTTGTAAATATATATATTTTAGTTTTTATTGTTTCTAATTGAGAGTGTTTTTATCGTAATATTTTTTTGTTGTTGTTTTATGCATTATGTCTAAAGAGAGTTTATTAATTCTAATGTTAAAACTATACATTTACAAAAATCATTTTAAATTCAATAAATAACCCCAATCGGGATTGTCAGTTATCAGTATTATTTATAAGTATTTATGAGAAGTTTCAGAAATTCTGATACACCCTATCGTGGTTGTCAGAACTATCAGTTTTTCTGATCGATTGGAAATTTTATTAACATCACTGATAAATTGGTATCGGGGTGCTTAAAATTTGTCATATTTTCTGATAATTGTCATAATCTGTATCAGTTACAAATAAGTTGTGTGATCAAAATAAATTTACAAAATAATGCATATAAGGATAATATTAAAATGGTCAAATTTATTTAAAAAATAAAATTCATTTAAATTAAAAAAACTTTAAGTATAATTTTTAAATAAAAAAAAAACAAAAAAACTGAAAATAAAAGAAAATTATCAAAGACTAAAAGAAAAAGACAGGAGAACCAATAAAAATTAGAACGGGATTCAATTAACAATTTTTTCATATGAAATAATTTTTAATTGGTTTTGTTTTTTTTTTTGTTTTGATATGAATTAATTTTATATTTTCTATAAATATGTGTTATATAGCAAATAAAAGACTGATAATTAGTTTGATTCAACCACAATATTTAATTAGCTTATTTTTAATTTTATTTACATTTGATTTATATTTTATTTCACAAAACTTCCTTTTGTTTACTGAAAAAAAAAAAAAAATTCAAACTTATTCTATTTCACTTATACATATTTTAGTATTTTCTATGAAATTACTTTACTTTAAACCTCTTTTTTATTTTATTTTTATTAGATTAACACATTTATTTTATATTTTATTTCACAAAACTAAACAAAAATAATTAATTCATTGAATCAGCTGATTTTTGAAATGTCGAATTATCAGTATTCACAATAGTAAATTTTTTTCATTAAGTTTATCAGTATGTATCAGTATCAGTACCACGATTCCATTTCTGATAAGTTTTTTCAGTTATCAGTTTATTGATAACCACGATTGACCTCAATATGTCAAGCTTAAAATATTCAAAATTCGGTAACAATAACAAATAATATTAATAAAAAAAAGATAAATAAATAAAATCCAAACTCTATCAAATAAAAGTTAAAAATTTGATCAAGTTTGGATTTAAACTCATGATAAAAACAATAATGCTTTAATGGTTTTTAAACAGATCTCCAATATTAACCAATTATCAGGTCAGCCAAAAACATGGTCTAAAAAATCCATTTTCAGCGCTTATAATAATATTATATTATATTATGCCGTTAAAAACTGAAAATATGCCCTTTTAATTCAAATAAGGCATAAAGCTGAATCAGTTCATATAGATTCGTTGTGGGGTTAACTCGTTTAATGTCTATAGTGTAAGTAAATTTGTATAATATTTAAAAGAAAAATAAAAAACAATGAATGAATATAAATGATAAACAATAGAACTTTTAAATTTTTTATTCATGTAAATAATTTTTTTTTTTAATTTTTTAACTATTGTTGATTTTTTTAGTAATCTAAATAGTCACCAATACATGTTTGTAATATTTCATTAAACATTTAAAGTGTACATTATTTTATCGATTTGAAATTGTTTAAAAATTTTGCATACTTATGTAAGTTTGATGCATATTATTAGTTTACAAAAATTTCTAAAGTTTATAAACACAAAATAATAAAAACATTAAGTGGAAGAAAAAAATTAAATTTTTTTCTTTTTACATTCAGGTATGTGACTATGTATTCATAAAATGCTATATATAAAACTTAAATAAAACAATAATATTAAACTTTTTTTATTTTAATATAATTTATAAAAATAATTAGTTTGTCAATTTTTCCTTCAAAAAGAAATTAAAAATCAAAATTGAACTAATAATTAGTAAATTGACTAATATTTTTAAGTTAAAATGAAAAAATAATAATATATGTATATAGGAGTTAAACATATTCTATGAAAAAATTAAATATTAAATGCTTTGTGCCCCCGTGAAGCTGAAACCGATTACCAAACGGAACAGCTAAAAACAAACTGGAATCTGAACTAGTTAGAGAAAGAGAAACTACGAATTTATTTTCGGAATAAAGTGGGAAATGTGCAGAATTCTTATGCATCGCTGCATGCAGATATGCATGCATTATTACGTGCCAGACATATTTTATCTGTCAAAAATTGTTTTGTTTTGAATTAATGTAGATAATTGCCGCCATTGATACACATACAATTTGTTTGTATAGTAATAAAATACAAAATAAAATGATTTTTGAAAAATTTTAAAGTTAAAAGTTATTAAAAGTGTTTAATAAAAGTTTTAATTTAATAATTTTTGAAAAAATTTTAATCACATATTTTGTTATCTGTCACTATCATGATTGTTACAAAATATAATTATATGAATAAATTAATGCTAGTTTGTTATGCATATATTTTGTTATATCTAAATATTTTAAAAATTTATGATGAATATTACAACAAAAAAGAAAGAAAATCTAGACTATGGACTAGGGAAATTTTCATTCATTTCAAATTAATTAGTTTTTCTTCCATTAACTAATTTAAAATAAATTTTTACAAAATTGGTTATAACCTATTTACCACAAAAAAACAATAATAAATATGTAAATATTAAATAATTTTTATGACGTTTGTCATTATTTTTGTATTAGTATGAGTAAAATGACAATTTTTTCAATCTTTCGTGTTGGCAGCTGTGCCGCTGCGCAGCAAAAATTAGAAATAGAGATATCTTGCATCAAATTCTCTGCGTGCAGAATTACATGTAATTGGTTCCATATAAAACCATATATTCTAATTTATTTTTGTTGCGATGCATGCATAGTTCTGCACATGTATTTCAGGCATAATATATTTATTTTTGTCAGCTGTCAAAAAATTAATACAGAGCAATTCACAATAATATTGTAAAAACTAATATGCTTGGGGTTATATAAAAATAACGTTCAACTAATTTATAAGTGTTATACACATAATTCATTTTTGTCTCAAATTAATTCAAAAAAAAAATTAAATAAAAAAGTTGAACGTCCTCATTTAACAATTCAATGTGGCGTTTGTAAAAACATGTTACATGCTGAGTGTGCCATTTTGTCATGTAATGAAGTAGATTTTATAAAATCTAATAACAAACTATTTACGTGCAGTAAATGTATCAAAAACAGGAAATCTATACATGATGATAATGTTTTTGTTCATACTCCGCCAGCCTCTCAAATTAACCAACGTTGTATAGCAGGTACTTCAACAACCATCACCAAAGAAGCGACCCGTCTGAAATTACACCGAACATCACACTGCATTCATTGTATAAACTTAATTTGGAGATGAAACAAATGCTTGCTGATAATAACCAACAAATACGGGTTCTGCTTGAAGAGAAAGAACTATTACATAAACGAATTTTCTCACTTGAAAACAAAGTAAACTGGCTCGAACAAAACCGTAATAGTAAATTTGTCGATATTATTGGCATTCCAAATGTTGACCAAGCTAATGTAAAAAATAAAGTTTTTTCTTTATTCTCGGATGGCATGGGCGAAAGAATTAATGAGAGAGAAATTTCTGAGTGCTTTGTAACAACTCATAAATTTGGTACTGGCACCAATCAACATAATGAAAACATTGCTCACGTAAAGTGAGCAAGGCAAAACTAATGAGGAAGAAGCAGTCGATAAAAAATAAACCATTAGTTGAAATATATGGAAACAACTTCAAAACGAAAAAAAATATCAAGGATTCGTTAACATCTAATTATAGATCATTGCTCAAAAGAGCTAATCAGGTAAAAAAGGAAAAGGTTATAATTACGTTTGGGTTAGAAATTCTACCATAATTCTCAGAAAAAGAGAAGGTGATATTAAATTAAAAATTAGTTGATTTGAGGATCTTGATAAACTTTAGACTAATATTTTATTTTAATTTTTTCGTATTCTTAACTTTTTTAAATTTAAAATGTCAAATAATAACAATTTTCGATATCCTCAAAGGATTAGTATCACCAATGGTAATAGTATTTCGGTAGTTAATTTTATTTTCTAAAACTTTATTTTTTGTCCATCAAAATATTAGAAGCCTTAGACAGAACATCAAAGTTCAACACTCGTTTTGCATTTGGAAATCTTTTCCATCTGCCTGTCTTCAATATTTGTTTCGAGATTTGGATCTTTAAGAATGAGCTAAATGATCACAAAATACCTGGATATAATTTATATGCTACAACAAACGAATCATATTCGGCTGAGGGTGTAGGAGTTTGTGCTATAAACACTTTGGATTGAAATAGTTTGAAATATTAAAACAAAGAAATAGTTTATTCTTCAAAAGTATAACTGCTTTAGATTTGCTTAATATAATAAATTCCCTTGACAATTCTAATTCTGTGGAGATGATGGTATTTCTAACCGTATCTTAAAAAGTATTGCATTTTATATTGTTGATATCCTGGTACACATTTTCAATCGTAGTGTTTTGTCTGACGGCTTCCCAGATTTATTAAAATCTGCAAATGTGTTACCCCTTTTTAAAAAGAATAATCCAAAAGATATAGTGAATTACAGACCAATATCCTTACTTTCTTCTATATCTAAAGTGTTTGAAAAAGCTGTTAAGTGTAGGATGTTAGACTATTTGGATAAATTTTTTTTCCAATTTGAATTTTTTTATTCCTAAACAGTTTGGTTTCAAAAAAAGAGTATCTACGGAAGATGCCTTATTAAATTTTTGTTCAAATGTTTTTAAGGGTCTAGACAACAAAAAATCATGTGCAGGACTTTTTGTGGATATAACCAAAGCATTTGACATGATATTGTTTTTATGATATTGTGTAATTATGATATAATTTTGAAAAAATTGGTGTTGCGTTGCGAGATTTTACTCTTAAATGGTTTGATCACATCTGAGAAACAGAATGCAAAAGGTTAAATTGGGCGATAAAATAAGTAGTAGTTGTAGTATTAAGCTTTGAGTACCTATAGGATCTGTATTGGGGCCGATTTTTTTTTTAATATACGTAAATTCCTTATTTTCCCAAGATTACTGTGGTCATCTAACACCTTTCGCAGATGACCTGGGCTATTATTATGCTTCAGTCAATCCATTGAATATGATTACGGAAATAAATCAAGATATAAGTATGTTAAGAAAATGGTTTGTTGAAGTTAGTCATTAGCAGTAAAACTAAAATTATGTTTTTAGTCTCGTCTCCCAAGATTTCCCTCAAATTGATATTATGTTTCATGCCCCCGAGTGCAACAAACATAAATTGGTAAATATTAACTGCACTTCGCTAATTAACCAATGCTCCTATTATTGTGACAGTATCTGCAGCAAAAATTGCTTTAAAATTGAAACGGTTAAGCAATTCAAGTACTTAGGTGTAACAATTGATACCAATTGAGTTGAGCCGCGCACATCTCGTCCCTGAAGCTGTATTTACGCTCTACCTTGCGTAGTTTTTACTACTTCAGCAAACTTTGCTCAATATCGATTTTAAAAACGTTTTATTATGGTATTTTTCATTCCAAAGTGCAATATGGTATAAATTGTTGGGAAGGGACTTACCATAAGAAGACAGAATTAATCCGCTACTTATTTTGCAAAAGAGGGTTGTTAGGAAAATTTGCAATAAAAATTACTTATCTCATACTTTTGATTTGTTAAAGCAATTGAAAATACTACCAGTACGTAATTTATATTATTGTAAAGTCTTGAAAATATTTTTTATTAGAGGAGGGTATCTAAACAGCAGGAGTTCTTCGATTCATAACCTAAGAATTAATGATAGGTTCCTTGTTAATGTCCCAGTATTTCGTACTACAAACTTTCGAAATTTTTACAATAAATATTACAATAACCTCATGCAGATTATTTAATATACTTCCATTTATTAGTCTATTAGGCTAAATTAGAAACAAAAATCTGTTCCTAAGTAATATCAAGAAATGGCTTCAAAATATCGACCACCGTGCAATTGAAGTTTTGTTAGATAATGTAGATTAATTAATTAATGTATTTTAATTAATTATGTAAATTTTTAAAAAAATGATACTAGTGATTTCCGTTTGGACTTCTAAAATTGCTGTCTCCTAATTGTTTTTCATTTAATTCATCTTCGTAAACCTTTTTCTTTTTTTAATAAACACTTTTCTTTTTTAATAAACCTTTTTCTTTTTTAATACTCTTAAATTAAATTTTCTCTTTTTAATTTTTCACTTAGTTTTATATAATATATTTTCTTTTTTATATATTTTTGAAATGTTTATTAAACATATTAATTGAAACTCTTGATTTTTTCTTTCCTTTTGTGTTTTATTTTAAAATTTTATTTTAAAAATTTTGTTCACCCCACAACAAAAGAATTTTATTTAGTAAATTTTGATTTTGATGTGGTATCTAACACTATTCTTATAATATAAGATACCACTAACTATTCTCCTATAAAATAAATTAGTTATAATAAGTTAATGTAAATATGTACTTGAAAAATAAAAATAGAAAAATAAATGAATGAATAAAAAAGCTGAGTTTTTGAAGTTCTTTTATAATATAACTATAAATTTTTATAATATATATAGAAGCATAAAATTGGTTTAAAAAATAATTAAAAAATTCAAGAAAAAAAAATTAATATTTTCATTCGAAGAAACTTTGTTTACTTAAGTATTTCCGTACTACATAATTTAAATTAAAAAGGAACTTTTAACATAATATAAAAAATATAGCTTTTGAAATTGAAAATAAAATGTAATATTCTATCAAAATCTAAATCACAATAAAATTTGATAACATTTTTAGGATTATTTGACTTCCAAAAATAATGAATTAAAAATTAAGTTAAACTATGGTTAAACATAAAAAAATTGTAAATATAAAATAAATTAAATTAAATTTGGAAATAATTTCTGCTTCAAAATCCCATTGAAAAAATATTATTACGTCACAAATTTAGAGAGAATCTGAAAGAGAAATTTTCAAAAGGAAAAAGTTGCGCTAATACGAATACTCGTACTACTTTACCATGCATTTTTTGAAATTTTATTAAGATATGAATATGTACTACATTGCTTACCGCATTTTTTATACAACGACACAAATGAAAGCAATTTGCAGTTTGGTTTTAAAACATTCTGAAAACTTATCAATTTCCTTCTAACCTTCAGTTTGGAAAAAAATCTTTCAAAAATAAATTTTTAAATGCTAAAATATGAAAATATGTATATGCTTTTTTTCTAAAAATTATGCAAATTATGATATTATGCAAAAATATGCCAAAATAAAACAGGCGTAATTTGCAAAAATATTTTCTAACAAATAGGGCTTAAAATGAATAAATATATATAGTCCATTTCTCAATAACATTTAAGAACAAAAACATGCTCATGCATCCTTTTTGTTGCCTTGGTAACTATATTTGACACAAGTGATGCTTGTGTAGTTTTGTAATTAAAATTTTTGAATTGATAATTTTGACATCGTTCTTTTGAATTTAATAAAACCTAGACCTTAAATAGTATGAAAACAACAGTAGTAGTAGTAGGTAGTTTTACTAAACTTTGATGACATTTACTATAAAATTAATACTCAATATCTCGGCAAATACAATCGTAGATCAGTACATAAAACATAGATAATATAGAAATAGAACTGAAGAAATTGACTTAAATGTCATCACTAACTAATTTTTTGTCAGATTTTGACATGTAGTTACAATATTATAATTGTGCGGTGACAAATATAAATTATAGCTTAATGATTTTTGGTAATAAAAGCTACTTTAAGTATATTCCAGTGCTTTTAATATCTTTAAATAAATTAAAAACAATTAAAACACAATACTAAAAATATAATGATCCTTGTCGATATAATTTAAAGTGGTGATTATTTTAAAACATATCAAAATATAAACAAAGGTTCTTTAAAATAAAATAATGTCAGTGGATAATTTGATAATAATGGTTTTAAATTAAAAAACCTAAAAAATATTGTTGAAGCAAAGAAACAGTCAGAAAAAACCCACCAAATTGATTTATTCATTTTTTATTTTTATTTAAATGTTCAAAATAAAATTAAAATTATGGATTCCTTTGAGAGATTCTCTCAACAATTTTTAAATTGACTAATAATTTTAAATTGAATAATAATAAAATAAAGTGTGCATTTTGTTCAGACAATAAACATGGGAAACGAAAGACTTACCAATCATATTGATGGAAGATAAAAACTGGAAAAAAATCCAGTTGATTTAATATACACTGACAGTCAAAAATTAGTATCTACACAAAAACTACATATTAAAATTGATTTCTTTACATGTTTAAAACATTTTTTTGTATATTTTAAGTATGGAAAATTGGATTCTTTCAAACATTTGAGGCTTTCAAAATGTGATTAAAAAGCAACAAGATTAAAAATAACGAGAAATTAGAGATATATAATAGACAAGGAAGTTTGGTAATTAATATTTCAAAATAAAATGTGTAAATTCTACATATACACCTTAATTTGATTACATTCATTTTACAGAGTACAGTGCAATTTCTAAAATCTCTAGAAATTTAAAATTTGTATAACAGATTTTCGAATTCGAAAATGAAAAATGTTCAATATCATTTCGTACAGATTTAGACATCTTTTTTCCTATTTTAATGCTGCAGTTTTTTTTTTCTTTTATTGTTATTATTATTATTTTTTGTATTGATGATGCAAAACGTGATCGGTTTTCTTGATTTTAATTCAAAAATTCTTTTCTGTATTATTTGAGGTTATAACAATTTTCTTTTTTGTTTTTATGTTATAAATTTTGTTGTATTTGTTTTGTTTCTTTTTGTATTAGGTTTCAATTTCAGCTTGTGGGAAAATTCGCGGAACTATTTACTTTTTTTTTTTTTATTTATATTTGTTTTCATTTTATTTTTTGTATTTTGCATTGTACATTTTTGTTCCTTCCTTTTGAACCTTTTTATTATTGTTCTATGTGTGGAAGAATTGTATTTTTATATTGATCTTTTATCTCTTTCTTTTATGTTATAAAGTTTGAATTATATTTTGATTGTATCACACCCAAACCAACCGTAACCAACCAACAAGATAAGCCGCAAATTCTATTTTTCTGAAAGATGAAATGAATTTTTTAATTCTACATTTTAGAAAGAGAAAGTTAAACTAAGTTGGTAATCATGGTGGTGGAATCAAATTATGAAGAGAAATTTCAAGAAATATATTGAGAAATATATTAACTATTATATTTGAAAATCGGATTTGTTTTTTGTGATGTATTGATGTTTTTCATGTTGTCCTTTCTTCGTTAGTGAATGAAGTATGCTGTTCCTACGATATTTGTAAAATAAAAATTAAATATAATTAAATTAAATTTGACCTTTAGTACATTATTCATTAGTTGTATGTGTAGCAAAAAGTAACAGTTGTATCGTGCTGAAGTCGGATGCAACACACATCTTCACAATATTAACTCATAAAAATATAGTTGATCTATCTAAAAATTTCCCAATTATTTTTGTACATTAACCCCCAAAACGAGGTAAACGAAATGTGCATGGCTTATGCTTTTTCATTTTGGATATCACTTTGCCTCATAAAGTGGTTTTTTTTTTATAAGTCGTTTTGAAATATTATTAGATCTATAATTAGCATTAATTTAAAATAAGTGAACCAAATAAAATACTCTAAATAATAGCAAAACATCATAAAATTAATAAAATATAAGGCTTGTTCGAAATATTTAGAAATATTTTTTAAAGTCATCAAAACAATTAAAATGGCCCATAAATAAAGTACCTATTAAAAAAATTCGAATTTCCCTACGGTTATGCCTTTGAATTAGTCACCTTAAAATGTTTCTAATTGACCAATGTAGGCTCATCTTGAAATTCAAATGAATGTTTATTTTATAAGGCAAAATATAGACTGACAAGCAGAAAACAACACGCCGGGTGGCGCAGTAGGTAGAGCGCCTGCCTTTCAACCGAAAGGTTCCAAGTACAATTTCCGACGAAGCAAAAAAAAATGCTGTATTGGTTTTTCGACCTGGTTAGTACCCTTTGGCATTGGGATATAATAAATGACGAAAAATAATTGAGAGTATAATCTGGTGAAAACGAAAATGAAAATAAATGAAACTATTCAATAGGTTTCTTAGGCTTAGTTCCTGACAATAGCAGTAGTTTTCCACATTTAATGAGTAGAGCCAGTAGTTTGTTAAATAAATACTCGAAATATTGTAGATATTGTAGTGTAAAATTGCAGTACCGTATTTAATTAAGCACGAAAAGGTGATTCTACCTAAATTACTGTCAAGAACGTAAAAACAAAACAAATATTCCTATTGTTGCCACGGTGATAAATCTTGCTTTGCCACCTTTAAAAATTCACTAGAAACTGTGCTAGGACTGTGCTTAAAACCCTTTTTATAAGAAAAACACCAGAAGCAGATATTATACAGAACATATCAAGGGCAATTCCGATTGACCGGCGAATGTTACGTCGGAAATAGCTAGTATTTATGCATCTTACTATTAAAATTTAAACCACTAGATTGTATGGAATATTTACATATGTTCTCGAATAGTATTAACAATAATATAACCATAAAAAAATAAATAAAAGATATTTATTTAGAAATTTATTACTGTCTGATTTATGCTTAGAGCAAGCACATCAGACGTCTATTACTAGACGAAGGCTTTCTTTATTTAATTGTGCAATAAGTCATCATGCAGTAGGGTTAGTAAAACACTGTCACCTTTGATTAGAAAAATCTAAAAATAAACTAAACCAGATACATACTGTTAGTAGAAGGGTAGTTATAAGTTATAAGTTAACCTATGTTTATAGCTATATATTTATTAAAAATACTTCCAAAGGTTAAGCCGAAAGTATCTAATATCGTAAATTTAGAAAGCCAAAAATTTATTAAAATTTGACAAAACAACATTAAAAAAAAAATTTACGTGATCTAAAAATTTAATTTGCACGTTTGCACTTTACTTTACATGAAATTGACATTTTAAGCTACGTAAATAAGTAACATTTTTTTGCACCACCCGTTGGTGGAAAATTCAAAATTTTCATATTGAGACTTTTTATTTACAAAATTAAGTTAAGCTCGTTAATACGTTTCGATAATTTACTTAAAGCTTTTTCCATTAAAATTTAATATTTCATTTCAGAACGTATTTGTTTGAAATAATTAAAGAAAAGATAATAAGAAGATAATAAGAAAAGAAACGATCGAGAGTCTCATTTAAATAATCTTAGCGGTAAAATGTTTCTGTTTTTGAAAGAACGACCAGAAAACACCCAATTAGTTTTTCAGTAAACTAAAAATTTCATATTATCAGCTTTAATTTAATATGCAGTTTTCCTACACTACTTATAGCAAAAAACTTTTATCGTTTCAAAACAACATAAAATAAAAATGTTGGTGTCCTCTCTTTCAATTAAATACCTTTTAGGAAACGGACATGTCACAAACTCCACTTAACAAAATAACCATTCGGCAAGAAACGTTAGAAAAAATACCTTTCGTAAGCATTTATCAAAATAAACACTTGACGAATACAAATGCACAGTGAAAGGTTGGCTTCAAAATCAGGATATGCCCTTTTTCCAGAATATTTATATACATATATGTATACGCGACATTATGAATTAGGAGAGATTTTATAATTGGTTAAAAAATCATAATATGCTTATTCCATAATTTGTGTATAACGATATATGATACTTAGTATCTTATAAAAGTGCAAAAATCTGTGGGACCGGCTGGGTTTGTCTACGCAAATAAAATTAAATCCAAATTTGAAATTCTCATTTGTTAGTGGCAATTTTGTTAAGTGCTGATTTTGCCAAATATTTAGTAATAAGATTTTTGTGAAATTTCCGCAGACCAATTGCAAAATGAAATTTGCCGAAAGTATTGTAGATGAAAATTTTATTTGCAAAAATTTCAAAATGAGAAGCCTGTATTTTTCACTCACTTGTTAATTTTTTCTTTAAGAATTTTTATAAAATTTATAAAATTCCTTTTGCTTGAACAAGCAAATTTAGACCAGGACAAATGAAGACTATTTATTTTTTTAAGAAAGACAATTATCAGAATCTATAAAATTTTGATCTGATAAAGGTATTTTTGAAATTCAAAAAGTTAATTTGATTGGCTTGATTTAAAGCCATTACAATAAGACATAGAAAAAAAATCAGATCCATCAAAAAGGATAATTCTCATGAGTATTAAGAAACCAATTTCAATTACACTGGTGGCGAATCGCAAAAAATATGTATACGTTTCTGAAATCATATATCCTTTACGTTTAAAAAAAAATATATTCAACGGGAGACCTACTTTCCAAAATAAAAGATTTTAACCTTTTTCATAACACTTTTACCAAGCTATTCATATACACACAAAAATACACATGAATAGAAAAATTTGCCACGACTTGATAAGTACATAAATTGTTTAAAAAAATATTTTCTTACATAATCCAATCCCCTTTAGCATTATCAAATACTTGTACATGAATGTGTATAGCCAGTTAAAACCAATAGAAAAAATAAAAGAAAACAGAAAAAAAATAATAACCGAAAGGTATTGTATCGTTATCACTTCTTATGAAATTAAATAAAGATGATGGTGATCATCATCACCATCATCATCAATAACTGTAACTAACTTTACTTCAAGCAACATTACGACCACATATCAATGGCGCTTTATTCTGTTTTTTGGTTGGTTAATGACGTTGGGATTTATTCAGTTAAAAAGAAAAATTCTTTTCAGTCATGTGTGAAATCATCAATATATGCTATTGATATTGATAATGATTATAATACTAACAATAACGAAGAAACCATTGATTGAATCTTGTCTTAAATAATATGGTGACTTTAATTTGCCGATAGGTTTATGATATAATAATATTTATAGTAATTTGCAAAATTATTTGAATACAAAATTGTCTTATGAAAACTGTTTTTTAAATGAAAGTTTTTTACGCAGCACATGTTTAGGGTGATTGATAAAAAATGCAATGTTTCTGAGCTCCAAATATCTCGTATAGATAAATTAAATTTCACAATTAAAATTTATTTTTTTACGTTTTTATTATAAATCTTTATTGTAGGCTCTTACTCTACAATAAATATAGTTTTCCACATTTAAATTAGTAAGTGATGAATATATCATAAAAGCTCAAAATAAAAAATTCTTGTTTGTAATTGTGTATGCTAAACTTCGGTGTAAAAGTATTTACATGTTCATCCTATAAGACTTGGCATTATATAAAATAAAAAAAACAGTGGAAACGGTTAAATTAATTGATTCTGAATTCACTATATTGATTAAAAATTGTTTAAATTACTAATTAATAAAAAGTAATTATAAATTTTATGACTTTTTTGTATTTCTTATAAAATAACATGTATAACGTAAGAATATTTGTAAGTATGTAGTAAATTTAGGGAACTTTTAAATATTTCAATAGTCCGATGAATTTATTTGTTAGACAATCAAAATTAATATTCCTGCAATAATCACTATGTGGCATTTACAATTCGGGGTGAAATTTAATCTTCTGTACGATCTTTCTCCATTGAGACTGGCAATACTAAATTTGAACGTTGAGTAAAAGCTGCATCATTTTCTATATTGTCTAGTTCTTGGCCATCATTTTGGCAAGAGGTATGGACGGTTATAAATTATACTCTTTTAATTTTGTATAGTTCAATTCTGACGAAATGTGCTGCCATCTCAGACTTTAGGCTTTTATGAACCGTTATTAAACTACACCATTGATTAGTTAGTTCAGTTCATTGTTGCTTTTTCTTTCATATAAACTATTTTCTTACTTTAAATTTATTTTCAAATCATTCTTTTTTCAAATGTACGAGTTGCATTCTCATTTATAATTGTCAACGATCAAATTTCTTTATATATAGCTTTATTATTACTTTCCGTATAATTGTTTTATATAATATATTAATTTTGATTGTCTTGACAGTATTTTAGGTGGTAGTATAGCTTCTCATTTTTGAAAGGAACATTTGTTATCTGATTGTGATCTGATTGTGATGCATAATTGAATTCAGTGGAACTGTCAATTATATATTCCTATTGTTATGTTTTGTGGGTCCCTTCTTTCGTTCGATAATTCTTTATCACATATTATATAACAGGTGAACAACATTTATTTCAACAAGATATTATTGCAATTGAAATTGGGCTTAAGTTGTGTAAATTAGTTTGTTAGCGCTTTTAATTTTATATTAAGGGTACCAATTTATTTTGACTATAACTGTTAATCTGAATTTTAGAATTGTAGAACTTTGTAGATAACACATCACGTTTTAGAGTGTTTTATTACGGTGCTCAAAGATAAAATTTTCTATTAAATTTAATGTTTTTTATAGATATTTTTTATTTTTTTAGGTTATACCCCTTGTGATATTGTAGTAGTAATATTGCATGTAATTTTTCTTTCTATATACATACATACATATTCATATATAATATGTAATATTAATTTTTTATGAAATACTCGTAGGGAAATTTTTGAGTTTCAAAAATTTTGATTCGGTCCAAAAAATCGCCTTTGAAAAGTAAATTTTTAATGGGTAACGCTAAACTTCTTGGATTTTAAAAATTGAAATATATAAAAAAAATCTTTTTAGAAATTGATGTTTTCCCATAGTTGATTTTAATAGGAAATACGTTTTGATATTTATTTTTATTATTATGAGAGCAAAATTAATTGAGCAAAATGTGGGTAGAAAATGATGTTTACTGTAATTTCACCTTGATTTATGTTGAACGATCATTTCTTTTTAATACTGTTTTTTTTTTTTTTAGAAATTATTAAACTTTTGGGATAAAACATAAAATACTTTTAAATAAAAATTTACAATGCGGTAAAATTATAGGTAAATTATTTGTTGAACATGTTGAAATAACCTTAGTTAATGATATAAAAAATTATTATGTTCATCTCATATTTTTTTTTTTTTTTAAATTTAATTTTGATCAAATAAATTTTTTTCTTTAATAGGGTAGAAAATTTTTTTCGAAATTTGAATAGAAATTTCTCATTAAAATTAAAAAGTTAATGAGAAAATTATCTATTATAACTATTTTAAAGATTTAGTATTTTTTTAAGTAAAATGTACCTGATAGCGGATTTAACAATATTCAGAGATGACAAGTATATTGTAAACATAGTAATGATTATTACAGGAGCATAGAGAATCAGTTTATTCTCAAGCAACATACATGACATGACATTTGACCACTGTTGGAAAAGATAAGTAATATTTTTAATTTTGACAAATAACTCACCTTCATAATGAAAACTCTTAGAAAAATTTAAATTGTTTGAATTTTGGTCGAATTTTACTTTTTTGTCAACATTTTATGTAATTTTTCTATATTTAAAAAATCTTAACTTTTAGTACATAAGCTAAAATACATGTACACATATGCGACTGGAGAAAGATTTAATGAAAGCATGGAAAAATGCTCTTGTGAAAGCACATATTGAAATAGAATTCTTTGTATGATATTATATATATACATGTAGATAGTAACTTGTCGGTTCCGCGAACTAAAGCCTCAAACAATATCAAATTTTTGACCCAAAAATTGAAATAAAATAAGGATTTGTTGTATCGAATTTGAAGTTTCATTGCCTTAATTTTATTATAAAATAAAACACCAAAAAATATTTATTATACTTATTTCATTTGTTTAAAATTCTGCAAAAAAACATCAAATTAAATTTGCATACTTGTTTTGTTTTTAAAAACAAACTGCATTCTGTGTTTTACACAGTATTGGGGAAAAAAACTTCAAAGAAAATTTCTTATGAATGTCCGTGGGATTCTTCGTCTTAGTATTTGTATTTGAGTTTTTTTTATTTTAAATTTGACTGTTGTGACGTTTTAAAACGTCAAAATTAAAGTATATATGCATTGCAAACCAGTTAAGTTTTGATTTATTTGTTTGTCATTCTAACGAAATAGCAAAGATATAAGTAAGTTCAATAGCGATTTGCTCACCACTTCGTTACACCAATTTTTATTTTCCCTACTTCTGTAATAATGCACATTTTCAAATAAACTTGTATCAATCATCACATTAAAATTCCATAAAAGTTAAATTCGTTCTAAAAAAAATGTTTGTTAATTTTTTATACCAGTTTATTTAGTTTTAATTTTTAATTTGTTAAAAAAAACTCATTGACATATCAAAAGAAAATATTACAAGAGCAATTTATTAAAAAACAGTTCAGCATACATTAGGCATATAATTTAGTACTCACCTTTGCCGAATAAAAATTAAAATGAGAAGACGTAGTTGTTAAAATGTTTGCACACATAAAAGATTGTACACAAAAACAACTCACAGTTGCACACATTCGACTCCTAAACTTTACTGAAAAAAAGCCATTTACAATAATTAGCCGCTCACATTGAAAGTATGATAAAATTATGAAAATTTTTGCAAAAATTTAAAATTATACTGTGTTCACATTTTCTTTGGGTTAAATCTTGAATAATGAAAATGTTTTATACCGAATAAATGTTCAATCGTGATTTTTACAATTTTTATAAACAAAATATCATGTAAAGTTCTTTAATTAAAAAAGTATAACGGTATTAACAAATATGTACATATTTTTAGTACATGTTCCTGATTATTATTTTTTTTCTTTATATGTTTATGTATGTCTTTTATAAACCCATAGAACTTTATAGTACGAAAACTCTTTTTAAACTCTCAAAATTATTTCTGCTGTAACTTAAATGTATGTCCTATATTTTTTGGTTGCGTCCTTATAAGCATAAAACTAAAAAAAGTATTTTCGAAATTCACAAAAAACATATTTAGTAAACCATAATAAGTCCTAAACTATTATAAATAGACTCCCCCCTTTACTCCGTATGATATCACCCAGTGCCTGGCGGCATGTTAAAAATGTTTCCTTATCAATTAAATTAATACAAAAAATTAAATTAAATTATCGTGTGCACATTTTACACATTTTCAATTAATCATCGCCTACAAGTTTAGTACATTTTAACTTTTTCACGCTCTTATTATTTAGTTATTAGTTACTTTTAACTTTTATACATTCTAAATTGTAATAATTTGATCATCTTGTTCCATTATTGTATACATACATATGTATAATGAATTTGTATGTCAATTAGTTTTTGTATATTTGCGAATTTTTTGTTAATTCAAAATAGGTTTAGTGTTGCCCAATTTATTGTTTGCCATTTCGAATTAAATTTTTTGACTTACTAATAATTTTGTAAATTCATTGATTGTAGTAAAACTTAAACTTCATTTTCTCTTATATTTACATGCTAACGAGTACGAATTACGAAATTTCACATATTAAATATAATTAGCTTAAATTGACATATTTGTCCTCATTTTTAATAATGACACTTAAAATTGGAAACTCACAATTGCCACTACAAATATCGTATATACAATCACACAGAAATTCTTTCCCGTTAATGATGACACAAATTTATCATCACGAAATGCACATAACTAAGTATTGTGTACGCGAATTTTCATATTTATTTAATAATTTTTTTTTCTCCTTTGATGTTTTGCTAAATGCACACACCTTTTAGGTCAACTTCATTAAGAAATGGAACTGTTTTTTTTTTATAATTTCAAAAAACTGAATTTAACGTGAGTTCCATACATCATATTCATCATATTTATCAGTAACAAGCATCATCATCATCATCTTCATAAACAACAATTTTATACCATTTATCAAAACTTCGATAAGTCATCTTCATTCAAAATAAAAATCCCTTTCCTTAATCCACCTACTCCATATATTATTTGAATATGTATATATGTATATGTGTGCACTTGAGCATTTATATTTTAACTACTAACTATCTATCCTTTATTTAGTATATATGGACAAATATAAATAAACTGAGTGAAAAGCTTAAAAATTTAAATTATATAAAACTGAATTTGAATACAGAGTGGTGCAAAAATATGTGAAAACTGTGAATCAAATTTAAAAATTTGTACACTACTTTAGATATGGGAAATACAGCATCCTCTTCGTATATATGTAATTTTTACCTAAATATTATTCAATTATCATGATTCCCAATTTTAACTATCAATTTTGTAGCATTTTTCAGTAGATTGGTGAAACTTTCCTTGTTACAGAAATGTCTCGAATTCTGTATAAAACTGTACAAGCAATATACAGCTTGTATAATTTGCAAAGTTTTTGTACATTTTTGAGAAGTACATGGAAATTTATTGGAGAATTATCAGTCAAATGAATTTGACATTATTTGAATTGGATTCTTCTAATAGCAATTTCTAGTAACAATGTTACTAGATTTCCAATAAAACATATATATGAATTAGGGAGGACATCAATAAAAAGTACTTGAAATATAAAAATGGAAAGTAAAATTTGGTTCGCTCTACTTTCTGTACAACTTATAAATAATTTTTTTTTTAGCTTAGTAGCTTTAAAAATAAGAAAAATAAAAAACTAAAAAGAGAGAACCAAATAAATAAACCACAAAAATCCGTTTCTTAAATAAACGTTACACATTTACACATAATTATACATATATACATACATACATACACCATATTATTAATTTTGACATATACACTACACATCCAAACACAGGAGATCTTTAGTTGTTTAAATGAATAATACGAGTTTATTTATACAACATTCGATGCTGATTTAATAAACAAAAACAGCACATGAATTTGTATATGCATAAATACATATATAATATACGTATATACGTATTAAATAAATTTCATTTCATATTTATATATGAGCTTATCCCATCCATCCTTGAGTAAACACCAAAAATATTTTATTCTTATTTTTTTTTATTATTGTAATTTTTCCTTTTTTTAATCGTGGTATTCTTTCTATTCATATGAATTTCTTAGGATTTGTTTTCATTCTATTTGGAACACCCAACATTCTAAATAAGAATGGAATTTAATTTTACATTATACATATATATGAATATATGAAGAAGCACAGTGAATCACAAAAATCGAAATTCACTCTTAAAACTCAGATAATCTATAGAATGTTAGTCATAGAACCCATCAATGATTAATTACTTAATTACGATGTGAATACGAAAAGTTGGGGAAATGGACAACTAAAAGTGTATTCGTAAAGTTAATCTGGGATCAGAGCAAACTTCGAAATTTATGAAGATCAGTGAAGACGAAAATTATGATGGATTATTGGTCAATTAAGAGTCCAGGCATACATCAAAGCTTCTGATATTATAAAAAAAAATATAGAATAACAAGAAAATTAACAATAACGTAAAAAGCTGCTTTACGAACATAATACAGTTACTAATGAAGATGTTCAGCGATGCTGAACTAAATACACCCGAGAACTTATTAAAATTTGTTTTATATTTGTATTTTAAAGGATAAAAAATATAATATCTAGGTTCTATATCGAAAATACTCTTGGACTATAATATTGACGTTGTTATGGCCTTACAACCCGGTTTACAACCCGGGTTACAGAATAGTTATTACTGAATTTTCTGATACTAAGAAACCTTGTATTGATATAGAAAACTTAGAAGAACTGAAAACCAATAACTACAGAAAGAAATTGAAACATCCGTCATAAACTAGGGTATATCTCATTCCAAGTTTAATCAATTTTAAAAAGATATTCATGTATAAAGTCGCTTATTCATAGCTTTAGATTTGCGATACGACATTTATGAAAATAAAAATAGCGATGACATATTAACTTTTATAACTAACTGTTTCAACTGTTTGTTATTAAATTTGCAATTCAATAAAGATTTTAAATGGATGGACCACATTATCATCATCATTATTATCATAATCATTGATACATTCTTATATTCAAATAGCAAGGGTTTTCTTTTCACAGAAAAATAAAGAAAAGAATTAATAATAGAACATCAAAATTAAGATAAATAATAATAATAACGATTCATAAAAATTGAAGAATTTATTTTATATAATAATATATAGAAGCCATATTTAATTAATATTTTTTTTTTAATAAAATAAATATAATAATTATTTCTCATTGTTGAATATTTTCACAAACAAAAAAACAAAGAAAAAAACGTTAAAATAAAATAAAAAAAAATCTAACAATTTTAATTTCTTTCTTAAAGTTGTCGCAGACAATAAGCTGTTGTTATTTTAAATTTATTGAGGTTATACACACATCAATAAATTAAAAAAAAAAATTATTTTGACAAATATCAAATTAAATATGTGCTTAAATAAAAATGAAGGTGCTAATTGAGAACATTATTCTTCTCAAGTGATGTAATTATAATTGATAAAAACAATATTTAGCTCCAAAATGAAATTCAACGACGAGATGGTAAATTATATACCAAATACAGTAAAAGCAATTTTCATCTGTCTTCGAAACAAGCCACACGAATTTTGAAAATCTATACATATGTATGTGTGTATATTAGTTATGTGAAAAATTAATAACAAAGTGTGTACATTTGAAAGAAAAACAGCTACTATCCTAACTATGGTACTATCCTATTTTTCTTATAGAAGATTATATGTATTTCTATAAGTTAAATATAAGTTTTAGATAAGGAGTTATCAACGCTTTTTTGCCACGTAAGTTTTGACAAACATTTTAAAATTTAATTACAAAAGTTATAAGAATATATATGAAAATTTACACAATTGATATTAACAAATCAAAATATTTATATAATCACATTTTATAAATGTAGAAAAAAATTCAAAACTAGATTGAGTAGCTAGTTTGTCGTATGTCTAATAAAAGTGTTTTTTATGTTTCTGATATATTTAAAGAAAATCTGATAAATCAATAAATTTTCAATTGGTGAAATTATAAAAAAAATACTATACATACATATATAATTTTATTAATTTAATAATGAACTAAATTTTATATTAATATTAATAAAACATTCAATTGATTCATTTAATTCTTATTAAAAACCCATATCAATATATTTAGGTTCAAATTTTGTAGAAAAAAAAATCAAGAATAAGAGCTTATTGCACACCAATTTTTTACACGAATACCCACATCAGATTTGTATAAATTTAATTTGAAAATTATTGATGATTAATAATATTAAATCACACCTTCGCAAAACGATTTTATTGCATAGAATAATCGCATAAGCATAAATATACACGTATATCTGTCCCATATCACAAATATATAAAACTTATAACATGTAATTACAGAGTGGTTCATTATTTATCAAATCTTATCATAGTCAATAAATCAATCAATAAATTAATCCCATCATCATAAGCAAATTTGAAAATTTTGATTCTATTATATACTGATGTATATACTATTATGTACTTCAGTACGTAATTACGATTTGGAACAATATTTTAGATTATTGGATAATAACAAATACTAAGTAGATTAACAAAAAAGTTTTTAGAATAAGTTTGAAGTCGAACTATAATGAAAAAATAATATGCTATAATTAGAACGTATTTTTAGACTGTGTGACTTCTAAACCGAGGAAAATAGCAAGAGGAAGAATAAAATATTATATTTGCAATTAAAATGTAAAAATTTAAAATTTTTTTTTTTTTTTTTTTTTATATAATTCCAAGTCTATGGGATGAACACCCTAACTGCTTTTAAACAGAGATTTGGAATACACAATCACATACAATAGCTTTTTCTGTAGAATTTTTGTGGTATAGACTAATTTAAATGTGAAAAACTATATCTACTGTAGAGTACTTCGCCTTCATAATAGCACAGTTCCATTTTATTTTAAGTGACAACCAAAACTCTCAACTATTTATCATTTATTTTATCCCAATGATAAAGGGTACTGGACCAGGTCGAAAAATCCAGAAAGCATTTTTTGCCTCCGTCGGGAATCGAACCTGGGACCTTTCGGTTAAAAGGCAGGCGCTCTACCTAATGCGCCACCCAGCGCAGTATAAATATTTATAACTTTTTTTTTCGTTTTTCTTTTATTTTTTATTTTCTTGTAATGTATTATACCCTGTATTAAAAACTACATTTGAGTACAATTCTAATTCACATTAAATATTTTCTTTTTAAGTTAAATTAATAAAAAGATTTTTAAAATTTTGATTTCATATTATTTGCGTTGTTTTTTTTTTTGTATTTTTAAATTATAATTTATCTGCGGATTAATGCCCACACTTAAAATTTGCAATGGATTGGAAAAAGAAACTGCCATAACACTTATTTCAATTAACTATGATTTTATGTTCTCTCTAATACACCCATTTATATTTTATTAATTTGAAGGAGAGTTAAAACATTAAATAAATTTACTTATTTTGAATACTGACTCGTATACTAGGTTTAATTTGTTGTTTTTTTTTGTTATTTTTTTTCAGGTAAAAAACAAAAAACAAAACCAAAATAATTGATTTACCTTTACTAATATTCATAAAGATATTTATTCTCTCTTCCCCTTGTATTTGATATTTCTTTTTTTTTTGTTTTTTTTTTTTTGCAAGATACTGTAAAAGATCTGATCTGTAAACCGCATTTTTTCTAGACAACAGCATTACGTTTTGATACAGTTGTTATTTTCAATTGAATGCATTTCAAAATTAAATTACTTACTCGTTTTAACATATGTATTTGTATTGTATAATATATTTGTAAATGTATCTTGTAAGATTATATTAATCATAAATGCATGTAATTCTATGTACATGATGGGTACACTAAAAGTCAAAAAATAATGAATACCCGTGAAATAAAATAATATAAAATTGGGTATCTAGATTTAACATTTAAAAACTAAATTGTTAAAAAAATTATTCTTTATTTCTAGTGTTGAAAACTTTTTCGGATTTCTTATTCAATTTTTTTACATTTGGGACAGCTTTGTATCCTAATAAAAATTTAAAATTATGTCAGTATTGTACATTTGGGGTATGCAGCAATCTACAAAATACAATCTTTGTCGTTTTTAATATTTAATTATAAAGTTTTTAAGTCTGAGAACATTTTGACATTCGTATTGAAATACATAAATAGTGACCTCCATGTTATAGCCCAATAATGGTACAAAAATCATACCGATCTACAATTTTCATTGTATGAAGTTGCATTGATCTGCTAATCTAAATTTAAATGTACAAAAACTGATATGTGTGAGTGTGAGTACATTAAAGAATTTTACTTTCATTCTTTAAACTCAAAACTATACTTTTCATTCTTGAACATCAAAATGTTCGAACTGGTATAAAAGATTTGGCTGTTATTTTTAATAATAACAATTATTAAATTAAACAATTTTTAATTATTTTTATATTCTTTATAATTTACTCTTTCATTCTTGAAGTCCAAATTGAATTGAAAATCTTTCTTTTTTTTGTTTAAATTTGGTCCCTGCTCGCGTCAGGTATAATTATGTTTATTATTGTTATATGTAGTAGCTCTTTCTCATGCTTATGATATGATCAGAAAACGAAATCATATAATTGAGCAGAGAGATTGACTTAATCAATTATTCTAAAATAAGTTTTTTTGACCCCGATCAACTTTAGATACATATGTAATTAAATTAAAGAAATATCAAGTAAATTTTTTTACATTTATGGTTATAATCACAAACAAATTAATTTTATGTAATATAATGATTTAAAAACTTTTTTACGTTTGATATAAATCATATAATGACAGATATACAGTCGACTCACACTATTTTTGTATATCCGATAACTCTAATTAACTAATTTCCGCTCAATAAATTTGTGAGAAAACTTAACTTTTTCGATAAATGCTAAATTTTGGATGGATTAACAAAATAAACTTTTAACACAGTTAAAGATCAAACCAAAAGATTAAAACCTTAACTGAGTTAAAAGGATTAATATTCCATTATTTTGCTTATCAAATCAATAAATTTCCCAACAAACATAGTTTTGAGTAATTACTCAGTTATAAGCATTTTCTCCGTTATATTAAAATCTGTAATATGTCATCAAACTAACTTTCAATATTTTAAAATAAATCCTATGAATTTCTATTAATTTTTTTCATTTATTTTTTTATTTTAAGTGCAAGATAGAAATATTATATATATATCTATATATATATATATATATATATATACACATCTACAATAAGTGTTTTAGTATATAGACATTTACATTTTCATATTAATTCATCGGCACGCAGTCATCATGTAGATAATATTATGTATAGTAATGTATCTATATATGTAGCTAAGTAATTTAAGATACTTAAATACCTCAAATAAGTAGTAAGCTTTTTTTTATTTTTTTTTTTTTCATATGTATATAAATTTTATTATGTATGGATGTACATTTGTAAAATGATAATAGAATAATTTCGTACGCCCAATAGACTGGGTGTTGATTGCATATATTAAAGTATTTCTTTAAGGACGCCATTTTGTACAATTTTAAATTGAAATATAAAAATTTTCTTTATTTAATTTCTACAAAAATTAATATTTATTTTCAATTAAAATCTAGAGTTCCTAATCGAAATAAAATATAACTTCACCTATCAATAATCACAGGAGCGTTCAATAATAGTTCGTTTATAAAGTAAATCATTCAAATAAAATCGATGAGCAAAAATGAATGGTTAATTTACTGATCTGTTTTATCAACAGTTCTTTAATTTGTAAATACATAAATTTGTCCAAACATTCTTTTTTAATTTTTAATTATAAATTGAATTTATTTATTTATTTTGTCGATTGGTAAATTCTTTATCGAGACGGTTTATACAAAATGAATTGGCATTTTTATGCTACATCAAAATTGAGCCAAACCTCAAATTCAAGAACAAAATCATGTCATCAAAGTCATGTTCAAGGTTAATATTTCATTCAATATCAATATCTCATTCAAGGTCGATATCTTTTTCATAGTGGAAACTTAAAAATGCAGGCTAAATTCAAGTTCAAAATGAAATTTAAAGCGAAGTTGAAAATGAAGTCTTAAGACTAATCAGCTACTTTGTGGAAATAATGATTAGTAAAACTTAAGTACAGTTTCAAAACCACAATATCTAAGCTGTGCTGAGTGAAACGATAAATTGATGATTGTATTTGAAATTTTTGTATCTTTCAGATTTTGATTTTTATTTAAATAAAAAAAAAACTCAATACATATACCACCATTAAGAAAATGGGTATTTTCATAAATGCTGCAATTTGCCACCAGTTGGCGATCTTTCCAATAATGAAAACAAACTCTACCTATATTCTACATTTACTTGACAATTTTGCAAAGTTTCTGTTAATATAATGTCTTTTATTTCAAACTTTTTTTTCATATTTTTTCCTCTTTTAAAATTGTTTTCTATGGCAAATCTCGTAGAAATTAACAATTTTAAAATTGGTGTTTACCATTTTTTTATAATCAGACTTACTTCGGAATCACTACTCCTATAAAAAATAAATTTTATATTTAAAGTTTTTGTAATATATAAAAAATATGGAGTACCTACATTTTTGAAATGACAATTTTTTTTTAAAAAACAAAACAAAAACTTTTAAAAATCTTCAAAATAACAAAGCCAACTACTTCAAAATAATTTATGAACTAAAAATTTATTCTGTCAAGCTGACTTTTAGTTTGCATTTATGAACAGCACTCAGAAAATCTGACAAGTTCAAAATAATTTCATAAATTCAAAATGTGCAGATTGACTGCAGGTTTGCATTTATGAAAACAACTAATATTTCGTAAACTTAATTTTTGCTGAAGTACTTTAAATTACAATCAAACTGAAATAAAAAGTTTTGTTTCGCAGATTATAAGAATTATAAATAATGATAATGAGAGAAATAAATAGATTTAAAATAACACTGCGGGTTATATTCATCGTTTATATAATAAATCGTTAAAAAGAGGGAGTAAAGCGATTAGTACCGAAGGACGTTGCTGTCAAAATTTTCGTGTCCTTTGGCCTTCTATAAACCCGCATTGGAATTGGAATATACAAAAAAAAAAAATATTTGAAAAATAACATAAAAAAATATTTTATAACTAAAAACTATCTTAAACAATCAGTTTGTTTTTTTATCATTTTTAAATTTAATTTTAATTTTTAAAGTAAACTTTAAAAAGTAATGTTTTTCACATCAAGAAATATAGCTACATATATCTAGTATAAATTCTGAAATTATATTGTTTTAATAAAAATTTTATTTTTTTCGTTTTACATACTTATGAGTAGTCTGCTAGCCCCAACTAATGAGGCACACTAAACTTTTTTTATTTCTCAACAAAAAAAAATTAATCAAAATACGTGTCAATGATTTAAATTATCTTGACTTCAATTTTATAATATAAAAGGATGGTTTAACATAACTGTTATACTTTAAATTTATTTACCTTGAAATAAGTAGTTAGTGTTTTCAAGATTTTCCAGGAAAACAAGTAATACTTCCTGGAAAGTTCTGTTTATTTTCTTTTTTTTTATGTTTCTCTGTAGTTTTCGAGTAGGAATCTCCATCTCAATAGTTCATTGCGTCATTTATATTTATTAGGGACCAAATATATTTATGAGAGCAATAACTTTAAACTTATTATTTATTTTCAACAAATTTATTCTAAATAATATTCTGAACGAGTTGTCATTACTATTATTATATTATGATTTATTTCGGAATATTAGTAGGTCGATATTTAGGTATGTATTTCAACATCACATTATTGCAACAACACAACCCTTAATAATGCAACAAACAATGGCTTTGTAAGACATAATTATTTTTAAATAATTTGATACTTAGAGAAATATACAATATTTATTAAAGTTATTATTATTCACAAAAAATTATCATGTTTGGATACCATTTTAATTTTATAAATTAACTAAAATCACCCTGTTTAATTCATTATAAATAATATATTATATATGACTGTATACTATATATGATGCTTATTTAGAATATAAATATATATTTGTATTACATTGTGCTTTCATATAGGGATGTATAAACTTAGTGTCTTTTTTGATAATATGAACATTTTATTTTATCCCACATTCAAGATTTTTATTCATTTGCATACCTTTGGTACACCCTACCCTAACCTGAAAATTTTAAAAAAAAAATCTAAAATTCTTAAAACAAAATATACAAAACACACGAAAGACAATAAAATTAAAAAATCAAAATAACACAATCATTCATGTTGACTACTTGCTGAGTGGTAACTATAGTATAGCGGCGGCTGCTGCTATTGCTATTGATATTGGCCTCCTGTTGGTTCCTTTTGTATTGTGCATAATATAAAAAAAACACTAATTATAAACATATCATTTTCTATATACATATATCTATATATCAACTACACAAGCATACATAAATAAATGCTACTATATATAAATATATATAAAAAAGAATTATTCGTATATTATTTATGCATATAATGTGCAACAAAGGCAACAAAATGTATAACACACCATTCAACAAAGGTATTACACATTACATACAGTTGACTTTTTAATATTTTTTTATTTTGTTTTTTTATTATTTTTTTTTTTAAATAAAACTAAACAGAATTGATTCATTCTGACATGGCCTATCCCAAGAAATTTTCAAGTGAACTTATATTTTGCGATAATATACAATTTATATAATTCGTACGGCCATATAATTCTTATACACACAACAAACAATATAATAATATATACTTTTAGTTAATAATACGCATACATTCAAGCATCATAATGTATATAATTTTATATGAATGAAATAAAAAAAACCCATGCTTTTTGTTTTTTTCATAAATTTGCAGTATGTTGTGTTATTTCAGAATTTTAACGTAGTTACACAAATATCACATAATATATTGGCGCTTTTATACAAATGTTACTCGTTGTTATCATCATCATCGTCATAGTTATCATCATCAACATCATCATCTTCATCATCATCATCAAACTTGATTATTATTTTGATGAAAATGATGATGACGATGGTGGCGTTGTCGACGGACGTAAAATATAATTTTTCTTATTTTTTAATTTTATTTTATTATAAAGGTTTGTGTTGCATGTGTGTTTGAATAAATGCTGCTGCTGCATGTCAAATTGCAGATTGATAATTTCATTTTAAACTTTCTTGTTGTTGTTATAATGTTAATGAATTTCTGCCGGCAATTCAATTAGCTTTAAATGTTTTTCTGTTTTCGTTTTTCTTTATTTATGTACTTTCTGTTTTTGTTGTAAAAATTGTTATAAAAAATTGAAATATATTTTTAAAAAAATGAAGCAAAAAAATTTTAAATTTTCTTTATTACTCATCAGTCATCATATTGTAAGCTTTTTAGGGAAGTTTTTAAAAATCAAACCAAAAAAAAGCAAAAGTTTTGCCTTGCTTGAGGTATTTTTTAATAAGTTTTAAGCTTTTAAAAAACATTATTTATTATTCATTTTGAATTTTATTATTAATTTTTTTAGTATTTAGATATAGCGGTACAAGCTTGGTATCGAATTTATTCCGAAATCTAAAAATAATTAAAATTATGTAATCAATTCTTTATTCGAAAGATACACACATGAAACATAAGTATATTTATAATGGACTGACCGCAAATGAAATTAATTTTTAAATTAAAATTTTTGTTTTTGCATTTTTCCTATTTTTTAAAATATCTCTTGGCATAACAAACGATTAGTGGCACAAGTAATCAGGAACATTCGCCGGTCAAGCATTTTTTTCTTTTTCTAATCTCTTTGTTGTTACCTCTGTGGAGTCGGGCGTCCATTCTAGTTTAAAAACTTTTTTCTGTACACAACGGAAATATCATGTGGATGTGAAGATCCAATTGAAGAAACAGTAAATATTGCCCTAATTATGTTCCTATAAAAACGATTTTTAGCAAATCTAATGAATTTAAAGGTGGCATAGCAGGATTCACCAGAATGCCAATAATAAGAATATTTTGTTTCTACTTGTCAATTTTTAGCCTTACAAAATAAAAAACAATCATTTGAACTTGAAGATGAGCCTGCATTTGAGCCATCAAACATTTCGAGGTGGCTAATTCCAGGGAAATCCAAAAATATTTGATAGATACTTTATTTTTTTGGTAATTTTAATTATTTTGATGACTTTAAAAAAAATGTATATATGGCTTATCACCACCTAAGATTTATCAACCAAAACAAAACAAAAATTTATAAAAAAATTTAATATAAGAGTAATTTTTTTTTTTAGCGTATTTTTATTATTTATATTAATATTGCATACTAATTTCTGATTCTTCTTATACTGTCTCCCTGGTTATCAAATGCATTTGCACTGAAAAGTATTAGGTATAATTTTTGAATGTCAGAAAGATTTTTTCCTTCAGACTCGCTTCAGTCAATTTCATTAAAAAAAAAGTATAAAAATTTTATGGAAAGTTAAAATATTACTTTTTTGATAATTTTTCCGGTAAATTATGTTTTCTTTCCATTCATTGTTTTTTTTTTAAATCACAATTTGACTGTCGATAATTTACGTAAAATTATGTTTTCGTACCTTAAGAACAGTACTGAAATTTATTACAAGAAAAGGGACATATAAGTGGTTTATTTTCAATATTACTAATAAGCAGCTCAATATTTCAAAATCTGAGTTAAAAAAGTTACAATATTTTTAGTGAATCCAGTTGGAAATAGCAGGCTATAAATCCGATATGTGACAAAATGTATCTATTTGGTCTAAGTGGTTGAGTGTCAATTAATATGAGAAATACAAATATATGTACATAAAATCCATAGATTGATTTGTTAGTTTTTCTTCATCATAAAAAGCCAAAAATACAAACAAATAAACAATAATTATAAAATTAATTTACCGATTTCTTGGGCGCACCCACTTGTTCACTATTTCTTTTAAAGTATTTTTTTATTTTCTTTGAATCACAACGTATTCGTGATCTACAATTTTAAATAAAAAAAATAATACTTTTATTAAGTGAATAATTTAAAAACAACTAAACAATAATTTTGTATTAGAACTTATTTCATACACAATATTTTTATTTATTTTACATATGGATATTTATATACAGTTGTATATAAATATATAAATAATGTAATATATTATATTTATTTAAAAGTTCATTGATTAGTTAAAAAGAACATGCGTAGTTTCTTATATTTTTTGATGCGTGCCTTAATAATGTCGTCTGGGCTATACAAATTACAAAAGAATTGGAAATTATTGAGAAATTTTTTTATTTATTTTTTTTGTTTTTAATTAGGAAGAATTTTGTTGTATATATATATATGTAATAAATAGATGCATATACATTATACATACTAACTTAATATGAATTTTTTTTTTCAAAACAACAATTTAGATTCATTACTATATAGGAAATGATATAAAATAGGGTCTTGAACTAGAAATTAAAAACTGTGTAACTAATATACATGGTGATTTATTTGTACCATATTATTTTTCACAGGATTATTATATGCAGATTCGAATAAAACTAAAGATTTTTTTAACTTAAGTTGGTATGGGGTTTCACCATTTCTTTCATTATTTCATATGAAAAACGAAAAATAATTTTAAATTTTATTTAGTAATTTTTTTTTCAATTATAAAATATAAAAACAAATATTGTTCATACAACGTTACTTGTTTATATCTACTTCATTGACAAATCACAAATACATGATCAATAATAGAGTCTTGTTGATAGTTTATATAAAAAATACGTAAAGTGAAAATAAACAAGAATAATAGTCAAACAAAAATAGTGTTGTCATAAACAAGAAAAAAATCTAGAACCAATTTATATTACACAAGTTTTTTATTCTACCGACCATTTACCTAGATTTTCATGATGATTTAGATAGATAGGGGAGTAAGTCTATTGTAATACCCTAACCACCCTGGTTAAAAATATGAACAAAAATGGCTAAACTCTTAAAAATTGCAGTATGGAGTGTCTGGACGAATGAAGTTCTTATACTGTTTTCAACACTATGCAGGAACATTTCATAAAAATTGAGGATTGGTTGAAGATATAGAATGGTTAAAAACAAACTCATGTCAATTCAATGGACTTACTCTTCATATCGAAAAAAATCTAATATAAAAGGTGGTTTAGTTTAAACTGAAAATCCTGTAAGAGATGATTTCTAGGAGTATTATTGGAATAAAACTGTTATTTATATGTCTATTTTTAAATTTAATTTGGACTTTAGGTGGTTATAAAAGATCAATTTAGAAAAATAAAATCTAACAAATATTCACTACAGCTTCGAAAATATGCAAACATGAGCAACGCGTTTTTCATCTTCGCTAACATTTTTTTTATTAATCATTTTTAAGCATTAAGTTATCTTCTAGAATTTTGTCAACCAACCGTAACTTTTATTTATCAAAAAAAAAAAAAATCAAAATTATTAAATATATAAGTACATGTTGTCTAAAGTATAAAAAGTAAAACACCATATTATACTTTTTTGAAAGCTCAATTCTTCTTGTTTAAGTATCTGATTTTGGTACATACGATAATGAAACTATTCTAATTTAAGTGAATCAATAAAAATTTGCAAAAATCATAGATCATAAACTTGAAAGGCAATAAAACGTAGTTCACTATAATTTTATCAACTCACCTACGAAAAATTGTACCGTGATGCAGAATCACCCTGTCTATATACATATAACCCCGGCGGGTTGGGGTACGAAATATCCGCAGTAAGGCATGCTTGTGGTAAAAGTCCACTAAAAGCCTAGAAAAATCCAGAAGCGACTGACCCAGAATGGGCGGCTTCTGGTCTGCGACTGATCCCAGAGGGACGGCAGGAATAAAAGGTACCGCCTTGTACAAGGGAAATATTATCCTTAGGCTAGGAGATGGAACTCCGAATTAAAACAAAAAAAAAAAAGTATGCAATGAATAAAACTCAAAGATTGTATACCCCAGGTGGTAATCCAGATCTTCTGGAAAATCCACCCTCTTTCGAGGCAGGTCTCACGGATTCTGGGGGAGACCACTTATTGCAAAACCACGAAAGCAGAGCTGCTTTAATTGACCCATTCAGAAGAAAATCTGGGGTCCAGAGAACACCTCCAGCAGGGTCTCAAAATATCTACGAAAACATGTCCCAAAAAGACAGATATAGAAACCCCGACGAGGGTAATAATAACGAAAAGGCACTTGAGGCAAAAAATAATCAACTTAATGCCAGAGTTACAGAATTAGAAATCTTATGCAGGGAATTGAAAAATGAACTCTGCATAATTAAAGAAGAAAATGTGAAACTAAAAAATTCACAAAACATGTCTACTAAAAAAGTAGTACTAAAAACTGCTGAAGAATTTCATACAGATGATGAAGAACTAGCTCGAGAAACCGACTGGATCTTTAAAACAAAAAGAATCTGTAAAAAAAGAAAAGCAGAAAAATCACCTACTTTAAGCCCAGAAAATGTTGCGGACAAAGTAGAGAAAAATGTGCAAATAAATGAAGTTGCGAAATGTAAAAGTAAAAGAAAAGGTAAACCTCCTCCAGTTATACTTAGTAATGTAGTGGAATACCCTCAAATAAACAAAAAATTAAAAGAAAGCAATATTAAATATAAAGTTAATATGCTTAACAATAAACAACTAAAAATTAATGTTGAAGAAGAAAAAGAATATAGAGAGTTGACTAAGGCAATAAATGAAGCCAATATTGAATGGCACACTTATGAAAATAAGAGCACCAGGCCTATTAAAGTAATGGTTAGGTATTTACATCCGTCATGCCAACCTGAAGATATAAAAAATGAATTGAAAGATAGAGGCTTCAAAATTTTAGAAGTCACAAATAAAATAATAAAGAAAAAGGAAAATAACAAAGAATCTACGGTACGTCTTCCTCTCTTTATGCTAACATTCGAAAACTCCGAAGATATAAACAAAATATTCAAAATTGAATTTATCCAGCACATGAGGGTTAAAATGGAGGCTATTCGTAAAACGACTACCATTCCTCAATGTAAGAGATGCCAAAGATTTGGCCATACACAAAAGTTTTGCCAGCGTCTAGCTCAGTGTGTTAAATGTGCTGGTCCCCACTTAACAATTTCTTGCAAAGAAAAAAAAAATATTAAGCCTAAATGTGCTAATTGCCTTGAGGCACACCCAGCGAGTTATCGTGGTTGCCAGGTGGCTAGAGAGTTGCAAAAAAGAAAGAAGCTACAAAAAAATGCCCCAAAACAAATGCAACATAGACAAGAAAAACAAAAGACAAAACCTAGGCAACCTATTGCACAGAAACAGAATTGCATTGAAACTTCAGAGAAACCTAAAACTTTTACGTCGAAAAAAGTCGTAGAAGGCTTATCATATTCACAGGTAACACAAAATAACCTAAGTCAAAAAAGAAACCCGAAAGAACAAAATAAAGTTTCTACACAAAAGTTGACTGAAAATACAATTATGCAGATGATGCAAAATATGATAAAAACAATGAATGAAATCTCAACAAGACTATGCACATTAGAAAACAAACATAATGAAATATATATGTATACACCAAAAAATAAATCCGCAAGGCATGGTTAAGAACGCACTTCGTATAGTCACGTGGAATGCCAATGGTATTCTGAACAAGAAAAATAATTTGGAAATTCTATTGAGAACACAAAATATTGATGTATGTCTCTTGACAGAAACACATATGACAGATAAGTCATCGCTTAAAATAAATGACTATACATGCTACAGCGCAAACCATCCGAGTAATACACCCAGAGGTGGTAGCTCAATTTTAATAAAGAAAGATATTAAGCACCACGAGGAACTTAGTCTAGAAATAGATGAATTCCAACTAATCGTGCTACGAATTATGTCTGTTAAACAAAGCCTTTGTGTCGGTGCATTATACTGTCCACCCAAATACAACATAAAGAATAACATGTTTGAAGAAATTCTTAAACTACTTGGCGATAGATTTATCCTGGGAGGTGACTACAACGCCAAGCACATAGATTGGGGGTCTAGAGTAACCTCTACGAGAGGAAGAGAGCTAAGAAAAGCTATAAAAGAAAAAGGCTGCATTTACCAATCTACCGGTAAGCCAACCTATTGGCCAACTGATAGAAATAAAACTCCTGATCTGCTTGATTTTTATATAACAAAAAAAATTTCACCCTATTATATTAAGCTAGAAGATAACCATGATTTGGACTCAGATCACTCTGCAGTCATACTAAATCTATATGAAAAGGTTATTAAGAAACAGTCGAAACCTCTGCTAACGAACAAGACAACTGACTGGGCTAGCTTTAAACAAGAAATAGAAAACAAAATAAACATAAAAACAAAACTAAGATCCAAATGTGATATAGATTCTGAAGTAGAAAATTTTATTAAAATTATTCAAAATGCTGGATGGAATAATACAAAAAATTGTGAATATAAATCGGTAGGATTCAACTACCCTAGAGAAATATTAAATATGATAAAAATAAAAAGAAGAGCTAGACGCAGATGGCAACAATCGCGTGATCCGGCAGACAAAACTGTGCTAAATAGATTAACTCAGAATCTTAAAAGAAAAATTAAAGATCTTAAAAATGAAAATTTTGAAAAATATATAAAAAATTTATCAGCTAAAAGAGAAAATAACTACTCGTTGTGGAAAGCAACAAAGAGTACAAAAACCTCGATCTCTCAAATCCCGCCAATCAGAATGAAAAGCGGTGAATGGGCGAGAGATAATAAAAATAAAGCTGAAACATTCGCAGATCATCTTGAAGAAATTTTTTGTCCAGACGAGACAGAGTCGGATGATCTCACTGAAGAAAATAATAATTGGCAAGAAAATGTTATATCACCATTTTCAGAGAGTGAAATAGTGGAACAAATTAAAAAACTCAGAGATAAAAAAGCTCCAGGTTTTGATCTAATTACATCGGAAGTCCTGAAAGAACTTCCGAAAAAAGCTATAACAATGCTAACACGCATTATAAACGCTGCTATAAGAATAAGGTATGTGCCGAATATGTGGAAAATAGCAGAGATAATTATGATACCAAAGCCAGGTAAGCCCATAAATGAGGTCAAATCCTACAGACCAATATCATTACTACCAATAGTATCAAAATTATTTGAAAAACTATTATTGATTCGAATGAGACCGATCATAGAAAATAGTAATCTGATTCCAAATTATCAATTTGGCTTTAGATCTAAGCACTCGACAATCGATCAAATTCACAGAATAACAGACATAATAGAAAAAGCTTTAGAGGAAAAGAAAGTATGCTCTACCATATTTCTAGATGTAGCCCAAGCTTTTGATAAAGTATGGCATCGAGGCTTAATAAATAAACTAAACAATATGTTACCTAAACAATACGTAGATATACTCTCATCATATCTAGAAAACAGACTATTCAGAATAAAACAAGACGAAGAGTATTCTACTATTAGAGATATTAAAACGGGTGTGCCTCAAGGTAGTATTCTGGGTCCCATACTGTATTTGCTCTACATCAATGATTTACCAGAAATGGAAAATATAACTGTAGCTACATTCGCTGACGATACTGCGTTGATGGCAGTAGGATCAAATATTGACGAGGCTACAATTAAATTGCAAAGAGCAAGCGACAAGCTATACCTCTGGACAAAGAAATGGAAAATTAAACTCAATGAGTTAAAATCAGTACATGTAAATTTTACAAATAAAAAATTAGAAAATCAACCACCATTGGTAAATCTGAATGGGGTCAATATACCCCAAGAAAACAATGCTAAATACCTAGGAATGACATTAGATGTCAAACTTAGATGGAAAGAGCACGTTAAAAAGAAAAAATTTGAGCTTGAAAATAAGTATAGAGAAATGTACTGGCTCTTAGGTCGTAATTCTAAATTACCTATACATAACAAGATTTTGTTATATAATCAGATACTCAAACCAATATGGTTGTACGGCATACAAATATGGGGATGTGCCAAACAAACACATGTACTTTGTATACAAAAATTCCAAAATAAAGTCTTGCGCAACATGGTAAATGCCCCCTGGTATGTTCGCAACAGTGATTTGCACAGAGATCTAGAAATTCCTTGCATAGAAAATGAAATAAAAAGATATGCAACAAAGCATATAGCTCGTCTGGAGGGACATGTTAACGTTGAGGCCACTCAATTGCTAGATAATCAAAATGATGTCAGAAGGCTTAAAAGAACTAAGCCACTAGATTTAATACGATAGAATTTCGTAAAAATTTTCTTTAAGAAAATCAAAATAGCAATAAATTAATGGTTAGTCCGTTGGACTAGTATTAATGGGAGGGGTGTGGTTTAGTCAGTAAAAATCTGGCACACAATGGAAGCTACGGGGCTCATTGTGTCTATGAAGATTCCCACCAATCCACGCAAAAAAAAAAAAAAAAAAAAAAAAAAAAAAAAAAATATACATATAAATTTTATTGTTGTAAGGTATTACTGTAAAAGATTTCGACAGCTAGAAACTTGTATAGAAAAATGTATCCAATATTACGGACTCAAATATTGTGGTCTACCTAATTCTCCATAACAACAAATCTCTATTTGGACGCTTTTTTATTTTTTCTAAAAAAAATTTTCCAAAGAAATATCCTTCATTTTCCTGTAATAATTTTTGAATTTTTTTATAAACGCGATTGTAAATCCGAAAAATTAGAGAAAACTTGATTATTCAGATACAAAAAATTAATTTTATTAAATATAATGTATTTATTTATTATAAAATTAAAACTATTTTAAAATGTTTTATTTTATTAAAATTTTCTTTTTTTTTTTGCAGGTATGCTCTTAAATTTAAATACTCATGATACATTTATAAAATAAAAAAAAAACCAAATCAGTAAGTACGAAAGTTTAAAAATAAATATAAATATAGATTAAATTAAAATTATTTGTTATCAATCAATGTCATTTTCACAACATTTTGTAGTCACAATATTATAATACAAAAAACTTTGGATACGTAAAAGTTAATGACCTTACAATTAAATTAGACGAAATAAAACTTTGTTAAAATTTTGCAAAACTTATAATTTACGGGATAAACGCAATTTCATAATAGGAAAAGAGCATGTGAACCATTTTCTAACAAAAAGATTGTAAACAAAAAAAAAAATATTTACAAATTTATGCAAAAACTATTAATGTACGCGAACAGATTTAACAACCTTAGCAAACTTTCTCAAAATAGGAATTATAAATAAGAGTATATAACATATATATATATGTACATAAAGGTTTTTGTAAATATACTTTTAAAATGCCTTAAACTAATCCCAACTTTATTGCTAAATTTTTAATATCACATTTTTACATAAATAACAAAATTTAAAAATAAATAAAATTATAATAACAAAAAAAAAAAAACAATAAAAAAAGAAAAAAATAAAAAAAAAACATGCAAATATATATTATTAAGGAAATATTTATTTATTTCCATTTATTGAATATCCTTTACAAAAAAATTTTATATACATATATTTTATAGATATTTATTCAAACATATCGGTATTTATGTTTGTGCAAATTTATAGACCGCATAGATTTATATTACACTTAGGTTAATGCCTCTACACTACTAGCCCAGGTCGACTGAGATCAACTTTAAAATTGGAATATTATCTAATATTTATTAAATATAATTATATAATTTAAAATTATTAAATGAAATATAATAATATTTATTTAATATTATTAAATATAAATTTTATTAAATATAAATACAAATTATTATTGTTTTGCTATATAAGAATAACCTTTTATTATGATATTGCATTATTACATACTTAAATAATATTCAATATTTATTTACCGAAATTAGTAAAATTTACAAATTTTAGTTTAAAAAAATTTTTCTTGCTTTCCTACGCAAAATCTACATTATAATACACAAGAGCAAGATTAGTGAAGGCACACTTTTCGTCTTTTTTCGTGTGTCTTCGTTTTTTCTTTATTCAATTATTTGGATTATCGCATTTTGTTTTTTGCACTTTTAGTAGGAAGAAACAAATAATATGTAAGATAACATTAATATAGGTTTTAAAGGAAAATTTAGAATAGAAATTTATATATTTTACAGATTAACACATTTTAAAGAAACGTATATTCACCAATATAAAAAAGAGATAACTGAAATGATGTGATATATTATTATGTTTATCGAACCTATATTAAAATTCTTTTGTTCAATTTTATTTTACAGATTGTATAATAGTTAGTTTTAATAAGAAGGAATAGCGGATATTTGATTTGATAATTCTATGTATGTACATACTAGAAAACCCCCTGGTACATCTTCGATCAGCCAAAAAAAAGGAATTTTGCTGTGAAACGGCACAATAAAATGATTTTTAATAATTTTTAACATTTCATATGTTTAAGTTATATGAAAACAATGTATAGAATAGTAGTATTAATAGCAAACCACCAAAATTAACTCTTTTATTTATAAAATAAAAAAAAATATCAGATGGAATGAAACTTTTTTTATAAGACTTTATTAGACATCAATTTTCAGTAAGTCTTGCATATGAATCAATAAATCACAAGGTCAAATATTTCACGGAATTTTTCTCCCTGAACCTACCTTCACTAATGGTCATCTCTAAACAGCAATGTCAAAAGCAACAAAATCCACTGCTCTAAAAATTCTAGCAGGACCAAGACAGGGGAAACTACTGACAGTGACAGTGTAACTGACAATATTGCATACCAGGAAGTTTGCTGGAATATTCCATTTTATCTAAATTTTTTTATATGAGAAATTTTAAAACTCGCTCATAATAATTGCGAAACGGTAATGAATGGTACTAAGCCATAGTCATGATTGATGGTTTAATCAAATTTTCGGGAACTATTTTTTAATAACATTCCAACACACTACACTTTCCCAATTAACGCGAAAAATAATATCAGTTATGGTAAAGGGTTTCGGTTGCTTTAGTGGGTTTGAGTCCCATATAGCTAAGTGGCAACGTACGCGGTCTGCTTAGTATTTTTAGCCTTCACCTTCCGTTGGAAAATAAAAAAATAATAAAAACAAATTAAATCTTATATATTAAATCAGATCTATCTGATAGTGTAGATATATTATTTTATAAATAAAAAAATTTTTTTTATAAAGATTAACTTAAAAGCCTTTGAACACTTTTATTTTTTTATAGTTTGCTATTAATATTAATATTCTATATATTGTTGTCTTGTCAGGTACTTTCAACATGTCAAATAATTTTATGAAAAATCATTTTATTGTACCGTTTCACAGAAAAATTACTTTCTTTTGCTCGGCCGGGTATGTACCCGGGGGTTTCTTCTAGTTTACCTGTAAAATTATAACAACACTGGCCTGAAACTGACAAAAAAAATTCACATAACGGAAAAATCATCTTCGACCTAGGCTAGTAGTATAGAGGTATTAGTTAGTCATATTAATTAAACGAAATAGAGAAAAAAAATTAACAATTCATAAACATAATATAATATAATACTTTAATATAATATTTTTGGATAGTTCATTATATCAAAAAAATTACCCTTATTGAATTTGGAAAAATATATTAATTTAATTTAATTAAATATTTGTATTATTTTATGATATAAGTATACCATAAAAAAAGTTTGGTAGTTTATTAAAATTTACTCGTATTTAAATATTACGATTTGTTACGACAAAAAACAGCTTTTTTCAGCTTCAAGATTTGAATGTCGTTTACAAAAAAAGAAATTACGAATATTTTATGTAAAGCTTAAATTATTGTTTAAATTATTGTTTAATTTATTGTTACAAAAAAAAAAAAAATTAAAAGGAATTACGAAAATAAAATAATAAAAACTATTTAGAATTTTATTAGTAACAAAATTATTTTGAAATCTATTAGATTTTGAACAGTAGAACTGTATAGAATAGTCTGTTCTAGGTAGATAGAAAGTTAGAAGTGAGCATTCTAGTTACTTCTGGAAAACCAATTATCACTTAATTGTGGCATATGAACTTAAATATTTTTTTTGTCTACACTTCATCACGTATTTGTACGCATATATCTACAAGATGTATTAAAAAAAATTAAGCTTTAAAATATATAACTTATTAACATATGTCATTAAAATAATATTAAGAATTTTATTCTTGGAATATTTTTAATAATATTTAAATATCTAAGGAAGCACGCTTCCTATTAAAGTGTTCGATATCGTAAACGTACAGCTTGAATTGAACTATCAGGTAGGCATTTGTTCAGATAGACAACCTTTAACAACCTATTGAAAAAGTCTAAAAATGCTATTAAGATCACTACCTTAAAATATTGCATTCGATTTCTAAAAAACTAGAAAGTAATAATTATTGTGATAAAATTTATAATAGATGCATTGAGGCTATGCCGCATACCAATTTAAAGATGATTCTCAAAAATAGCAAATTAAAAAGTGAAAATGAAGTATCAACTGCGAGGAATTGTCTAGAGTTATAAAGATAATAGATATAGAATTAATTATAAGAATGATAAATAGCTTATAGAAGAAGAAGTTTAGAGCTATACATAAATATATCAAACTGATAATATACTGATGATGATGATTCTTCAAAGTGAAAATTAAAGTAAACACATTTAACTGGGATGTAAAAAATGTTACGTAATACAATTTTTTATTGTCAATATTTATTTGACTTAATAAATCCCTTGGTTATTTCACATTGTACAAAAAAAATCTTTCCAAGCTTTCCTTATTTTCATTTAAATTCTTTTATCAACAACTTTTCACAAAAATATCAAAACTCAAAACTGACAACTTATCGAAAACAAAAATATTATATGGTAGTGCTCTCTGTTTCATTTCACCCATTCATATAAGTTTTTTTTTTTATATATATATCCAAAACATTAGGTGGGGGACTAAAGGGAAAGAGAACAATTACGAATGAAGGTGTTAATGTTCGTCTTGAATTTATGTAGGTCATAAATATAGAGTTGACCATGTTTGTGGAACACATAAGTTGGAATTTGGCTCCACATTCGGAATGTTGAGGTTATTAATGAATTTCCACTTGTCGTCTGTCATCTAGGAATTTCTACGATGTAGCGATGGGAACAGTTTGCGTTTCGTATTTCACGATAGAAGAGCTTCAAGTGAAGATAATACAAATTTAATTTCCAATGAGCATGTACTCGTGCCTAAAAGATATCTATAAAAAAAGAGAGATAGTTCCGACTATACGACACTGACCAAGAGGAGCAAGATGAGAAGTGACATTTAGGTCAATAATAAGACGATTAGTCAGTTTTAAACTTTATTCAAATGTTTTAACGCATTAGAAGGGTCAACCTATATGTGAGAACTATACTACATTTTGGGTTGTATGAAGCCTTGAAAAGTAGGTCTTACAGCGACTAAGAAAATATTTGGTGAGTGTTTTGCAACATCGAATATATCATAAAATATCAAAAATTGGAATTTTTTGGGGATAGTACAGGTCTGATTTTTTGAAGTAATTAACTCGATTTTGTTTTTTAAGCCACAATTAGCTCTTGCGACCATTAGGATTGGCTAAGGGATCTGGCCATGGTATTCCTTTTGGTTGGTTGGTAGAGTGATAGATGTAGTTTCAAAAATTTTTATGAAAATCGTTGGATGCCAGCAGAGTGCTGTCATTTGTAAAGTTTGCAAATTGGTTTGAAAGTGGTCATCAGTGGGTATATATAAATTTAAGAAATAACGTAGGTGAAAGAACTGATCCTTGGAGAACACCAGGGTTTATTTGGAATTGATCGAATTTAAATCCATCAACTTAGACTTGAATTATACTATCTAAAGGAAACTTTAAATCCATTTGAGAGAAGAGGAGCCCAGACCTATGACATTGCATTTTTTTCACACTCTGTAGATGTACTACGAGTAAATAATAAACATTGTATGTACTTATGTAAAAACATATTCGTTTCAGAATGGTAATAAATAATAGCTACGTAGCAGCACTAAATCATAGAGGAGGAGATCATCATTGAAATAGATGAAAAGAACCAGTTCGTTTATTTTGTTTCTTTCAACCTAATATATGTATAAAGGAAAATATAAAAATAGATTGAGAAGGAGAGAAAATAAATTGAATTTGTAAAAAAAAAAAAAATTTTTTTAACTTACATTATTAACATTGTAATAGGGGAATGTGGTTTTGACATAAATTGCATATGTTTGTATGTATGCATATAAATTATACATGTGTAATACATATTCATGTTTTAGAGATACATAAATTAAAGGTATATTGATGAAATACAACAAATTTATTTCTATATAACCAAAATATTTAAATCATTTCATAGATTGATGAATGTAATTTTAATAAATTCCAGAAAGTAGAAAAAAAAATAACAACAAAATATTGAAAAATAATAAAGAGATAATAACAAATAAAGAAAATTAATTTAAAATTGATTTTAAAATTTAAATTAAAAATATTTACATACATACTTTACCTATGCATACTCAACTCATATATATTGAATGTGTGAGTATATATAATGTAGATATACCTCCTTATTGAAATAGAAATTGCATTAAAAGAATTCAATTTGAAAATTTTCTTATTATTTCTTAGTATATTAATCTTTTATTATTAAATTAAATTATTCATAAGGTGATCAAATTTTGAGTTACAATACAGTTCCACACAGTAATTTTAATTTTTCTACATTTTACTGAACAACCACAAACATATAATTTGTAACCAAATACAGACTTGGACTCTGATGGAATTTTCCCATTTCCCTTTTATAGAGATTTCTATTATGAATTAATTTTAAAGCTCATAATACCATTTAAATTAAATAACATATCATTACGAAAACTTAAGCTTGAATTTTATGGAATAGGTCATATTTTCAATTAGTACTGACACTCCTGAGTTTTAGAACAATGATACAATTTTTTGTAAAGGTAACCAAGGTAACCAATAGCGTAACATTCAAACAAAAAACTGCCTTAAAATTAATTTTGTGCCTTAAAATTTAAAAAAAATTGATTAATATGTTACAATCATAATGTTAAAAGCATGCTAAATGAATTATGAAATAGTAAATAAAATTTTATGATAGTTTTGATGCATTTAAATAACATTTTATAGCTTATGTATTTTATATGAATTGTGTTAATGTAATATTCATGAAAATTGAATTGTATTCTACTCCCACCATTTTTGATTTTTTAATTTCAAATTTGCAATACAAATAATTTGAATCTCTGGCATTTGCTATCTTAATTTGAAACAATTATAACATTAATTAATGCAATAGTACATAGTTAAATTTATTTTATTTTATGGAAAAATATTTATTTGATGAATTGAATTAAATGTTTTGGGTTCAGCGATACCTATGAAAAATTATACATATAAAATATAAGTATAAATATTTTAATTAACTGATGAATTTTAAATCTGATATTTTCAATTAATTTCATGAAATATAATATAGCAGCCTTCATTAATATTATGAAAACAAACAAACTCTATAGAAATTCTTTATTAAAAAGCTATCTCGTTAACTGTCATATTGTATTTTTTAATGTAACCTAGAACGATAAAAATTATAAAACAAGACACAAGCATCACCAAAAATACCAGTACAACATCATATGAATATGACAGTTATGAACGGTATTAAAAGTAATAACAAACATTGTCATGTAACAAACAATACATGAATTTTTAAATTTTCACCTATCTCTAATAGAAGAGACTAATTTTATGTCCCAGTCTTATTTGACCACGTCCTTACCATATCGTTAGATTATATTTTTCTATCATTCTCCCGATTAGCCTAAAGAGAAATATAGTTTTATAGAATATACTGACTGCTGAATATTTAATTTAAAACCTGAATCTTGATTTGTAATGGGTTTTGTGAACTTACAAATTTAAATCTAAAAATTTAATTATTTGTTTTATTTACTAGGAGTACAATTACATTGTAACTTTAAATTATATCAAAAAGTAACAAAGCTTTCATGACTTCAAAAAAACTTTTTTATATGGTGCACTAATATGGTACAACATCAAGGCAAGCTTAATGGAAACTCTCCGAAAATTTGAAAGAAAATGCATAACAGTTAATACTAATAAATATACTAGCTAGAAAGCCCAATGTCGAATGCAAGCATTACTATTCTAATAAATACTTTAACAAGGAAGCAAACATAATTAGAATCGATAATCCATACTTATAAAAGGAAAAGTTTGTTTGTTTGTTCGCTATTTACGATCACAGGTTTAAAGATAGAGTTCAGAAATTTTGCACAGTTATTTGTGGTCAAATAACTTTACAAAGCTATCAAATGACAGGTTTGGGTAGCTGCCATAGAACTCCTAGCACGTCTCAGGAATATCTCAAAAACCAATTGTGTCACAGGCATGTAAATTTGCACTTAGATACTCTTTCAAAATAAAAGAAATACGACTGTTACCCATTTCGTATAAATAACATTTGTAATAAACTAATGGATTGAACACAGCTTGGTGAAGGCCATTTTTGAAGACTTAAATGTCAAAATTAAAATAGCAACGATCAGTACAAAAATTCAAAGTATTGAAGAATTGACTGAAAAAATAATTCCGAATTTTAGGAATCAGTATAAAAATTTTACATGGCTATGCGAAATGGCTATGTGAATTACCTACAAAAAATGTAACAATTTGTTTTATTAATCAGAAAATACTGCAGAGTACTCTAGGGGATCCATGTATACAAATCGATGAATACAGTTATCAATGAAAATGAAGCTGTTAACTACTGAACAGAGTTTCTTTATACGTTGGATTTGACACGGTTTCCTCCTCATCAATTGAAATTAAAATATATTATTATTTTTTTATTAAGTTAAGCAGTTTCAAGTAGATTGGAATAGATTAAGTTAGACTACGTTTTTAATAAATAACTGTTGGTTTTTACTCCCTACTTTTCCCATAATATAATTCGAAGACAAAAAATCTTGTAAAGTTTGAACATAATATAAAAAAATCTTAAAATTGTTCGTAAAATTAACATAAAACCGAAAAAGTTACTTAGATGTTAATAAAATTAGAAATAAATAGCTGTTTTGGTAAATTTTTGTAGGCTAAACTAGTGGGAAAAAATAAAATTTATATGAAAAAAAAACATAAAAATAAAAATATATTTATGCTAAAGAAATAATTTCGTGTTTTTTTGAGAAATACACATATGCTTTTTCAAATTTTATTATTTCTTATGTTGTATAAACATAATATAATATAATTTAAATTATCTCTTACCAACAACACAACCCGATTATTCTTCTGACAAGCTATACATCTCACCCTTCTGATTAATACTATTAAATTGATAAATAAAAAAAAAATCAGCTCTAGGTAATCGGTACATCCAAGTAATTGGGACTAATATCAAATAGGATTATTAATTATGCGAATCACGTATACTACAATTTGAACTTGTTAAAATTGAAAAGATAGCAACTTTCTCTATTACAAAACTATATCTATTAAATAATATTTACAACTTTTTAATTATAAATCTAAGCATTACTCGACCTTACTTCTAAACCCAATTTTAACTTCAACTCAACATTCTTTTTCCCAGAAAAAGTTTTCTAAAATTAAACTAATCCTGAAAAGGACAAAAGAATTAACACAATGTGAAAGAAACATTCAACACACAACCATTATACATATGTAAACTATTTATTCAACTATTACCAAATACCATTCATACTACTAAAGGATATACTTCCTGTATGAAAATTACATAACTGAAAAGCACATATACAAAGTAATTAACTAAAAATATTTCTTCTAATTATTTTTTATCTCTATACATTCCATATTATCCTTTTTCATTTTTTTTTTTTCAAATTTTGTTTTTTTTACTGTTAATATAGTATTAAGGTTATATTGTTAATTCTTAATTAAAATTCGATTCGATATCTTAGATAATTCCATATAATCGCTACCTAATCAACTGTAAAAGAAAAAAAAATAAATTATAGAAAGTTTTTCCTTGAAATAATCAGAGGTATCCTTGTAATTTTTAATATATTAATTAATTCTGATTGAAAATTGCATTTAATTCAAATTTAATGTTTTGTAATTTATGAGTTTAATAGTTGCGACGTCATCGAAACAATATCATCTTGTTAATCGAATATATTTCATTTTGATTTATAAAATTCAAGGATGCACGTATGTGAAAACTAATTTTTGTACTTATTGTAATTTAATTAAGTTTTACTACATATGCATTGACAAAATATATTTTTCTAAAACTTTATCTTAGTCATATAATATGTGACATTATAGACATACGTATGAATTTATTTGTACAACGTCATAAATATTTAAGACAAAGCTTCGAATTTAAGTTTTTAACAGTATCTAATACATTAAACCCTAATAATCTGTGTAAAACTTTCTGCAGGCAGACCTTCAAGATCAAATGAATGTTTTTTTAAAGCAGAAAAAGTTTTCCTATTGTTACCATGGTGGTGAATCTTACTTCTTGTAGGAAAAACATCAGAAGCAAGATATTATAGAGAACATAATCAAGGACAATATTGACTATTTCTTCAATTAAAAATCTTCTTCAAATCTTCAAAAAAAAACTATCTGCTCCATCTCCACATACAACGGAGACGGTATGCAAAAGAAAATTGTAAATCAGAATGGACAGTGGTACATCGATGACTCCACGGAGGTAACAACAAGGAAATTAGAAAAAGAAAAAAAATACCCTAAGTAACAAAAATTTTATGCTTAAATTGGAAGACATACGAAGAAAAATTACTTGTTTTTCTGAAATAGAAACAAACTTTGTTTTGAGTTAACTGAAGAAGAAAGAAATAGTTTTTTAATGCTTAATCGGCGAATGTTATATACTGAGAATAGCTAGTGTGTATTATTAATACCAAATAAGTTTTGATGTCGGAACATTTTTAATATTGTGATGTTTTTAAACTATAAGAATTTGAACTTTAATTTGAAATCTAAAATTCTTAAGTTGGTTTTAAATATTTTTAAAACACGTTATTTTATTATGCTTTTGCCCAAAGGTCCAAATTGCTAACTAAAATTATGCCAATTGAGAAAATATTTAAAAAAATGCGTGTTGTGGTGTTAGTAAAAAATTTATGTGAGTAAAATATTTAAATGTATTGCAACTATTATGCCAGTTAGTAACACTCGCATGAAAATCTTCGGGTACACAATGAATATGGCTTGAATTTTTGGCAGTTGACAAACTTTGAATTTGTGATATTTCTATATTGAACTTTTCAAACGTAATTTTAAATTTTAATTAAAAGGACCAACGTTATAGGTCCTTTTCCATTTCGAAATGTGGACCTTTTTTATTAAATTATATTAATTATTTGGTATATATTTTTGTTTTAGTTATATTATATCTTTATTAATTATTAAATTATATTTGAACCGATGTGGTTGTATTGAAAATTACTTTTTTCAGTAATTTTCACCATTTGAGAAATTTTTCGGTTCTCACGGGGTTTGAATCCTTGCTCCTTCGGTCGTTACATTACTACACTCGAGTGCTTTACCACTTGGCTACCGAGGCAACTCTTATTCATATATATTTTACAATAGTTCTTGAAATCCTCCACAGTTCTTTGAGTGATTATTAAAATAAAGATTAGTCACAAAAGAACTGATGAAGGAAATTACAGATATTTGTTGACTAAATATTTATTTGATTAGTGAAATTTGATATATTTGGACTTTCGTCTTTGTCTTGTCATTGAATTAAATCGATTCTATTAATTTTTTTAATTTTAACATAACTTGTTTTCGTCTCGTGGAATTTGTATCTTCATATATTTCAACTATATTATACTCTAACAAATCTACAATAAATTTCACTTCAAACGAGTTTCCTATAGAACTATATTTTTGCTTTTCATTTAGTCAACAGAAAATTTGGAAATTCAGAACCTTTACATTCACAATTTCAATTTCAGGTTCACCTTTCCAACATAAAATAAGCATGCGTACATTATTTACAGACTGACAATCAAGTTTTTAAAACTTTTACATAATTATCTTTTCTTAACTCGGACTCCTCTTCAAGTGTCAAATAAATCTTTCGTCTCTAATATCTTTTCTATAATTTTTTTTTCTTAATTTTATATATTTTGTATTTATTAAAAATCTTCAGTAAAACTGTATTTGCACATACAAACTCTCATACTCATTATTTATAATTTTTAATATTTTTTTAAGTGTTTGTTTATTTTCTTATATTAATTTATTATTTAAGTAAAATTTAATTAATTATTATCATCTCTACTCGTTATCCTTAATATTTCTATAAGAATATTAATTTTATTATATGAAATTTATTTGAACAAAACTTTAAAACTAAAATAAATATGAATAGCATACCTAGCGCCAAAACAAAATCAATTTTAGGTTCATTATTATACGGAAAATTTTTATATAAGGTAAAACTTTCTCCTCAGACATCAATTAAAAGTAGTTATACCTTTTGATACAATTCATATATGAAAAAAAGAAATTTGTTTATTTTTCCTTTTTTTTCAATATTTAACAAGAAAATTTGGAAAAAAGTTTTAATAGACCAAAAAATAAATAATAAAGTAGAGAGAAGAAACAAACATTGCATTGTTATCTTTACTTTTCTTTACATTGTTACTTTACTTTTATCTGTACTGTGTTTACATGTACATACATAAGAATACCCGTAAACAATAAAAGTGAATTACGAATTGAAAGAATAGTGAAATATTGTACAATAACCAAAATCTAACAAACAACAATAAGAAAAACAATAATATTTTAAACAAACCTTGTAAAACATTCCAAACAAAATATTGACTATGTCAAAAAGGATTTCTACTCCATTTTAAAAACAACATGCAAAGTTTAAATAATATGGCAACGCTTATCAACATTTTATCCAATGAAACAAAACAAAACAAAAAAATACATTTTTGTGCAGTTGTTCAACGTATAACAAATACACACACATATACACACGCTCGCACACAACAAAATTTAATATTAATTTTAACCACTACATAAAGAAAACAACAATTACAAGAACAACAATAAAAATAATAACAAAATACAAGAAAAAACTAGGGAAAAATCAATAAAGTTTTCCTTCTACATCTCTGTCTCTTTTTCACTCTCTTTCTCTATCTTCCTTTTTATATGTACTCATTATGAATTCAAGTTCACTAACCTCTTTAATAACTATACATACACTTATACATATAAATAAATTTAAAAAAAACACAAATTTTCAAACTCAAACTACATTCATTAATAATATAAAATAAATATCCTTGATAAACTTTACAATCATCATATCATCATCATCAATATCATAATCATCCTCATTATCAATATCAGTTATACTTGGAAATAATAAAATGAATCCGTATGTAATGTACATAATAATATATAGTTAAATATAAATAAATAGATTGAGGGTACGAGAGAAACCGGGGAACCTAGTAGTCTTAAATAACAATCCAATACAAGGTTTTCTTGTATTTTTATCCTTTTCTTATATTATAATTCTTTTTTTCTTTTCATTATACAAAAATGAAATTGTTTCAAAATTTTATAAGTACATTTATTAAATAATTTTTAAAAAATCGAATACATACAGAGTGGTAAAAAATCATCATCAATATACAGAAATATTGATCTCATATTGTTTAAGAATTAGAGCCCAATATAAAATTTACATTAGAAATCCCCAATTCCACAATCCCAAAACCCAATATTACCCCAATTAGAAGTCTAGAAATTTGAAATCGTCTAATCTGGTTGACGTGAAGTTGCAATCGTAATTTTTAAATCCGACATTATTAGAGCTAATATATATAATAAATAAATTGTTTTGAATAAACGTCAAGATAGAACAAATAAAATTGATCTTTATTTTGGGCTGATTTTGTTTTAATGTGATATTTTATGCGTGTTTTATTTATTTGCAAACATCGATTTTTTAACACCAACATAATTTTTTTGTTAGTGCTTGCGCCTAAAAAATAATTTAACGTACGAATAAAACATATTAGAATAATTTCCTAATTATTGCTTTGAAATTATAGTTAACAATTCCTAAGTTTGCATCAAATCTAAAATATGTTTTATTGATCAATAATTCAATAATTCTTGTAACTTTAGCAAATTGTCGAAGTTATCTTAAAAATTGTTGAAGTTAAAAGAAATTAAAGTTTAAAATAACAAACACAGTAGGTGTTTTTTTTCAGTAGGACTTTTCAAGCGAGAAGTCCCAGGTTCTACTACCGATGAAGCTTTATCGGTTTCTTGACCTTGTCCAGAACCCTTTGTCATTGGGATAAAATAAATGACAAAAAATAATTGAGAGTATCCATAATTTGGTAACAACTTAAATAAAATGAAGCTATTCTATGAAGGCTTAGTTTCTGACAATAGTAGTGGTTTTCTTCATTTAATTAGGATAGAAAAATTAACAAATAAATATTCGAATAACATCGTAGTTCCGTTTCGTAAATATGATTTTGCACCATACTCTTCATTTTGTTTGTTTAAATATCATACATCCTTATATTTAATAAGTAACATTTCTGTATATGAATATGAATATTGTATATAAGGAATTTTTATATATATATATATTACACTATTGCACAACAAAAATTCTACATCAGAAAAAAAATAGAAACTAAATAAACACAAACAAAAAGGAAATTTTTTTTAAGGATATATGCATAAGTATAAAGCTTTTTAAATAAAAAACAATATATAAAATCATATATATATATATATATATATATATATATATATATATATGTATATAAATTATACATATATAAAAGGACTACGACAACATGGAATACATAAAATGTCGAACTAGTTTTTGGCAGACTTCCAAAAAACAAAAATATAAGAGACAACGATCAACGATATTTTGGTATGTAGGTAAAGAAAGAAAAAGGATACCTATTTATATATTATTATATAATAATACAATTCAGGTTTATATGTATATATAATTTTGAATTGGTAATAAAATAGAAACATGGTGAAATTATCGTAACCAAGTTTTTTTTTTTTTTAATATTAAGAAAACAAAACAAAATATAAGAAAAAAAACTTTAAAATAATTTTTTTTTTAATTTGTTGTTATATTAACAGTGGTTGTTATATCCTTTTGTTTTTCGATTCTTATCGTTTTTGCTTTTTTTTTAAATAAAATTTTATAAATTCAAGAGTATCAAATATAAAAATTATACTTAATTGAAAATTTCTTAATTTTTCAAGGTTGTAAAATATGATATTGGATGAAAGCAGCAATTAACTTTCAACAACAATTTTAAAAAACTTTTTATATTCTTTCTTTTTGTGTCTTTATACTTAATTTATTTATTTTATTTTTTTGGTTTTTCACTGGAATGTATTTGGTTTTATTTTTTTTGTTGTAAAGGAAACGGAAATGTAAAAAAGTTAAAAATAAAAAAATTAAAAAATGGAATTTTAATGGAAAATTTTTCCGATTTTCATGAAAATTAATAGGGAAATTATTAATTGAATATTTTCTTTTGTATAAAGTGTATATAATTAATTTTTATTTTGATTAACTTATAAATTATTGTTTTAACTAACATTTACTGAGTGGTAAACATAAAATGGTTGATGTTAGTATGAGGTAGAGTGGTAGACAACCTAAGTACCTCATATAGTTTCCTAATCGCACCCTAATATAATGTTGTTTTACATATTCTATAATTAATTATATTTCGATTCCCGACGAAGCAAAAATAATGCTTGTCATTGGGATAAAATAAATTTTTTTTTTCTTTTTTTTATTTGTATAGCATTTATTGAATATATCAATATATATCAAGATTATAGATCAAATCTTAGCCTAAAGAATTGGAAAAACCCTGCCACTGCATTAATTTTTCTATTTAACAAAGTAAATTAACTTATAACAGTCACAAGCATAAATAAAAACAAAAAAAGTTAAAAATAAAATATAAAAAGATAAAAATAACGAAAGTAATTAACATTGTAGATTGATTAGATCTTTTGTTTGTATCCCTTTTTTTAAGTCTTATATGACCTCTGTTTGTGGTTAGTTTTTTTGCTAGAGGGTTTGGATGATCTTCCAGTTTTCGTAGATAGTTTCGACTATATCTGACCATCGGAATTCTTAGATCTCTGTGAATGTTTGTATTTTCAATAAACCAGGGGGTCCCAGAGATCCTCCTTAGGACTTTTGAGTAAATTTTTTGTAGTTTTTCTACATTTGATGGAGAAGAAGTGCCCCATGTTTGAATTCCATAAGTCCTCATCGGTATAACGACTGCTTTTTACAGAAGAACTTTGTATTCTAATCTTAGTTTTGAGTACTTATTAAGTAACCACTGCATCTGTAAATCACTGCATTGATTGCTTTGAGTTTTATTTGAGTTACTTTTGATGCTATGTGTTTACTCCATGTCAATCTGCGATCTAAGTGAATACCTACGTATTTAACCTAGTTGCTCTGAGCGATAGTATGATTGTTGATTTTTAACATTGGGCACGTTTCTTTTCTTAGAGTAAATGTTACTTGAACACATTTGGATTCGTTAACTTTAATCTTCCAGTAATCTATCCAGTTTTCAAGCAGTTTTAAGTGATCTTGTAGATATTTAGTAGCTTTTTTGGGGTTAGAATGGTTACTTAGAATTGCTGTGTCATCAGCGAATGTAGATGTTAAGGTTTGACTGCTGAGTGGCATGTCAGATGTATATAACAAATACAAGATTGGACCTAAAACACTTCCTTGGGGAACACACACCAGCTTGGATATTTTGTTTACGTGATGTGAAAGTTTTACGCCGATGATGTGAGTTTATTGTCACATACGAATGGAGGTTTGAACAATATGTGCAAAAAACTGTATGATACTGGAAAAAGTGCGAGCCTAAAAGTCAATTCAACTAAAACTAATTTTTTTTATTATTAAGATACTTAATCGTAATAAACAAAACATAGTTTCGAGCAAGTCTTATTTTATAAATATGGTAATTACCTATAGGTACATACTCAAAAAATAAGTGTATAATAGAAAAAATTTTGTTGGAATAAGTTTCAGAGACTTGAGTTAAACACCGCGTGTTTAAAAATAAAATGACGTTGGAAAGAAATGATAAACGGTAACGGAAATCATTTAATTATTTTCAGTGAGACGACAATTAATAGGCATTTGAATGAAGTGAAAATAAGTAGAACCTCCTATTTGTTAATGTATGGCAATTGAGAAAAATAAAACGGATTAAAATATTTAAGCAATTTTGTTGTTAGGAATGTTTAGAAAGCAGTAATTTTGTTTTATCTCGAAAAAATTATAAATTTTGTATAAACGATTTTAAATAAAGTGTATAACTGATCTAACACAGAAGAAAATTAACATATCAGATATTGATTGATATGTAAGTTTATACCACGACCAAAGTTTATTACAATTACTTTTAATCAAATTTAGTAACAATTTCAACTTCATAGTTCTGAAAACAAGAAACAACAATTTAAAATAAAAATTTTAAGAATGTTATTAATTCTTGACTATACATACATACATATAATGTAACATAGTTTTCAATTACATATCTTAATAGTTATTTCATTTTCAAGACTTTTCATATAAAAATTAATTGAAATTAATTTTTCCCTGATTCAAGTCTTATAAAATTGAAATGCAACTCATATTTCCAAAACAAACAACAAAATATTTTCTAATAGACCTTCGTAAAATCTAAAAGCATTATACCTATATAAATTGAACAGTTTTTTACATTCCTCCTCTATTCTATATGATTACCTTAAGCCATTTATAACCATACCTGTATAGATAGGAGAATTTCTTGAATTCAATTTCTAAACAACATTTACGATACTACAATTTGATATTTTGCATACTAAAATAAATATTCTAGATTTACACTATACTATGATATAAAATTCCAAACAAACTTTTTTTTTCTTCCTCTTGAAATTATAAAAGAAAAAAAATTAAATAACATTTCTGCATTCTTCTTAAGATAATGGAATGATTTAACATGAATAGAAGAGGAGTACAAGAACAAAAACATTAAAAAAAAGAAACAAAAATAACTTGATATAGTACAAAAACAACGATTCAAACTCAAAATATACACAACCGAAAATAGATATCCGTGTTATATATTATAAATATATATATGTATATATATATATACTTAACCATATATCATCATCCCCACCATCATCATCTAATTTTTTATTATAACCAGTCACATATTCACATTGGTAGATAAAAATGGTAACCAGTTAAAGTACATTCCATCCATTTCAGTTTCAATGCACATTTCCAAAACAATTCACATATACATAGAAATATCTATGCATAACTGCACTAATAGAGTACCATATACGAGTATGTATCTATGTTTATAGAATAAAGCAAGGATATAATTATAAAAAAAAAGATGAAAAATACTACTTTAGATGTGGAATTAAAGAGGAATTTCCTGATCAAAAATATGAAAAAAAAAAAAAACAAAAAAGACAAAAATTAAAAAATGTATAAGAGAATTTTAATAAAAAGCTTGAAATATGTAATGATGTATGTGTATGCATGCAATATTAGAATTTCATTATAGTTAATAATTATTAATACAACGGAAATTCTCGCTAACTTTATTGGACCAGAAACTTCATTATATCATTTAAAAATTAAAACGAATATAACTGAATAAAGAAAAAGAGAAAAAGTAAAATTAACTGTAACAGTATGTATGTATATTTCTTTTATTAGATTGCTTTAAAATTACAGTTATTTAATTGTGGTCACAGGGATACTTAAATCTGATTTATTTTTAATGAGCTTCGCAAAGAAATCTTCTTTGGTTGCCACAGAATGACTGAATATTGACTTACACTTTTTTTTTCTTCAAGTGATGTATTTTCCAATTATGTGGAGTCTAACATTAAAGAATCTAACCTCAGTTGTATCATTATTAAGATATAGTTAGTATTTTTTTTCTTTTATGTGAATCATGTTTGATTTTCATTTGAAGCGACATTGTCAGACTGAAAATTAGATTGAAGAAACTTAATTTTAAAAATTTCTTTAAAACATTAATTAAAGCAAAAATTATTTAAAAATTTTATGCTCTTTCAAATTATATCTTGGGCAAGCTAAAGCAATTAAAGATATGCTAAAGAAAAAGGCCCTCATAATAGAAAAATTGTTAGAAATCCATTTTTTTTTAAATATCTTCATTTATCCTTTTCTTTCATAATTTTTTTTTTAATAGTGTTCAAACGTCCCCATTAGTTTATTTTCATTTCTTGTAATTCAAGGATACGTTCTATTTTGAATTTTAAAACGTTCTGTCCTGCATTTAATTTCCCTTTTCTTATTTTATATTTTCTCTTTCCTTTGTTGACTTCAGAAACAATGATTGTTTATTTTGTTATTTCCAAGTCCTTCAGGTTATGTCTGATCAAATTGAGTAAGGGATAAAATAATGCAAGTTATATAATATCCTAACAAGATATAATTTATAATAAAGAAAATTCCATTTGAAATTTTTATATTCGAATTCTTTAAGCTGTTTCAGACACAAAAAAAGGAAAATTCAAATTCAATTCTTATTCCATGAATTTTTTTTTTTGATTTTATACGAAGAATTTATTTATTTTCTAATTTTATAAATAAAAATTTCAATTTGATTTCTGAAATGTTCCAAAGTAGAACAAACATATTAATTAAATAAATCAAATTCATTGCTTCAAGTATAGTTGCATTAATTTTAATCAGATTGAATCAATTTGAATCAACTTGAATCAACTTGGATGATAAATCAGGAAAGAAAATATACTTGATAAAAAATACATTTGAGAATATTTTTATGTCCTTGTGTAAGTGAAATTATTTTTCTTTATTTCATTATGATTTTTATGACTAGTACAAAAAAAATATAGGCATCGTCATAAGTTTACACAGTACATAATACATAATAATTAACATATAGAACTATAAATTAGTCAAATTTCCTTAGAGTTTAAAATAAATTTAATGTCTACAATTAAAAATATAATAAAGGTATAAATTACACTTAGTGGTATGTATTTATTTTATAAATCAATCAATCAATAACTTCTTATATAATTTAATAAATTCATTTTAAAAATTTCAAGTGCTTAAAAATTATGACTAGATATTATAGCAAATTAGAAAAATTAGAACAGACTATGATAATTTTTTCAATTCCATTTTATAGAGTTGTACAGCCATTAACATATTGACTGCCATGTTATGCTTATTTGAATGACAGTAATGTTTCCAACAGGTCATGTCATTTAAATGCGTATGACGGTAATTTAAGAAGAAAAAACACTGTCATTCGGATATGTAAGACTTTAGATCTTTTTTACTAGCCCTGAGGGTGCCAACTACGTGAGTGTTTTTATCTAAAAATGTTTTTGCTAAGTCGTCATTTAAAAATCCTTCACTGAGTGCGAGGCATACAGAGTTTGTTAATCCCATTTCACATTTGTTAGGCTCTGATTTTCCCGCATAAACTTTTAAGGACCATACATAACCTTTACTTGAGCATAATTTAAATAGGGATGATTACCGTAACGATGATTTTTATTGGGAATGTAGTGTCTGAAAATAAGCCTTCCTCTCTCATTTTTTTTAGTCGGTTGCGCCTTTCTAAGCTTGCTTGGTTGTTATGAAAATGTATCATGTTTAGTATTATTTGAAATCGATTTCTGGGCATTTTACTCCATGGAATACTTTGTTGGTATATTATTTTTGTTGCTCAATACTTATCTAAAGAGCCAATATTGACTGAACCCATCCACATCCTCAATTAATAATCGAGGAATTTCTTCAGAATCAATTGGAAATCATTTACCTAGAAAAAGAATATCAATTCGTAATTTAGGTTTGAAGAATATAAATTAGATACATTACCTATTGTTCTCAGAAACAACAAGATTTATCGCTTCATCATCTACTATAAGACGAAATATATCAATTGGACTGCTATTAGTTGAAATAAGTTTTCGTAATCCATGTCGACCAATGAATGGAAAAGATTTGTGTCGGCCAACATATTCTGTTCAACCGTCCATTCCAATTCCTATTCCATGATCATATTCTCCTCATTTTCAATAAGTAGCTGGTCTGCATCCTCCTCCTCTAAGTATAGACCTTCAAGTATTCAATGCTTTTTCATCAGAGCTGAATTCAACATTTATTGAGATAGTTGGAATCCAACCAGGATCTACTATTATCTGAATCAAAATCCGATTCACTAATTCTCAAAACATTTTTCTGATGGATAATTATAACCGATATTCTTTTATAATCGCCTTTAGCATTAAAAAGATTGTGTATTTTGAAGTATAAATTTATTAAATTTTATTTATGAATGCCGCCATTTTGAATAATTTGCTCTTTTTTTTTTTTTTTTTTCTTTTTTTTTTATATATAATCAGGTAATTAAATTTTTATAACTGAACTATAAAAAATTTTAAATCGTAATCCTTAAAATCAGAAAAAACCTTATGAAATTTTTGTGTTTAAATTTCTTGTTTAACAAAAATAGTGAATTTTATGTATATATAATATGTTACATATAACAGTCACATTGCTATGTAATAATACATATATAGATACTTATTCCTTTTTCCTGTGAAAAACGGAGCATTCGTTATAATGAATAAATTAATCTATGTATAGTATGTATATCAGTACCAGTGAAATGCTTTAATTTTCTTTTATTTTTCTTCCCTTTTTGCTCTTCAACCAACATCACTCTCGCTCGAAATTCATTGTCTATAAATTCTAAACCCATTTAAGTTTTTAACTCGAATAGTTTTATTTATTTTTTCTTCCTTGTTCCATATTTTATTTTCATACTATACAGAAACATACATACATATTATGTGCATTTATATATATATATATATATTATATACTTTCGTGTATAGAAAAACATTATAGGGATGAATACACGAGCATATTATGCACACAGCAAGTACAAAAATTACTTTCATTGCAAATTATGTAGCTTAGTGTACATATATATAAAAAATAAATAAAAGGAAACGACAACAAAAAAATAAAAATAGTACTCAACTCACTTCGAGCGCCCACCCCCCCTCCAAATTTCTTTTAAAAATTCCCCAGATCAATTTTTATGTACTAAACTGTTATAATATATACAAATGTATATGTTTATGTGCATACCGGATATTCTCCTGCCTTAATTCCTTTTTTTTTGGTTTTTCTTTTCTTAAAATTAGATTTGAAATTACGATTAATGCAGAGAAAAAAATAATAAGAAAAAAAACGTTGCAAACTTTTTAAGTCCTCCAGCCCTAAAGCACTCCTGTTTTTGTAATGAAAATAATATAATAAAACAATAAAAACAAAACAAAATAAAAATAATCGATAAAATTCATTTTGCAATGTTATATTCCTTTAGTGGAGCACACCCAGGAATATAAATAAAAAAACGTAAAAAAATTTTGCTCGACACACATACATACTTATATGTATATATAAAACTGAACCCGACTGGGAAAATTGTGTAGGTGAATTTTTCATAATAGTATATTGCACCATTGCACAATCCCCCTTTTTATTTTTTATTCCAATGTTTTTGGAACTAAAAACGTTCATTTATAGAACTCAGTTATGTATACATATATAATTTTATAGGGTTCCATATATATTTGATATACTCTGTAAAATTACTGGTCAATATAGAAGAAAAATTAAAATAATTAAAATTAATATAAATAAATACAGTACCTCATGAGCCACTCCTCGTGAATGAATCCTTCTAGGTAATATTGGAAATATTAATTTTTAAAAATATAAGGCACAGAGGTATACATACATATACATTTGTGTTGAAATTTCGCTACCATTTTTTTTTGTTTTTTTAGTTAAAATTAATATCGTAAATCAAATTATCTATATAGTAACATTAAATGGAAGTTCACTGATTATGCAAGAATATTGATAGGATACTAAAATTTTGTTATTTACTCCTATTATAGATTAGATGAGGTCATTAATCAGATCATCAGTCTAAATTTAAGTAAGAAATAATATAAAATTAAAATATATTCCTTCTGAAAATGAAACTATATATTTAGAAACACTTTTAGTTTTTTATGAACTCTGATCTAATTTAAAATTTTTAGTCCAAGTGAGTTTTAATAAAAGTTTAGTATTTTAAAGTTTTAATGACTTCAAAATTTTTTAAACTGATCGGTAAAAAAAAAATTCATTAGCTTTTCAAAAGATCGACATTATATGGCAGTCTGGAATTTATTTTAGTTCACTAGTGACAATCCGCTTAATAACCAAGCTCTGGTCTTATCTCCACCCCAGATGGCTCTTACATAGAGTTGGCAAAGGCCATATTAGTGGTCTCTATAAAATAAATAATTCTTACGAAACCGTACACAAAGCCTTGACACAAATGAAAAATTAAAATTGTGATGAGAATTTATTCTAAAAGAACAAATGACCGATCTTCCAAAGTATTATGAATCAAAAAATTTTAAAAATGCTGACAAAATAATTTTTTAAAAATTAAAGATTAAATGGAAAAATAGCTTTATTTTGTCTTTTCGACAGGAACATATTTTATTTTTTTTCAGAATCTTTTTTGAAAAAGATAAAAGAAAAATAAATTAATTTTGATGATAACACTTCCTTCCCCATTGACCTTTTAATCAATATTAATACTTGAAAAAGAATTATTAAATTTATTTAAATTTCAGAAAAAAAATAAAAGGTTATGCATGATCACCACTTTGAAAAATATTAAGACTTAACAGACAGGCTAAAGTCTAAAATTGAAAAGTTAAAAATGATTTGAAAGCATTTTTTTTGTATTTCAGCATTTTCCCCTAAAGGATGTATAATTCGATAATTTTGGTTACCGAACTACTGAACAATAGGATTTTTCCTTATTATAATTATTTACAATAAGAAAGAGGTAGAGGTAGGTTGAAGTTGCAAAGAAATTGAAATTAATTAGAACTTTTATTTTTCATTTTCTTTTTTATAACTATTTTTTTGTATAAAAACCCAATCTGGGTTTGTTATTCCTCTCATTTCTTTGTGTTTATTTTATTTTATTTTATAAGCCCCCTCCACCCATCCCTCTACTGATTATTTCTGTTGTCTCTTTTATACCATTAATATACTTTTATTCTTTAATATAGATTTTTTATATTATGTAGAATTTTTTCACTAACGCTATAATGCAAATTCTGCACCATTCATGTAAATTTAAAAATTTCCACCAAAAAATTCATTTCATTTAATTTAAAAAACAAAGAACCAATGTAAAATAAAATAAAATTTTTTGGGTTTGTTAATTCTTTATATAGGTGTAATTTTACATAATCTTTACAAAATGAACCCTACCTTTTTTCACATCCATTAACCATAATTTAAGCAGAAGAAATAAAAATTAAAGAAGATTAATTCAATTCACAAAAAAAGAAAAAAAAAAACTTAGATGAAATGCATATAATAAAAAAATTAAGAAAAAGGATACTTAAAGGTTTTGTAATTTTAATTTAAAATCGAAAAGAAGGATTAATTGGAATATTTTTTTATATTATTTTATTTTCATTCACAATCAATAAATTGATTGAAAATTTAATTTAAAATTATTTAGGATTAAATTAATAATGAGATGTTCCAAAGTTTTAATATTATAAGATGAAATTAATGCAGTATTTTCATCAATAAGGAAGAAAACTGAAGATTGTGAATTTTTAAATTATAATGAATTCCTAAAACTAAAAATTAGTTTTTGATCGATCAGAATGATGAGTCTGTCGCAAAAATAAATTACGAACACCAAACTTATTAAAATTTTTCGAAAATATCAGTAAGTTGATGTAGTTTTTTATTAACTACGATTTACACGATTTACTAGTTGTCTCTAATTTATTAAAGGCAAATTTTATAGCTATTTTTAGCAAAATAACTACTTTTTTTTTAATTGTGTCTAAAGATGTTCACGAATTTTTTTAAAGTAAATTACTGATTTATCACATATTTTAAATTGCAGACTACACTACGGTTATTAAATTACATTTCAAAATTCCTTCTCAGTTATATACAGTAAAATTTCAATCAATTTAGAATATTGAAAACCGATATAATTTACTTTATACATACCTTTTGGTACAAAAAAAAAAAAGTATTAAACATTTTTGAAACTATCAAAACTCGCATATTAGTTAAACTACGCTGAGTGGCGCAGTAGGTATAGCGCCTGCCTTTAAACCGAAAGGTCCCAGGTTCGATTCCCGACGAAGGCAAAAAGCTTTCTGAATTTTTCGACCTGGTCCAGTACCCTTTTTTTTTTTTGGATAAAATAAATGATAAATAGTTGAGAGTTTTGGTTGTCACTTAAAATAAAATGGAACTGTGCTATTATGAAGGCGAAGTACTCTACAATAGATATAGTTTTCCACATTTAAATTAGTCTATACCAGAAAAATTCAGAAAAGCTATTGTATGTTATTGTGTATTCCAAATCTCTGTATAAAAGCAGTTAGGGGTGTTCATCCCATAGACTTGGAATTATATATAAAAAAAAAAAACTCCAAATTGTATTTAAAGTTGTCTGAATAAAAAACCCACAATTAGTGTTAACTAACTGTCTAATATTTATATGTTCATAATTATCTCAAGTTAAAGCAGTACAATGATAACAGTTGTAAGACTAGTTATTTGCTAATTTTTATCATTTTGAGTTTGTTACGCTTAAAGCAGTGTAGACTTTTATCATCAATAAATAATATGCAAGTAGTTAGATAACATTTTTTTAATATTTAAAATTAAGGAGTTTTCAAGTAAAAATTTTGTATTTCTTAATTTTGAAATTAAATGGTTAATTTAAGTCTAATTTGATTATCTTCTATACTTATAAAAGATAAATTTTGTTTGTTTGTTTGTTCCTTATACACGCTCACGATTTTGTACATATAGTACTGAAATTTTGCACAGTTATTCATGATCTAAAAAAGGAACCGGGCACAGTACTTTACAAAGCTATCAAATAATAGGTTCAGGTAGCTTCCATACAACTGCTAGCACAAATCAGGGATGTTTCAACAGTTGCCACACAACTCCTAGCGCTCATCAAAAAATATTTCGAAATTCGTTACAGATGTACAGATGTGTCAAGAATATTTCAAATGTGTTACAGATCTGAAAATGTACACTTAGGTACTCTTTTAAAAATAAAAAAATACGACTGTTACCGATTTCGAAAATAACATTTGTAATAAGCTAATGAATTTAATACCGCTTCACGAAAGAGAAATTTTAGACGATTTAAATGTCAAAATGGAAATTGGAACGATCAGTACAACCATTCAAAGTATGTATTAAAGAATTAACTGAAAAACTATTTCAGAATTTTAGGAATCAATATAAAAATTTGACATGGCTACATGAATTGGTTATGTGAATTAGCTCCAAAAAGGTGACAGTTCGTTAAATTAATCAGAAACTCCTGCAGAGTATTCCAGGGGTCCATGTAATTGACCTAGCCAAAATTGTTGACTGGGCTAAAGAAAACAGAGTAGAGCTTAAAATTTCAAAAACTCAAAGCTGTCTTGTTAGTGACAAGCCAACAGCATTCAAACCAACTCTCCGTTTTCAAAATGAAGGTGTTCTACGACTTAAAGACCTAAACATTCTCGGAATGCGAATGAATCCAAATATGAACTGGAAAGAACATATTTTCGCTATTGCGAGAAGCACCGCTAAATGTTTAGACTTTTTGAGTCGCTGCAAAACTTATTTTTTATTTTATTTTGTTTTACATTTTTTGGACAAAGTTCAAAACAACGCCATTCGTCTTATACGCGATATGAATGCGACCTCATCCCTTATATCATTTGGTCTTCGTTGTATTACTGGAGCAATTTCTCTATTTTATAGATATCTACATTGTGTTGGCACTTGTTTCGAGGAATTGACATCACTTCTTCCTCCTCTGAAGCAATTCCATCGCACAACACGAGAGGCATCAAGTGCCCACCCTTTCACAGTGGAAATTTCGAGATGGTTTACGTTCGGTTATTGAAATTTTTTGTAGTTAGAACATTTTAATCGTGTCCTAATCGAAGCGTTCCCAATGAGAGAAGGATTTTTTATTTATGACTTGCAAAGGCTTAAGACGAATATTAACAACATTGTTCGCCCTTTCCCACAAAACTTTTTTTCTTTTTTTTTTCCTTTCCTATAACTATCCTTTTCTTTTTCAAATAGTCAACGTACGCAAGTAAATAATAAAAAAAAAATCGATAGGAACCAATGAAAATAAACTACCCAACCAAGTTTCCTTATTTATTGGAGTTGACACGGTTTTCTTCTCACCAACTGGAATTAAAAGTAGTCGGCTTCAATAGTGCTTCTACGAAATGTGACGCAACAAAAACTATGATACTAAATTAATAATAACTTAATAAGAACTTTGCATCCTTATTTTATTGAAGCACCAATTCAAATTGATTTTAAAATACCGCTGATATCGTTAGAAGTACCGTTTGAGCATAAATGCTTACAATTTCCGGTAAGACTAGGTTTTGCCATGGTCATTAGCAAATTGCAGGAACAAACTCTAAAATTTTTTGTTCTGTAACTGAAAGTAGATTGTTTTTCTCATTGTCAACTACATGAGCAGATGAACTACAACTAGAATCACAAGTAGGAACAGCAAGAACGTGTTTGTTTATATTCCACCAGAAAAAAACACGAAATATTATTTACAAATATTGTAGTTTAAGTTGTAGTAAGGAGAAAAAAATATTAGAATATTTTTGATAAACCAATTTTTTTATAATTTGGTTCATAAATCAAACTTTATTGAATTAAATTTAAATCGAACATTTTGTGCTCGACCCGGACAACGTGAAAAATCTAGTGGTTCAAGTGAAACAAATTCAAGATAACAAATGTTTTTAAAGAATCATCGCTTTTTCTGAAACCAATCGAAAGATATAATACTTTCTTCACCAAACACCTATAAATAAGTGTATATACCTGTGTACATGCTAGATGGCGCAGTAGGTAGAGCGCCTGCCTTTCAACCGAAAGGTCCCGGGTTCGATTCCCGATGAAGCAAAAAAAAACTGCTTCATTGGTTTTTCGAGCTGGTCTAGTACCCTTTGTCATTGGGATATAATAAATGACAAAAAATAATTGAGAGTATAATTTGGTAACAAATTAAATAAAATGGATCTATTCCATTTAAGAAGGCTTAGTTCCTGACAATAGTAGTAGTTTTCCACATTTAATGAATAGATAAGCCAGTAATTTGTTAAAAAAATACTCAAAATATTGTAAATTTTGTAGTGTAAAATTGCAGTACCGTACTGCCGTTTTACGTACCGTACCGTTACTGTCAAGATCATAAAAAAAAATAATATTTATTTCTACAATTTTATTATCTTATACAATTATTGTAATGGTCCATTCTAATTCATCAGTTATAGAAGAAATTTGTAATATACAACTTTTTGTAATTACAGGAACTCTCTCACAAAAATTAAGATCATCATCATCAAAATCTAATATTTCCTACTATCTTTGACTTTGACAGCGAGCGGATCATCATACATGTATATAATTAAAGAAAATTGATTGAATTCGTATTTATAATATCCTTGCACTTAAAACTTATAAATTAACTAATGTCCGTATTTGACTTATTTTGTGAATTCATGGTTATATACTAAAATGTTTTGGAAATTCACATCTTAATGTGTAGGTATCGCAAATAATACCAAAAATTTAATACAAACACCATCAAAGATTTTGTTCAGATAAAAAATAATCAACAACAACAATTTACATGCGATTTTAATTTCGCCTTAAAAATTTTATTGTATTGACCAGTGTATCTGTTCAAAAAATATTATTTTATTTTCACAGTATATTTTGATAGAGGTAGGTTCGATCGTCGGATAATAAGAATTTTTTTTTAAATTGAAAATGAAAATGTTTTTATATACTTTGTAAATTTGACCAATTTCGATAAATAACCTTGAATATTTTTTTAAAAATAACACAATATCATAATAACAGGTTATTCATATTATAGCCAAATAAGATCCCTATACAAAAGTAAAATTTTATATGAAAATAATGTCCCACTTTTAAAGTTGCTCTCAGTCAGCCCAGGCTAGTAGTATAGAGGCATTGACCTATATATTGGCTTATTGATACGATATTCTTGACTATTTCTCAATACATATATAAGCATACACAACTTGTACTAACATAAGATTTAGTAACACTGTTATATTCCTTACTCTTTTTATTTGTTTTTCTCTTTCATTTTAAATATTTAGAATTATAAACCCACATTAAAAGAAAAGTACGTATACATTTTATATATATATATATAATATACCATGGACTTTAATTAACCTATAAATAAATCCTCATAAACAAAAATCCAAAAAAAAAAACCAACACATAATAACACATAACATAAATTGCGCAATTACTTTATTCATACTTCTCCATATATAATTGGAATTCTTTCTATACATACCGAAATTTACATTCATACATAAACTCATCCGTTCATATTTTATATTATAATTATTATTGTATTGTGAAATGTTTGGCATATAAACATCATCATAATATTAATGAAACAAATATAAAAAAAAACATAGAATAACAAAAACAAGAGTATAGCTTTCACTTTTTTTTTCTTAGAAAGTGTTCATTGTCAAACCCTTGTTTATAATTTTTTCTGTTATTATATTTCTTAAAAATAACATATAAAAATAAACCTTACAAATTCCAAAAGAAATACTTAGGACAGGGAGAGTAAGAGTTGAATATATATATATATATATATATATATATATATATATATATATTTTCCTTGAACTTGTAAAGAAAATTGTGAAAATTCTCATTATAAATTTTTTATTATTTTGTTGTATTAAAAAAGGACATTTTTCTTACTGATAGTTGTTATTGAGAGCATTATAATTTAAACATTTCGTTCGTAACTCCCTTTTATACTTTGACAGCACTTGGACTTTATACAGTCTAACATCGGATTTTGACCTACTCAGATTACCTATCAGATTTTCTGTAAAATTAATTTCACCTTATGTGCTTGGAATATAAACCATTTGTCAAGATTTATACCATATCCAAGTATAGTAGAGCTTCTCTGTACTTATATAATATTTAACTATACTAAAAAAAACTATTGATATCATACTCATAGTTATATCATATCATACTACTTTATATTCTTATCCTATATAATATATATTATCCGATTTGTATAACAATGAACTGATATTTTTCAATAAAAAAATTTTTAATAACCAAAACAATCGGACTTAAACTAGTTTTTAGTTATAATCTGTGTTATACGGCTTATTTCAAGATCTTCTCATATGGAAAATTAAAAATAGGTATACATATAGAGTTCAAAATAGGCTAAAAATTGCATTGAAAATATTGGGTTGTATAAGACATTCAAAGCGACCTGCACATATTCGATTATGTAATTTGTTTTTGAAACAGTAAATAGCTTTAAGAAAAATAAAATTTCCTGGAATTTCTTAAAAAAATTTAATCGGATGAAAAACTTTGTTATAAACATTATAAATTTTCCATCCGGTTAACTTTTTAACTTTTGTACTCGAATATTCTATAAGTGATACAAGTAACAACAATTAATTTAAATATATATACATATAATAAATGTTCACAAATTGTAAAAAAAGGTGTATTAAAATATAAATACCTGCAAAAGCATTGTCATTATTTACAACAACATATTCTAATCATTAAGCTGTAAAATTTTTCGCCATAATCAAATAATATTTATAAATATTAAATAAACGATGTTAAATTTCTATTTAAATATAAATGTTCTCTTAACTTAACGAAGCTCATTAAATTAACAAAGCTCACGCTACATTCTTTGCCAATATTAAATCAAATAAACAATATCTTTAAAATGACGTTAGTCCTTCGAAAATACGATTATCTTCATCAAATGTGATCAAACTTTAATTTTTATGTAGTATTCGTCAATCATATTAATGTAATTAACAGTTTTCCAGCAATTTATTTGAGAGTTAGAGTATATAAGCTCATCAGTATTAACTTGGCATCTCGCACAATAACTTGAAGCACTCGACTACGCAGAGGATATCTGTCTTCTCTCGCACAAACTCAACGACATGTAGAACAAATTAGAACATCTGAAACAATTTGCCAAACATGTTGGACTAGAAATCAACCTGGAAAAACCTAAAGTTAGAATATCTAAGGTTGAAAGAAGAAAAAATAGAATTTGTAACCAACTTCTGCTACTTGGGCAGTATCATAACAACCAGTGGATGGGGCTCAAGAAGACATAGAAAATAGATTAAAGAAAGCAAGAGCAGCATTTGGAAGATTACAACCGGTATAGAGGAACAGACAAATGCGCAGAGCAACTAAACTTAGAATATTCCGATTTTATGTAAAATTAATCCTGGTATATGGCAGTGAAACTTGGATAACATCAAACATCTTCTATAAATTGTAAAATATCAGTTCATAACATTCAAATAAATGTCTAAGAACAATATGCTGAATATTCTGGCCAAACAAAATAGACAACAAGGAATTTTGGACACTAACCGGTGAATAACCCACATCGAAACAAATCAGAAGGAGGAAATGGATAGTCCATACATTCAGAAAGCTGTCAAATAGTATCGCACAAATCAACTTAGAATGGAATTCACAAGGTACAAGAAGACTTCTAGTGAATACAATGTGGAAACAAGCTAAAGCAGCAGCTACCAATCGAGTACAATATAAGTATCAACTGGAAGCCTTATATGCTCCCAAGAGAAGTAAGAAAAAAAAATACTTATCAAGAACACAAAAACAATTTCAGTTATTTCCAAAACATGTTATGTCAAGCTGCTGGGTATTGTAAATAAAAACAATGAAATACCATTGCTCAAGAAACTAAAATAGTTGAACTTAAGGTTATGAATGAACAATATATAATTAATAGTTTTTCCTCACCATCACCTATAAAAATTAACATAATCTTAAGGTTTGAAATTTGAAGTAAAAAATGGTTTGTTTAAGAAAATACCACAAAAGAGGCAATATTTTTTGGAATATTTATAATGATCATCTCATTATAAATTCAAGAAAAATAAGTAAAACCAAAAAATAAAAAAGACAACACGAAATCAACAATGCCCATCACATCTCTTAATATGAGTAATGTCATTTGAAAAGAGAATTTAATTTAAGTCCACAAGTATATATATATATATATATAAGAAATAACATAAAAAGGTCCCTGTGTCTTATATATTACTGTTGGCAGTTGGCACTATTGTTCTTCACATCAAGGACAGTAAAATTGTGTAAATAACTTATGTAAATGGATATGTATATGTATATGTGTATAAATAATTCATAATAAAACATTAGGGTGGCTCAAATTTAAGTCAAAGAAAAAAATCTTTGAATATTTCAGAGAGCACCCTTTAAGTTAATTATGAGTCAATAAGATTTAGTATGTAATATATTCTAAACTATAAAAGCAATTTTAAAAATACTAATAGCAAATAAAATATTTTAGATGTTGTTATTAAATTGCACAATGGTTAAATTATTAACTCTAAATTAAAATGTAGTTTTTAAGTAAATTGTAAAAAATAATGTGTTTCTCTTTCTCTCTCAATCTAACAAAATTGAAAATATTCTCACGCAGTATAAAGCAGACATTATTGCGATCCAGGAAATCCGATGGAAAGAATCTGGCATGTTAAAAAAACGAACATGCGATATAAATTACAGATGCCACGAAAAACATCACATATTTGGATGCGAATCCGTAGTGGGAAAACGGTTTAAAGAAAACGTTATTAACTTTAAACCTGTTAATAAACGTCCAGCCGTCATTCGTATCAAAGGCAAATTCTTCAACATCAGCCTAATATGTGTGCACGCACCAAGCGACGAAGCGGAGGATTCCAGGAAGGATGAATTCTACGACATCCTGGATAAAACATATGGATCCTGTCTTGAGTACGATGCGAAAATCGTGTTTAGAAACTTCAATGCTAAAATCGGTAAGGAAGGAATTTTCGACAAAACGTTTGGAAACCATAGTCTTCCTCCCACCACCACAGATAATGGATACCGAACAATTGATTTTGCGCCGGCTCGTAATATGGTTATAAGTAGCACAAATTTCCCCCATAAAAATATCCATAAAGCAACCTGGCTATCTCTGGATGCGAATCAAATTGACCACATTATGGATTGACGCCCGACATGCTACCAGTGTGTCGGATGTACGTACCTATCGAGGAGCTAACATCGACTCTGACCACTTTCTAGTTGTGGCCCAGTATATATTATCCAATATATAATATCCAATGTCAAAAAAGGACGCACCAGCCAAAATAGGAAAATTAACATTGGAAGACTTCAATCACGTGAGATAGCCATAGCATACAGGGAGCGAATAAGCGATATACTCAATACCACACCTCTACAACACAATCTGTCCGTCAACGAAGAATGTAAACAATACGCACACATCATCACGATGGTTGCTATACATACCGTGGATTTTGAAACATCTCGCGTGAGAAACCCATGGTACGACGATGAATGTTTAGCAAAGACAGTAGAGAGGGCCTAAAGGAAAGCGCTGCAACGTAAAACAAGAGCAGCTCAAGAAGAGTATAGAGCGAAAAGAAGAGACGAGAAGAAAATTATAAGGCGCAAAAACCGTTTATTCGAAAAGTCTCAACTTCTGGATATAGATGGTTGCAGCTGGTTTTAAGTCCCGTATACACGCGCTGAGGAATAATTCGGGAAATTTAGTAACCGATACGCAACAAAATAGAGACAACCAAACCAAACTACTGGGTTCAAAACTCCTATCCAAAAATACCAGGGCACAATTATTCAAAACGCTCATCCTTCCGGTACTGTTATATGGTTCTGAATCGTGGACATTACCAAAAGCAAATGAGCATGCACTTGGTATCTTTGAGAGAAAAATTCTTCGTCGCACTTATGGTCCTGTGTCTGACGAGGGGGATTAGAGAAGAATATACAATGCCGAACTATACCAGCTGTTCAACGACATGGACCTAACTAAAAAAGTTAGAATAAGACGTCTTCATTGGCTAGGATATGTAGAGCGTATGGATGAAAATGCTCCGGCAGTTTCCTAGCCGAATCCAAGCCCCAGGGAACGCATCGTCGAGAGAGGCCACAACTTCGTTGGAGAGATGAAGTATCGGCAGATATGAAAAAACTTCAAATCACCGAAATCAGTGGAAGACAATTTTGCGTACGACCGAGGACCTACAAGGTCTGTAGCGCCCAACAAGTAAGTAAGTAAGTAATGTGTTCTTTCTATATACAACGTATACGCCCTTTACAAGTATAGTAAAATTCTTTTGACAGTTGGAAAAAACGAACTTTTTGATTTTAAAAATCGAAATAAAACATGTGATAAAAAATAAAAATGAAAAAAAATTTAAACTGATTCTGAAATTTAAATACTTAAAATTAAAATATTTTTGTTGTAACAATTAAAATTTTCCACAAAATAAAATTCGTTTATGGATATTCTGAGCGTGAATTAAAATTTGATCTTTTGCTTAATCTAGGTACTGTGCAAAATAAAAGATTTCAGCATAGAATAAACTTGCAAATACAATATGTTGAAAAAAGAAGAAAAACGTTTGCGATTTATAAGTGTCTGAAATTTAGAAAAGACAATAAACAACGTAAAGTAATCATAAAATATGTTTGGTGATATATACAGAGATTTAATTATGGATGACGATGATGATGTTTAAATTTATTTCTTTTTTAATTTCTTCTTCAGATGCTTACCATATTGTATATGATTATCGGTTGTTATTATCACGTTGTCATATTTATTTTCATTAAACAAGTTTTAGCGGTATAAACCAATTCAAATATAATTCTAATATTAGTCAATTCTCTAATGTTTTTTAGTCACTTTCAATTTTACCCTCAATAATTAATTGCAACAGTTGCAAAAGGTGCAAAAAGATTAACCATTACATGACCATCTTTAGAGGTAACTATCGCAGCCAATTACCTTTCGTTTCTATCTAAAATGAAAATATATTTATTATTTGACATTTTAATTTAAACAAAACTTAAGTTTTTAATTTTATTCAAATGAATAATTTAATAATTTAATTTTATGACAAATTAAATAAAATTTTGAATGAACCAAAATTAATAAATTTTTGTTACCTGATTTTGACCTGATGCCACAATATGAAAATTTATTACAAATACACTAATACATTCAAATACAAATGCTTCAAGAAAATAATCATACAAAAATTTATATAACCTCAATTCGATTCAATTTAGAAATGAATCATCCAGGAAACTACTACAATTGTGTGAATTCCTCCTTTATTTATATATACAATCGTTGGAATGCAGTACAAATTTTAAATAAATCATTGTGCCTGGTCGCAATGTCAAATACACCAATTTCAAAATATACATTAATTTTATTGGACCCTATGAGCTTAAAAATTTACCTTAAAAACGTAGTTCATTTGACCATTTGCAAGAGATAAACTCAATACAACAGCATACTTGCTTTGTACAAAAAAAAATGCCAAACTGAAATTTTCAAAAATGTTTAATTGATTCTGAACGTATATAAATACAATAAACTTATTTTAATATCACTTTTATCATTACCATTAAAATCAGTTTTATTATATTTACCTTAATTAACTCACCTTGGGCTTTATTTATATGTTTGTTTCAATCTGTTTTCAATTCAACAAAATACCCATTTCAATAACCATTCAAACAAAGAATATCCATCACAAGAATATGCACTCATGTATGGATTAGCAAATATGCCGAACTTTTTACCAAATCTCTTAATCTCATCTCAAGACTGCCTAGAATTTTGGCTAATTTGCTGTTTCCGTAATTAGAATCATAACTTGCTTTGAAAACCTTATATCAAGCTGCGATTCTAAAGTTTATTTTTGTAGTTTTAGTACGCTTAAATTGAAGGCAAATATTTCTAAGAAAAAGTTTTTTGTTCTTTATTTTATTTTATTTAATTTTTCACATTGTTCAAAAATACTTTCAATTTAAAATATCAAGCATCATCCATACATTACAATACAAATAATATTATTAATAAAATTCATTTTTCATTTTAAAAGAGTAAAAATATTTTAAGAAAACAAAAGAAAAATCTCATAACATTAAAAATATATATTTAAGTTTTTGGTGCGGAATATTTTTAAAATGATAGGAAGAATACATATTCCTTCGTTTATACTTAATTGTTTGTTAATAGTAGAGTTGTTTTTAATTATATAAATTAAAAAAGAGTCTCGTACCGAAAATAATTAAAAAAAAAAAAAATCAAAATGAATCTCCTGGAGAGATGCTCATAAAAAAAAGTATTGAATATTGTTACTGTTGGTGAATCCTAGAGCTCATAAAAAATTGTCATAAAAAATTGCTCCTTTATGATTTTTTTTTCTAGGTAAAACTCTATTTTAGAATTTTTTAATCCTCTTCTAAAAGCTTAAAAATGAAACGGCTGTGGTGAGTTGTGTTGTGACAAAGGTAACAAAAGTTATATCCCAAAAATAAAATGTTAAGATAGAAGTGGAAAAAAGGAAAATGCCTATCAGTACGAAATTATTTTTTTCTACATTAAATAAAAATATTTGAAAATTGAGAAGGTTTCAATATTTTTATTTGATTTATTGTAATTTAGTATTAAACTAATATTGTTCATCTTTTCGAAATTCGAGGAAGTTTGAAAAAAATCATACTACAGTTTTTTTTAAATTTTACTCTAATCAATATATATAGTAGCGCTTAAAAAGGTGTTCATGTTTGTCTTATTAATACATGCATGTATATACTTATATATGGAGTGAAATTTTAAATTGAATTAAAACATAAAATAATTTAGTTTCCCTACGTCTCCTTTCAAATAACTTCCATTAGAAAGAATAATGAAAATCGGTTGTGAAATGGTTGTACCGTACTTTACAAACATTAAGCTTATTTTTACAATAGTGTGGTGTGGTGCCTAAAATTTACAATTTTTGTATATTAAAACTCTATTTATCAAATAATTTATTATATATTTTTAAATTAAATAAACGAAACAATTATTATAATTATATAAATTTATTTTCTAAAAACTACATTTTACAATGAAATTTTGGTCGATTTTTATAATTCGCAGAGATCTTATTGACATCTTTTAATAAATTATAAAGTCAATCAAAATGAAAATCAGGAAGTTGTAGTCTAACACTATAAATACCTACTGATGAGTTCTAGTAGTGTTATGATGAACGAAACAATTCCAGTAAATCATTATGTTTGTACAATTTATTATCAACTTCTCAAGGTTTTCAGAAAAATTTAATTCTGCTACAATTTATTATCAACCTCTCAAGTTTTTTAACCACAATAAAATTTTGTGTTTTTTTTGTAATTGCAAATATACAAGTAAACATCAAATTGGTTTATTCTGAAGAAGTGTTATAAGACCTTAATCCAGGTTGAGAATATGATATCGTTTAAGCCACATATACCTTGTTTTCATAAAAGCAAACCTGCAGTCAATCTGCATATTCTGAATTTATAAACACACTTGTCAGATTTTATAAACGCTGTTCATAAATACAGACTCAAAGTCTACTGAGCGTCAATTTGGCAGAATAAATTTGCATAAAATTTTTTGAAGTAGTTTTCTTTGTTGTTTTGATTGTTATTTTCAAAATGTCAGTATTTGTTATGTTCAGTAAACTGTTCTAGAACGTTCTAAAATGTTCTAGAGTAAAAAAGAACACGTTTTTGTGTTCATTAGTTTTCGTTACTTGTTATTTTTTGTCCGAAAGTGTTCTGTTCTGTGTTCATTAGATTGTGCGAAACTGTTCTAAATTGATTTTTTTGTTCTGAATTTTTTTGAAAAGTTTTGAACAACTGTTTTTGTTGTTGTTTTTTCTTTAAATTTTGACAGTTAAACAAAGAAATTTGAGAGTAATAAAAAAATAGAGCAAAAAAGTTCAAAAAAGACCAAAAAAGGTGTTCAGTAGATTTTTCTGTTCTAAGTGGTTTTAAAGTGTTTGACAGTTTACTGTCATTGTCCAAAACTGTTCTGTCCGATTCTGTTCTAAATCTACTGAACACAACTATTAATGAACAGAAACTTTGCAGAAACTTTGGTGTAACTTGTTGCTGCTTTGAAGATACGATCTTCAAAACTAAGCTCATAAAACAAAATAATAATATATAAAACGTTTTACAGACCAATGCTAACTTGAGCAACTTTGATATTAAGAATACCTTAAATGAAATTATTGCACACCATTAAAAGCTCTTTTCTCAGCACTAAGATGAGAAACAAGTTAATAGGACTGAAATTCAAAGAAAACTGATCAAATTCTAATGTAACAATGACTGTTAGAACTATTTTAGTACATTTCTCCATAGCCCTAGTCTATTGTATTCCTAAGGCCTCAATTATTCTGCTTATACTTTTTCCGTCAATTAGACAGAAGTTCTCTTGATTGAAAAATCTTTCTGCAAATTTTTACTCTAAAAAAATAACTTTTCAAAATTTAAATTACGTTTAATTTCTTTTTCTTTTAATATCATACAATCAATCATATATTTATGTATCAATAGATTAAAAATTCATAACCTTCAAATTATGAAATTTGTCTTTAAAATTATTTTGTTTCTATAATTATATAAATATCAATAAAAAAATACATTATAATTTACTTAATAAACGTCTCAAGAAATTTTTTTCAAATCTGTTTTTATAGTAACGTAAAAGAAACTAAACTAAAAACTAATTTAAGTACAATTTATGCATCATAAAAAAAAAACAAAAAAAAGATATTTTTTTTACTGGCGTCAAACGTTGTTTTTTAAATAGAAAAATATACATCATACATGTTTTTCTTGTTTTAAAATTTGCTTTTTTCTTTTTTATTATTATTTTATAAATTATTTACTTTATAAAAAAGAAAATTTTCATATGATTATTTGGCATTCTGAATTGATCAATCAATATCAATATTTATGTTGCATTTCGAAAGCAAAATAAAATTTATTTTTGTCGTCCCTCATATTTAGTCATCATTATGTTTATTATTACTAAAACGCATTTCAATATTTTTAAAATAAAAAATTATTTAAACAACAAATAATCTAAAAAACGAAAAATCAATAGAGTCGAATTTATAGTTTGAAAACCATAAAAAATTCTATTTTATTATCATCTTTAACATATCCTTTCAAATTCCTATAAATATATACGAATACACTTATCAGTTACATTACATTTATATAATATATATATTAAATATTATTTCAAATCAGAGCCACCCTTAGGATTGACCAGGTTTAAAACATTATTTAAATTATTTTTAAATGGAATATTTTTTTACAATAATAGACTATGATATTGAGATTTTAGACCGCCAATAGATAAGAACGTAAAAAAAAATTACTGGTGGATAGAGAACAGATTATATTAATGAATAAAAATATACAGTATTAGGTTACTAACATTAGTCGTAAGTTAGTTAAGTTATAGTTAAATTAGATTAAACATAGATTTAAGAAATATAGGTTTAAATAGATACTAAGTTTTACATTTATAAAAAAAAATAATAAATCTAGAGTTTTTTTTAATAATTTTCTCAAAAAGATAATAAAAGATAAAACATATTAAATACTACATACAATTATTGAGTAAGCGGAGGAAATGTTAAAAATAAAATTCTAACAAGGAATGCAAGTTTTCGAATGAAACAATATGTAATTTTGATACAAAAATATACAGATAACCGTTTTTATGTTTTATTTTTAATGATTGTAGTTTAATGATTGTATAAATAAAAAATAAACATTGAAAAACAAAATTAAGATTTTTGGACCCATCATCAAGTCAAATCTATGATAAATCGAATAAGAAATATGGAAAAATTTGTTCGAATATAAATCGAATTATTGCTCAAAACTCCAAAGTTAGTTTTTTTTTTTATTTTTTTTTTACTATTGGGTTTTATGTAACCGCGACCTCTTAAAATCTATTGTACTTCCACGATTATATCAGAATTGTAGGTCTATGTCCTTGAAAAACGCTATCATTCCTCTGATGTTAATTTCAGAATCAGGCAATGAGTATTCCTGGTATTATTAAATATTTATATCTTTTACCAGCTATAGCATCGCAAGTAAAATTTTAAATGTTTCAAATACTATTTTTGTGTAAAAGTATTTAGTTAGGTTTTTTCAAATTCAGGTAAATTATATAATTTTATCTTAATTTTTCTATTAAATTACTCAAAGTATTGATTACTCAATTATTCAAATTATTCAAATTATTTTATATAAAAAGTATTTTAAAATTACATTTGAAATTATTTTACTTAAATACTTGAAATCAAATAATGTTACTCAATGAGGAGTAATTTACTAAATAACGTTGCTTAGAACGAAAATAAAAAATTAAGCTTAATTTTGGTAACATAAAAAAAAACAATACTTTAAATATTAATGAATCTTCGTTTCATTAGATAGATTCTATTAAACGGTTTTGCCGTTTATCAGAAACATAACATTTAAGTATAAATTGAAATTTGTTAAGGTTACTGAAGTTTTGGCTTCATTTTCAAGAATTTAATCCTTCATAAAATTTGAATTTTAATCTGAATTTGAATGATGTGACATGTAACTACTCTACTTTCTTTGTTATTATTTGTATGCTTAAAATTTAAAGAATATGAGAACCATTTCAGAAATTACAAAAAGAAACTTTTATGGAAAATTGACTAGATTGAGCTCAATTCCAAAAATAGTTGAAATATATTAAGAATTTTTTCTAACAGTTGGGAAACAAAGGTAAATTATTGAAAAATTAAGATGATTTCCCGAAATTGGAGAATATTCCGAACAAAGGTGTTAATATATTTTATTTAAGCAGGTACAGAACTTTTCGTATTTGGGAAAAACATAGGTTGAAATTATGTTCTACAAACTAGATACAAACAAAGAAAACTAAAAAAGCTTTACTGTAATTAGATCCCAACTATAACTAGATGATTTTCTAAGGAAATTTTTCAATTTGAAAAAGAAAATCCATGTTTAACATATACTTATAAGATAAAGCTTAATTTGCCAACTTTTTAAATAATAAGTTGAAGAATTTCATTAAGGTCATTCTACCAATTACTCTATTCCGCAAGATTAAAATCTGTTCAATGTTATTTGAACTAAGTAAATTATTTCTTACTTTTTTTCATTATGACTACGTCATTCTAATCCAATTATTATTTATCATTTTCGTCACACACAATTGGTATTCTGTTTTAATTTTAGCTTATCATTTAACATTTTAAACTAAATTCTTGCCAGAGGGAGTAATTTACGCCAACTAGAATAATGTAATTAAAAATAATTAAAAAGAATTTGAAAAGAAAAGATGTTATTGAAAAAATGTATTAAATTTAACGAAAAGCTTATAATAGACGAAGACTTTTGACAAGATAGTCCGAAACAAATGATCTGACAAATAAGAACGACACTGTTTCAAAATATTTGCAGTAAAAAAAAACTCATTCATTAAATAGGGAAATACAAAGCAAGAACTGAGAAAATTATAAAAACAAAAATTTTAATTTAACAATCAGGAATTATTATAACCACAAAGAAAAAAATCAGAAGAAATAAATAAAAACATAAATACAAACAAAAACTAAATTAAAGTAAATATATATGTATACGTCACATAAGTCAAAAACAATTTAACACCCTAATAAAATGCATAAATTATTTATTCGCAATGAAATGAAAGAATATTTTTTTAAACAATCTACAACATTGTTGTTTTATCGTTAAAATGTTGCTAATTCATCGGTTTAAAATTATTTTGTACGATCTCTTCTCACTCATTAACTTTTTTTTTTTATTATTTGTTTTTGTTGTGTTTTTCTCATGTACTTTTTTGATAATATTTTTAACTTTTTTCTTTAATAATGAAATGAATTAGAATTTGCTGAATTTCTGGAAATCTTTAAAATCCATACCACAATACATTAAAATAAAATGTTTCTTTTAGCATGAAAGGAAGACAACTTTAACTAAAAAATTTAAATGAAAATAATAATTATGTTTCTTTTTTACGTAATAACTCTATAACTTATTAACTCCTCTCAAAATTTATTACCATGAACACACATGCAATACACAATGCAAGAAAAAAATCAAATCTTTTCTTACCTGAAAACTTTTTATTAATAAAATTGAAAATAATTTTTCTGTTGAAGTTAATTATATGATTATAGAATATAAAAAAGAATTTGTACAGAGTGGTATAAAATTATAAATTTTCTAAAATCGTTCTTTTTAGTTATTTTGAATCTAATTTATACATATGTCAATGCAAGAATACAAATTAATATTTACTTTCAAAAAGATTTTGCAAAGGCCCACATCTCTAAAGGTAAAATTACCTGAAGTTGGCTTGTAGATTTATCTGTAGATCCACTGCTAAATAAATAAGATTTTGTTTAATATTTTCCATTAAAAAAAACATTACGGATCGAAAATTCAGGATAGTCTAAGTAAATTATAGGCATAGATCTAAATATTTTAGTTCAAGTTTATAAAATTGTAAAATATTATAATAAATGAATAATAAAAATAATAACAATGTCAATTTAGTACAATCACAATAAATGAAATTAAAATAAAATAATTTATTAAAATTTCTGGTGTACATTGACTAATTTAAATGTCAAAGTTAAATATTTTCAGTAACTATGATTTCCTCAATAGCATTTACTTACATACTTCCGTTGTTATATTTGTATGTTTTTGTTTTATTTTAACTTCTAACAGATTCAATAAAAGTAATTTGTTTGTTTTTGGAAATTTTAATTTTGATGTCAAAAATCAGAATTAAATTTAAAAACTATAAACCTGATTTTTGTTATGATTCGAGCTTAAGAGGTAAAATACAATAAATGTATATAAAAGCATTTCGTTTAATTAATAGTATAAGTATATATACACTTGTATATTTGTAAAAGGGTTAAATTTACGAGAAGCCCAAAAACCTAGAACGAATTAAGAATTAGAAAAATTTTAACGTTTTTTTTTTTATTTTATTAGTCTTTTTAAAAATGATTTTTCTATCACATACATAACTATTTCTATATTACATACTAGTTTTGTAGCCATAAATGACGGAAGCAAAATAAGTTCTAGCATTTCTTCCTTCATTAGAGTTTTCATTTCAAGTTTAAGAAAAATATGTATTTGTTTACTAATTTATCAATATCATACCTTTATTAGAATTATTAGAATGCTTTTAATTATCATATAAACAGAATATTTGTAGTAAGGTGCATATTCTTAGACATTCTATTGTATTCAATTAATTATAATATAAGTTAGTCAAAAAGATAATTTCAATTTAAATTAATATAGAAATACTAAATTCAAATAATATTTTTAATGAAAACAAAATCTAACTATATTATATAAACTTACAATAATTTTATATTTTTACAATCATAGCAGCGTTCTACTGTAAAAATCAAATTGTAAAATAAAATTAATTAAGACATAATAAAAGTAAAAAGTTCTATGGCGTCATCTAAATTTAACACTTGAATGACATGACAATCATTATAAAATGATAGGCAAATGACACAGATAACAGATGACAGATGGCATATATAAGCAATAAAAAACAGTTACTATGTTTATGACAGTTACATGATGTTACAATTTGTATATATACATATTTCAATTTGTATATGTCTTGGAGTATTCCGTCGAAGTTACAAACATCCAGATAAATGCAGAAAATTATTTATATAATTATGTAAACTCTTTCCTAACTCTATTTTTTAACCTAAACTAAAAACCAAAATAATCAAATTTAGCTGAATGAAGTTGAATTAAATTCGTTATGGAATATATTTTCAAATTTTATTTAATTTTGATCCTCCTTGTATGAATCTAAAATAAAAGTACTAGCAACAGTTGTTTAAAGTCTCAGAACTGCAATGTCTACATTGTACTACAAGATCTTATCTAAATTATAAAAATCTTATTTTCTTCTTTTTAAAACAAAAAATAAATAAATCAAGCAAATAGTAAAAGCACGATGATGCGTTTTAGATAGCAGTAAGAAAGATGAGGGAAAATTTAGCCCGGAAATCATGAAAATTATAATTTGAAATTATTTTAACTTTAATTAACTTTATAAAAATTAATAAAAATAAAAGAAATGTTATTGATAGCAATGAATTTATATATTACCATTTTACAAAATGATTCAGCATTAATTTTCTATTTATCACGATCTCTGATATATTTCCCGCAGTTAAAAACTAAATTTTTTTTTAATTTTCTCAATTATTATTTATTTATTCATTTTTTTTCTATCGAAATTAGGTGGAAAACAATTTCCTCAGAGTAAGCTAGATCTACCATCTAAATTTTTAATTTTAATGTAGTCATTACCATGAGGTTATAAAAAAAATTGTATATGCTTAGTGTTATGTATGAGATTGTATATATTAAGAATGTATATAGGTATGCAAATATTAGCTAAGGACTCACGTGTTTTACTTATTGCTTCCGATACAAATATAACAGTTAGAATTCATATTGCAGTCTAATATTACACTAACTATCATGTATTCTTTATCATATGTACTTACTTACTTACTTGCTGGGCGCTACAGACCTTGAAGATCCTGGGCCTGGAGCAAAATTGTCCTCCACTGATTTCGGTCACGATCGGAATCTCTCCAGTTGGTGATTTGAAGTTTTTTCATATATGCCGATACTTCATCTCTCCAACGAAGGTGTGGCCTCCCTCGATGACGCGTTCCCTGGGACTAGGATTCGAAGAATTTCCTAGCCGAATCATTTTCATCCATACGCTCTACATGGCCTATAGCCAATGAACCCGTCTTATGCTAACTTTTTTAGTTAGGTACATGTCGTTGAACAGCTGGTATAGTTCGGCATTGTATCTTCTTCTCCAAACCCTTTCGTCAGACATAGGACCATAAATGCGACGAAGAATTTTTCTCTCAAAGATACCAAGTGCATGCTCGCTTGCTTTTTGTAATGTCCACGATTCAGAACCATATAGCAACACCGGAAGGATGAGCGTTTTGTATAATTGTACCTTGGTATTTTGGGATAGGAGCTTTGAACCCAGTTGTCTGGACAAACCGAAGTAGCAACGGTTTGCAAGGGTAATTCTTCGCCTTACTTCAACAACGATGTTATTGGTGGAGTTGATGTTGGTTCCAAAGTAGATAAACTCCTGAACTACCTCAAACTTATATGAACTGACAGTGATGTTGTGTCCTATATGATGTTGTGAGGACATTTTATTTGTCGACAGCATATATTTTGTTTTGTTCTTATTAATGAGAAGACCCACTTTATCTGCTTCCTCTTCAATCTGTGTAAAGGCTTCAATGACTGCTCGTCGTGATGTTCCGATGATATCAACGTCATCAGCGGAACCCAGGGCTGCACCGATTTGTAAAATGTAGTGCCCTGTGTGTTCACACCGGAACGTCGCACTATATGCTCTAACACCAGATTAAAGAAATTACATAACAGCGCATCGCCTTGTCGAAATCCGAAGCACGTTCGAAATGAATGAGAAATATGCCTCCCAATCACCACAGCACACCGTTTCAAGGGTATGTGTTTTCAAGGGTAATTTTTGACAAACGGATAAGCTTGGCTTGGAAACCAAATTCCGACATGGATTCGTAAAGGACTGATCAATGTATGCTGTCGTAGGCCGATTTAAAATCGATAAAAAGATGGTGCGTGTCGATTTGAAATTCGAGAGTCTTCTCCAGGATCTGCCTTAACGCGGACACCTGGTCTGTGGTTGATTTATCAGGATGGCAGACGCATTGATAGTTTCCTATCACAGCGTTACAATGGGGCTTCAATCGTTCGCCCAAAATGTTGGAAAGGATCTTATACGCAATGGTTAATAGTGATATTCCTCTATAGTTGGCACAGGACATGGAATCGCCCTTTATGAATATTGGAGATATTGAACTTAAACTCCAGTCATCAGGCATGCTCTCCTCGATCGAGATTTGTTTGATGATATGATACATGAATTCAATCATCATTTCACCTCCTGCCTTAAAGAGTTCAGCTGGCAAGTTTGCTTGTCTTTAATTTTCGGACGGCTGCTTCCACTTTGCAGGACTGGGTGCATCTGTATCTTTGAAGTTGACTGGGTTAGGACGCGGCGTATCTATGTTTTCTATGTTTGCGCCATTCAGCAGGTTCTTAAAATGCTGCTTCCATGTCTCTAATATCCCTTGCGTATTTGGTTACCAAATTTTCCCGAATCATTCCTCAGCGCATGTGTACGGGACTTGAAACCAGCTGCAAGCTGCTTGGCTTTTTTATAAAAGCTCCGTACTTCGCCTTTGTCTCGGTTTGATTCTACATCCAAAAGTTTATACTTTTCGAATAAACGTTTTTTGCGCCTTATAATTTTCTTCTCGTCTCTTCTTTTCGCTTTATACTCTTCTTGAGCTGCTCTTGTTTTACGTTGGAGCACTTTCCATTAGTCCTCATTTTTCTGTATACTATGGCTATCTCAGGTGATTGAAGTCTTCCAATGTTAAACTTTCTATTTTGGCTGGTGCTTACATTACTTATATTCATTTAAAAACTTTTATATATAAATTAAAGGAGCACCTTAGCAGTGTAGGTGTGGTTAACCTGAACTGATGTCTAATCACTGGATTATACGTCTTCAACTTTAGTATGTAGGATTTGAATAAACTTGTTCTTTCTGAATAAGTCAAAATGCTAAATTATTGTGAATTTAAAATTTCTAATAGAAAGATTCAATAAATACTTAAAACGTTTAAAAGAAAAAAAAAATATATAAATTGCTAATAGCCACCCGTTAAATAAAATAAGTAATTCAATACTAGTGCCAGCCTAATAAAAAGAAATCTTTCAGATTATTTTCTTAGCAACATTTTCGGAAAGCAAAACTTGCATAAAAGCTATTAAGAAGTAAATTCAATAGATTTGTAATCTAATTATTTAGACGTCAAATATTCTTTTCTTAAAGCAATTATGGAAATGAAACAAAGGGATAGAAATTTAACTCAAATAATCTGTGAACTTCTGTTTTTTTTTTCGTTACATAAAAATATCAAAGGCACGAGAATAGTCAAGAATAAATCCAACGAAAATATTTATACAATGCAAAAACAGGTCAGTCAATTCTTAGAACCAGAGCCTAGCATTTTCATACAAAGAATTGATTCCAACTAAAACCTCTTTATAAATTTAATATTAACCGGTTTAATCGGGTAATCAAGGAGAATAGATCCAATATCAGAACACTGGCATGTTTTATCATAGAATACAATTCAACAAAGTTCACAATTAACAAATATCAGAAAACAGGCAGATGCAGATTCTGCTTACATGAAGAGAAATTTTCTCTCACATTCTATTTAAATGCCGTGACATATCTCTGACAAATAATAAAATTCCCAAAAAAAATATATATACTCCCAGGTTTACACATAACCTGATTTGGAAATCGACATTACCGTAATAATAATGTTCATCAAGGATAGAAACCTGCAATTGTAAACAATCAAACGGAGACTTACATCAAAATTGTAAAGGTCTACAACGAACACTTCACCGAAACTTATTATAACAATTACACGATCTTTTACTACTAACAATGTTTTTAATCAATATAATTTTATCACGATACATATTTTGTGTCTTTCTTAAACAAGGACAAAAATTAAGCATTTTTTCTGCTTTACTCACGATATTTAATTTTCTTTCTTTTCGATTACAATAAATAGAAAATAAAAAAATAATTTAAAACTAAATAAATACAAAATATCATTCAACACTTTAAAACAATTTCATTCAAATAGAAAATCAAAGAGAACCAATATAGCACATGTTTAGTAATGATGATTTTCACTATTTTAAATAATTTTCCTCCTTAACTTTGGATGAAATGCTTTTTTATCCTAACAAAAATTCAATTCCACATTTTCACATTCAATAACGGTATCCTAAATTTTTTTTTAAATTTGTAAACTGTAATTTTCTAATTATATGTGCATTTTCAGTTTGATACAATTTATTTTAAACTCCACAAATTATAATAAAAATTCTCGAAAAATCTTTGAATTTTATTTTTTACTTGTCTAGACTGCTTAAAACTTTAGATGTCTATAATAATTATAGAAGAACTTTAAAATGTTTTGATTCCTGAATTGAGGTTATATTTTTTATAATAAAATGATTTTATTTTTTCTGAAGATTTTTAACCTAGATTAAAGGTTTTTATAAAAGAATAGAAATGAGAAAGGGCTTTTTTTAACTTTGAATTCAAAAATAAAATAAAAAATTTTTTAAAACGGAAAAAACAAAACTTTCAAAATACCTATAGAAATTCTATTTTTTTTAATTAATTAATTATCAAAGTTGGTTTTAGAAACTCTAAAATTTTTCGAAAAATTTCGTTTAGGAAAAAATTATAAAATGTTTTTTTAGTTTTCTTTTATAATAAGCTCTTAATAATTAAAAATGTATTTCAATGGTTAATAACTACCACCTTTTCATATTTTTTTTTTTCTGAAAGCTTAAACAAGAGTAAATTGCAAGTTTGAGGTTGGATCATTTTTCAAATAAATTTCTCTTCATTGTATTCCATCATGCCATCATTCCAACTTAAAGCTTTCAGATAATTCTAAATTGTTTATGATAGGATTGCATTTTTACTTACGTATTCCACTAGTTTTTTGATCATAAGGTTTTTAATTAAAAACAATTTTGGTTAAAATAATTATTTTAATTTTTACATGTTTAGACAAATCCTTTATTCTTGCAACCAGCTCAATATTTTTAGTGATATTTGAATTCAAATCTACAATAGAAATCTATTGGTAAATTTGAACCAAACATTAATAAGAGATATGGAAACCGATTTTCAACTGAATCTGATCAACAAACGAAAATCAAGATCTATTCTAAAATCAAAAATTTAAGATAACCCGAATCTAACAAAACAAATACTAAAAGCTCAAAATAATATCGATTTTCGAACCGAGAAACCAAACCAGAGAAAAAAATTGATTCCATTTTTCATCACTGGTAATACTGTATTACTGGAAATACAGTAATTAGCAAAAGTCAGTACCTTAGCAGTTTTTTAATTTGGTTGGCCATTATCACATGCGGAACAAAAAATCACGATTTTTATAACAAAAGCTGAATATTATTTTTAATTTAGATAGTTGTTAATAATAATAATAATAATAATAACAATTAAAAATCATTTCAATATTTTTATTTCATTTTAAAGATAGAATTTTATTAATTTTTTTTCTTAAAAATTTGTTTAATGGAGGATTTTTCATAAATGGCATTTTAAATTAGAAGTTAAAAAGGTTATTTAAATTTATTTATTTTAATTATTTAGGATTACAATTTTTATTTACCCGAAATTATTTTGAAAAGGGGAAAATTTACTGAAAATGTAATTTTCAATACATATCCACATCGGTTTTTAATATAATATAATAATTAATAAAAATATAATATAATTAAAAACTAATAAAAATGGGAGTCACTCTAAATCCCCAGACCTTAAAAAAGCCGCAAAAACAAAATCTCTAAAAACAATATCCCCATTAACAGGATTTAAAATCGGCATTGACAGGATTGCAATAAATGAGTAGCAGAAGTTTTGAAAATAAGGGCTTTTGTTTTTTGGGATTTAGATCTCAACCCAATAAAAATAATATAAATATATATAATATACTATTTTTGTAATTTATAAAAAAATAATTACTATAATTAAATATAAAAGGCTCACATTTCGAAAGGTAAAAGGACCTATAAGTTGGCCTGCAGATTTATCTGAAATAAATAAATAAGTAAATACAATAACTTCGAATATAAAACAATTATACAACAATTTTTAGTTCAAAATAAAAGCAAGTTACTTTATTTATTTTTATTATTATTATTATTTTATTTTATTTTTATAGTCGTTTTTATAATGTATTTGTACAATATGCTTAAATATTTAAATCCAATAAATTAAAAAAAAAATTCATTTTGCATTTAAGATGAGGAAAATAACGTCAATTTATGTTAAATTAGAAATAAGGTTATAAATACTTGTTACTTAGGTGACTAACAGACCATGTAGGTTCTGGGTTTACCTCATCAACGTCCTCCATTTTTGTCGGTCTCGGGCGAATTCTCTCCAACTGAAGATACGAAATTGTTTCATGTCCACTGATATTTCATCTGTCTAACGAAAGTTTGGTCTGCCCCGACGTCTTGTATCGGCAGTACAAGTAGAGTTCGATACAATACAGTTCGGCATTATATCTTCTCCTCTCATTGTCGTTTTAGTACCATATATCCGGGAAGAATTTCCTTCTCGAAGGCATCCAAGTGCATGCTCACTTGCCTCGCAGTGTCTATGATTCTGATCCGTAGAGCAGAACCGGAAGTATTACAGTTTTTTAGTTTTGAATTTTAATGCTACAGGTAAATAGCTTTAAATTTTGTTTTTTCCGCATTTACTTGGCACAGACCTATTTGTTCCGCTTTCTCTTCAATCTGAATAAAAGCCTCTAGATGACCGCCCGTTATGTTTACAGATATAGAAGATGAATAAGAAAGAAGAACATCAAATTAAAATAAAATGATTTACAAATAAATTTATAGGTTCATACAGTACCAATGCATATTACATTGAATCAAAAAATAAATTAAAATAAAATTTAGAGAGAGGATAAAAGTGATCGTGATAATAAAAAATATTGCATTATTATTGAAAAATTAGATATTTAAATTCAATCAAAAATTCAATGCATTATCATTGATGAAAAATCAAAGCTATATTTTTTTTCATATTTTTCAAAACAAATGAAACAGGAATTTCTGGAATAGCTATTTCTAAGACATTCCGTCAATTAAGAAAAATCTCATAAGTATATATATACATAAATACACAACTCAGTGTACGAGTGTAATAAATTCAAAAACTGTTCGTCAATAATATTGAAAATAATAATTTTTGTTCATTTTTTTTTCACTTCCTAGTACTATCCTTACATCTGAAGTTTATGAATGTTCTAATAATATTTTTCAAAGGATATTATTAAAGAGTACTTTCGTTTCTAAAATTTCGGATTGTATTTAGCTTTTTTATCGGGAAAAAAACAACATAAATCTGAATTTGATCCATAAGATGCAAGTATTTAAAGTACATACTCTAAATAATCAATGATTCTTCCAATATCGATATAAAATAGTTTCTCATTTTTAAAAACGAACAAAAAATTTTAAATTAAAAAATTGTGCTATAATATTATAGGTTTCATCTAACATTTGATCAAAAACCGAACAATCACTACATATCTAAAACATATAATAAAACCAAAAATAATTGAAATCATTAAAGTAAGTTAATCTACTGTTGCTATTCTACCTTATGTCGTTCGAGCCCCCTAACGTTTATAGAAAAAATTAATTTTATTTTTCATAAGATTTCACCCCCTTCCAAAATTAATCCCCTTCCAAGCTCTTATCGATTAGGTCATAGCCATTATTTGACCAAATAGTTTTAAGTGGCCGTAATACTCTTCAAAGAAGACTTTCTTTACTATTAATTTAACTATTTTATTTTATAACAGTGACAAAACACTGAAGAAGTCTGCAAGTAGTAGACGAAATACGCGTATCTGTATGATAAGCATATCAGTAAAATTAAAAGGAAAATATTCGACTATAAATAATTTTCTTCCATGCAAAGCCGGATCACCTTTAGAGGAAATTTCTACACGCAATTGAAGGGGGCTCCAATGGGAAATTCCCTTTCTCCATTCATCAGTGAAATTTTCATGGCTAAATTGGAGTCAGATTTAGCAGCAGAAGAACGGTTACCAAGATTTTGGAAAAGATACGTAGATGATATTTTTGCTGTAATAAGGGAAAGGGACTTAGAATCAACCTTAACTACTCTTAACGGGCTCCACAGGAATATACAGTTTACTGTCGAAGTAGAAAAAGAAGGTCAACTACCATTCTTAGATCTACTGTTAAGTAAAATAGGAACATCTCTAGAACTAGAAATTTACAGGAAACCTACGGATACTGACAGGGTCATCCCTAATACCTCTTACCACTCGTATCAACATAAGATGGCATCGTTCAACCACATGATCCATCGAATATTAACACTTCCCATCTCCCAAAAAGGTTTAGTAAAAGAAACTAAACACATATTTGAAATTGCGAGAATAAACGGATATCCGGAAAAAACCATCACGACCTTACTTAGTAAACGGAAAAGAAGTCTACAACGGAATTCCCTCACTAACCTACTCACTGATCAACAACCCATAAGAAGAGTAGCATTGGAGTTTAGCAAGATTTCTCTCCCACTCAGAACGAAATTAAGAAAACACGGGGTAGATATCGTATATAGCAGCAGAACTAACCAACTCAAGTCTGTTCTAGGTTCAACTAAAGACCCAATCGAACAAATGGAAAAATTAGGTGTATATAAGGTAACTTGCAGTCATTGCAACAAAGTTTATATTGGGCAAACTAGGAGAAATATGCAAACACGACTCAATGAACACCTGAAAGAAGCAGAACTGGCTAAAAAGAATAACTCAACAGAGTTCCGATCCAAAGTAGCAGAACACATCATCCAGGAGAATCATAGCATTTCGAAAGAAGACATTGTAATGGTAAATTACATTACAGATTCTAGGAAACTAGATTCAGCTGAAAGCATCGAAATTTACAAAACTAAAAATGACTCACTCCTAAATAAATACCAAGGCAACGGATATTCTCCTTTATTTAAATTTTTAGTTAAATATAATAGAACGAATAAAGCCACCCTTATCTGTCACTCTAACATCGGAAATAATATTTCAAATACCAATAATAAAATAAATAAAAATATTTTTATTCAACCCCCTACCTGTGCTAATTCATTGGATAATAAACAATCATGCAGCTGCGAGAAACATCAAATTTTTACCTGTACGAATAAAATAAATAAGACAATTTTAGATTTCTTTCCTCAGTCGAGTACAAAACACTGAAGAAGTCTGCAAGTAGTAGACGAAATACGCGTATCTGTATGATAAGCATACCAGTAAAATTAAAAGAAAAATATTCGACTATTTACGACACTTTATACAAAAATTTTACTCTAACGCTGGAAAACAAGTTTTTATAAAAACTATTTTATTTTAATCTTTAATATAAAAAACTAAAATAATTAAAAGAATCTTAAGTCTGAGAGCGAAAAAAAATTACTAGCTCATACCTATAATCCTATCTAATGAAAATAAATAAATTTAAATAATCGTGTCATAACCTTCTTTAACTTCTAATTTAAAATGCCATTTATGAAAAATCCTCCATTAAAAAGATTTTTAAGAAAAAAAATTAATAAAATTCTATCTTTAAAATGAAATAAAAATATTGAAATGATTTTTAATTGTTATTATTATTAATAACAATCCAAATTAAAAATAATATCAAGCTATAAAACTAATTTGGTTTCTTAATAATAAAAAACAATAATTCCATTAGAATCCCATTGCTCAAAGATATTAGGGATTCAACTATTAAAAGACTTTCAAGTGTTAGAGTACATTTTTGTAAGTTAATCCAAAAACTATCCTTAAAATTAATCTATAAACATTATATTTTTTCCTTTTTTAACTTATGCTTTTCTTCCATTAAAATGAAACCGGATAGAAATGGATTAAATTAATTTATTTATCTTTTTATTTTTTAACTATTTTATTGTCATTCAATTCTTTTTCTTAATTTAACAGAAAAACAATAATATTTTTCAAATGTACATATAGGTATATTCAAGAATTAGAAAATTGACTCATTATTTATTATTTTTAAAATAGATATAATTGTTTTTGAATTAAAATAGTCACTTTCTTACAAAATTTAACGACCAACTCACACAGTGTAACCGAATACAGAAACTCAATAAATTTAATTTCTTTTAGATCAAATAAGTATAAATGATGTGATGAGATGAGATGAGATGAGAAAATTATAAACTCAAGTTCTACTACTTAGGTTATGGACGTTAATAAATGTTTTTTATTTCAAATATAGAATGTTCAAGAGAAAGGAATATTACTTATTCGACACAAGAGTGGAACAATAGTGAACGAAACAAAAAAAATTCTGCTCACAGGAATCACCGAACAAAAAAAATACTGCTCTGTTGCTTCATATAGATATATATACTCGTATTCTATGTCACGCATTTGATTAGATTTGACATAATAGCTTACCATTCCAACTTACGAAAAGGTTACCATATTATCACTATTAATAACTATGTACTTAGAAGGATAAAATTTAGTTCATTATTAAATCTAGAAATATTTATACTACGCTTAACAACATAACATTTAATGTTTTATAAGGCGGCCATATAAAAATTATATACAGTTCTGACATGGTCCGAAATATTTGATAATTTGAAATATTTGCGGCTTGAAAAGCATCACGAATACTAAAAGAACATCACAAACCGTGCTTCTTTTCACGTTCGTTTTTTTTTAAGCCAAAAATATTCCAAATTTCCTTTAACAATATTCCAGCATGATTCATTATATATTTTTGTGTTTTATCTTATAGTAGTTCTAGATGCTAAACATCCACCACTTATTTCCTATTTTTTAGGGGACTAGTTTAGTGTCGATAAAAGTATATTTTAAAAATTTTTATTTTTACATTATTATTTTATTTATTTTATTTTTTTTTTTATTCTAATTGTGTGACCCTTAGAGAATAGAAAATTTTGGACCTTACTACAAATATTCTGTTTATATGGTAATTAAAAGCGTTCTAATAAAAAAATAAAGTTATGATAAATTAGTAAGCAAATATGTAAATTTGAAATGAAAACTCTAATGAAGAAAAGAAAAAGCTAGAAGTTATTTTATTTATGGCGGGTTACAAAGCTAGTATTTTAATAATAAAAGAATGTTAATATAAAATTTTTTTTTTTAAATTTAATAGTCGGTTTTTGAATTAGATTTAATTACCAGATCTTTTTCCACATTTATAGTATGTACATAAATGTAGATTTCAATTCAGATTAAAATTGGAATTATGTACCTGTCTGTAATCAACTGATGGAAAAAAAATTACAATTATATAAATAATATGTTTACATCACATTTTGTTATTGAATTATATTCCAAGTACTACTATTTTTGTTTAATGGATAAAGTAAACTATTATAATATGACAGAAATATTCAAGTGAATTCCCATGTTTTAAAAAAAAAGTGAATGTTATTCTCACATGAGAAATAAATTTATTCAAATCTAAATTAACCCAATCGAAAAGTTTTATGGGAATAATGTCTCTCATATGGGGATATCTTTAGAAAACAAAAAATGGTTATTAATTTCTTTATGTTAATAAAAATAACTTTGTGTTATGTATTATTGTGTAGCAATACCATGTTTAATCCAATGAATTCAATTATTGTACATATAAATGATATTCAATTCAACGATTTAATTGCAATCGTACAATATAAATTTTCACTATATATAGATTTAGAAGGAGCTTGAAAGGAAACAAATAAATTATTTTTTATTTTTTTATTATTGATTACTGTTTTAGGTATTTTTCTGTGTAAAAGAATTTGATATTTAGAAACGTGTTAGACAAAGTGATACTCTAGAATCTAGGTACTTCAGAAACTGAAATTTTTTGATGCTTTAAGTTTCCTTTGCCTTTGGTAATATGCAAACAAGAAATTTTTGTTTGATCTTTGAAAAGATAGCTATAGCTAGTGTAGCTTTTTCTTTGTCTTTACGGATTCTTAATAAATTTTAAAATACCTATATTTTATGAAATATGTCGTAAAACAACAATAACGACAAAATGCAAATTTGTTTAATACTTTATGTTTCTCTAAAGTTTTTCAATATCTAATATCAACTCTTTTATATTTAACAATTATTTTATTGAAAATTTGTACTAAGTATCAAAAAATTGCAACTTTTTTTGATTTCTTCTATATAGTAAACGCTTAAATTGCTTTGTCATTAATAAACCAACCAAATTTCGCAGAAGGTTCTCGACCTAAAGGGTTTATTTGTAAACTGTTTCAAACTAGTTCATTGATGAACTCAGGTAAGTTAGTTCATCGTTCAGAAATTAGAATTATTTGTTTACATCGTAATGTATTAATTGATGTTTCACTACCTTACAATTCAACTGCAAATTTTTGTTGTTGATAAGTAATTAATTTTATTAAAGCAATTTATTTAAAGATTTATTAATATTAGATATCAGGGCTATAAATTAGTCAATATTATATTTTGTATTTAATTGAAATTGAAACTTTATTTTTAATTTTGGTTAGTAATTTTCATTTGGTTAATTATTAATTTCCAAGGCTATGAATTGAGTTATAAACATTTTGAATTCGATTAATTTAATTTCTCTCGAAAGAAATAAGTATATTTTGATTCCTTAAACATAAGAATAAATTGTTTTTAATTTCTATTTGTTTAGTTTAATTTGATCTTGCTGCAAAAACAAAATGCCAATTTTAATTTCTCAAATACTTTTAAAGAAACTGGATAAAATATTACAGTTATGAAGAAAACTCAATTGCGGATTCAATAATCCCCCAAAGTGCATTTAAGAAAAAAAAACAATTTTAGTTTCCCCTAATGAAATTGAAATTGTTGGTATTTAAATACTTACAGTCAAGCCAATAGAATTTATTCTTTGTTAAACTGAATGATGAAATAGGTAATAAAGATTAGAATGATTTTTACAATTTAAATAACGTTATTCTATTACAGTATATTCTTGGTTTCACTTCTCAGATATCTAAGTTTTATATTACATGTTTTAAACCAGAAAGGTTCAAATTAAAAAAAATGGTGATTAGTTCTGTTTGGCTGGCAAACTTTTTTTCAGAATATCTGAAACAGATATTTTATTTAAAAACAAGGTGTTATAACTTAATACCTACCAAGAAAATCTGCATAATTTAATTGTTTTTTGTAGAAAACTAGAAAGCTCAAAGTCATTTAAGTAACGTTAAACCACGTTTTCTGTAAATTACATATTTCGCCAGTATCAATTTGAACTATTATGTTAGACGAACAACATAAACAAAAAATTTAACTTTAAGTTCGTACACAAGCTAAATATAGATATATATATATATGTTAGGGTAAATGTAATAAATCCGGTAATTATTAATAATAACCTCGTATTTTGGTAAATGTGACAAATAAGTAGAATTTATTACATTTACAAGTAATTATTAATAATTACCTGTGCTGTATGGATTGGTATAAATGTGATTAAAATTAAAACTATTTATTTTAATTTTCTTATTGTTATCAAAATTATGACAAAAAAACAAAAACTAAAGAACAAAATTTTTTATGGTTAAATTAATAGGTTTTGTTTTTTTTTTTTTTTTTTTTTTAATTTTTAATTCATTTATAAATATTATAGTAAAACACAATACTTAAAATATACATTTACTAAATAAAAACAATAAGAATAAATATAGGATCATTCGGATATTCATTCAAATATTTGATGAATGAAACTGCAAGCAAAAATACAGGCATAAAAATATAAAATATTGTTGGGTACATACATAGTAAAGTAGAAAGTTAAAGCTAAATATGGAAAAACTAAAATAGCTTAAAATTAAAATTATATAATGAAAAATTAAAATTTAAAATAAAATTTAATAAAATTTAAAGCAAAATTTAAATAATAAACGAGAGTAAGCTGAATTAAATACAAAATTATAGCAAGAATAAAAAGTAAAAAAATAACTAGAATTCTGAAAGAAAATTTAAAAAAATTATAGTTAGCAAGAAAAACCAAATTGAAGTTAAAACTAAATCGTATTAAAACAGATTCAATTTGAAGGTGATCCAGTTCAAAAAGCCAAAGTCGAAGATTTTTGCAAAATGAAACAGGTGATCTGTCCGATCTTAAAGAATAAGGTAACATATAAAAAATTTTGGAGCTACATAATCTTACGGTACGGGATTTTGGAACATTTACAAGATATAAATTATTAGTTCTAAGATGATATCTAGTTATAAATCGATGAGCGAGATAGCCCGACCTATTGAAAAAAATTTCAACGTTTTAAACAGATATAAATGTCTAAGTGGTAGAATATCCAACTTTTTAAATAAAGGAAAACTCGGCATTAGTCTATTTTTTTTTTAAATTATCCTTATACAGTGTTTTTGAGCGATGAGAAGAGGTTGAATTTTATTAAAATAAGAACCACCCTAGCAACTAATTCCATATTGCAGTTTAGAACTGAATAGAGTAAAATACACCATTAGCATAACTTTTAAAGAACAATACAGATTTAAGTGGTAAATGTTTCGCAAAACATTTTTAAAATAATTATTTAAATAGCAAGTATGTGCAGACCAATTCAATTTATTATCAAGTAAAACACCCAAGTACCTAAACTTTCAATGTTAAAACAAGAAATACTACACGATGAAGAGAGGACAAAAGAGTTTAGATACTGTATAGGAAATAAAGGAAATTTAGCACAATCAGGAGAATGATTTTTTTTTTTTTTTTTTTTTTTTTTGCGTGGATTGGTGGGAATCTTCATAGACACAATGACCCCCGTAGCTTCCATTGTGTGCCAGATTTTTACTGACTAAACCACACCCCTCCCATTAATACTAGTCCAACGGACTAACCATTAATTTATTGCTATTTTGATTTTCTTAAAGAAAAAGTTTACGAAATTCTATCGTATTAAATCTAGTGGCTTAGTTCTTTTAAGCCTTCTGACATCATTTTGATTATCTAGCAATTGAGTGGCCTCAACGTTAACATGTCCCTCCAGACGAGCTATATGCTTTGTTGCATATCTTTTTATTTCATTTTCTATGCAAGGAATTTTTAGATCTCTGTGCAAATCACTGTTGCGAACATACCAGGGGGCATTTACCATGTTGCGCAAGACTTTATTTTGGAATTTTTGTATACAAAGTACATGTGTTTGTTTGGCCATATTTGTATGCCGTACAACCATATCGGTTTGAGTATCTGATTATATAACAAAATCTTGTTATGTATAGGTAATTTAGAATTACGACCTAAGAGCCAGTACATTTCTCTATACTTATTTTCAAGCTCAAATTTTTTCTTTTTAACGTGCTCTTTCCATCTAAGTTTGACATCTAATGTCATTCCTAGGTATTTAGCATTGTTTTCTTGGGGTATATTGACCCCATTCAGATTTACCAATGGTGGTGGATTTTCTAATTTTTTATTTGTAAAATTTACATGTACTGATTTTAACTCATTGAGTTTAATTTTCCATTTCTTTGTCCAGAGGTATAGCTTATCGCTTGCTCTTTGCAATTTAATTGTAGCCTCGTCAATATTTGATCCTACTGCCATCAACGCAGTATCGTCAGCGAATGTAGCTACAGTTATATTTTCCATTTCTGGTAAATCATTGGTGTAGAGCAAATACAGTATGGAACCCAGAATACTACCTTGAGGCACACCCGTTTTAATATCTCTAATAGTAGAATACTCTTCGTCTTGTTTTATTCTGAATAGTCTGTTTTCTAGATATGATGAGAGTATATCTACGTATTGTTTAGGTAACATATTGTTTAGTTTATTTATTAAGCCTCGATGCCATACTTTATCAAAAGCTTGGGCTACATCTAGAAATATGGTAGAGCATACTTTCTTTTCCTCTAAAGCTTTTTCTATTATGTCTGTTATTCTATGAATTTGATTGATTGTCGAGTGCTTAGATCTAAAGCCAAATTGATAATTTGGAATCAGATTACTACTTTCTATGATCGGTCTCATTCGAATCAATAATAGTTTTTCAAATAATTTTGATACTATTGGTAGTAATGATATTGGTCTGTAGGATTTGACCTCATTTATGGGCTTACCTGGCTTTGGTATCAAAATTATCTCTGCTATTTTCCACATATTCGGCACATACCTTATTCTTATAGCAGCGTTTATAATGCGTGTTAGCATTGTTATAGCTTTTTTCGGAAGTTCTTTCAGGACTTCCGATGTAATTAGATCAAAACCTGGAGCTTTTTTATCTCTGAGTTTTTTAATTTGTTCAACTATTTCACTCTCTGAAAATGGTGATATAACATTTTCTTGCCAATTATTATTTTCTTCAGTGAGATCATCCGAATCTGTCTCGTCTGGACAAAAAATTTCTTTAAGATGATCTGCGAATGTTTCAGCTTTATTTTTATTATCTCTCGCCCATTCACCGCTTTTCATTCTGATTGGCGGGATTTGAGAGATCGAGGTTTTTGTACTCTTTGTTGCTTTCCACAACGAGTAGTTATTTTCTCTTTTAGCTGATAAATTTTTTATATATTTTTCAAAATTTTCATTTTTAAGATCTTTAATTTTTCTTTTAAGATTCTGAGTTAACCTATTTAGCACAGTTTTGTCTGCCGGATCACGCGATTGTTGCCATCTGCGTCTAGCTCTTCTTTTTATTTTTTTATTAATCAGGAGAATGATACCAAATACTAAAATTCTCGAGGAAACAATTATTAAGCCTAAATTGCATAATTTTAGTTTTATTACTTATAACTAACTTATGAACATAAAACCATTTTCGAATTAGGTCCAAGTCAGGTTCTACGAAGTTAATTTATTTATTTTTACAGGAAGAAATTTTATGACATTTCGAATGATACCTGATATTTGACTTTTTACTTGACCAACTAGATTTGATTTTTATTGATTTTTTTTGTGTTCCGTCGGACCTATGCAAAAATTTTTTTAAAATTATTTATAATTATTAATAACCTTCTTTCAGAAAAATACAATTTAAATACGTAATATATAGAGTTTCTGATACCAAGACAACTGATGATAAAACAAAAACAAAATTTGAAGGTCTTTGGTCCCGACTTCCTGACCGTTGGACTTATCTAAAAAAAAATTTAAAAATTATTTATAATATTTATTATATTTACCTAAGATGGATAATAATGACCAGTTTATGTGATAAATTAAATAAATTCTGTCCAAATTAATCACTTTAACCTTTATATTTGATTATTATTAATAATGACCGGTTATTCTTAATAACAACGAAATTATTACTTTAACCGCAACATGTATATATATGTAGATTATTTTGAGAAAGAAAATAGTTCAGAGAGTTTCAAACACTTTTGGAGTTTATGGTTGCATGGCCATGATTTTCTTTAGATATTTCACAAGTTTCTAACACTTTAAAACGAAGCATCGAGTAAAAATGGAATTAAACATGTTTATTTAAAAAAAAGCGGAAGACTAAAAGACTAAAAAAAATATTCTAACCGTAGGCATATAGGTGATTGCACGATGAAAAAATCAAAAGACTTAAAATTGAAACTTTAAAAATTTTTAATTGAATAATTACATTCCAGATAATGTTTTAAAAAATTAAATCCTCTCAATATCATTCGTAAATAATACCTTTTATAACAGTAAATACATTTCATTGACACAACAATTAACTTCGAATCTTATTGAAATTATTTTTAAAAAAAATAATAGAATCTAAGTATTTCATCTTTCCCCCTTTTTAATTTCTCCCATAAGAATTTGTTCTTTTCCTTTAAACTTAAGGCTATTGTGAAAAATTGAAGAATTCAATTGAAATGTTGAATAAAAATAGAAAAATAAAATTACTATAGTTATCTTGTATATACCTAGTCGTTACATAAGATTAAAAATTAATATACTAGAGTATGTACATAGATATACATGTTTAGATTGGTGTTTTAATAGCAATATTTAAAAAAAAAAACAAATCAAAAATTATCTTATATCTTATATGATATAATATATAAGAATTAGAAGAAAGAAATTAAATGATTAGTGAAAAATAATTTACATTCTGCATACAATTTTCCACAAATCGTTGTAAATTTTAATTTTGAATACATTTGAATAAAAAAGAAATACTCGTAATATTGGAAGAATAAACTAAATATGATAAAATTTATGATTCACTTGTAATACATTTATGATATATTTAAGTTCTATAATAGATTCATTATCCTTGAATAATCAATAAATGTATAAAAAAAACACAACTATATTTTACTATAATTATTTTACACAAATATTATTAGATGTTGAATTTAAATAAAAAAGTTAAAATATTGCAAAACAATTAACATGCAAAAATTATGGATAAATTTATATTTTTAATAATTCAATTTTTTTTAATTAAATTTATCAATAGAAGCGTATAGAATTTTTAATTTATTAAAATATTTATTTTGAAATAGTTTACCTTCACCATTAAAAATATTTATTTTTAATTATTTCCGATCACAGCTAGTAGCTCAATTAAAGTTTTAAATATAAAGATAACTTTGGACATTTGATATGGAAACGCTCTATTAATTTATTACACGCTCTGAACGCGCTGCTCTGAGCACAAAAAACATACGAATTTCAATTATCTTTACAATTCAAGCTCTGAAGTCTGAATTGTAAAGATAAATCCTTTACTGACAGTTCGTGATATGTTCTGAGTTAAAAAAAAAACAAAGAAATGCCCATTGTATTTTAATCAATTGTTATGTTTTTTTAAAAACAAAATTTTATTCATAATGTTTGACTATGACGTGACAAAATCAATTGTTAATTAAATCAATTCACTTGAATTTATTTTTTATTGAGTTTAATTATAATGTTTAAAATTTTAATATTATAGTAGTATCATTATTGTTGTTATCATCGTCAATCGTTATGATTCATAACTTAAGTTCTATTTTTTAAATGGCATTTTTTGAATTTAAATAATAGTTGAATTTTGAATTTCATAAGTTTGGATTAAGGTTTTGTTTTAAATCGTCCTTAAAAATATAAGTACTTATTAATACGAAATAATACACGATTCATATCTTAGGTACTTATGAACCTTAAAATATATATTCTCCAGCTCTTATTATCTTTTATTTTATTTAATAATAATTACTTTAAAATTTTAACCTTTTATTTTATTTAATAATAATTACTTTAAAATTTTAACCTCAATATTCGTATCTAATGGAACCGTCTTATTTACAATTAAATTTTTGGCAATAACCTCAATTTATTTCTATTAAAGATAGCAATTTCACAACACACAATGAACATTAATAAATCAATATTTCAAATATTTTTCTGATTTTTCAGTTTTATGATTTGCTAATAATTATAACACTTTTGAAGATTTGATTTAACTAGTAACTAGCAACTGCCCAGATGCCACTTTATTTAAAAATCCTGAATAACAACATCATCATTGATTCATATCAATTTATATGAATCTTATTTTTTTTCTGTAGGTAGGTAGGATTCCTCGAAGAACACCAAGTGGTTTCAATCACGCGCGAGTTATATATCGCGGCTAGCGTTATAACAATTTAAATATTTTTAAACAACTTTATTGTTTCAAACTAAGTTACAGATTTATTTTTATTATCTTACTTTTTTAAGTTTTAACCTTATTTTAACTTATAAAAGTTTAATTCTAGGAATAGCGAACAGCAGTTAACAAAAAGCTGACGCTAGGTCTATAGATCAACAGTGCAATTTATTTTAATTTATAAAATCAAAGATATTACATTACAGAACAATTTAATGCATTTTTATAATGAATTTAACTTATGATTTAATTATTATGCAATAACATATTATATTACTATAATTATTAAATGTTTACAATTTTGGATTTGTAGATAGGTACTATTCCTGGAATATTATGTTCATGATGTTTTTATTATGTAACTCCTCCCCCCTTAGTGTGAAGTGTAGGCCATCGGAGCTCAACACTTCCGTTGTTGTGAATCTTATCTTTTGGTTCCATTGTTTGTAGGTCTATTTGATTTTCTTATAAATTAAATATATTAATATCAAAAATGTAAAAACTGAAACTGTTGTTAATATGATAAAGATAATGTTTTTCTTGTTTGAGGTTACGGTTAACATTTCTATTGCTTTTAGCTTTTCCAAATGCAGTGATTTTAAGTTTCGAAACTTAAGATCTTCGATGTTCGATGATGAGTTGAACTTTAATAAAATTAAAGGTAGGAGATAAATGTCGGCCAAATAGTAAGAGTTATAATTATTGTATTTGATTTGATTTACTTGGATAGTGCAATTGGTGAAATGAACTAGTTTTGTTCCTGTGATTTTAATTGTTTGTGGTTCACAGGTTGAGTTCATGGAAATTCCTGGACTGTTGATTATCAATATATAATTTGGTTCTGGTTGTGTTATTTCTGCTATCTGGAATTGTTCTATTGTTGCGCAAATTATTGGGTCTGTATTGGTCAGGATATTGCCAATACAGATAGAATTTCCTGTTGTGATGATTCGGTGCAATAAAATGTCTTTTTCTACTTTTGTTTCATTTATTGGGAGTGGGATTAAATGTTTCATGGATGAAGGTTGTGGTGTTAGTATTGGAATTTTAATATTGAAGATTAAATCTGTATTTTTATAAAATGCTTGTAAACCTAGTAGTTGGTATATGTTTTCATTAGATTTTATTTTTATTGACTGTTGGACCAGTTTATTGTGATTTCGTGTATTTCCTGAGTGTTGAGGATATGTTTTGAAATTATGTTTAACCGGGCTAATACTATTCGCCTATATCTGTCAAATGATTGTTCAAAAGGTCTATGTTATAATTTTTTTACGAGTTTTTCATTAATATTTAATTTTTGTATTTTATTATTAAAATTGTCCTGAAATTGTTTATACCTTGTTGGGAGTTTGTATGTTTGGTAATGTTATCAAATCTTTCTTGCATTCTTTTTATAATTGAGACTTGTTTCCCGAATTCACTATTTATTTTTTGATCGTTTGTTTCCAAACTTTTTAATGCTTCGTTTATATTATGGGCATCTTGAGAGTCCATGTTTCCTGTGATGGTTTTAAGCATTGTCCCAAGGCCATTGATGAGACCTCGTTTATTGCAACCTTTTTATTTTTCTTTACTTTTTGTTTAGAAAAACGAGGAGTTAGTTTATTCCAACTACATTCTTTTCTATATACCGTTTTATCTATGTCTAAAGTTGAAGGATCTTGTCTACTTTTATTCAGTTTCTCTATATTTCTTGCAGTTTTTTCCTTTAATTTTTTTGGCTATTTCTGGGTATATTTTTTCACGGTATGTGTTTAGTTTCTGTATATAGTCATGTGCGTCATTGAATTGTAAGGAGTTAAATTTGTAAGTTCGTCCATAGAAAAATTCGTATGGGGTTAGTTTTGTAGCTGAATGAATGGCGTTATTGTAGGTTGTTATTGTTTCGTTGAGGATGTCGTCATGGTCCATGTCTCTTTGTGTGTCGTGCATTATGCGATACGTTTCTGTCATAGTGGAATGCATTCTCTCCACGGGAGAATTACTACTACTTTGCTGATAGGAAGCTTGATGGAGTTTAATTTTATATTGTTTATAGAAATCACTGAATAATGAAGAGCTGAACTCAGATCCTTGAACATGAATTATTTTCTTCGGGATGCCATGAAGGCTAAAGTAATGTTTAAGTGATTTTACTATGAAGATGCTGTTTCTGGCAGGAATCGTGTATGCTGCACCGAACTTAGAAAATTTGTCTATGATCGTTAGAATTAGTTTGTTATTAATTGTGTATATGTCAATGTGGAGAATATTTAAAGGTAGTCTTGGAGTTTCGGGCGTCTCGCAAAGTTAATTTTTTGGGGATTCCTATCGTATTTGAGAAATTGACACTTTTGGCAATTGTTTATAATTTTAGTAATTTTTTGGATCATGTATAGGAAGTAAATTTCTCTTCTTAAGTGTAGTATAGTTTAATTTATATGAATATTCATATATGGTTATTGTTTGTATGATATTCGAGTATTAGTCTATCTTGTTCGTCTTCGTCCGTTATGTCTTTGAGTATCTCCGTACAACGAATTAATTTGTAAGGCTTACATCTAGCAAAATTTTCTGAATATGATTCTTGAACTAGTTTGAAGATAGAATCATCTTTATATATTGCAGTTAGCCTATTAGGGTATGTATGAGCTTTTAAAATATTAGTAACTGTTTCTATTGTGAAGTTTGGTAATTTAATTGTGCGTCTTAACTTATTTCGAAATGGGATTTGTAAGTTTACGGGTGGTGTTTCGTTGGTTCAACTTAAGATTAGTTGGTCAGAAATGAGGATGCCGTGAACTTGTTACCGAAAAGGTAAGACCTGAAATATTTCGTTTCCCATACGATGACGAGTAACTCTTTCTCGATTGTTGAATAATTGGTTTCGAATGTTGTTAAAGTTCTGCTTGCGAAACAAATAGGTTTATCGCTTCCTAATTTTCCTTGAGAAAGTACCGCTCCAATTGCGAAATTGCTCGCATCAGTGACAACCACAAAGGGTTTCGAAAAATCGGGATATTGGAGGATTGGATCATTTATAAATAGATCCTTACAATTTGTAAAAGTCTTCACATATCTGTCCTTTATTTCGATAGTTTTTCCCTTTTTTAAACACTCTGTTGAAGGTTGGTTAGTTTCGCAAAGTCTTTTATAAACTTGCGATAGTAGCCTAATAGTCCCAAAAATGATTTTATTTCTTTGGGTGTACGTGTAAGGGAAATTGTTTGATTGCTTGTATCTTGTCAGGATTTGGTTTTACACCCTCTGTTGTGACAAGATGACCAAGAAAAGCTATTTCTTTTTTTAGAAATTCGGATTTGTCTAGCTGGACTTTGAGGTTGGCTGTTTTTAATTTACTGAATACTTTCTTCAGATTTTCACAACGTTCTTGCAAAGATGTTAAAAAAATAATAATATCATCTAGGTAGACTAGACAGATTTTTCCTATTAGTTCCTTTAGCACGTTGTCCATCACGCGTTGGAAAGTCGATGGAGCATTTTTTAATCCAAAGGGCATTCTAATATACTCGTTATGCCCACCGCCAACTGAAAATGCAGTTTTTTGGATATCTAAGGATAATAACTTTGGTGAACTCCAAGGATAATAACTGTGACGGATTATTCCTTGTCTCAACATATCATTGATTTGTCGTTGGACTTCCTCCTTGTGTACGTATGGATATCGGTATGATTTTGTGTAGATTGGTGAATCATTCGATGTTTTGATATCGTGCTTGACTTTGCTAGAGAATGTAAGTGTTTGGCCTTCTTTAAAGTATACATCTTCATATTCTAAGAACATCTATCAAGTGTCGTTCTTCTTCGTTATTCAGGTGTGCTGTTCTTGCCAAGTCAATTACATCTTGACGTGAAGAATTTAGACAATGGTCATATATAATATTATAATTGTTTATTTCGGCGAATTCGTCCTTTCGAAAGGGTTTACCCTTTAGTGGTTGTTCTAAATAGAATAGTTGATCCTTCTTTGATATATTAGCCACTACTATCAGGATATACCAGTATTTTGCTGCGTAAATTCCCTAAGTTATTATTAAATTTGGGGCTATTTCGTAATTATTTAGAAGAATGTTTCCATATTCCTGGTCTACTGGTAATATTACGACTACTTTGGTTTTTCCGGATATCAACATTTTTCCTGATGTAAAATTGGGTTTGAAGCTAAGAGGTAATCCAGAGTTTTTGGTAATAACTTTTTTATTCAATAAATCGACTTTAGCACCTAAGGTAGTAAGAATATCCAATCCAAGGAGTCAATCAAAGTATCCATGGAATTTGAATAAGAGTAGATTAATTTTGTCGGTTTGTTTAAATTCTTTAAAGGTATAAAAAGAGGTTTTTTTTATCTATAATGTGTTTATTGAGAGCCATAATTATTGTGATAAGCTCGATATTTTCCACATGATTTGAATTTATTAAATTTGGATTAATGAAAGAGGATGAAGTGCCGGTATCAATGAGAAAGTTTAGTGGTCTTTTAGGGTAGATTGATGAGATTTCTATATAAGGGAGTACGTTTCCATGTTTATTGATATCTATGTACCCGATGGGTCTGTAAAGGCTTCTGAGTAAAAATTTGATTCATTAATTTCTACGTTGCTCTTGTAGTCATCGACGTTTTGGTTTTGTATTTGATCTTGAGGATTATAGTAATTGTCAAGATGCGTGAGATACTGGTTATTATCGGTGGTGTTATTTTCATAGTTAATAGGTTCTTGTTCTTGGTCGGGTGATTGAGTGTTGGTTATGTTGAAAAGTTCCTCGCTGATATACTTGGGAAACTGTGTATTTTGTGTAGGTCGGAAAAATCCAGGTCGAGTATTTATATTATGTGTGGGCTGGGACGCTGAAGTTTTGGTTTGTTGCCTGAATTTAGTTATTCCTGTTCCTATTTCCATTGGTTCTGCTCTCGATGCGTTCTGATTGTTCATGATTGGTTTGTACGGTTGGTTGCTTGTAGTTGGATGGTTGTTGTAACCGCGATTCGAGATGAAGGTTCTATGGTTGGAAATGTTGACGGGATAACTTTTAAAATTTGGTTGTCTAAAGTTTTGGTTATTTGGTTGTTTAAAGTTTTGGTTATTTGGTTGTCCGAAGTTTGAATTTAATGTATTGGTTATATAGGGTCTATTTGGGAGTCTATGTTGAGGTGTGGACAATACCTGCGTACGTGTATTATTCATAATTTTTGTATTGAAAGAATTTTCACTTCTTGTATAATATATGTTCTGTTCTTTTATGCAGTATGAGAATGCAACTGCGAGTGACTCTGGTCGCATTGAACGTATTGTAGCGCCTTCTCTTAAACCTACTAAAACCACCTCTTTTTTGTCTTTCATACATAACAAATCCATGATAGATCGACTATTGAATTCTTACTCTCAGAAAAAAAAAATTTATGTTTTTTTTACATAATTTAAATTCTGGTTATGTTTCTGTATTATTGATTTTTTTTTTTTTTGTAAAATATAAAACTAAATTTAAATTAAAATTAATTAGAAGTAATTTAAAAATGAAATAAAATATAAAAGTGTAAAAAATTAATGTATTTTTCTATTTTTAGTATTTTGTCATAGTATCATTGTATTGGAATTACTTTTTTTTTATGTTTCTTTATTAATTTCATTTATAAAATATTACATTTCGAATTGTTTACAATTTCTTAAAATAAATTAAATTTATTGATCTTAGCGATTCCTGTGTGATCAAATTATTAGGTTTACAAGAATTATTTTTGCAGACTTATAAAATAATTATATTTAAGTATAGCCTATTATTATTATTATTATTAAAAAAAAAAAAAAATTATTATTAATATTATAATAATTATTATTATTATTATTATTATTATTATTTATTTATATTAATTTTTTTATTATTATTAAGTACAATTATTACTATTATTGTTTATTACTTATTTACTTGCTGGGCGCTACAGACCTTGAAGGTCCTAGGCCTGACGCAAAATTGTCCTTCACTGATTTCGGTCACGAACGGAATCTCTGCAGTTCTTGATAGGGGTTGGATTCGAAGAGTTTCCTAGTCGGAGCATTTTCACCCATACGCTCTACATGGCCTAGCCAATGAAGCCGTCTTATTCTGACTTTTTTAGTTAGGTCAATGTCGTTGAACAGTTGGTATAGTTCGGCATTGTATCTTCTCCAAACCCCTTCGTCAGACACAGGACCATAAATGCGACGAAAAACTTTTCTCTCAAAGATACCAAGTGGATGCTGGCTTGTTTTTGGTAATGTCCACGATTCAGAACCATATAGCAGCACCGGAAGGATGAGCGTTTTGTTTAATTGTGCCCTGGTATTTTGGGATAGGAGCTTTGAACCCAGTTCTTTGGAAAAACCAAAGTAGCAAAGGTTTGCAAGGGTAATTCTTCGTCTTACTTCAACATCGATGATATTGGTGGAGTTGAGGTTGGTTCCAAGGTAGATAATATCCTGAACTACCTCAAAATTATATGAGCCGACAGTGATGTTGTGTCCTATATGATGTTGTGAGGACATTTTATTTGTCGACAGCATATATTTTGTTTTGCGTACAGGTATAAAAAGCTACTTCTATACCTAAGTTTGATCAATTTGATCCCAACATAAAAATAAACCAACAATAAATATCAAATTTTTAGTTATAACAATGCTGAAAATAACTCTCGATATTTTAGTTCTGCAAGGATTTGATATGACAGGCGGAACCCCTGACTTTTTTTTTATTTCTTTTTGCGTAATTGACAGTAACTTACCTTTTCGTACATTAAGTATGGTACTGCAATTTAGTACATAATGTAGAACGGAGTAACATTTTATGATGTTTATTTATTTATTAATTTTCTTAATTAAAAAAGTTCCATTTCATTCAAATTATTACCAAATTATACCCTTAATCTTCATCGAATAATTCCTCACCCAATTTCGTTAATCCACTTATTCCGCCAATTGTTAGATTAACTCAAATCTCTGTTGAAGAATAGGAGGGCAAATATGTTCTCGGTCGACTAAGTGATCCTAGAATCCATGACTTTCGGTTATATTTTGCTTACCTACACAACCAAGATAATCATGTTTGTATTGATGGAAAGACCAAAACTAGCATAGAGGCCTTCATTCATCAACAAGGTTTGCCAGCAGGGCCTAACGACTTAAAAAAATTATTTATTAGGTATCATGAGGGCCTTGGAATATCGGAAAAAGTAAAAAGTGTGAGTTTTAGAATTAGAAGTCGCTAAAATTGCAAATGTATTAAAAATAATGAAACTGAATAAAAAATGCTGTGATTGTGTTAATTTTTTTTTTAATAAGTTTGAATTTTATTTTGTTTTCAATTAAATATAATACACATTTATATTAATTAGTTATAAGTTTGCAACTGAATTTTACTCAAATGTGAATATAATTTTCTTTTAATTTTATTAAATTTATTGTAATGATTTTCACTTTAATTTTTTTTTATTATTTTATTATAAATTTTGTTTTTTTTTTTTAAATATACTTTATTAAATTAGTTGTTTGAAATTTACTTTTAAGTTTTTTTTCTTTTAATATATAATTTATTTTTTTTTTATAATTTCGCTTTATTGATTAATAAGTGTAATGCGCTAATAAAACTTACAACTTATTTTTGTTTTCTATTGTTTTGACACTTTAACATTTAATAAATCACTTGTGCTACCATTTCCGAATTGTATTTTTTAAGATGCTGCCGTTTTCTTAAATTATTCAAGTGATCGCAATACAAAATACCAAAAATTAGTGTCATCTTTGACTGTCGCAAGGGTGACTATCGCTTATCACAATACAGAATACCACTCCTGGATTTCAGATTGATGTCATATACACCGATTTAAGTAGGGCCTTTGATCTTCTTCCACATTCCATTATTATACTAAAATTAAAAAAATGGGATTCCCTCCTTCTTTTACCATTTGGATTAATTCCTACTTAATTAACTCAATAGAAACTACAACTATTATTATTTAGATCCGCAACTTCTGAACCTTTTGAAGCTAACTCTGGCGTTCCACAAGGCAGCCATTTAGGTCCGCTTCTCTTTATTATTTCCATTAATGATGTTACTTCCGTCATTAAGCATAGTAAAATTACTATTTATGCAGATGACATGAAAATTTATAAAAAAAATTACATCCGAAAACGACACATCTCTTCTTCAACAAGACTTAAACTCTTTTTTAAATTGGTGTAAAATTAACAATCTGACCTTAAATATTACTAAATGTGCTTTAATGACTTTTTCTCGGTCTTCTGAATCATTAGTGGTTGATTATACTTTTGAAAATAAATCTATTGAACCAGTCTCACACTTTAAAGACCTTGATGTTCTCTTTGACAATAAATTGTGTTTCAAACAACGTTTAAATGTCATAATAAATAAATCTAATTCCATGCTAGGCTTCGTTAAAACATTTTCTAAAGAATTCAACGATCCATACGTCCTTAAATCACTTTTTATCTTTTAATCTTGAATATGCCAGTCAAGTGTGGTCGTCTCATTACCTTAATCATATCCAAAGAATTTAAGCTACACAAAAAAAAATTTTGAGATTCGCACTGCGTAATTTACACTGGTCAAATCCAGTTATTCTGCCACCTTATAGGAACCGGTTAAAGTTATTGGATCTTAAATCATTAGAAGGGAGGCTGCTGATATCATATTCCTTACTAAAGTTTTAAATAATGAAATTGATTCTCCTTATGTTAGAGATATGATTCACTTACATATTAACAACAGAAACCGCTTTAGATCGGAAAATATTTTTCATCCAATATTTCATCGTACCAATTATGGTAAATATGAGCCTGTTAATTAGAACATCCAATTTTAGTATTCGAATACTTGATATTCGAATATATTTGCACGATTTTGACTATTTGAATTTCGAATATTTTTTTCAAATATTCGTATAATTTTAAAAACTTAAACCTGCTTTGAAAAAAAAATGATACGTTAGTAAAAGAAAATAAAACCGTAAGTGCAAAAATAAATCTAAGAATTTTTATGTAACCTTGACAACTTCTCGTGGAGAAATGAAAATTAATTTTTGTATGGTTTTATTTTATGTGTCATTGCTGTTAGTTTTTAAAAACAGTCGGCTATTTAAATTGTTTAAAAATATTCGTAAATTTAAATACATAATTACAGTATAAATATTACATATATAATAATTAAAATATTAGTATAATTAATATATTAGTATAAAATATTTAAACCGGTATCAAGTGAAAATGATGGAGAAAATAATATTCCTAAGAAAAAACAAAAAACTGAAACAAGAACTATTTGGCAATTTGTAAAAAAGAGTCTTTAAATGAAATATTATCAAAAGTCGCAGCTTTTGATGGAATGGCTATCACAGCAATGAGTAAATCTCAAGCTATAGCTGGTTACGTGCAACAAAAAGGTTATAAAATGCCAAAAAGTCCAACAACTATTTCAAAATGCATCAACAGCTTTTATGCAGAAAAATGTATTGAGCTGCGGGAAAAAATTTGAAAAATTAAAAACAGCAAATCGCAAATTTGCTATTACTGTGGATGAATGGACAGATTGTACTATTTTACGTTATGTAAACGTAACAGCTCATGTACTTAGGATAGGCTCAAACACGATCGAGTGCCATGTTTTGGGTTTGACCGAAATAATTAAGCAGCCAAATGCAGAAACAATTAAACATTTGGTTCAAGCTAAGTTGGCAGATTTTGGGATTTCCTTAAAAAACGATGTTATTGCATCAACTAACGACGCAGCAGCCATAATGAAAAAATATGGCAATATATTAGGTATTTTAAATCAACTTTGCCATAATCACGCGCTGCATTTCGCTGCCATGGATTGTTTTTGTATATCAAAAAATTCTATTCCCAATGAAGTGTTTGACGATACCGAAGATTTTGTAGATGAAAATATAGAAGAAGAAGAATTGGAGGAATGTTCCACAGAAGATCAGTATTTTAATTACAATTTAGAGGAAAATGAATATGTTATGACATTGGATGTTGATTTTGATCAAATTATTAAAAATTTAAGAGGTGTTATAAGAATGTTTAAAAAATCTGCTTCAAAGCAACAAAATATAGTTAAGAAAATGGGAAAAAAACTCAAGTTAAAATTAGACATAAAAACTCGATGGAGTTCTTTGAGTGTAATGATTCGCCGTTCGTGTAATGATTGAGTGTTCTGATTCTAATTCTATCAGAATGTATTAACAAATCCTTAGTCGAATTGAATTTTGATCCCATTCCAGAAAATTATATTTTTATGCTGAGAAACCTTATGGATGTTCTCACGCCAGTTGAAACGGGCGTTACTGAATTGAGTAAAAATGATGCAAATCTTATAACAGCTGAAGGAGTTTACAAATTTTTGTTTGAAAAGTTGCAACCAATGGAAACTAATATAGCCAAAAAACTTATACATGTTATCAAAAAAAGGATGGATGAGAGAAGAGATCCAGTTTTAATGACACTGATCATTTACCCACAGAATGGAAATATGCCAAGTTCTAACAATTATTTTAAATATTGCTCAAAAAATGCAGCAATTTCATTCGCTGTTAAAATAATGGAACAAATATATCCACAAATATTTATAGAAGAGCATATTAATGTTTCTAACTCACCTTCATCTGATACAGATGATTTAGTAGAAGTAACATCACAAGTTGGATTACACAAAGAACTGCAAAATGCAATAAGTTCTATCACAGATCCAAAAAATAGCAATGGTCCCAATCAAATTGATAAATATAATGAGTTGAAGAATGACTTTCGTCAATTGGATTCTTTCAAAAAACGGTCGACAACACTGGATGTTTTGTATCACGCTTTAATAACAATCCGCCCTACTTCAACAGCTTCTGAAAGAGTATTCTCAACAGCAGATTCAATTAAAACAAAAAGAAGAACAAGTTTAAATTTTGAAACATTCAATTCACTTTTATTTTTAAAATATATGTTTTTAGAAAAAAATAATAGTATTTAAAATAATGTGATCGTTCAAAATGAAATATTAAACGTTTTTTTATTAAATTATTAGTATTTTTTAATTTTGTTAATATGTGTTTTTACTTTTGATAAATTATTCGAGTATTCGATTACTCGAATATTTTCATATTTTTTTATTCGATATTCGAATAGTGGAAAAGTTCGAATAGTTGGATGGTCTACTGTTAATAGAATGTTTATGTTAATAAATAAACAAAAACACCACATCGATTTTACATTCAACACACCCCAACTAAAAAAAAAGCTGCACTTACATATATCTTAGAGTTAGTACAAATTTATAATTTTCTAACATTCTTTGGTAAAAAATTACAAAATTGTATAAATGTCAATTTTAATATTAAGATCTAGAATAAGATTAAGCTTAAAATTATATTTTGTTTGTTTAATTTTGTACACTTATGTATGTTGTAATATGTTTGTATTAAGCATAAATAAATAAATAATTAATCAAAAACACTTGATCAAAAATCCAAACAAAAATATCAATATTCTTATGAAAATGTACACATACACTTTACTCAAGTTAGTACACTGGGGGTCTTATTTTATATTTAATATTGAGTCATGTGTAAGATGTAATATAACTTTTCTTCTTATATTTTTTTTATATTTCATTCATTTTAATTCATTATTTTTTTGAGTTTATCATTAGAATCAATTAAAGACATAGTTGAAATCAAATCAAATAATATCACAACCATTGAATATAAAATAAAATTTTTTAGCATAAATAAATTTTAATACTTATCTTTGACATTGAAATCTAAAATAATATGTATATTATATATTTAAAAAAAAAAATAGCACACCCTACAGCACATCCATTAGCATTCTGTGTTTTTGATTCTAAAATTTAAATATCCCTTTGATCTTTCAATGTGTCAAATATATAAAATAATAACGCATAATACAATATAAGAATAATAAAAACCAATTCTTCTATTAATTGTTGTCATAACCACGTAACCTACATAATGTTGTTCAATGTTCATAATATGGAATTGTCATTTCAACTTTCCCTTAGACCAACATAATGTAAATATGGCATTGAAATATTATTCTTTTAATGTACGTATATGTATGTATATATATATATATACATGTTTACTGAAAACAAATTAATACAATATGAGTTAATTTCTATATTATTTTTATAATTTTATTTTATTTTTATTTTTTTAATAATATTTACGTATTAATTTAGACACCCACATAATTAAATTTCAATCTACTAATAATTCAATATATATAAGAATAGAAAACAAAAATTTTCCATTTTGCTTTATTTTTATTTTATTTTTTTTGTAATACTCATATTATATGGTTATAAATACACTGGGATAAAAAATTACGTACCTTAATAATTATTGAAGTGTAAAATCAATAGAAATGTGAAATGCAGGTACATTTTATCAGTGCCATTCTGCTTGATAAATGTTGATGTTTAAAAAGATGTACTATTGATGCTTGCGCTTGCAACCAAATCTCCCATGTTTTTATAGAAACTTGTTTTCTTGCGTTAGAGTAAAATTTTTGTATAATTGTTGAAAATAGTCGAATATTTTCCTTCTAATTTTACTAATATGCTTATCATATAGTCAAGTTTTTTTTCTTGTCAACTTGCATTTCTCATAAAATTTTTAGATCTCAATTTTAAAAACAGTCTAAAGATGTTAGTTAATGCTTCCAGATAATCAATTTTATTCTGCACTACTTATAATAAATGGTTGTATGGCGAAATATGGTTCGTACTTTTGTATTTTTGATAGATTGTCCGATTTTTTGTGATTCTATCTTAGTTTTATACAATCTTGTCTTTAAAATATTTTGACAAGATATCCGATATCCGATAAAATATCCGATTTAAAAAAATTTTTTCCATCCAAAAATTATTTGTTCTTCATCATTTTTATTTTTTACTTGCTTAGAATCTATGAAAATGAAATCTTTTAGATCTGTCTGTTCTTAATGGATTTGAAAATTACTAGATCGTTTTTCGATGAAATTTTCAGTGTATATTATTGAAATAGAGTGGAAGGTCATAGGGTAGGAGGAATGTTTTCAAAATTTTAATAGTTTTTTTTTATTTTTAAATTATGTACTATAATCTCAAGAAATTAATTTTCTTCTAAAATTATGAATTGAACAAAATTATTATCTTTAAAAAAAAAATTTACATATTATGTATGTACATATACACATACATTTTTTATTAATTTACTTATATTATGAATATTCTTCTTTGAAGTGGTTATAATAATAATAAAATCACTTTAAATTTTCTTTTGTATATTTTATTTTGATATTTTCAATTTACATTTTTTATATTCTTTTTCTTCATTTTGTTATTTCTAGTTAAAGCAGCTCGTTATATTTCATCATATCAGCATTTGGAAATAATAAATTTTTCTTCGTCAAAAGTTAAATTTAATGATCGACATAGTTACTTGTTGTTACCTTGTACACCATCTGAAACGGAAAATATTTTAGGTAAGTAGAAATAAATAGAAACCTAAGAAATGTATAAATTTAAGATAAAAATGATAAAAATGAAACATAATAAAATATAAAAAATATCCTTATTGAAGGGCAACTTAAAAATTATATGTACATTATGTAACTACACATGTATACTGTATACAGGATATTAACAACTCACTGGTATTTCTTGTACTGGATGATAAAATTATGTTGGTATGTTAATGGTGATCCATATTCTGTTCCTTTAAAACTTACAATTCTTTAAAGATTTTTAAATTTAGTTTTATATGTACCTCACAAATAGTAATAGTATAAAGGGGTATAAGGAAAAAATTGATTTTGCAATCCAATAACTATATATTAATTTTTGTATTTTGCAAATTATACTGTAAAATAATTTTGATTAGTATATGTAGTTTCATGTCGTGTTTATTATGTTATACCGTATCAATTTGTATTAATATATTCTAAATCCCAACCATTATTTTAATTCTATTTGATCTGGAAAAACTTCAAGCATTATCTAAATATTAGAGTATGCGAGTATACCTCTATATGAATTTACTTATAACCATATTGAAATGCTTCTTTCTGTTCAAAGCAATCAAAAACTACAATGCAACTCAAATTGAAATAAATTGCCATAACACCTTGTTAATAAGGGTTATTGAGTGTTGCTTCTGTTCATATTAGAATTAAGTCTGCATACATTTATATTTTATTTTGACTTTATTATTAATTTTGACTAAATTTAGTTGATAACTTTTTCTTTTTAGTTGTTTTTATTTCTTTTTATTGACTTTTCTTTTTATCGATTTCTAGTATCTATGATTGTAGACTCTTGATCGAACTTCGCAAGTCATGCTACGAAGTATAGAAAATAAATTGAGTTAAATTGAAACCCATTTATTGCAGGGGTTATGTCATCTGACTACCAATAAAAAGGTACCTATTTCGACTCTTGCTCATAGAATGCGTGATGTATAAAGTTTATCTCAAATTTTTTTTTTAAATCAATTTGGAATACAATTTGGTTATCAGGTTATCACTAAAATAAAATGGAACTATGTTATTATGAAGGCGACCTATTATAGTTGAACTTTTCCCCATTTAAAATTATTCTAATTAAGTAGATATTCCAAAATCAAAAAGAAGTTGACATGCCAAAACTCAAAGACTCGAAGAAAATCACGTTAACGTATTCATCCCATCAATACACAAGAGCACGATTTTGAAGGCACACTTTTCGTGGTTTTTCGTGTGCTTTTCGTTTTTTTTTTTCATTCAATTAACCAGTGATGATGTAGGCCGTGGCAATCAAAATCAATTTTTATTTTATGTGAATGAATCAATGATGTAGGGCTGTAGGCTGTGGCGATCAAAATCAATTTTTATTTTATGTGTATATTTTGGGTAAACAATTTTTATGATAGTTAAAGCGTCATTTAATATCGGAAATTTTTGTGGATTCTCTTTTGAGTCAAATTTTTTTTTCATTATTTTTGGATTATCGCATTTGGTTTTTTGCACTTCTAGTAGGAAAAAACATTAGTTAGTAGAATAATATTATTAATATAGGTTTTAAAGGAAGTGAAAAAATTTTAATCGGATATTATTTCAGTTCGATTCTCTATTAATTCAATTTTTTTAATAATATAATATAATTAATAACGGAAAACAATATTTTTTTAATAAAAAAAAAGTAATTGTTAATTATTATTTATTATTCTCTTCTCAATTATTTCAATAAAATACGAAACCGTTCAGTTTAAAATAAATCTAAGAATACAAATTATGCTTAGATTACTTATCCATTCATGGAATGTATTCAGTTGAATACAAATACAAATACAAATAAAATGTGCCGTTTCACAGAAAAATTCCTTTCTTTTGCTCGGGTATTGCATTGGGGTTTCTTTTAGTAGTTTTATATTTCTAAAAAAAAATTAGGTCATTCTTTAACTTTTCTTTCCATAATGGGATTTTTCAGAAAGAACTTAGCCAGAATTCGAAATAATATTTTTAAGAGTATTTTGCAAAATAATTTGAAATATTTTATTTTCTTTTATATCTTTTTTTACAGTTACTTGGTATCGAAATAACAAAATACTTAGCTATTTTCGACGAAATGAATTTCAAATTTATGAAAATGGCTCATTAAGACTACCACCAAATGAAAAATCAAATGGAGTATATCGTTGTTTAGTAAATGGCACTCTGTTAGAATTGGGTGCTTTATTTTCGAATTTAACCACAGTCGAATATCCAGGTACACAAATTAATAATTTTTTTTTTAATGTGATATATTTAACTCTAGCATAATTTTAAATAAATTAATTACTTTTTCTATTTTTATTTTTATTTAGTATTAAAACGAAGAAATGATGCACCAACAAATTTTACAGCTAACATTGGAGAATTATTTGTATTAGATTGCCCTATAATAAGCATTCCAAGTGCAAGTATATCTTGGTTATTCAATAATGCATCAACATCGAATTTTACTCCAATTATAGATGAAAACAGGCGAGTAAAGATCTTTATACGAAAATAAAACACAAAAGAAGTCAAATACAATTTATTTTTTAGAATATATATATATACATACATAATATTTATAAATTTTTAAGTAATAATTTTTAAAAAAAACTACAATGGCCTCGGTAGCCGAGTGGTAAAGCACTCGAGTGTAGTAATGTAACGACCGAAGGAGGACGGGCTCAAACCCCGTGAGAACCGAAAAATATCAGAATAAATACGGGATTCAAATGAATTTTATATATATTTTTGCATTTCAGATTTGTTAATCTCATCGATTTCGGTAATTTTATAGTTCTTGTAATACTGCATTTTGACATAATCAATGTAATCCATCTCAATCTTTTAAGATCTTAATCAATTCGTAATTCTTTACGTTTAATAAGTGTTTCTTTGCATTATTATCCATTCACATCGTTTACATGCTTCCATATAAATTTTGTACTCAATGTACTCACTAGTACTCAAATCTTGTGAACTGATCTGGTACATTGTTAATTTTGTAAGGAATTCCCGAATATACAATTGATTGAAACAGTTTTATATGAAGAAAAATATATTTGTATGCTCCTTGACTACCGTATATTTATACATAAAGGCATTTAATTTATATTATGCATTCTAATGCAACCAGAGTTCAAGTTATATGTGTCAATTTATATAAGAAGAATATTACGTCATAAATGATCATATACATTAAAATATAGGACTCTTTTCTTTACGGATGTGGGCCATTTTAACAAAATTAATCTAACAATCTAAAAAGATTTAGTTAAAATCAAAAAGGTACTTATTCTAATCGAATAACTAACATTAAACCAATATTTATTTAGTTAATTTATTACAAAGTTAGTTAATTTATGCTAAGTTTAATGCTTAGTCAATTCAAATTATAGAATAGTTGAAATCAGTTTTTAAACTAAAATTTTGCGTAAATATGTACATGCAGTTCACAATTATTTTCATGTGTTTTACTTTCGTCGTTTTAACACACACACTCAGTTCAAAAATAAAATAAACTAAAGGCTTAGTGAAAAATAAAAAATGAATACCTAAATATTATTTGTTTTTTTTGTCTTTATATTTTTGCTTAAACAATTTTTGACAGATTTAATAAAAATAATATTTTAATAATATTTAGTTAATTCCAATAAAAAATGTAACATATCTTATTTTATAAGTAAAAAATAAACTTCCTTTTTCGAAGGGTATGACAAATTTTTGGTAGTAAAATTAAGTGTACCAATAAGAGGATAATTAGTAACTTCAAACTTTAAAAAAATCTTTGTGTCATAACATCTGATCTCAGGTAGTAGAAAAAAATGATAGCTAAGGGTAAAATTTATAAATATATCAATAAACGCAGTAACATGGCATTAGAGGTATTAGATCGTACACTTCAAGATTTACGACATAACCAATAACCTTTTAGAGGTGCTCTTATATTATTAGCAGGTGATTTCAGATAAACTTTACCTGTTATCATCCCGATCAACACAAGCAGATTAATTAAACGGATGTTTAAAATTATCACATTTGTGGGGATTCGTTAAAAAATTATCACTCAATGTAAACGTGCGTATACAACTACAAAGTGATGTAGCTGTCCATTTATTTATCAGTTATTAGACATTGAAAATTGCAATATAATAATCAACAACACAACAGAATTAATAACATTGTCTGATAATTTTTGTGTATTAAATGATTCAGAAGAAGACCTAATATCAAGTGCGTATCCTAATATTGTACGTAATTATACAAATTATCAGTGGTTGAGTGATCGCGCTATATTGGCAGAAAAACATAAAGACGCCAATGAAACAAAAGCAACTATATTGGCAAACAAAAGAAGAAATGATGACAATATGCAATGCAATGCAATGCAATATGAATGCAATGACAATAAATAAATCGCAAGGTCAATCTCTACAAGTATGTAGGATAAATCTTAAAAATTACTGTTTCACACATGGGCAATTTTATATAGTATGTTCACGTGTTGGTAAACTTTCGGCATAATTTATATTTGCACACGAAGAAAAATATTGCTTACCAAAGAACATTGCAATAGAATAGTAACATATTTTAAGATTTCAAATTTTGTCATCATTTAAAATTCCAAATATTAAGTTATTATTATGTGTTTTAATAAAAAACATTAGAATTAATTTGTACGATTTTTGATTTAACAAACAAAGTTTACTTTAATCCTCTCCCTAGATGAAGGTATCACTATTCTGCGTGTAACACGAACATTTTTATCAATTGGGTGTAGCAAAGCGCCGGGTCTGCCAGTTATAAATATTTATTCCCCAATGCCAACCTTAAACAAAATTCTAGCGGCTTTTTGGTGTAAATGACTGAATGCATTCAATGAAAACTATTTTGCAATCAACAAAAATTAATGGACCGTTATGTTTTTTAACTTATGAATTCCAAAAAATATTTAAAGTCAAAGTAGCTTTGAAAATATAAATCAAATCAATATCGATAACTAATCAATAACGTTATCTCGGTAAATTTTCGAAATATGTACTGAACTGTACTGAAATATTATAATGGATTTGTTGTGATTCACCTCACCTTGTTGTGAGGTACCTATATTAATTCTCCTATTAAAATTATTAGGATAAACCAATTAAAGATAAAAAAAAAACAAAAAATGGTGCGCTCCTCACAAACTTAGAGGACCAATTAAAGAGATGGAGAGAACATTTTCAAGAACTGAACAACGAAGAAAGTACAAATAATGAACCAGACATAAGAAACAGAGACGATGCAAATATCTACCCAACCGAAGGACTGCCAATATCTACTCAAGCTCCAAATATAGAAGAAATCAAATATACAATCAATATTCTGAAACACAACAAAGCAATAGGTGAAGAAGGCATTCCAGCAGCCAAACTGGACTCAGACCTATTCGCAAAAACAATTGAACCCCACATCAGAAAAGCATGGATAGAAGAGAATATACCACCATCATGGAAGAAAGGAATGATTGTCAAGATACCAAAGAAAGGAGACTTGGCAAATCGCAGCAACTGGAGATTGCAGCAAACACGGTTCTGAATACAATTCATAAGATAATAGCAATTATTATAAGGAAAAGATTAGAAGAAGTACTAGAACCAATACTACGGAAAGTGCAGGCAGGTTTCAAACCAAACCGTAGCTGTGTTGACCAGTCAAATACTTTACGGATCATAGTTGAACAATCAGTAGAATGGAATGCACTACTATATCTACTATTCATAGATTTTAAGAAAGCATCAGTCAAGAGACACAGTCAAGAGATGCGCAATATGGAGAACACTTATAAAGAAGGGAGTTCCTGAAAAAATCATCAACATCATCAAAGCGATGTATAAAAATGCTGAGACAACAGTTCAACACAGAGGTAACATCAGTGATCCATTCTACACCAATATAGGAGTTAGACAAGGATGTCCACTATCACCACTTCTCTTCAACACAATACTAGACGACATTCTAAGAAAAGTTTGCACTGGAATAAACGGAATAGAATAGGATCTCTTCGGCAACTTAGAAGACTTAGATTACGCAGATGATGTATGCCTCATATCAAGAAATCAAAGGGATCTACAGAACAAAGTCCACAGATTACAGGAAGAAGCCAAGAAATCGGGACTGGAATTAAATATCGAGAAAACCAAGGCAATGAGGACAAACAACAGTGATAGTGAGCCAATAACAGTGAGTCGACAACAGATAGAATACATAGAAGAATTCAACTACCTGGGGAGCATCATAACATCAAGAGGAGGTACAACAGAAGATGTCAACAGCCGTATAAATAAGGCAAGATGATTATGGATGATAACTGGAGAAGAACCGATCAACAGACAGATAAATAGAAAAAAATGGAAATGGATAGGTCATACACTAAGGAAATCAGAAAGTGATATAGCAAGAAGAGCTCTAGAGTGGAATCCACAAGGACAAAGGAGACCCGGCAGACCATACAACACATGGAGACGCACAATTGATCAAGAATTATCAATCAACAATTATACCTGGGACAATATTAAGGAAGTAGTACTCAACAGAGAGGAATGGAGGCTCACTATTGAAGCCCTATGCTCCCACGCGGAGTAATAGGAGAAAAAAAAATAAATAAATAAAATTAGTATAAATATTTCGTTCTTCATTCTGTACAAAATATTTTTAACGGGGCGAATCAAATATATATGTATAACCTGTATGTACAGTAAATTAAACTATGCATAGGAGAATGTTACAAATTTATAAAATAAAAATTTTTGAAAATTAATAATTATTAACAAATAACCAAACAATACTTTGTTGTAATTGCAATTTTGAATATGAAATAATATGACCAACTTTAGTCTCTAAAATAAATTGATCACGATTAACTATATAACATTAATAGTTAACTAAATAATAGCTATCATTAATCATAACTACATTCTCATTGAATAAACTGAAATTCTTTAAAATCGTGACATTTTAATTTTTTTTATTATTAATTCAATAATTGAGTTGTAAATATTTATGCAAAAATAAGAATAAAAATTAAGAATTCATGTTAATGACTAGAATTATTTATAATTTTTCGAATTTAAAGAGGAATTTAGAGACTTAAATGGAATATATTTATATAAACTTAAAATATAATAAAACAAATATAATACAAGTACTATGCTAAAATTCTTAAATATCAAAATTAATATAAATCAGGGCTTTGTATAAAAAAAAGTTTTTTCATATATATCCTATTCTACTTAAATATAGCATGGGATAATTATTTATACCTAACTCGGGAAAAATAAATAAAAAAATAAAACACATATTATTTTTGGAAAAAATAAGAGGTCTCTATAAAGAAGGACTGTACGAGGAAAAAGTCTAACACCGTATCTGATCTGACCAGGCTTAAATTTTTATGACAGACACTTGCATTTGTCGTAGACTGCATAAAGACAAAAAAATGCAAGCTGTCATTGTTGTGTGAATTGTTAAAGGGGTAAAAATGGGAATTCAATTAGAAGTACGGAAAAAAAAAATTATTTAAAGAAAATTCGCTTTGGACATATAAATACACTGCTGTAAAAAAAATTGGGCAAATGAAAATTTTTAAAAATATGCTATTTTTACCGTTATTTTTTAATTATTTATTTCGATATACAAAGAAAAAGTGGAAGAAAATACTGGAGCAAAAATTCGGGACCAATAAAAATTGGGTATAATTGAAAAAAATTATAACTAAAAGACATTATTCTCTTATCTTATAAATTTTTATTGTAAAAACTAATGTATAATTAAGTTTTTTAAATTTTTTTATATTACAAGAATAAGTATTTAAAATATTTATAATAACATTAATAGTTTACTAGCTATTCCCGGCGTAACATTCGCCGGTCTAGCATTAGCATTATAAATGAAACAATTTATTTTATTTGTTTGCTTTCTTTATTTTCTTAAAAAAATAAATGTTTTACATATTTTTTTATTACATAATAATAAAAAAACTTATTTTGAAAAACTTAAAACTAAAATTCACTTTATTTAATATCTTAAAAATAGTTTAACATTTTAATACTTATAATACGTTTTCAAGCTCATGTTTATGGATAAACAACTAGCTCATAAACCAGTCAAATGTCAAGTGTTCACAAGCTTTTTTGGAAAACCACTAGCTGTTAATTTCACATATTTATTATTTATATAAAAAATTTTTTTGTATTATCTTTGAGTAGAACTTAAGCTATTATAATTGGTCATACGATAAATGAATAAAATAAAAAAAAATATGGAGGATTTAAAAAAAATGATAATATCAGAGAAACAAATAAAATAATTCACATTTTAGTTTATTACCATACCCACTTTACTCACTTCAACATTTAGTTCTGAGAATCTTTCAAAAACGAAATACAAAAATAATCAATTTACAATTATATAAAAAAAATAATCATCATTTTAATTTATTATCTCTTTTTCCATTTGAATTTTTTACTTATATATAAAGCCTTATTATTTATACCTTTTTAATATATAAAACTGATTAAATTAAGTGAATTAAAAATAAAAATGCATCTTTTACAATATCCTTTGTTTTAATTCTTCTGTTAACTTTCCATGTAAGTCTTGTAATTTCTCAATCACTTCTATAACTCCATAGAATTTTTCTTCACTTTTTTCTATTAAAGTTATACAAGATTTTCCAATTAATCGTGCTGATGATGATAATTGAGAATTTATACTTGATTTTGCGTTTTTTTGATGATCATTAATTGAAGCTAAACTAATTTCACACAAATTCACATAATTTTATCTATTCTTGGTATTTTGATTTCTTTTTGTTTTTGTTTTTTTTTTGACAAATGACAAAATGAATTTATGACAAAAAAATCAAGGGTCATGCAAAAAAAAATTTAAAATCGACAAAAAATCGAAATTTCATGGATGGGTTACATGTTTTTGAAGTGGTTTATGAGATAAACACCTCGCTACTTGTTTATGATTTTCAGCAAATTTGTATGGGAAAACCACTACGTAAACAACCAGTTTATCATAAACAACATGTTTACCCATAAACATGAGCTTGAAAACGTACTATAAACACATAGCTACTTGTTTATGATTTTCAGCAAATTTGTATGGGAAAACCACTACGTAAACAACCAGTTTATCATAAACAACATGTTTATCCATAAACATGAGCTTGAAAACGTACTATTATTCAATTATTTCACTAAAAACACAATTCTCTGTTTCACAGTTGTATGTTGCTTTGTCTAGAGTACGATCTTTTGATAGGGTTAGTGTAGAATAAAATATTATGAAATGTTTGTTTCACACTTGGTTTTGACATTTTGGTATGATTAGGTATGACCATTATAGTAAAGGTTTAACGACGTATCATATGACATCATATGACGCCTTATGACTATTATAGTTGGGGGTAAAGCCAATAATTATGATTTTTCTCTTATTCTTCAGTTTTTATTGTTATATTGTTATCCCGCTAGGGTCTCTGATGTAGATAAGGGTAGTCTGTGATTTTTGTTTTTAAAGTTTTTTTAATTTTTATGTGTATTAAATTTGCCGTGTATTGAATTGGAACTTGAAAATAATGTCATAACATATTTTGTTTTTTTGTTGTTCTTAGCAGATCGTAAATTTCGGTTTATGATTCTCCATGTACAATATAATATTTACTCAATACTACTGCGCATTTCAATTTATACTTTTGAATTATTTGTTAATAAAATAAATAAATTTCAGTTATTGGAATTTGTGAACACGGTCTGGGCCTGGGTGAGGTAAAAAATATATTTTCTAAATTTACTATTTGTTTTAATATTTTACCAAAGCTATTTTTATAAATCGATATAATAATTATATTCTGATGACTCGGTTTTTGTCTTTGCTACTTGGTTTTTTTTTTTTTTAATTAATTCATATAATCAGATAGTCAATGCTATTGCTCAATAGGTGAATTCTTTTTAGGTTAATTTTAATTTGTTTTTGGTTTTATTTGGTTTTATCGTTTTGTTGTTTATGTCTTTAAATAAAATTTTTCACACTATTGTAATTCGTAATAGTTTTAATAAAGTTGTCTAATCTAGTTGAAAAAAGCTTTGTGTTGTAAAAGCTTTGTGAAAAGTTTAACAGACGTTTAAGCGTATTAATATATAAGATAGGTCCTCCTTTAGCGGAAGTTACTGCTTCACATCTTCTTTTCTTGAAGTCGGAAAATTTTCTCAATGTTGAAGATGGTATTGAGCTCCATGTGGTTCAAATTAATATTTTGAGGTGGTCCGGTGTTTCTGGGCGATGCTTTACAACCTGTACCTTTATTATTGATCAAATATTTTCAATGTGGATTAGGTCTGGGTTATATAGAGGTCATTCCATTACTTTGATATCTCTGTTTTTCATGTGATCTTGAATCTGAAATTGAAGTTAAAAAGAAAGTAACTGTGCTCTTATCAAAAAAAATATTTAGAGATGAGAGTACAATATCTCACCTACTTAAGAAACATAAACAAAAACTTATTTTTACCTTTCTAGCAATGTGGCTTGTTGAAAAATAAGTCACAAGTGTCTCCAAAGAACATATAAACAGAAGGCTCCAATTCATTTTCCAAAATATTTATATAAACATCCGCATTCATTTTCGCGGAAACAAAGCACTATTTTTCTATTTCTGGATCGTAGAAACATCCCTATGTAATTACACATTCAAATTTTGGTGGCAACATTTGTATGAATTCATTGCTCAATCGTTCTGCTCCTCTTCACCGAACCAATTGCTGTCGGGCACTTAGAATGGGCTTTTGTCTGAAAATATACTTGCTCCCACATATCGTCTCTCCAAGAAACGTGGTCTTTTGCCTATGCCAGCCTATGTACTGGTTTCAACTCAGCTTCTTCACTAGACGATGTGAATTTAATGGTTCCGCTTGCTCTATACATTTTCAAACATTTTCTCAAACTAAAAATTTTTATGAAGTGGTCCTCGAGCTGCGTTGTGTTACAAGGTTGTCCTAATCCTTTAGGCTTATGAATACACCCGATTTCACGATTTTTTTTCAAATTTAAAGCCACACTTTGCCTTTAGAACTACATAATCTTTCAGAAAAATCAACCAAAAGTTTATAAATTTCACAACAGTTGCTTTTATTACTTGAAATCCAGGCATGAATTTCAGCTGCCCATTTTTTTTTTCACAGCGTAGATTATATTATATAGATAGCGTAGATTTTAAGAACTATTCGACCAGTATATCAGTACGCTTAGTCCAGTTGAACGTTACTGCACATTAATCAAAGCAGAATTGAGGAGCCCTAAACAATAGTTTAAGACAATGTCTACGTCAACATGGGCAGCAACTAAACTACAAATAAAGTAATAGGAACAATAGTTAAAAGCCTAATGGACGAGATTACCGCAAAAGTCTCTGAATTCATTAATAATAATATTTTTCCTTTTTTTTTTTGGTTATGTATATAATTTCTAATAAAATATAACTTTCAATCTTTATAATACTAATAAATTTGAAATAATATGCATTATAATTGCATAAATAAAGTTTTCTGTACAATAGACACTTTTGATTCGAATTTATTTATAATTTCTATTTCAACGTCTTATCGTTATCTAATTATGATTTACCTAATTTTATCATCTCATTTTTGATGTAGGATTAAAAAACAAATCGTTACTGTCCTCAATTTTTGGGTTATTTAAAAACTTTATTGGTGAAACTATATGTTGCCATATTTCGTTATGCCTACTTTAAGTTTACGTTCACTAATTGAATATGTTCGTATTTAAATTTTTTAAATTTTGAAACAAAAAATGAAGTACCCCTCGATTTTACAGGGCAATATATTTGCATTCTTAGACCATTTCGAATTAAATATTTTCAAAATATGTTTCAGTTAAAAAAAATAAGAAAATCACAACCCAACCAAAGCATATAAGGTGAAATGTGGTCAAATCTACGAACTGAAAAAATATATCTTTTTTTCCATTTAATTATAGTATAATATGTATAATAATATGTATAATATGTATTTAAAAAAAAAATCACGTATACATACAAATATCATAATACACATGAAACATAAAACCTAAGCTTACAAAGAAATATGTACAATATCAATTAAATTTAATTTTCACTTATTGCAACAAAAGGTTTTTATATTAATGTAAATTATTTTAAAATTTAATTTCATCGACTAGTTCATTAAATAACTTCATACCTGTATGTACCGGGTGTTCCAGAGCATACGTATCAGTTTTCGACGAATTCCCGGTCTAAAAAACCCATTTCCGGTCCTTCCCGGAAGTTGAAAATATCACCAATCGATAAAGCTGATATGCATAGGTACTCTGGGTCATCAGGTATTGTGATGTATTTTTAACACTTTTATTTCTTAAAAAAAGTTCTACGAAAATTAAAAATATTATCTTAAAAAATAGTTTAGAACAATTATTTTTGATTTTAAAAACAAACACTAAAATATTAAATTTTTACCTTTGGTTAATTGAAAACTATTTTAATGAATTAAGCATCTGCATCACCAAAATGGGAGTAAATCTGTCGCATTTTAATATGATTTTCATTCCTCAATTTAATAATTTTTGCATCCTATCTAACATTGAACTTGATGAAAAAGTTATCGAATGATGAACAAAACTCAAAATGAAGCTTAATCAACGTATTATAAATTCTAATCGCACTATTAGTTGATAATTGATTTCTAATCTTACCTTACCAATTACAATTCCTAAATATTTTACTTCATTTACTACTTGAATATTTAAATTATCTATAATGGTATTATAAAACGCACACTCGATGATCATAGATTATGTTTTTTCTGTCTTTAATTCAAGTTTATTACCGCTAAGCCACTTTATCTTCTCAAAACTCAACTCATTTTATTATAACATCCTTCACTTGTACGTTCTTATCACAGAATTGAAAGTCATGTTGATTTTTCTAGTGTTTGAATCCAACTTCCCTATAACTATAATGATCGAAATTTACTGTAAATCTTTCTAACAAGTAAAGTAACAAAATAATCCCAAGTCTTTTTTTAATTCTTATTGCATATTTTCAATAGTATTTAAAACAAATTTTAATTATTTATAAATTAAATTAATTTAATATAAGATTATATTAAATTACATTTTGATATTTCAGTTACATTCAATTAAAAAACGGAAGCTTAATAATAAAAATTGTTAAAGAATTGAATAAGGGTCGATACAAGTAAGTATCATTTAATTAATATACATAATTTAAATTAATTACAAAAAAAATGTTTTTTTGTTTTACTTTTTTTATAGATGTGTTGCAGCTAATAATTTTACAATAAAATTTCAACGGCAATACATTATTAATTTATTAACAACAATAACATTTGAAACAAAATCAACAACAAATTCAAAAAATTCGCATATTCAAAATCAAAATAAAAATTTTGAAAAATTAATACCACCATTGCAACAAAATATACATTATATTCGATCTGGTGATAACTTAATACTATACTGTGATACATATAAACAAGATATTAAAATTGCGTGGACATTTTTACCAATATGGAGTAATAAGACGTATGATATAACAAATCATACAAAAAAATTGGAAATTGCAAATGCATCTGTTGATAGTCATGAAGGCATTTACAATTGCTCAACAAGATCAGATTATCAAGTAAGTTTAATTGACAAAAACAAATAATAAAAAAATTTAATAAAAATTAAAATAATAATAACAGTAATAAAAACGAAGTGATTCATATCATTAATCGAATTGAAGGAAAAAGTCAATTAGTTTTTTATATTAAAAAAAAATAAAATTACTGGTTTATATATACATACTACATATAGCTTTGGTAACACAATAGTTTTTTTTTTTAGAATTTATGATGTTATATCTACTAATTTAAATTTGGAAAACTATGTCTATTGTTGAGTAAAGGTGGATTTCCTCTTCATGGACGAACGTCTGACAATTTTGTTTTACACTTTAGGTTTGTTCAGTAAACTGTTCTAGAACGGTCTAGAGTGTAGAGTAAAAAATAATATTTTTGTGTTCAGTAGTTTCCGTTAATTGAATTTTTTTGCCCAAGTGTTCTGATTGGTGTTCATTAGATTGTCAAAAACAGTTCTAAATTTATATTTTTTGTTCTGAATTTTTTTGAGAACAATTTTGGCCAACTTTTTTGTTGTCTTTTCTTTAAATTTATACAGTTAAATGTTCAGTCGATTTTTCTGTTATAAGTAATCCGACAGTGTTTGACATTTAATTGTCATTGTCCAAAACTGTTGTATCCGATTCTGTTCTAGAGCTATTGATCAAACTTTGAAACGAAAAGAAAATTTTACGATTTCCTCTCAATGCGCGAAGAAAATTGATAACATGCGCGGATTTTATTTTTATAAAAAAAATTTAAAGTTTTATTAAAAGTAATAATGGATAATAATATTGTAATATTCGAAGAAATAAAATATAGCACTTTGCTTTTCTCTTGAAATTAAATATGTTAGAAACAAAATAAACTTATACTAAAAAACAAAAAAATTTCACTTCATTTGTTTTTCTTAAAAAACATTTGAAATTTTATATGTAAATACGTTCACACAAAAATCGAGATAGCAATAAATATTTATCAAATAATCCTTCTCTCTTACTTCAGCCTTCAGCCAAAAGTTAAAAATAAGTGAAGAAAAATGACCGGAGAGTATTTTTTATATGTGTTGGTCAAATGATAAATAAATAATTCATAAAAACACGCGGCGAGGCACAGTAGTTAGAGCGCCTATGACCTTACCTTTCAATCGTAAGGTACCAGGTTCGATTCTAGTTATTTTCGACCGAGTGCAGTACCTTTTGTCATTGGGATAAAATAATGTGTTTTTGGGTCTGATTGGTATGTGTTTTTTTTTTTGGAAACTATTTTATATCAATTAATTGGTGTCTAATAATAATAAAAAAAAAAAAAAAAAAATTAGCTTATATACTAAATATATATAAATATTACAAAAGAATTATTATATATGAATTCACAAAAGAAAAAACTATAATTAATAAATAACTATAAACTAAAATTATATAAAAAAAAAAAAATAAATAAAATATTATACTCCTAATTTTTACTCTAATTTATATACAATTGTTACTATGAAAAAGTTAAATTTCAAGCTTCAAAAGTTCTAAATGAAATAGTTAAAGACATTCTGTTACCAAAAGATAAGAGTCGAATGTCCATATATATATATGTAATAGGTAATAAAATAGATAATAATGGGGAATAACGAATATTTAAAAATAAGCTATGTATTTAATTAATTGAAATAACAAAACTTTAACTTTTTTTTTTTTATATTAAAGAAAGATTAATATATTTTACGAAATAATATATAGAAATTAAAAGAAAGAAATAATAAAAGAAAATAGAAACATGAGAAAATAAATTTAAGTAAATAAATTTAAGTATGGGTAATAATATTTTTTCAATTTGTGCGTGATTTAGTGAAAAAAGCCGTGATTTTATTTTTTTTACAAATATTGTTAGTACTCTCTCACATCTGTAACTTTCCGGTAACTTATTAAACAAACGAGGTGCCGTAATAATATAAAAGTGACAAAAATGTGCTTTATTAATTTTGGGTATATTTATAATATTTCTGGTAGGAATCGAAAAACTTTCAGTGTGGTTTAAATATACTACACTCGTACATATATAAATAAAAAATAAATTAATCAACTGCAGATCACCAAAATGAATCAAAAATAAAATATAATTAAATCAATATAGCAAGTTTATTATTTGAAAAAATAATTAAACAAATAGAGTATGTTTTACAAGTGTCACTTACACTAAAATCTTATGAAAAATAATAATGGTACAAAAGTATTAATTTTTTTTTTCATTTTTTTTACAAGTAACTTCGCTTTTACAATAGCATCCTCTATTTTATTTTAGTGATTATTTAAAAAAAATTATAGTCTCACTCCATTTTCTTGATTCACTTAGCTGAGGTTTTTTGTTTTTATTATATAGCTTTAAAATTGTTATTTTTTCATTTGTGCCAATATAACTTCATTGTTATAAATATACTCAATTTTACATATTGAACTACACAACATTTAAATTTTGTATATTATGTACTTTCAAATTTTTTTTTGTATACAGTATACTTTCTTTTCTAAGTTTAATCTAAAGCTGAAAATATTTCTTAGCGAATAATGGTAAAAATATATTCTACATATTCTATTAATCGACTACTTAAATAATTAGGTAACAAATTGGAGATATACTTTTTGTCTCTTTTGTTTTAGTAAATTAAATAAAGATGTGATTATGTTTTGATATATACTTATATGTAATCTTGCATGCTGGGTGGCGCAGTAGGTAGAGCGCCCGCCTTTCAACCAAAAGGTTCCCGATTTGATTCCCGATGAAGCAAAAAAATACTTTATGGGTTTTTCGGCCTGGTTCAGTACCCTTTGTCATTGGTATAAAATAAATGACAAAAAATAATTGAGAGTATCTGGTAACAAATGAAATAAAATGGAATTTACTTAAGAAGGAATGAAATGTCAGTAGTTTTCCACATTTAATCAGCTGATAAGATGTTGTGGCTCAATAGTCATCCACCAAATACTGAGCATTCTAAACATATGTTTGAACAAATGATAATCTAGTTATGCTAGACCATTTTAAAATCTTAAAAAATTTATTGGCTCTAAAAAGGGAGATTACATGAAATGGCATTATTTTATATAAGAGGTCAATGCGTACGACAAAAACCGAAAATATAATTTACCGGGGATATTTTTACAAAAATTGAGGATATTTTTACAAAAAATGAGGATATTTTTACAAAAATTTGGTATATTGTACTTTGATGAAGTATATTTTTAAAATATCGGGGACAGTTTCTTTGCAATTTGTTGAGTAAATGTATGTTCAAAAAAAAACAATTTTGGTGTTTTTTGTTTGATGGTTTTGACGGTTGAATTGTTGTTTTTTTGTGTATAAAATAAATTTCCCAAATAGAAACTTCGACAGAATTCTTTGCAGCAGTCTATTTTATTCTAACATAAAAATTCAATAAGCTATCACGCTTTTTAGAGCCAATAAAATTTTTAAGATTTTAAATATTGGTCAATTAAAAATCCACCTTAAGACTAAGAAGCAAATCTGAAAGTATAATTACAAACATAACATAACATAAAATCAATAACATCATCGAAGTCATCGACTTTACCATAAAATAAAAATAAAGTGCCAACTTCAAACGCCGGCCTAAAAGGAATTGTTTTCAAATGGGAAATTACAGAAACTAATTTTCCAAGAACTGTTGCGGTCTCTTTCAAACCTAATATTAACCGATCAAATCAGGTAATCAGTGAGAATATATTCAAGGTCAGAACACTTTATACTAAGAATACAGTGGAACTATGCTATTATGAGGGTTACAAAGTTATTCTACAATAAATATATTCCACATTTAAATTAGGAGATAGCTATATCATAAAAAATTCTAAGGAAAGAACTACTTTGTGTACATATGTATTTGTGTAATCCAAAATTCTGTGTAAAAGCAGTTAGGATTATTCATCCCATAGACTTCTAACTATATAAAAAAAAAGTAGGTCCATTCAATAAACATCGAAATTTTGGTTAGAACTTTTAGACTATTGCCTCTCGGTCTAAAGTGAAAACTTTAATTAAATTTTTGTTTTCAAAATTTCAATTTGCCACTCAGAATTTTAAACCCTTCACCGCAGCTGGTTAGGTGGTTACCCTAAACCGCAGCTGGTTTCAATCGCAAACATCAAATAATATTTTCCTTTTCAAATTAAAATTGAAGAAAAATTCTAAGAACTTCCTAAAAACAACCTTTGTTTTTCACCTAAAAAATGTTAAAAGCATCATGTCAAATAGATGTTGATATACTTACCATTTATTTATATATATTCATAGTCCATTTGCTAATTTTGGTGTTTTCTAAAACAGGTGTTTCTTTAAATTCAAGTCTATGATTCTGATCTTTTCACCAATTGCGACCCCTCGTAAAACTAACTACATTTGTATTTCTGTGAAACTAAATAAAATTTAACAATTTCCAAAATTTTTACACAGTTCTAAAACTGGATAATAGATTATGATGATATCCTTAATTTTAAATTAATAACGTTCAATTTCTTAACTTCATTATTTAAATTATTTACATTTTACAGGTATTTAAAGTCATAGTGACAATTCCACCAGTGATAGATAACCCATTAATTTCTTATGAAAAACAAATAGCTAATAAGGTATCCTTAAATTGTACAGCAAATGGAAAACCTGAACCAGAAATATTTTGGTAAATTAATTTTTTTATTCTTATATGATAACTCTTTTATAGATATATATATACATATTCTTATTTAATACAAAATTTTATTTTTTAGGTATCGTAATGGAATTCCATTAGAAAATAATTATACAATTCATATAAATTCATCAAATTTAAAAATAAATTCATTTGATGATAAAGATGCTGGAATTTATCAATGTTTTGCACGTAATATAGCTGGTGAAACAAGCTCAACTTCATATTTAGAATTAAAACAAAAAGATATTGAAAGTTTACCAGATCGTCCTCGTAATGTAAAATGCTATCCAATAAATTATCGTTTAATGAATATAACATTTGAAAGTAATCATCATATTGAAACAATTAACATTAACATGGCTAGAAAAGATCCTCCAGAATGGTTTGCTCAATTTCCATTAGATACAACACAAAAACAATTTTCACTTGTTCAAGATAGAATTATATTTGAACCTTTTATGTTATACTTGAGAACAATAGTTTTAACAGGTCATAAAAAATATAGTGGCGGTAAGGAAGAAAAGCACGTTGAACCGTCATTAATGTCAGAAGGTGTACAATGTGCAACACAGGGATGTAAGTAACATATTCAATTTGAGTATTCTAGTTAATTATATTTCCACTTAAATTTCAAATATTTTTATATTTTATAACATTTTTAGTGGAAATTCATCCAGTATTTTTTCCAAATGGAATTTACATATGGTGGTACTACGAAAGTTTAAAAAAAAATCCAAAAATTGAAATTAAATATTTTGTTATACAATTCTTTAATGATGGTAAAAATTCCAAAGAAGATTCCACAAAGTTTTCTAATGAAATTATAGGAACTAAACTACCATTGAAGTATATTGATCGAAAATATATTGAAGAAAGATTGGAAAAAATTCCAGTTCTAAAAAAATTACCACTTTTAAATAGTTTTTATTTAAATGATGCTGATGATACTGAAATAACAGATTTAATTGTATCAGGAAATGTAACTGGAATTCTAATTCCAAATACTACTAAATTAAGTGTTCGTGTTATAGCAATTACTGAGACAAATATACATTTTAAACAAGATTTTCGATATCTTGAATGGAAAAATGTAATTTTTATTACAGAACAAATAGAAAAATTCAAATTTCAATTTATATTAATTATAACTAAATTATAGATTAAAAGACAAGGAAAACAATTTGCCGTACCAATGATACAATCAATTGATTCCAGAAGTATTCATTTTAAATGGGATCAACAATTGTCAAAAAATATTTCCTGCGTGATGGTTTGTTATCAAAGTACTAATTTAAATGAAAGATGGATTAATAGTAAAGGAACATGTCAGAATATGTGAGTCAGTGTTCAAGAAAAAAAATGTACTCTTCATTGCTTAGCTTGTCTTGTTCTGATTAAAGAATTTTAAATATTTCTAATAATTTTTTTTTTCTTTTTTTTTTATAATGTTAGACAAACTAAAAACCCAACATTTATAATCGAAAAATTAAAACCAAAATGGTCTTTAGAATTTACATTTAACGATTGCGAAAAAAAGCATACCTATGGCAGTATTAGTGAAATTGTTACCTTAGCGGATCGTAAGAATCGATTCATTACAAAAAAAATCATATATTATTGTTTTTTTTATATTATTTAAGCTCCTGGTCCAATATCAAACTTTAGAATATTTAAAAATGATGGATATAAATTAACTTGGGATCAACCAATAAATCCGAATGGTAAAATAATGGCTTATTTGGTAGAATGGACAGCAAATAATTCTACAACCTACCAAGCAAATGTTACTGCTAGTGATAAATATTTTCAAGTAAGAAAATCAAAATATTTACTTACTTACATATATATGTATACTGTGTACATATTTAAATCTCTTAAAATTAATGCAACCTTTAAATTTTTTCAGCTACCAAATATAACAGAAAATATTAATATATCAGTTAGAGCATACGGTGAAAACTCTTTAGGTTTACCAATTTATGTTGATTTAAGTAAAAATATCGAAAGTATTGAACCAGAAAAACATGAATACTTCGATCCTATTATCGGAATAGCGATTGGTTTATTTTTATCATTTATTTGCATTTTATTTTTTATACTTTTGTATATTAATCAAAGAAAAAATTTCAAAACTCGAATGACATCAGCTTCATCAACAACAATGGCTACGTTTCCACCGAGTTCAACAGTAGCTGATTTAACCCTTACAGCAGCAACAAATGGTTCTGAAATTACAGCGCGACATAATCGTAGCTCACCAGCAAAACCATTGAATATAAACTCCACATTAATAAATCGAAATGCAACCTCTGTAATAGAAACTAATAAGTTACCAACAGACGGGGATTGTAATGAATTTTATGAAATGCAAACTTTAATCCCACGTCAAACGAATTTAAATGTTATTAACTGTAGAGATAAGACAACAACTGTATTAACACCATTAAGTGATATATTGCCTGTTTCACAAAATGGTGACACAACTGCTTATTATTATCGAAATGGTAATAGCAATGATGATGAGTTAGAAAACGAAACTTGTCCCGTTGCATTATGCAGTTCGACACCAATAGCACAACGCAGTAAATCATCGAATTTTAATGGTAAACCCCTACTAGAAAGAAATAAAGCTATTTCAATAATTCCAATGTCATTTAAAAATAAGAGCAAACCAAAAAATAAAGTTAAAAATCAGAAAATCAATAAAACATGTTCCTCGCCAGATTTTAATACAAATCAGACATTTTTAAAAGAAAAATTCAATAGAAAATCATTAGAAACAGGTGATGTAGATATTGTTGATATTAATATTGTACATCTGACTGATAAAAATAATACTTTTTCGAAACAAAATGGTTCCATCAAAAATATATTACCATGTTCAATAACTAAAAATAAACATTCCAAACAATCATCTGACATAACGTTGTATAATAATAAGGATACGAAATTTCCTTATGACAGAAATTCAGATGTGGAGGTAATAAGCATTTAATTTATCATATATTATATTAATTAATCTTTTTTAACTGTATAATTTTATTTTAGAAAATGCATTCTATAATAGATTCCAATTCAAATACAACTCCTATGGAGAACAATAGCCAATATAAAAAATTAATAGAAGATAATAATAGTTCTTGTGATAAAAATTTTAGCCAAAATTCTACAAATAATGATAGTAGTAATTTAAGTAGTTGCACAGCAACAACATTATTAAATTCTGCAGATATTAGTAATAGTGATGGAACAAAAAGGGATTGTGTAGGTATCGTTAATAATGATTCAAGTAGTGGGAAAGTTTCTTTAATATTAAAAAAAGATGGAAACGGTACCAATAATACAACTGGACTAAATACACCAACATTACTAAAAGATAATAAATTTGATATAAAAGAAAAAGAAAATAAATTTATAAAACAAGTTACTTGGAATCATAAACGGCCTATTATAGACCCAAATGGATAAATATTAATATGTACTTTTATTTTATGTAATAAGAATCAAATATATTTGGAAAAAAAAAATTTTTATAAAAGGTTGTTGAAATAAATTTTATTGAATTTTTTTTTACTCAAAATTTTGATTTAAGAATATGTATATGTTTTTTTTATTTCGTATTTTATAAATTTTTTTTATTATCTAAATTTAATTATTAATTATAACGTATCTCTTTATTTTCTAACATTTAAGAAAGAATGAGGCTCTCTTAAAATTTTTTTTTAATTTATATCGAGACGATTTTAAAAATCATAAATATGTACATTATATTTATATACATATATATATAAATTATATTATACACATATTATATTATGTAAATTAACTTTTTAACAAACATGTAAATATAATATATATATTTATATGCAAACACATATATATGAGCTTGTTATGTAACGTAAACAATTTTAGAAATTATAAAAAATTTAAATTTATTTTACAAACATTTTCTTGAATTGTTTAATAATTGCTGAGCAATAACATGATTTTACTTTTATTATAGATTATATTAATATATTTTACCCTTTTATGTAGCTTTTAAGATCATATATCTTAAGTTGAAAATGAATATGCAATTTAACAATATCACTTTTTCTATTAGTTTATAATAGCATTTAAAAATGACAGAATCTTAATTCGATCATATTAAATTTCACATTAAATTAAAAAATTCGAAAATTAAAATATATATATTTTTTTTTATTGTTTTAAATTTTCTGTAAATCGACTCACATCAATTTCGCAATTTATTCTCCAGGATAGTCGGTCACTCTGAATATAAAAATGTAGGTATTTATTGATTTCGGTTAAGTCAGTTAATATTTTACGAATTTATATTTGATAATATGTACATCAAAATAATCCAAATCTTTCTGTTACAATTTTTGAAGAAAAAACTCTTCCAAATAATAAGACATAAATAAAAATTGATATTGTTGATTGCATATAATTCTGAAAAATGCTTAATTTTATTAAATATATTTAATAAAAAAAAATGTTTGTATTTAAAACACTTTGTTTTGATCTTGAGATTTTGACTTGCATTTGTATTTAATTTGTAAAATGTACTGCTCAGAAAATTATTTTAAATTTCATAAAATTTCTAAATTTATTCTTTTTATAACTTTAATTAATTACATTTTTTTCATTTTTTCTAATTTTTAATTATAATTGTTAAATAATTATAACAAATTTTTCAAACCAAACAACCACTTATATTTTTAATATATAAAAAAAAAAAAAAAGCAAATTAAATAATTGAAAAAATTCCTTGCATTTCATTAAAATTTAAAAATATTTAAAAAAGTTGAGTTTTAAATTTTTACTGTACCTGACTATTAAATAATTTATTATTAATTAAAAAAATAAACAAAAAAAATGTAATATAAAACAATAACATAATTTTAATTAATTCAAAAACAAAAAAAAAACAAAAATAAAAACAAGAAAATTACACAAATCAATATTGAAAATATCATATTCAAAATTTACCATTTTATATAAGTTTCATTTAAATAAAAATAAAAACAAATCCCACCCCCTCCACATTTGAGTTTTAAATATTAATTTTTAAATAACTTTTAAACAATATTTAAAATAAAAATGTATGTATTGTAAAAGAAATAATAAAAAAATCCAGACATAACCAAATATTTATGTTATTTAAAAATTAATTGTAATTTGCTTAATTAGTTTCAAAATTTTGAAACAATTAAAGCACAATAAATTTTTTCGTTTGTATTATATAAAATACATAGTTTTTTTCTTTACAGAATAAAATGTTAAATAAATAAGGATTATCATAATAAAATAAAAGTTTACGAAATTTTCTAACATAATGAACACCATTAAGTACAAACAATGTAAATAATATACATAACTTTTAACGTGTTTATAATTCAACAAAAAAAGTAAACCTGATAAAAAAACTGAATTACCTGAAATTACCTTGAGAAATTTTTTTTAATGGTTTTTCCTGTTATTGTCTAAAATTGAAAGAAAAATAAATTTAATTATGAATGTTGTTTAAAGGAATTATTTTATTTTCTCCAATTTAAGATTTTTGATTAGAAAAAAAAGAGTAAATAAAAGAATAAAAAATCAAAGCAATATGTAATACATAACAAATAATTAATATTATTGTGAATTAAAATTTATAAAATGAATTAAACAATTAAGATAAATTGATATTTTTTGCTGGTTTATTGAAATGTACTAAATATACACATTCGAATGACTACTAAAGCGGTGAAAAAAGCTCAACTGGAATCTTGTAATTTCTACAACAATAAACATTAAATCATATATGATTACTCTATGATTAAATATGTAGTTAATACGAACTAATGAATTTTAAAATTTTCAAAATTGTGGTTATTCCGAATATACCTTCAACTTTGAAAATTTTGTCTCCCAATACGATTTAAATATACAATTTATGAATCCCAAAATATCAATCCTTATTTATTTAACAAAAAAAAAAGTTTCGAACTCAAAACATTACTCGAAGAAAAATTTTGAAGTCAGTTACAAATCACAAAGACAAATATTCTGTTTTCTTTTTAGTCGCTTTTTTCTTTTTGTTCACACACACTACACTATAAAATAGTTTTGTACGAAAAAGTATAATATTAATATAATAATTAAAATTATGAATTTATCTAATTATAAATTTGAAACATTATTATTAAATACGTAAAAAACTTGTAATTTTCAAACAAACAAAAAAAAATATCAGAACGAATATGTAATTGTAAAAAAAAATTAGTTTTAAACTTGAATTTATGTTTTTTTTATATAATATATTTTATTTAATTTATAGAAGGAATGACAAAACAAAATATATGTTTAAGAATAATGATAAATTAATGTTAAATAGGTTAAAAAAAATTCTTTATTATTATAATTTATTTGTTTTTTTTCTAATTTTCATTCCAAGTTTCTGTTAACTATATTTTCTCTTCATTTTGAAAAAAAAATAGCAAAATAATAGCCAAAGACAACCAATAAATAAATAGTTCGTACATATAAAAAAAAGAAAGATAATTTGGAAAATAAATTTTTAAAATAATTATTGAGATTTTTTTATAAAATTAGTTTTAAAATATTCATTACATAATAAAAAATATCTGAACCTTACGAAAACTGTAATACTGATTAATTTTCATTTTTTTCATTTATTAAAAATTTAAAAAAAAAATCAAAAAACAAATTACTTTAGCAAAGGAAATTTAAAGCATTAATTAATAATTACATGCATATACCCAGTGATATATTCATATTCAGTTGGTTTCAAAAAGGGTGGCAACCCCTTGTATCAATTTTATCACATTGAATAATAACTTTAATGAAAAAAATTATACACAAACAATTTATACAATTATTAATTTATTATTATTTATACAATTATTTTTTGTTCTTAGTATAAACAAAAAAGTATTATTGTTTTTGTTTTAAAATATGTTCTTAGATTTTCAATGAGCATTTGTAAAAAAAAAAAAAAATTATAGTATGTTAAAATACATAATTCATACAGCTTCCTAAAGTTTAACTTTCATATAAAAATTGATTGCACAAATGCTTATGAATACTGTTAAAATGATTAATTAGGTTATATTCTAATTCAATTTATTGTAACATATTTTCAAACTAAATACTATTTTTATCTAAGTAACCTTATAATAAAAATCTCTTTAATTTATTTTGAATTTATTAAAATTAAAACATAATTTAAATTTAATCTACCAATAGCCTACCAATAATAATAAACCAAGTGCAACAATATTACACAACGTGTTCAATAGATAAAGAAAAATAAAACAAAGTAATTTTAATACAACCAAACCATTCTATATTTATGCTTTCTATTATACATACATACATATATTATAATTTTAACATTCCTTAATTTTAAATTTTTTTTATTAAAAATTTTATTTTATTGTTTCTATTAACACTTATATAGTATATATTTAAAGTTATATATGTTTGAATGTATGTTTCAAGCGAATTAAATAATTATCTGTGAAATTATAACAAAAAATAAAATTACAATATTTAAAATAAACATTATATTTTAAAATTCAAAAGGAAATTTTTTTTTTAAATTTGACATTAAATTATATAAAACTTTATTTGTAAGGATATTTTAAGAATTTAAAATTGTGAAAAAATAAATAAAATAAAAACAAAAATACAATTTACAAAATTATTTAAAAAGTAGCAACTCTTTTGTTGAAAAAAAAAACAACAATTTAATTAATTTTTGAACTATCGAATTTATTTTTAAGTGAAAATTATTATATATAACTTATATATTATATGTATGTAATTTAAAAAAATTAACGTTTGTGAATTCGGTTAAATTTAAATATTTTTGTATCCTAATGTTATAAGATTTTTTTTTAAATTTTCAAATTACAAGGCTACTTTAAGACGGATTTTTTTTAGAAACAAAATCAAGCCCTTTGTCTAGATTACAAAAAAAGTTAAATTTGATTTTAAATCAAAAAAATGATTTATAAATAACTTTTCTTTAAAATATGGTCAAAAATAAGAATTGGAATATTCTATAAAAAAAAGTTAGATTTAAAAATATTTTTTTAATTAAGAATTTAGAAACAATTTTCATCACCAGAAAATTTTTGGAAATAGTATTTAAAAATATTTTAGAAAAACACCTCTTGCTTAATATTATTTAAATTTACATACATACATACATAATTTAGTTTTTCATATTTGGTAAGATTTTGAAAAATAATCAGCAAATTCAAGGTTACTTTAAAGAATCCAATCTCCTATATACATATAAATATATATATATTTTTTTTAATTTTCATTTCATGTTAAAATTACTTGTTATGAATTTTTTGTAAAAATATATAATTTTTAATAAGAATTATTTTTTATATGAAACAAAAGAAAAAAGAAAATGGTGAAAATAAAACACTTGTTTTTAATGAGTTTTTTTGTTATTTTTTTTTTCATTTCTGCTTTTATATTTCAATCATGTATTTTTTTACAGTAACCACTTATGGATACCTTAATCTAATAATACTACATTTTCTTGATTAAGAAATAGAGTATTATTATAAATAAATATACGTATTTCTGCGTTATTGGAAATTTGCCGAAAATCACAACAAAAAAAATCATTCGAATTTTGAGCATAACATTCTTTTCTGAGTATTTAGTTTTGAAGTTTAGACACACACTGCTACTACCATACACAGCTGATGAAGGTCGTCGGCTTGTGTCATCAACGTCCTCCATTTTTTGCGGTCACGGGTGGATTCTCAACAGTTGAAAATACGAAATTGTTTTAAAACTCGTCTTGTACCTTTGGGTGGATTCGAAAATTCTCTTGGCTGGAGCATTTTCGTTCGTTTTCATGACAATATATATTCGGCGCAGAATTTCCTTCTCGAAGACACCAAGTGCATGTCATGTTCACTCCCTTTCGGTAGTGCCCATTATAGTGGTGACTGTGTTTACTTCTATCCATAATACTGTGTAACTGATGCAGTCCTCTTCACTAGAAAATACAAATATTCGACAATAGGCTCTATTTATATTAACGGCACCTAACTAATTTCCAATACTTGGGTCTTATTTTAGACAAGAAACTAAATTTGAAATAACTGAACTAATGAATATAACCACAGAGAACTTATGGTTATATATGATTCAATACAGGAATCCATTATTATGTTTGATGATGATGATCTTAATTAAGAAATACCTGTACCAGTAGATATTTTAAATAATATGATTGAAGTGAATTCCATGAAATACTATGGTGGATACATAATTTTTAAAATTTTAAATAAAATAAAATGCGAAAATCGTAAGGCCATTTTAACGAAAGATAATCAAAATTATAATCTTGATTCAGAATGGTTCCTGTTCAATAAAAATTATTCAAAAACAAAATTTGCACCATCAGAATTATTTTTTGAGGTTTGTAATATATTTTCAAAATTCTTTGTTAAATTCTTCGTGATAAACGTTTAAACCAAAAATCTTTTTCATGGTTTGTTCGTATCATGTTAAAATTTTTGATACGTTTTTCAAATCAAATTCTTGCACTTCGAAAATTAAAAACAAAATATGTAGTTGATATTTGCATTGCATACAAGAAACAACAAATTGTGAAAAATTTAATAGCTGGTTTTCTGACGGAGTATGCCTAAATCATCGGAAACATATGCTATAATTTTTAATTTTAGTTTTATTAAGAAAAAATTCTACATGGCTTACCGAGATATTAAATAAAGAAGAGTTCAATCAGAAAAAAAACGCAATAAAAAGAAAATCTGTAGCAACAGAAACAAGTAGTAATAGAAAGTTAAAAATTATTAAAACTTAAACAAAAAAACAAGACACATTATAAATTAAGAGAAAAAAATCCAAATTCATTCGTTTCAAAAAACCATAAAATTTTACAATAGCAATATTATAATCAGACTTCATAAAACAAACTGCCCTTTTAAGGACTACCATATATTTATTAAAGAGTATTATTTAAAAATTGTACAGTGTAATATAATAATATACAGTGATAGTATATTATTAAGATAAGTTTTTACTGAATATAAATATTCCCTAAACCTCATAGGGCTCCGAAACAAGGTACAACTGATCTGGATACCGGGTCATAGTGGCTTGACTGGAAATGAAAAGGCTGACGAAGTAGCCAGATCATCGGCGGGAAACATTTATGGCCCGGAACCAGCAGTTGGTATATCTATTGGTAATATTAAACTATCAATAGAAAACACCCTGAAAAGGGAAGCAAATATTCTTTGGGAGCTTATAGAAGGCCACAGGGTCTCCAAAATATATGCGCCAAGAATAAACACCAAAATAATCAACAATCACTTGCAATAACTGAAATGAAACTTCTCCAATAATCATCTTATTAATTTTGAAATATTTGTAATAAATTAATAACAATTAGTTAAAAACAGATAACAACAAAACATCTTTTTAAATGTTACATATGAAGATGATTTACCAACAATCAACAAATAATTAAATTATGCAACAATGTAAAAACAAAGTAAAAAACAAAAATGTGCAGATCCTCAGAATAACTCCAAATCATGAAAAATAAATCATATAATGCAAAAGAATTGTGTTGACGTTAATCAGAGTTGCATAAATTGAATAAATAAATAAGTAAATTTAAGGTTATTTTGACTGAATGATTTTAATAATAGTAGTGTTTTAAATTGTAGTAGGTACTATTTATTAATATTATTTTATTAGTTGCTATTTGCTTTTATGAAATAAATAGTAATTTATAATAATTAATAATATAAATATGTAATACAAATTACAAAATTTGATCTGTATCAATAGATTTTTTATAGTAAACTAGCGGAGTTACCCGGCGTTGCCCGAGAAAATTTAAAGTTCCTAGAACTTTTTCTTCGTTTTTCGTTTGAAAAGGGAAGTATTATGTGATGTTTGTCTGCTAGTAAACTAACTGTTAAATGTTTTTGTATGTGATTGGTTTTTTTTGTTTTTTTTTTGTGGAAAGTTTGAAAAGCAATACAAAGAATACACTCCCGTGCTTTGTAATAGTGTGGGATCCACCCCCACTAAAACTACTGCAAGTTTTTAAAAATTTAATAAAAAGCTAATTCATGAGAATTTTAAAAATTTTAATAGGTATCTACTTAAATAAAATACAAAAAAAAATCAAAAGTGAACGAAAATTAAAATTTGTTTCAGTTTTGAACAAAAATAGAACTTACAATTTAAAATAAAATGCAAACATAAGTCTTAGGCGTTGTTTATAAATTTCGATTAGAATTTTGGGATTTTAATTAGAAGTATTTTTTGAAAACTAAATTATGGTCCGTTTTTATGTTAGTATAAATCTTGTTTTAGGTATTAATAATAAACACTTTCATTTTTATAATATTCAAACATTAAGTACTTATTTCTATATGTTAGTATAAAACATGTAGAAATAATGCTACATAAACTTATGCTAGATGTTAGTAGTTCACATTTTAATTTTTGTTACTCTTAATTAAATTAATGAATTCTTATCCATATAGCAGTTTTTTTCATTGTTCAAAAAAGAAAAGTACAAAATTTTATAAAGAAAACAAAACCAAATTTAGAAAAAAAGATAGAAATCCAAAAAAGACAAAGACAATTAAGAAAAACCAAAAGAACAGAAAAAAGGAAAGACGAAAAAATACAAAATAATTAACTAATTAAATGTACGAGTGATTAAATAATTTTCTCAAGATAAAACTTGATTATAAACAACGTTTCGCCTTCAGGAGCAAGAAGAAATAAATTATTGGGTGAACCCACCTTTGAGCAAGAAACATGGCGATCTTAAATTCACACCGCAGTACTTAATAGACTGTCCCTGTGTCTTGTTTATCGTAATCGAGAACGCAAGTCTAACTGGAAATTGCAACTTCTTAAAGTTAGAAGGGATATCATTTGGAATAAGTGGTATCCTTGGGATGAAAACGACTTCCCCCTGTCCCTTCCCTGTAAAAATAGTCGCTTCAATTACATTTGCCAGCAATTTTTTAACTCAAAGTTTGGTATCGTTGCAAAGTTTTGGTTGGTCGAGGTTCCGTAATAAAATAATTGGTGATCCCAGTTTCAGTAAAAGACGATGTGGCGGTAATCTAGCCGGATCAAGAGAATTTAGGAACTCTGTTAAAAAATTGACTACCTCATCATTTGTATTTGCATCATTTGCATTCATTTACTACGCCCGGTAATATGGAAAGTATTTGATTATTCATTTCGCTGACATCAGCATTTTTAGCAGCAAGAATTGCCTTCTCTCGAAACCAGTTAAAATTATGATAGTTTTGCTGAATATCCGGATAGACTGCATCTATTAGTTCTGTGACGGACGACACCAAATTACAAAAATCGGATGGCAATTTTATTTTTCCAGATGGCTCAACTGCAAATCTATCTTCTCCGATCTCAAGTAGCTTGTTGGTGAAAATGTGAGCATTTTCATCCCCCAGATGTACTCTCATGTTTTGTTTCAAACTTATCTTTCGGACATGTCTCCACAAAGATGAATGTTTTAAACATGCGTAAATTTCATCGGCTTGTGTTGACTTTGGGATGACGGGCAAAGTTTGACGGAAGTCTCCACATAGAAGTACCATAACTCCTCCCATAAGGTTGTTATTTCCTCTCAGATCTCTCACAGTCACGTTAAGGACTTCGAGAGCTTTCTTGTGAGCCATGGTACATTCATCCCATACGATAATTTTGCATGTCTTAACAACTTGCGCCCGACTACTTGTTTTACTAATGTTGCAAGTAGTAATTTCCTGTCTGGGGATGTCAAGTGGCAAATTAAGTGCAGAATGAGCTGTTCTTCCTCCTTCTATTAATGTGGCCGCGATTCCTGAAGATTACTATTATTTTTAGAATTTTTTCAAGATTCTGTCATTCTATCATTGACTCTATTCTTGTATGTTTAACTACATACTTATATACTACATATTATTATTATTTAGGTATGTAGCTATATACATATATTATTTTAGACCCACTTCCTGTTGAGTTAGGGACTTGACATTTTGAATACACCTTGGATCCCGATTGCAGTACTTTCCGCCAAACTTGTTGGACCTTCTTTCCGCCAGAGCTCTTTTGAACGAAAATTCATATCTCAGAAACTGGACCGATTTGGCTCCAATTTAATACACATATGTTGGGTTCCAATGAAAACTATTTTTCTTATTAGAAAATTTGAGGGACCTGCGGAGTTCGGAGTTGTATGACAGCTACCCGAACCAGACAAAGTTTCGAAAAAATGTGAAAGGTATACTTGTTTATTTTTGAGAGAGTACCTGTGTGCAAATTTTCAGCTCTCTAGCACCTTTGGTTTTTGAAATATTTTTGTCAGGTGCTAGGAGTTGTATGGCAGGTACCGGAACCAGTCAAAACTTCGAAAAATTGTGAAAGACATATTTGTTTATTTTTGAGCGAATACATGTGTGCAAATTTTCAGCTCTGTAGCACCTTTAGTTTTTGAAATATTTTTGGCGGGAGCTCGGAGTTGTATGACAGCTACCCGAACCAATCAAAATTTTGAAAAACGGTAAGATCCGTATTTGTTTATTTTTGAGAGGGTACCCGTGTACAAATTTTCAGCCCCTGTAGCACCTTTGGTTTTTGAAATATGCTCGTTGGGTGCTAGGAGTTGTATGGCAGCTACCGGAACCAGTCAGAATTTTGGAAAACAACATATCACGGGTTCGATTCCAAGTAAAAAAAAACCATCCTGTAAAATTTGGTTGAAATTGGTCTATGCGTCTCGGAGGAGTTTTGACACAAACATACATACATACATACATACATTCATACAAACATCCTTCTTTATATATAAGATTAAATATAAACCCAAGAATCGAGGTACTATATCAACAAAACGTCAGATTTTTCAAAAACAATAAGATAATAACCATTATAAAAAATTTATATTCTAATGAAAATGTTGGCGATTTATAAAGATAGTATATTTTGTGAAATTAGCACATTTATTTTATATGTACCTATACCTACATTCAACAATTCACACTTTTTTTTCAAATTAAACCAAAATATAAAAAGGAAATATTTGCAAGAATTGTAAAACAGATAATAAGAGAACGAAAAAGAACAGCAAATAAAATTCTAATTAGATATGCGTATAACAACTATATATGCATGCATACTGTGTACAGCCGATACATATTTATAATTTGCACAGCATAATATAGAGTACACTATATTTTGGTAATAGCTTTGGTTTGGCATTATATATTATATATGTTTTTTTTTTAAATCTTGTTTCTTTAATGGTGTGTGCTTGTTTATGTTTTAATATGAATAAGTAAGATCGTAATGTCCCATCTCAACTCTAATCTTTGTACAATCAAACTACTTTTGTGTATCTTTATATATTAACGGTCTTTAATTATACGGTATATAAATATAATATATCTATATCATATATTATAATGTAATAAATAAAAAAAATTTCTAATAATTAATTAAATATTTAATAATTGTTTGTTATTTCTAAAATGATTTTAAGAAAGTTAAAATGTTAAGTGATTTGTCAGTTAAATTTGCCTTCTTTTTGGAACAAAAATTCGAGGAAGTAGAAAAAAATCTTTTACTCTCTGTAGAGGTTGGTTGAATTGTTTTTAACGGTGTGAATAGTTTCAATAAGTTTGGTGTTAAATTTTCGGTTCCTTCAAAAATAAGCATTTCCTTTTAATATAGTTTTATTGTAATTATTTGTTGTAGATTGTTTTATTGTTTGAGATTCGTTTATTGCTAATGACAATTGTTTCTTCAGAGCTTCTTCAGTGCTTGTAGAAGGGAGATTTTTATTTACCTCCGTTATATCTATGTTACAGTCAGAATCAATTGCTTGATCACTCACCGCAACACATCCAACTATTCTAAGGATCCAAGAGCTTATACACCTAGCAGAAAGCTCAATTGTTATTTTTTGGCTACCAGGCCATACCAATATCACTGGCAATGAGCAAGTTGATAAGCTTGCTAAAAACGCTACAGACATGGTTCTCAGCAGTTGATGGCAGTCGACGACTACAGAGGGTTAATTAAAAGAAATGTTTCACATGCATATGAAGCTAGATGGAATAACGAACCAACGACTAATAAACTAAAACAAATAAAAAGGTCAACTGCTCCCTGGAAAAGCATTGATTCTGTAAGCCGAAAAAACGGATGTATAATTACAAGACTGAGGATAGGACATTCGTGACTGACGCATAAGTACTTATTGGACGGACCGACCAGAAGTCTACCTACATGTTCCTGTGATGGCCAGACACAAGTCAGTGTTCAACACATTTTCGAGGCCTGTCCGCGCTACAGAAATTCAAGGAGTATCCATTGTATCGGGGGGTTAAATATTCTCGCTGAGGGCACAGAGCAGTCATTGGAATGCATTATTCAATTCACCAAATACATCAACATCTTCGGTGAAATTTAAATGTTTTTGTTATTTATATTTATTTTCTTTCTTTCTTTCTCTCTCAGTTTACATAATTTAGTTTATTTGTTTATTTTTACATTCATTTTTTATTTATTTTAATTGTTACTTTTATATTACATTTCATAGCTGTGTAGTATGTAATTTGTTTAAGATTGAATTTAGTATATATTTGTTAAAAAAAAATAGTATATGGCCCGAAAAACCTAATAAGGTTCAGCGGCCCGAAATAAATTTTATTCAATTCAATTCAAATTGAAAACTGCTTCAATTGGTTCTTCTTCACTATATCTAGCCATATTATTATTGCTGAAAATTCTATGCATAAATTCTTTAATTTTTTATCACACTTTTTGGGGAAAATGGAAAATCAGTCTTGTTTTCATTTGACGTATATGAATTTTGCAAATATTTCAATAAAGATACTAAATCAATGTTTCTTCTTTCCATAACTCGTTTTTTTATAGATTCCAATAATTCACAATATTTGAATTGTATTCTTCCAATGTTTCATACAAAAAGATAAGAACACCTTCACTATATAGTGATTGAATTTGAATCTCTACCGTCCAGTGCTTCCACAGCTATCTGAATAGGTTTTAAAACATTTAACAAACCCTGAAGTGGTCGTTTAAAATCATCGTTTCAATAACTGGAACAATTTAAATGATTTAAGGCTTTCAAAATACAATCGAGCACCTTGAAGAACAGATCCAACATGGTTTCATGTTGTTCACCTGACTTTAAAGTCTAAAAGTAAGTTTAACTCACGTCCATGTTGATTCTTTATATAACTTTGTAAAATAGCATTTTTAACAGGAAATAATTTGAACACTCTGACAATTTTTTCAAGAATTATGGCTGAAAATTATTTAATTTTTTTCCCGGGAATCAAGTATAATTTCCCGGGATTCGGGATATTTAAATTCGTGTAAAATCCGGGGATTTTCCGGGCGCCATATTTTAGCTCAAACCAATTGATCTTTGGTGTTGCCTTACAATATCCCTTTTCCTTTATAATTGGATAATTCCTTTATAATTTAATTGTTAGTTGGAGTTTACATATTCTATATATACTTTTTTTTTTCTTTATTTCATACTTAAGTCTACTTTACAAATCGTTAAATTTTTCGCTTAAAAATAATTTTTAAAATATGTGATGATATATATTTTTTTTTTGTGTTTTGTTTTTTTTTAATTATATATATAAGTTAAATTTTGACCAAGCCAAAGCTGTTCGGTCTGATAGGGTGTTATATCTTAGAACAAACAAAATAAAAAAAAGAACTTAAATAACTTAAATAACTAGGTACATACAACTAAAAAAAATAATACATAGGTGTACATATTGGCTTTTAAGATTACAAACAATATGATTAAACACAATTTTATCCTCAATAGAAATATAGATATTCATGGATACAACACAATAAATAAATCAAATTATTATCTTACTCTGTTTAAAACAGGGGAACAGTAGTCCAAATGTCTATATATCTGTTTGAAATCATATAATGATCTGCCAGCTAACTTAAAATTAATAGAAAGCCTTTGTTTATTTAAAAGAAGTATCACCGAGTTTTTGAATATGACTATAACTTAAGCCAAAAAAAAAAAATTATCTATTTAAAACTTTAATAAAATTTTTTTTTTGAGTAGGGTAAGTTCTCCTATAGTCGAACAATTAGTGGCAAATTCAAGAAGGATTAACGATAAAAAAATAGTCCAATGATTAAACTAAATTATTTTAACGAATTCTTATGTCAAGTTTTGTTGACTTTCCGAATTTTAAAAGCTTTTTGCATAAAAATATATGAGAAAATAAATATTTTATAAAATGTAGAAAATATGCAAAATTCCAATAATCGAACACATGGATTCCTAATCCCGAATTTTAAGATTCTTAATTTCGAACAGTAGGGTTTTGAGCTAATAAATTACGTATAATGTGATAATTGCCTACTCTTGACAGTGCTGTCTAATTATGATTTCATGCTAACTGATCTGAACATCGAATTATGAAAGACCAAGGTTAGGATCGATGAGATATTCTGCATGTTATACGCGTGACTATTTTTCAAAAACTAGGAACGTATTATAAAAGTATGTCCTTCGGCATCAGTAGTTCTTAAATAAGTGTAAACAGGATATTTATCTAGCAAAATTTAATATGTAAATTCTGAAAATGGAAAAGTAAAGTTTACAAAAAAGCTCTTTATACCCTTAAACGAGCCTACATCGGCTGGTTGCATTATATGAGTGGTATTAGGAGGAAGCACATATAGTATTATATCATTTTCTTAGCAAAATTCGCTAACTTCCATGGACAAATGAGATTTAAGTAAAACAGGTTTTTTAATTTTGTTTGTGTTGAGCCAATTATTATAATCGTTGGCAACGTATTCGTAAAACGTCTCTGATCTCATCCAACCAGTCTCAGAGCGTCCGACTACCCAATCATTTGGCATTGTGCCTATAACTTTTTTCAGTGGTCGCAAATAAGGAAACACTACAAGTGGAGGTAAAATTCTTCCGTCAGCAGCAAACACCAAAAGAACTGTAAAATTTTCTTTTTCATTTGAGAATTTAACTTGCAAGACATTACGATATCCTCTAGGCTCAATGACTGATCCTGTTTGAGGAGCGAAACTGAAAGATGTTTCGTCTCCATTGAATATTCAGGTTGGATCTTTCAAAATGTCTTCAGAGTTGTTCTCTTTCAAAAAATGCTCTAGATCAAGGAACCAATTTCTAATGCTACCTTCTGTTACAGCTGCTCTTGCCTTAGAAATTGTTTCCGCAGTTCTCAGAGATAATTTCCATTTCTTCCCTGGTCATTGGTTTTTGAAAGGTGTTTTCTATTATCTTCTTTGATAATTTTTTGAACCACATCTAATAATTCATTTAGTTTTTGTGGAAAACCACATTTAGATAAAGCGATAAGCCAATCGGCTAGTTTTTTTCTTCAATTTTGGTGAGAATGGTTTTAGGACTCATTTTTGGGACATCATCCGGTACTTTGTTCCTATCATGAAGAAAAATCACTGGCACACCAAATTGTTAACTTGCTTGCCTCAAGCTCATAGAGTTGCTCCTAATATGGTGTAAGGCAGCAGTCAGGGATTCTTCACTGTATAGTTGATAACGTTTCCGCTTCATTTTTCTGCAAAATTAAATTTTTTTACCTTAACCGCACCTTATTTGCACCTTAACTTACCTTAATTTTTTAATTATTTATTTATTTAGTTAAGTTTAAAAAGATTCAATTCTTAACTGCTCGAATAAAGGATTATTAAAGAATTTACAATGTCTTTTATTCGAACACCTTCGAAACACCACGTTCGAATTATGGAACATCACTTTTTTATCATTTCCTATAAAAAACTAGAAATATTTACATCCCTTTTCCGAACACCCAAAAATATGTAATTAAAATTATTTTTTTATTGAATTTCACAAGCTAAACTGAAAAATAATATATAAACTACAATATAACATTAATTTGAACACTTACTTCTATTTATTTATGATTTATTCACTAATTTGTAAACCAACCGCCACTAATTTTTTTTTTCTGATTCGATATTTTAACTACACGCTCGAACTTGCTTCCACAAGCTAACGAATATTTTTGTATTACGTAAAAGCTTTAATATTGTTCAAAAAAAGTTTTCTTAAGAGAAATTTAGACACATTATCAAAAAAAAAAAAATGTAAAGGTTTTGCTGGGTACACTAATTACAGCCGTTTGTTTTTAAAAATGTTCGGCAAATGGAGGTGTTCGAAATTAGGAGAACCTACCCTATTTCCCTTTTGCAAATCGATTCGAAACTTGGATATTGAGTTGAATATAGCTGATCTGTTGGATGCACTATAGGATAATTATGTATAATTTTAATGGCTCTTTTTGAATATTAAGTTTTTCCAGGTGGACTTTTCCGACTCTGCTGCAAATTGGGTTTAGATACATGATATTAGAGTTAGGTGCCTATTATGTATTTCGATAACGATTACGATTTGATCGAACGAAATGTCAAAATGTAAAATTGCCATTATGTATTACGATATCGTTCAGAAATTGTCGACGAAATCGATAAAGTTTATCGATGTAAAATTTTACCACGAAAGAGACATCGAAAGAGAGATTTTGTACAAAATTATTTCAATTTTGAATTGAAAAGATAAAATAAAAGAGATACAAATATATTTTATTTATATTGGACATTATATTATTTTATTTATATTAGACACTTGATGTTTTATTTTATATTTATGATATTTTTTGAAATAAAAATAAATTTAAAAGTTGAAATGAAAGTAGGTATTTTACTTTATTCTACATAATAATTTTTTATTGAAATAAATTTTAATAGGAATGAAAGGCCTGTTACAAATAGACTGCAATATGAAAAGTTATAGTGTAAATAATGAGACACCATTATAAATTTTCCAAGGAGGTACCAGGATATCTTGTAATCACAAAACCAATTACATGATTATGATCACATATCTAAAAACAAAAACTGTTATAATAATGTAAACTAATTACAATAAAGTATAAACTTATCAGAATTGCATTAATGCTAAAAAATCCCTTTCTACTATAACATAAATGTTGTACGTTTTGCTTCGGTGATTTAATTTGAATAAGCTTTCCATCTACTGCTCCAATTATTTCAGTAATTCTGCTTTAATCATAAAAATAATGTTTGCCTGACTTTTTCCTTCTAGTGCGTAATGGAATTTGATCCATTTTGCACATAATTATAAACTGCAAATACATATTAAACTTCTTTAAGAACCAAAAAAAATTAGCTGTGCTAGTCTGACATGAAAATCATTTCCTACGTTGAAAATCATTTGCTTGGTACAAACCGCACAGAATCTTAATACACTAACCAATTTAATTATATTTGGAATCGACGTATTACTTATTGGCTATTTCAATTTTTGTCCTAATTTAATAATTTTAATAATGCAGATAATAACTCATCAAATTTATGTTTAAATAACATACGTATAATCTTCCAAATCTAGTGGATTAGAATAATCCCGAATATATGTTCGCTTGTTTTTTAATTCTGCAATTTGATAGCGTTTTTCAGCACTATCAGAAATTGAAAAATTTAACTCTGCTCAAATCATTTTATTTATAAAAACTTATAATTTTATAATTATATTTTATTTAAACACTTCAACTTATTTTCAACCTAAAATTTTTAAATATAACATTATTGTTTTGTTTTTTTTTCGTATAATAATTTGAATTTGACATTTAAAGAATGAAACATATGTCATTTTCGTCGTAGATTTGAATTTTACAATGGCAGCATTTTTAAACACTTTCGATCAAATTTTCATCGAAATACATAATGACACTAACGATCACAATCGAATAACTTTAACGATAACGATGAACGATTCGATTAATTTCGATCGAAATACATAATAGGCACCTTAATCTATGAAGAGTAAATGATAAAAAGAGCTTTATCGTCTAAGAAATATTTTAATCTTTTTAATATAAATACATATGGGGCGATTTTTTTACAAACTAAATTAATATGATCAGCCCACCTAAGATTACTGTCAATTATCATACCTAAATAATTAAAGCTTTTTACTATTTCAATTCTGTTATCATTGTATTGGAAAGTAGCGTTGTCAAAAATTTTATTTTCAAAAAGTAATATTTTAGTTTTTCTTTAAATTTAGAGCTAAACGATTTTAATTAACCAGGTTTCTATTATAAATAGGTCAGAGAGGATAGATGATTTAAGTTCCGATTCACAGCTTGAAGAGTATTTTATTGCAGCGTCATCTGCATATAATTGTAGAGAGCCTTTAAGGTTGACAACGCACAGCCAGCCACAACCTTGAGGCACACCACACACCTTTTTTACTTAATGTACTATTGCTACATTTGTTACCTATTTTAACCTTTTGTGGCCGGTGAGATAAATAAGTTTTGAAGAAATCAATTTGTGATTGTGTAAAATTCATATTTCGCATTTTAAGAAGTATGTAATACAATACTTCATAGTTCACGCAATCGAATGCCTTTTAGAGGTCGATAAATATACACGCAGTATATTTACCCCCGTCCATGCTCTTGGAGAAATAATCAGTTAGAGCGAGGCATGCCGCAGTGGTGTTCGAATTTTGTTCAAAGCCAAATTGATCAGGGTGTAATATAATTGTTATGATTAAAAAAAAATATTAATCTAGATTTTATGATTTTTTCCAAAATTTTTGAAAAAGTACTTAGGACTGATATAGGTCTGTAATTTGTTGGATCCATTGCATTGTCTTTTTTATATATTGGGGTCATTGTAGCCGTTTTCACTTAGTACATATCATTTAATTTAAAATTAAAAACAAATAATACCTACATAATATTATAATTTTATAATACAACACGTAATTCTGGGAGACTTAAAAAATAAATTCAGAGTATTCTAAACTTACTATACTTACCAATTAAATAAGAACAAAACATTTTGTTGGAAAATATTTTTTATTTTATATATATGTATACATTATATATATATATAGTTATACACTCATATATATAGATAGATACGATATTCATATAAATGCAAATATGTATCTATATATATATACATATATATTATGTATTCGGCTTTTTACAAAACAAAAAATGTATTACAAATTTTCTTAGTTCTAAAAATGCTTGATGTGTGGTTATGTTTTTTTTTCGTAATAATCTTATTTATTCATTATTGTTTTTTGAAATTGTTATTAAAAAAAAGTTGCATCTTTCTTGAAAAATCAAAAATTATTTGTACTATTTTCAAACATTATTTACTGATTTAATATATGAAATTTTACTTATTTTCTGTAATTATCTACAAATTCGTTTCATAATAAAATTCAAATATTTTAATTTTGTGAAAAATAAAATACATTGGTGTTATTTTCTTTTATTATATTTGTTTTATTTTTAATTAAGAATATTTTTATATGTTTATCTACTTTTTTGAGATTCCTTTCCTTTTTTGTATTATTTATATTTAAATGTGGAAGAGAAAAAATCACTCATAACAAGAAAACGCACATACACACGGAGTAAGTAAAAAAATATATTTATATTGGTAGGCAAGATTATTTTTTATAATTAAGTTTTATGGACTTATTTTTTGATATTAAAAATATGTACTAATAATTTAAATTTAAGAATAACTTATTTGTTTTGCCAATTTACATAAAGAAAATTCAAAGTATGAATTTTAGCTCCAATTTTTTTCACACAAAATTTTTGAAAATTGAAGTCATTGTAAAACATTAACTATAAGGAATTTTAGTTCATTGGATCAAAATAAACACTACACTGAAATTGTGATTAAATTGATCAAATTAATTATTACTTAGAAAAATTTTTAAAATTAATTTTTAATGTTCTTCTTCTAATCAATTATTTTACAAATACAAATAAAATTCTTTATAAAATGTATATGTTAAAATTGGTGTCAACCGCGGGAGTCGCTTTTTTTCTTTTTGGATGGAGAAAAAGTCAAAATTCGCTACCGCGAGTTTATGCAGTTGCAACTTCTTACTCTTTCGGAGACTTTTAAAGTCGCCCATCATTTTGTGAAAGACTTTAATTGCGTGGTGTAATATAATTTATAAAAAAAAATATTTAGTAACAAAACACTGTTAGAAAATTGTAGCGTGACTTTTTAGCGACTTTTGAAAGTCACAATGACTTTGGCCACGGTGACTCTCGCGGTTGACACCATTCCATATATAGTTAACCAACATATTGAAAAATAAACATAAAAATTTGCTACACATTAGTCATATATTCAAAATAGCAAATCAAATCTGCCGCCACCAACATTATTTATAAAAAATCATTAAGTTGAGTGAATTTTTTGCATAAAATTTCAGTCTAACATAATGATTCAAAAAAGACTGACTTTATGTTTGCAATTTCTACTTAAAGCTAGACTTACAATACGCTTATCTTACTGTATAATATCTAGTACGTTCCAGAAAGTACTATATACATTGTTATGGTACGTTATGAAACATACTAAATTGTAGTTAAAAATCTAACACTACATTTCCAATGTCGCGGTATTCTCAATTATGCAAACATAAACTCAACCAAAATATAAAATAATGTAGAGTACTTAAAGTGACAAAATATGATCTCACGCTATTGACATCTGATCTAGTGAAATAATTTGTTATCGCGATTTCTTCTTTGCATTTCTCAAAAGCAATTTTTAAATTGCAAATACTGTTTAATTTGACTTACTTTTTTTTTCTAAAATACATTATTTTAGCTTCCAAATAGGCTTAATTAATGCGAATACATTAATAACCATGTTTGTATCGAAGTTTAATTTAAATGATCAAAAAATTACCTAAAATTATTTTTTTTTTTTTAATTTTAATTGTATTTTAGCTCTAATTTATATTGTTTAAATATACGTATTAAATTTTTAATTAACTTTTAAAATTATTTGTGTTCAATTCTTTAAAATAAATTTAAATTCCCCTCATAAATAAAATAGTTATTATAATCTTTTGAACACAAATTTATTGATTTTAAAAATAATCGTAAATTAAAATACGTATATAAATATTTATATTTTGTTAAAAGTTATACTTTAATTTTAAAATTGTTTCTCTACTGGCCTATACCTAAAAATTAAAATGTTATATGTACCATTAAAATTTTTTATTTTTTAAAATTCTTTTTTTTTTATCATTCGCATTGATATTTTGTGAATTCAACTTTAAGTTTAGCAGAAAAATTATTATGTACAAATTGATTGTTATTTAATAGCTCCCCGACAATGGCTTGCTTCAATTGAAAATAATAACATCAATAACTTATTGCAAATATTTTTAATTTTTTTTCTTGTTTTTTTTTATTTTTATTAAATATAAAGCGATTGCTTATTTGCTTATAACGCAAAATTTAAAACCTATTTACAAATTAAAAATTAATTTATTGACAAAATTACAACGAATTACATTTTGTACTTTCTTAAATCACTTTAAAAATTAAGTGAATCTTTTTTGTATATATAATTAAAAAAAAAAAATAAAATTAAAAATTATATGAACAAATATTTGTTTTAATTTTTTTTTTTTTGTGTTTTTGGAATTTTATAAATACTTAATTTAAATTATTATAATTTTAAATGAAAAATTTGACTGATATTATTATTTTTCATAAATTTTATATATTTATATTATTTTTATATAATAAATTTAATTATTATTAAAGTATGTAAATCTATTTTAAGTAATATTATTTAAAATTAATATAATTGATATATAAATTTTTAATACTATGCCACTCTATTTATTAATTGAGTTTTACGCCTATTATGATGCTGTGCGGATAAATGCGTTTGTGCCCCAATAACTTGATGATGATTTCGTGATGATGGTGATGATGAAGACCCATTTTTAATTGATTCAATATTTTGAACAGTATAACTTATGTCAACTTTGGTTCGTTTAGGTGATGGATATTCATTTGTGTACTCAAGTAAATCATTTTGTCTTAATGTTAAATGTAACGATTCTTTGTCATCTTCTAAATCTATAGCATCATATATATCTTGCACCTTTAAAAATGGTTAAATTTTTAGTTTTCAATTTTATTTTTTAAAAAAAATTTAATAATAAAATTAAAATAGATTTATAGAATGTATATAATACCTCAATATCAAAATCCCTGTCATGTAATTGAATATGTTGTTGATTTTGATCATCATCCTCTTCTTCCATTGATTCTGGTGTTTCAATTAAAACATCATCAATATCATTTTCAGGTTCTATATCACTTCCTTCATCAACATCTGATTGACCATCATTTTCAACATCACTATCTCCTGTACTACCATGCTTCATTTCACCTCGTTCTAAAGCTTCTAGATTCTCTGGATATACCATAGCTTTTCGTATAGCCATTGGATCTTTGCGTGACCATTTTTGAACTTCTTCGTCCATTTTAGTAATTTTCGACGGATTCATAGCCCATAAACAACCTTTTCGCTGACCACCATTTGTAGCCGGTTTCTCAATTTTCTCAAAACACTTATTTAGTGATAAATTATGTCTAACACTGTTTTTCCAACCATTAGGAGCTGTTTTAAAATATGGAAAATGTTCACACATAAAGCTATAAATTTCCGAGACAGGTAATGACCCACTTCTTGAATTTTTTAAAGCCATAGCAATCAAACAAGAATATGAATATGCCGGCTTTGGAAATTCACTAACAACTACTGGTTGTTTAGATTTATTTGTTTTGGTTGAAGATGTGTTATTATTGGTGCTATTATTTATTTGATTATTTATTTGAGGTGATGCAACAGGAGAATTAGCATAGTTACTATTACCATTAATTGCTGATATATTTTTGCTTTGAACTAAAATATTTCTCGATATAATTTTTCCAGCTTGCTGAATATGTTGTTGTACTTGTTGATTATTAGATGCTGTATAATTTCCATTTGACAACGTATTAAAATTTTGACTTTGCAGAGGACTAGCTGTTTCACGGTCACGTTTTAAATTGCTTACATTGAGAGAGGCTATCGATGTAGAATTATTCAATTTTGCTTGATTATTATTACTATTACTTATATTTTGCTGTTTTAATTTGGTATATGCAAAATTACTAGCAAAAGTTAGACCACCTATACCAGGAGCTAACTTTATAGTGTTACCTAAAATTAGAAAACAAAATATTTTCAATGTTATATCGTGATACAAACTATAAGAATGTATAGCTTTTTGAGCATTATTGTCACAAATAATTACCTGTTCCTGATAATATAGAATTAGTATTAATCAACTGGTTATTTGTTAATCTAGTGTGGTTGTTGTTGATGATGTTACTGTTGTTGTTATTATTATTACTACTATTAATATTGTTATTATTTGTATTATTATTATTATTATTACTACTATAATTATTTCCAATTGTAATATTGTTTCCATTAATTTTGTTTTCTGTTTTTAATATACTCTTATTATCCGGTTCATTTCCGTTAATATTGCGCAAATCTTTCTTTACAGCATCTAAATCGTTTGGTAATGAAAGAGATGATGGTTTGCGATTTATTTCATGAGCTGATGATGGTACTTTTATTTGATTTGGTGAAAATGTTAAATGACTTTTACTCTCTTTTGGACTTAAAGGAGGTGATGCCATAGTTTGTTTATAATTATTTGTATTTAAATTTATTTGACATTTGGGTGAATTTAATATTGATGATGTTATTATTGGCATAACCGAATTTGGATTAACACATGCACCAACGTCTGCATAGTAATCATTTGGAGCTGACCATTTTGGACCACCAAGCCATGAAGCTTCGCCGTCATGTGAATTTGAATCTAATTCTAATGATGGTAAATCATTTACCAGTGAACTAAATTCATTTGTACCGCCTACTACAGTAGCAACTTCTGATCTAATGTCAATATCTAACATGTCTTGCATAGAATCAGAAATATATAAATCAAGAATCGGACCTGATGAATCCTGAAAAAAAAGAAATGATCAATTATTATTAATCTAGTAGATAAATTAGTTTGGAGTTTTGTAAATTATTTAAATAATTTATTTTTATAATAAAATAAAGTAAACATTTATAAATTGTTATACATTTAATTACACAAATGTACACATTGAATTTTCGGCATGCACATATAAATATTTCAACTTTTCTATATACAAATTTGCGTCAGAAAATTCTATTAAACTTAAGCATGAAGTATGTACCTATATGTATTTTAATTTTCAAAAAATTTGCCACTTTGGGTGAGTTTCGTAAAACAGCTTTTTGTAATATTTATAAATTATATGTATGTACCTATTGCTATTAAACAATTTTTAAATTTCATAAATATATAACATGCACATCATATATGCATATTATTTATATGTTGCCAATTGTATTTCAAAAATTCTATTTTTTAAGTTGTAATTTCATTCATCGATTTTTTCCCGCTCAACAATCCCGATTCGATATATATATACACAAACGCAATGTTCAGCAACACAAATTTTGTAGCAAGAAATAAACAGGCATAAAAATGTTCTACATGTGGATGTGGTTAATGTTTTGTTGTTTTAATTTTTTTACACAAAACACAACTACATAATTTCACTTTTCCTTTGTTTCATCACTCCATAGTCCATATTTATTATATTGGGCATGCGTATGAAATTGTACATAATATATGTACATAGTTACAAATAATACAAATTACAATACAATTTTTAAGCCAAGAATGGTAGAGAAAAAAAATCACCCTTTTTCAAATTTGCAATGAAAATTTAGTTGATTTTCTGTTTCTTTCTATTCTAATCTATTTATGGATGTAATTAAAACACAATTGTTCACTTTTTTTAAAAAATAATTGTGTGTTAATGTTAAAATGAAACAGGGTGGAATAAAATACACATACGTAGTTTCTTAATTTTTTAAAATATCCACAAAACTTAATAGGTGAACAAACTTGAATCCTTTTAAAAACATTTTTCATTTTATTTCAGGTTGTTTAAAATATTATCACTATAATATGTAATGCGCTAACTATAGAACTACATATGCATGTAAATGTCAAATTGCCTAACGAAGCCGATATAGGTATTTGTCAAAGCATATATCTAACGACCCTTAATGACATAGTAACATAAGAAAACTATTCATAGAAAAACAACAACAAAAATAAATTAAATATGCCGAATTCAGTTTGGATAGAAATTAACATAAGAATTCTATGTTTTAAAATTTAGCGAATTGTTAGATTTAATTTAATTGCCGCATATGACGATTATGGGCGTTTACACGTAAGTTCCATACACGGAGTATGACATATGTAGTTCTGTGTCATTATAGTTAGTCCTGCAGTATCAGTTTCAAATAATCTAAAGAATAATAGGGTTATGCTCAAGTCTATCAAAATGTTTCGATGAACAAAAATTCCACTACCACGTGTGGTATACTAAATCCCGAACTGTATTCACGCGCGGCAAAATGTTAATTTTATTTCGAAATATTTTTGTTGTGTACCTATGCTGTAGTCCAGCGAAATGAAAATGAATAGATATGATTAAAATTTCGTTCGATACAAAGTCATTCGAAAGCGTTGTTACGAAGTGTTTTATAGTGTAAAATAATTTTTATTTATATAGGTTTTTTTAATTATAACACTTTTGTTTTAGAAATGGTGCATTGTTAAGTGTAAAAAATATTTTTAATTATTAATTTATTTTTAAGAATACTTTCTTTCTTAAATAAAAATTTTGTTTTCTTGAAGTATTTAAATTTTGAATTAATCCTTTGTACTGAAAAAACAGAAAAACATTTGAATGTACCTACCCATCTACCTACCTACATATCAACTTTACTAGATAGGTATATATAGAAAAATATTTTACGAAACATGATTTTGACATCTGTAAATAGTGTTTGCAGGCAAATAGACTGCAGCAAACGAATTTTTTTGAATGTGGAATGGAGTTTTCCATAACATAAATTGATAAGGAAAATTTACACCATGTACTTGAAATATTATGGGTTTAGTTTATCTACACAATACATATAAAAAATATACAGTTATAAATATAAATCTAACTATTTATATATTTAAAATAAAAAAGGAAACTTAGATTTTGGTAAACTTTGGTCGTCCAAAGTAACAATTAATCTAACTAACAAATTTGATTTGTACCAACCAGCTATTTATTATTTATTTATTGTTTTTTACTCCAGCCCAAATAGTTTAATATTTTGCTTTGTTGAAATTCACTCTTTCTAAACACTTCTTTTTAAATCTAAATTTAAATTTTTATATATCTTACCCACACATAGATTTAGTTATACCTTTAGGTTTATATTTTTTATTCCAAGTTATTTGAGAGAAGAAAAAATAATAATTCAACATAAATTCTGTGAATACCTATTTTTTTATCTTTTGAATATTCACCACTTTCTATGAACATCACATCATTCAACACACTCCACAGTTACTTCTATGTGTTTCTTTGAATGTGTGTGTTGTGGAAACAAAATGGAAAAATAATAAAAACAAAAAAGGTACAGTCGCGCCAAAATGTATGATTCGATGTTTCTTTGTTAAGTTAAAGAAAGGATATTTAATATTTATTAATTATCACAGCAACCATATTTTTTAGTTTGATAAATTGTAAAACAAAAATTAAAAGTACATACATACATATGTATACTTTTATTATTCAATATAATAAATAAAATTGAAGATATTTTTAAAAACATAATAGATATTTTATTTATTATAAATTAAGTTTTTTATTTTGCTCATTTGCATGCATCCATACATCAATACATACAATTTGTATATATACATATTTAAAAAATTTCGGTATAAAATATATATTATTGAGTTAAAACGTATAGATATGTTATTTACATAATTTTATGATATTCAGATTTACATTTTACATAGCCAATGTAAATATGTAAATTTTTATGTTATATATTTCTCCATTATTTCTAATATTTACATCTACTCTTTGTAATAATAATGCATATTGCATAAACTAAACTATTAGCAATTTGAATTTCATAAATTTTATTTTATTCAGGTTAAAAAATGGAGATACTGTCGTAATCAAAATAATAAAGTCGAATGTAAGAAAAAATTACATTGCGATTTAGTTTCTTTTATTGATTTTTTAATTGTATTCTGATCTGATCGGATCGTACCTATGTACATAATACATACATATGTACATGCATTATAGTATTTATATATTAATAAAATTTCCAGATGCATTATTATTGTATTGTAAAATATTAAATTTACAAAATATTTGTAGTCCATACATGCTATATATATATATATATTTGATTTAATTAATTAAAAAACAAAAAGTTGGTTATTTATTAATAAATTTTCATACAATTTATATTATGCTATGCATATTTGCATATTTTGTACTTACATTGTACCTCATAATGAGTTCATGTAATTTACATATATTTCATTTTGTAAATATAAAAATTGGAAACCATTATTATACAAAATTCTAAAAAATTGTGTGATTAAATTATTGCCATATTAATCACACACAAAATTCACAAAAAAAGTTTTAACTCTGTTAGAAAACTTGGGATATTTTTAAGTTTAGTTTTTTTTTTATCCAAGCAACTACAAAATACACAACATAACTTTATAACTCAATACCTTCATTTCTAAAAGTTGAATGACTTTATTATATCAAGTTCAAGTAAAATTTTTGAGAAAAAAAAAGTTAGATATATGTATACCTACATACATACGCTCTTATTTTATTAGACTATTTTCTTTTTATTTTTCCACATGTAAAACATTATTTTAACATAAAAATAAAAGTTTGGTTAGGTACTTCTTTTTTTACCTTTTCAGTTCAGCATCTATTTTATACTACCTATTCTATCGAAAATAATTTATTACGTAAATTAGAACCTCAAAATACATACTTCGTTCATTCCTTTTATTTCCATTAATTCTGTTAATTTGTTTTATTCATTTATCTTTAATATTGGTAAAATTATTTATTTTCCATTATAAAGTTATGGATTTTGAAAATAGATTTGGGTAAATTACCTAATCTAAGTACATATTTCCGATTTTTTTAATTATATAAATACATACAAATGTGGAAATTACTTTGTCCATAATGCAGCCCACTCACCAGTTGCAAGTTTCACGTTTTACCACAAAGACTTAAAAATGGTAATGAAACTGTCATTTTCATTCATAAAAATTAGGTTTCATGAAACTTGCAACTATTGAGTGGACTGCATAAGGCATTTTCTTCATTCTATGACTTCTATCGCATTTTATAATGATATAAATTGATTGATTCTTTTAAATAAAAAAATTAAATTGTTCCCTAAAGAAAACTACTTAGATACATATTGCAATTACGTTTTACGAATATTTGATTTTTCTGGTCTATTTGAAACTTAGCGAAATGTAAAAGTTAATTCCTAAGCATTCAAAAGTTTTACTACATTATACAAAGATTAATCTATAAAACAATAAATAGAGAAACAAAATTCTTCCATTTCTCCTAATCCAAAAATACTTCTTAAGAACCATGGATAAAATTAATTGCCTATCATCTAGCACTTCCCCGTTTAAGAGTTATCGAACATTCTGCCCCTTAGACATCTACGTATGTACGTATATATTTTTTAAAACTACGAAATTTCATTATATTGAATGGCTTTGTTTTTTAGATTTGATTACACAAACTTTTTATACAGCAGGATCGGGTAAAAATTTGTTTCAATTTGATCTAATTTGTAAAACAAAAATTTCATAATTTAGAAAATAAATGAAGTATTGATCTACATATATCTAAAAAAAAGTCAAAAGTTTAATTTTGTCGCGGATGTAATATGGGGATGAATATAGCATCCTTATATTACAAACCAAGAACTGCAGTGATCTTAATGAAATAAAAAAGTTATAAGGACAAGAAAAAAAGAATAAATCAGCATGTTAGTCGAAAATTCCCTTTAACACATGACCTATCGTCCTAAATTTTGAAGGAGACCATATTGATCCTATAACCTTCACAACCCTTTATTCAGCATAACTGAATACATCCGAAAAAGGATAATACTAATTTATCGATGGTTGGACACTGTATGCTTTGAATAAAATTCGAATCCATGCCCTGTAACATGGTCCAGAGTACATTTTTTCATCGGAATAAAATAAATATCAAAAAAGCATTAAGAGTATAATTTGGTAACAACTTAAATAAAAGTGGATATTCTATTTAAGAAGGCTTAGTTCCTGACAATAAAAGTAGTTCTCGACATTAAGTTAAAATAGTTTATATAATAGAAAAATTAACAAATACTCGGAAAACATCTTAAATTCCACAAGTTTTTAAACTGATTTAAGCGTGTATGGAGCCTATAAGCAATATGTGACTAAAACTTTTATTTTATTAATGAAAATGATAGTTTCATTGCCATATTTCATGTGATGTTGCTTATTGGATGGAAATATTAAGCAACCATTTTGACGGTTTCAAGTTTCAAAAGAGTAAATAAATACAAATTTTTTAATGGTTTTGTTTAATCTTTAAATTTATAAAGTTTGACAAATTTTAGGCGCGAAATTTATGTAACTAAAAAAACATATGTCAAGAGATTTTCAAGCTGACAGTCACTCAAATTGATTAATGGAAAACAGCTTGAAATTTCAAAAATTCAAGTCAAACACTCAAGCTATCCTGTATTTTATACGTAATAATTGAAATTGCAACTGATGAGTTTTTTATTAAATATAATAATTAAACTTATAATTATCCTTTCTATGCCATCGCAAAAAACTTGAACAATGTAATAGTAATTTAATTAGAGTGCACCTACATATACCTACTACAATATTATTTTATTATTGTTTTTTATTATATATATAAAAGTTAATTTAATGTTTATAAACAAAATAAAATAAATAACACACAGAAGTAAATAAACTTCTTTTGTAACCTTGAATTAAAATAAAAATTCGTCTTGCACTTTCAATATAATTTTTTTTACATATAACTAATTACAATACATATTTTTCTTAAAAAGCATGTTCATAAAGTATGTATATTAAATCAACAAAAAATTAAATTTGATTGCTTAAATTTTCATATTACGTGAAATTTTTTTTAGCTACGATTATTTTATATGAATTTAAAATTTTATTCATAATTATTATCAAAAAATAAATTTAATTATAGAAATTTTTAGAAATAATTCATATTCTGGGTAATTTTCGCAAAATTATTTAAATAGGAGAGAGAACTATTCAATAATAAATAACATTTCATATAAAAGATGTCAAAGACCTACAACTTTATACATTTGTCCATTTATATTTTATATACATATAAAGATATTTATATATGATAAATATAAATATTTTATCGGTATTTATATACAAAAAGTATATACGCAAATTTGTATTCTAAACACTTTACCTGACAATATCATAAATTCCGTTCTTGTTTAAAACAAAAAATACCACTTTTCATATTTTCTTAAATTGTTTTATTTTGTATATTATATTTCTGTTTTATATTTTTGTTTATGCATGTATTGTCAAAGAATGAAAAAAAAAAACACAACTACAAAAAAATTATAAGGGGAGAAAAATCAATACATGAAATTTCTATTATAACAAAAAAGGCCGTATATTAATTATTATATATATTTATATTCCAATTCACTACACAAATGTTAGGTTAAGTTTACATTCACATTTACGATAATTAAATTTTTCCTTACTTTGGTTAATGAAAATAATTTTTTTTATATTATTTAAATTTATATCTAACGAAATTGATTTGAAAATAAACTTAAAATAAACTCAAATATTTAATTTCACTTCATAGTTATATTCGTTTAAAGATTTTTATTTAAGTATTGGAAACTCGATCTTATTATTTTAAAACCTCTCCATACAAACATATACAATCGCTTTAAAAATCCATATTATACCAAAATACAATTTTTTTTTGAAAATATTGATAATGTGTAATTTTCTTATATTCTTAAAATAAAGAAAAGCGGGAACTTCTCCATTGGATATAGCAGATATGAAAATGTTATTATTTTTCTTTTCAAGTTTAAAATTAAAATAATAATTTATTGCGATTTGTATTTGTATAATAAAATCAGTAATAAAACCCGGCAATTTTTTTATTTTTTTTTATAATTGAAATGTCAGTCTTTTTAATACTTTTTGTTTGCAAGTTGATAAATTGTATATATATATATATAGTACAAAAAACAATTTTTTTTTAAATATGTATTTTGCTTGGGAGATCCCTAGATACATAAATGTTAATTTTTTTTTTTGGCGCACTTACCGCATATTTGCTAAGGAAAACATCATGAAAACCAGTACTCATATCTTCGAATTCAAACATTTTTCTGTTTATTATTTGCACTTTTATTATTTTAATTTTTTTTAATTAAAATGCTTTTTGGTTAAATAATAAAATATATTTTTTTATTTTTTAATATTATTGCCATTTACTACTATATATTTTACTCTAGCAGACAGAACACACCTCATACACAGAAAAGTACACAATCTATACTAAATTTTTTAAAATCTTGATTTCTCTTTCTACCGTTAATGGTGAATAAAATTTCGAAAGAAAAAAATATATAATTTGTTTCGTAACCAAATGTCCCGATGATAAAAAGAAATGTACAATAACAATTTCATCCATTTATAATTTCATTATTTCAACACACCACTTCATGCACAAACAAGCAACTAAATAAAATTTTACACTAATGTTTTAACCGGCACATTTATGTATTTGTTATTTAGTAAACAAAACGCGGGAGACATTAAAAATTTAAATATCTATTTTTTTATATTCCACGTGAAATTGCATTAGTGTGCAAATGTTTATTAAATTTTATTTATTTTATAGCCACGAAAAATTGTCAATATTTTTTCAAACAAAGAACTACTTTCAATAAAATTTAACCATTTTTTATTTAAAATAATCTTATCTAAATTTAAAATGTATTTGAAATGAATAAAAAAATTTAAAACATATTTTATGAAACTAATCAAATTATTACAATATGCTGGAAAAAATTAAAATATTAATGGCGCAATTTTTTTTTTTTTTTTTAAGATGTTGAAATATATCTATAATTTTTATAAATTTTTCAAATTATATTATTTTTATTAAATAACACTACTTATTATAAATTTTTACTGTCTAACTTTAAAGTTTTTTCTTTTTTAATTTAATTTCATTTAACGTAATGACAGGCAAGTCTTCTTTAACTTTAATGGCGGAATTCAACTCCAATTTAATGAGAGAGAAAAACTTGTTTAGCAACATATCCAGTACGATCCGAAATAAACACAAAAATAAAAGCATTTGAATTTATTTCGGAAAATTCGCGTTGCCATGATTTATTAATTTTTAGTTTTATTTTTATTAAAAGTTTTATTTCCTCGTCCGCAAAAATTTGAAAATAATATAATTTTCATTATTTGGTTTGTTTCAAAAAATTAGAATACATTTATTCTAGAAAAATTATAATAGTATTCTAGAAGAATTAAAATACTATTCTAACTTTTTTGATTTGTTCTGGATTTCGAAAAAAAATACGACGAATTTCACAAAATTTTTAGAAACTACAAAAAGAAACGAGTAATAAAAAGAAAATATAAAAAAGAAGTAATAAAATTTTCATTTGAAAAAAATTATTCAGAAACTTTTATTTTCACACATTTAAAATTTTTGTAGAAAAACTGTTCGTATAATTTTTTTTAAATGTTACCTTTTGCTATTCTGTTCTTCTCACACTCTTCTACATCTATAAATCTATATTGTTCATAAACACAAGAGCTTTTCGTGTAACAAAAAAAATACCAAAATGTTTGGTATTGTCGGTCAGTTTTTACAATCCATGGGCTGTTGCTTACGATGTTTATCTCTTAAACAAATTTTTTTTTTGTCTTTATTCTATACAACTATCTACATAAAATATAAAATATATTGAGTATAATGTTGGAATTTAAATTGACGTGATGTAATTGACATGTAATCTAAGTCAAGAATCCATTGATTCTTGACTTAATATTCAAATTTATATTTATGGAGTCTCAGGTAAAGTGAATCTAGTAGATAAATCCAGCGGTATGAAGCGTCTTAATCTGCGCTCGCTTGTTCGTGTTATTGATGAGTTGAGGAGCAAGTAAATTTGGATGGTTTTCTAGTTGAACATAGTATTTTTCAGCTTTCTTTTTAATGAATTGCTTAATAGATGGGATATTTAAATCTGATCTAATTGTGTCATTTCGGACATACCAAGACGCATTGACCATAGACCTTAATACTTTGGACTGGAAGCATTCTATTATTTCGATGTTGGAGTTATTAGATGTTCCCCATAATTCCGACCCATAGCTCCAGATTGGCCTGATGATAGCTTTGTACTAGGGATAAATTGGAGAAACGACCTATTAGCCAAATTAATTGGTTGAATTTTAATCGTAGTTGTTTATTTTTGTTGATGATGTGACTTTTCCAAGTGAGGCGTCTATCCAAGTGCACACCTCACTACTTAACCGACTCTTGGTGAGTCAATTCCATGTCCTTAAGGTGAACAGTGGAGCAATTTTCCTTGCGATTAGTAAAGGTGATATGAAGGGATTTCGATTCATTGGCCTTTATTCTCCACTTTTTCAGCCAGTTTTGAATGTCCAAGAAGTAGTTCTGAAACTAGTCTTGGATTAGTATGAGACACTAAGACTGTGTCGTCAGCAAAAGTAGCAGTGAGTACCCTCGGTGATGTTGGGAGGTCCGCTGTAAATATCAGGTATAGTAGTGGGCCAAGGACGCTGCCCTGAGGAACCCCAGATTTAGTTTCTTTTAGTGTCAACTGTTCCCCGTTGTATTTAACGAAGAACCTCCTATCTGACAAATAGGTTGAAAAAAGTTGCTGGTAGTGGTGAGGAAGTAGTTTTTTAAGCTTGTAAAGGAGACCTTTGTGCCAAACTTTGTTGTGTTAAACAAATTTAAAATGAAATTTTTACGCACACTGCACACATTCAAACATCTTTAACTGATTAAAAATACTAATGTACACCGAGTGGGAGTGAAAATACCAATTTACAGAGACACAATAATAATTAATTTTTAAATTTCAAAATTTAATACATTAATTGTATTGTAATTCCATGTAATTAAATGTTATTCTGTCATTTTGAAATTTTTTGCTAATTCTATTCGACCAATCAATTTTTTTTTGATTTTGCAATAGAACTGTTGTGACTGCGTCAATAAATTTTAAACGGAAAAACTGATATTTTTATTTATGTATAATCAATTCTCAAAATCAAAATAGTATGTAGTAAAAAATTTAAAAAAAATTAAATTAAAAAATAATTTTTGCATAACTTAATATCTCATGGCAACCTCTCGAATTTTGAAACACTGTAGTTGTCATGTTCATGTGCATGGCAGTACAGTAGATGTAACAGTACCAGTATCTCTTTTTATCTCTTTAGTCTTTAAATGAATAATCAGCTCAGCGAATCAGCTATCAAATATACATATCTATAATCCATCCATATACAATATATTATATATGGCAAGGCAATTGGTAATTTACAAACATATACACACATCCATACATGTTTTTAATTCATTTCATTAATTTCATTTGATAGAAATATAGAATTAATAAACTTGTAAGACGTATAGTACGTAGGTGTGATAAGATTGTAATAAATATTATATTGCTCAATAAATTTATTCATTAAAATTCGAATAATATTTAATAACACCATAAAAATTTAGAAAAACAAGAAAAAAGTTTATTTTTCTGACAAACAAAAAATATTGTACAATATGCCAGAATATAACACACAGGGAAATGCAACTAAAGCATTTCTCAAATATATTGAAATGGAAAATTTCAAATCATATAAAGGCCATGTTGTTGTTGGTCCATTAAAACAATTCACAGCTGTCATTGGACCAAATGGTTCTGGTAAATGCATGTATTGATAGAAAAAAAAATAAAATGATAAAACAAGTCTTTTCAGGCAAGTCAAACTTCATGGATGCCATCAGTTTTGTTATGGGAGAGAGAACTTCTAGCCTTCGTGTTAAACGTCTTAATGATCTTATTCATGGTGCTTCCATTGGCAAACCTGTATCGCGATCTTGCTATGTTACCGCAAAATTTATTGTAGGAGAAGAAAGTACACAAAAAGATTTCCAACGTTGTGTTTATGGTTCTTCGTCTGAATATAGAATAAATGGCGAGGTATGTATTTCTTCAAACTTATCGTATTTATTTGTTTTGTTTGACTACTTAATAAATATTCACACATATCTTAGTCCGTATCAAACACAACTTATTTATCTGAATTGGAAAAATTAGGAATAAATGTCAAAGCGAAAAACTTTCTTGTTTTTCAAGGAGCTGTTGAAAGTATTGCAATGAAAAGTGCGAAAGAAAGAACGGCGCTTTTTGAGGAAATTAGTGGGTAAATAAATGAATAAAATAAACTATAATTGTAAATAAGAAAGTAAAGAATTGTAAATAAAAATATTTATTAGATCTGGTTTGTTAAAAGATGACTACAATAGACTCAAGCAAGAAATGAATCAAGCTGAAGAAGAAACTCAATTTACATATCAAAAAAAGAAGGGTATCGCAGCAGAAAGAAAAGAGGCTAAACATGAAAAAATGGAAGCAGATAGATATGCTCGTCTAAAAAAGGAATATGTAATAAAATTGTAAAAATATAAGTTTTGTTTAAAATAATATTTTTTTATGTTTCAGAATGAACAACAAATTGAATATCAACTTTTTCGATTATTTCATGTAGAAAAAGACATACAGAAATTAAATGAAGACTTAACAACCAAGCAAACAGAAGTTCAAAATGTTGAAAAAAAGAAAGAAACTGCTGATGAAATATTAAAAGATAAGAAAAAAGAAGCTGGGAGATTGAATCGAGATCTTGCGAAAACTGAACAAGAAATAAGAGAAATTGTATGTAAAATTCTTTCCTTTTACATATTTAAATATATTTTTGTTTTAGGAATCTGAAATGAGCAAAACACATCCACTTTTTATTAAAACTAAAGAAAAAGTTTCCCATTGTGAAAAAAAGTTACAGTCTGTTATGAAAACACTTACACAAGCAAAAAAAGCTGATGATGCGCATCAAGCAGATATTCGTGCATTAGAAAAAGAATTAGCTGATGTTGAAGCTCTAAAACGCCGATTTGAAGAAGATTTTGAAAATGAATCACAAAAACGGGGAAGTAATGTTCATATGGAAGAAGGATTAGTTCAAGAATATGATCGTTTGAAACAAGAAGCGGAATCCACTGCAACTCAATACAGATCAAATGTAGATTCGGTTAACAGAGAGCAGAAATCAGACCAAGATTTATTAGATAACGAAGTAAATCGTAAAGCATCTGTGCAAGAACAACTCAAAAAATGCTCCTCGCAGATGGAAGAAGCTAAAAAACGTAAAGAAAAATTATTAGATCACATAAAATCAAGTGAAGCCGCTTTAGAAGAACAAAATCGTATTAAAGATGAATTAAAAACTGATGTAGGATCATCCAAAGAGAAAATTGCTGAAAAACAAAGAGAGTTAGAAAATGTTCGTGAACAATTAGGGGATGCTAAGATTGATAAACATGAAGATTCTAGGAGGAAGAAAAAGCAAGAAGTTGTAGAATTATTCAAAAAACAAGTTCCAGGAGTGGTAAAAGAAATAATAATATCAATATAATATAAATTGAATAAAAATTTATTTTAAGTATGATCGTATGATTAATATGTGTCAACCAACACATAAAAGATATAACGTAGCAGTTACTAAAGTTCTTGGTAAATATATGGAAGCTATAATTGTTGATACAGAGAAAACAGCACGCAGATGTATTCAAATTTTAAAAGAACAAATGTTAGAGGTTGAAACATTTTTACCTTTAGACTACCTTCAAACAAAACCACTTAAAGAACGTTTAAGGTATTTACTTATTAATTTATTTATTTCTAATTGAAATTAAAAAAATGGTGACTTTTCAGAAATATTAGTGATCCTAAAAATGTTAAACTTGTGTTCGATGTACTAAAATTTGATCCACCGGAAATAGAGCCTGCCGTTTTATTTGCTACAAATAATGCATTAGTTTGCGAAACTCCAGAAGACGCTATGAAGGTAGCTTATGAGTATGACCGCAGTCGTTATGATGCATTAGCCTTAGATGGTACATTTTATCAAAAATCTGGTATTATATCTGGTGGTAGTCACGATTTAGCTAGGAAAGCTAAGCGTTGGGATGAAAAACACATGGCTCAATTAAAAATGCAAAAGGATCAAATAAATGAAGAATTAAAAGAACTCATAAAAAAATCAAGGAAACAAAGTGAATTAGCTACAGTAGAAAGTCAAATCAAAGTTAGTGTTACTAAACGCATATTTTGGAATTTTATTTTTATAATTATTTCATATATTTTGTAGGGTTTGGAAAACAGACTTAAATATAGCAAAGTTGATCTAGAATCTTCTGAAAAATCAATTAGACAATATAAAAATCAGTTAACTGACTTGGAGAAGCAACTAGATAGTTTTGGGGTAAACAAGAAATTTTTAAAAAAATATGTATGTGATTCATCGTTTTTATTTATTTTTTAGCCAAAGATAAGTGAAATAGAACGACGTATGGAAAGGCGGGATCAAAAAATCCAGGAAATAAAGGAAAATATGAATAATGTTGAAGATAAAGTTTTTGCTAAATTTTGTCGTCGAATTGGAGTTAAAAATATACGCGAGTATGAGGAACGTGAACTTGTAATGCAACAAGAAAGAGCAAAAAAGCGTGCTGAATTTGAACAACAGATTGATACAATCAATACACGTTTAGATTTTGAAAGACAAAAAGATACTAAAAGTATATTATATTCAACTAATAAGATAGTAAAAATTAATTAAAATATATTTGTGTATTTGAAGAAAATGTTGAACGGTGGGAACGAGCTGTACAAGATGAAGAAGATGCTTTAGAAGGTCATAAATTAGCCGAAGCAAGATTTCGAAAAGAGATTGACATTGATAAAGAAAAGATTGAGCAATTAAAACAAACAAAGAATGTTAAAAAACAAGCTGTTGATGAAATGGAGGAAGAAATAGCTAAAGCACGTCGTGAAGTCGCAAATTTAGCTAAAGAAATTCATTCAATTGGCAGTCAAATATCGACTATCGAAGCTAAAATTGAAACTAAAAAAAATGAAAGACATAATTTGCTAATACAATCAAAGGTGTATTTTAAAATAAGATATTTCCATTTAAATTCAAATAAATATTAATTTTTATAAAAAATATAATAGATGGATTGTATAGTAATACCCTTACAAAAAGGTAATTTGGATGATGTTGTTAGACAAGGTGATTCTGAATCAGTGACAAATACAACAACAACTTCAGAGGTGTTGGATCGTGAAAATTTGTAAGAAACTTACATTATTTTATTTATTCATAGTATGAGAATATTTTGAATAGTTTGGAAAAATTTAACAATATTTTAGGATTGAAATAGATTATAGTTCGCTTTCCAGAGATTTAACAAAATTAAAAGATGATTCTGCTTTTAAGAAAATGAATGATAACTTGCAAAAGGATTTACAAAATAAACTAGACACATTAGATAGAATACAAACTCCTAACTTAAAAGCAATGCAAAAATTAGACCGGGTCACAGAAAAAATCGCTTCTACAAATGAAGAATTTGAAAATGCTCGAAGAAAAGCAAAGAAAGCTAAAGCAGCATTTGAAAAGGTTAAAAGTGAAAGAGCAGATAAATTTAGTAGATGTTGTACTCACATAGCTGAAGCAATTGATGGTATTTATAAATCATTAGCTCGTAACGAAGCAGCTCAAGCTTATTTAGGTCCCGATAATCCTGAAGAACCCTATTTGGATGGTATTAATTACAATTGTGTTGCGCCAGGAAAACGTTTCCAGCCTATGAGTAATTTAAGTGGTGGAGAAAAAACTATTGCAGCTTTAGCATTACTTTTTGCTATACATAGGTAAACATTTTATATTTTTTAAATTTTTGGAATAAATTTTTTATTTGATTTAATAGTTATCAACCTGCCCCTTTCTTTGTTCTTGATGAAATCGATGCCGCTTTAGACAATACAAATATTGGAAAAGTTGCATCATTTATAAGAGAAGACACTACAAATTTGCAAACGATTGTAATTTCTTTAAAAGAAGAATTTTATGGACATGCTGATGCTCTAGTTGGAATTTCTCCTGCGGTAATTGAATCAATTTTTATTGAAATTATTTCTTAAATTTATTTTCTATTCAAGGTTGGAGATTGTTTAATATCAAACGTATATCTGTTCGACTTAACACAGTTTGGTAAAATATTTATTTAAAAATTTATTTTAAGACATTTTCAATAAAATTTTATTATTTGATAATTCAAAAACTTTTAAGAAAACTATTTAAAAAAATAAAAATGGATAATAGAAAAATTCGATTAAAATATTTGAATGTTTTTTTTTTCTTTTTATTTTGGATTCCAATTTTTACATAAATAGTAGCAGAATTTTAAAATGTTTACTTTTTTACTGAATTGATGATACTTTTTTATTTCAGCTTTTCAGTGTATTCTTAGACCTAAAAATTTAAATATATATATATTACATTATAAAATTTTACTATAACAAATTCAATTTTGATGGATACTTTCGGATATTCATTACAAGCTTTGTAAAAATTTCTAAACACGAAAAAAAGTTGCTCAGAATAAATTTTAAACAATTTCAACAGATTTTGTTATTATACATTAAAACCATGTGATGAATTTTGAATTTATCCATATTTATATGTATTTATGTAAAATTCGTTTGTAGAATTTAAAATGTTTCCAACAAATAGCGATTTTAATTTATAATATGGTAAAATTATGAATACTCACATTGCTACGTATTTCAGGCTATCACAGTGAGTTTTATACTCCATTGGAGTATTAAGAGGTAGATTTAATATCCTTCTTAAAGTATCTCTAATACGACTGGTGCTGTTTTGATCTGTCGCGGTGCGATTCCAAATAGATAAACTGTCCTCCTAAAATAATGTTTTTCAGATAATTTTCTAAAATAATTTATAATTTACAACTTACAGGATACTTTGTTGTCAGAACAACACCACATATTTCTTGTCCGACTAAAAATTGTTCTCCTAACATAGCCATACATACATTTTCCCAAGCTCTATCAATTTTATTCTTCCGTAAACGAATAACCCACTGACCACCCTTTGCATTTGCTGGATCTTCCCACATTGGTTTTATACCGTGTTTAAAAAGACTTATTTCTCTATATGGCTAAAATTGCATATACATATTAAAACTATTACTATTTTTTTTTTTAAGTATTATACTTATACCTTCAGTGCTGTTGGTCTTACCAAATGGCAATATAAAGACCACCATTGTTCTACTGTTGCACACCTTCCAACACTAAAAATATTGAATAAATGAATATTTTTTTTTGTTATTAATTAGGTACATATTGCTAAAATTATTTGAACTTACAAATGTAAACTTTTGCTATAATCAGTAGCCCGATGGGTACCTTTTTTAGCAAACCACAAACAGTAACTGTACTGTAACTTGTTTTCATGTGGCCCAATTTCTAGTGGAGCTAATTTATCAACATCGATTTCATCTACATCACTATCATCGCTATCATCAATTGGAAGCCAACTCTTGCTAAATTGATTTAAAATATGTATATTATATATAAACTTACTACCTTCAATATTTTCAAGTTTTTAATTTATTTAAATAATAAATTTTAAAATGTATACAATATTGTTCTACACGTTTTCAAATAAATATTCACTAATGTGAATGTGTTAGATAGAAAATATATCGTGTACAAGGGTTCTTAACCTTCGTTTTTATTTACTTACTGTTCATATTGTTTAACTGGTGCTTTTTCCATTCTTATAATCAATCTAGTATTACTTTTGAATAATATAAAAAATTAGTCTATTTAACAAATATATTTTATTTACTATCACAATAAATATTTCTTCAATTTTCCTGCAAAATATTTGCTTTTTCGTTAACTCAATTTGTCAATTTGACTTTTTGACAATAAAATTGACAGTCGCAATCAAGGCATCATCTCATCACAAATGTGTGTCGTAATGTCGTATTACACTGTTGTATAAAACTATACATACAGCACATCACATCACATCCCTACATGTAATACTTTACTATAACCATTATCTATTAACATAAAATTTGTAAGTTTGTAAATATTTAATTAATTTTATATTGCACATTGATATTTTCACTGCTTGACTCACCTTACACATCCTCAATCGATCTACAAATATAAGAAAGAGCTTTACGTATTACTTTGTTTAAAATAAAAAAATGTTTGGAATTCTCGGGTAATTTTTACCAAAGCATATCTATTAACAAGAATGCACTCCCAGTTTATGTAAACCTAATACAATTTTTAACTAATGCCAAAACAAACAAAATAGCATTAGTTAAAAGAGAGAGAAAGAGAAATTTGAGAGAGAAAAGCAGAAGGTACAGAGCACTAGAGCAGATGTTTGCCTTTTGCTTTATACTTTAAAATAATTTTGCGTTCCCATTATTCTTCTCTGAATTTGTTTGCGTTCCCATTATTTACATGAGGCAAGGTGGCAAAAAATGTTTGTTCAAATTTAGTTTATTCCCTTACACGATGATTAATTCTGATCTTTTATTATTTCTAAACTTGGGTGGTTAATAGGGTGGAGATAAAAATCATCCTCCAACTGTCTTATGCCCTACGCACTTAGGTCTTGGGGCTCGTTATACCCTCATCAGCAATTTCACCTCCGCCGCTCAGCAGACTCCATCGCTGAGCCAATTAATAACTTTCATGAATCTAACAATTTCTGCCGGCTTTTTCTTTTTCACTTCTGAGAAGTCCTCTCAGTAGTAATGCTCCAAGATGTTGGCTCTCCTCGTTCTTTGCGTTGGGCATATGCAAAGTACGTGTGTAGCACTGTTTCCATCTCTTCTCCGCAACCTCTGCACAGGTTGTTTTCTATAAGGCCCATTCTGGTCACGTGTCCTTTGAGCATGAGATGCCCTGTACTTACGCCTACATGGAGCCTTAGGTCGGTTCTATTCAGCCCCAAAATTACTTTCGTCTTTTCCGCATCCGGTATTCCCTAGAAATTTTTCGTCTGAATCGCCCCCTCCGAGCTCCGAGAGTTGTGTGATTTTTTCCGACTTTATCGTACTTATTTTCATGGCCTGCATTGTTAGTTAAACCACAACTTCTCAGACGCATTGTCTCTAGCGTCTTCTGTTGCAAGTTTGTCCGTTTTTACGTTTCCCTCTACACCGGAGTGACCGTGTACCCAGTAGAGTAAAACTTCATTCAACACTCCTAAAGAGTTTAGTGCTTCCCCGAAGCAGATAGTCGTTGCTGCTTTCGTTTTTTCGTTATTTATTGCTTTGATGGCTCCTTGGCTATCACAGCAAAAAAAATGTTTTCTGCGTTTATACCTTTGAAATAGTTTAGAAATATTTCTGCTCACATTAGATGACATCGTGGCATTGTTGCTCATTTTTGTTTTTGTTTCTCAGAAAGGATCTTCACAGTAGATGCCTATTCCACAATTTTCACCTTTCTTAGCCCCATCTGTATATATCTTTACATATGGTTGTCGTATACTGCGTCGGAGATTTGACTTTCTCCGTTTCGTGGTATTTTTATCTTAAAATTTCTACCTATTGTCCTTCTTCTGTGAAAATTTTTTGGAATTCTACGCTTGTGTTGAGGTCCGTTATTTTTTCATGTGATGTTTTTATGATCTTCCACTCTCCTGTTATGCGTAAGCGCATTGCTGTATCCATTGCCATACGTTTTGCATGAATTTCAATAAATGATAATTGAATTTCATACTTCTGTTTTCTGTAGGTTTAGCTTGAGACCATTTTCTTGTGTCCAAACAAATACCAGATTTATGGCCTCCTGCATCTTATCTCCCAGTGCTGAGTGTTTTTTGTTGGTTATAATTATAACCAGATCGTCAGCGTAGCAAGTGATCTTTGCTGCTCCCTGTTCTGTTACGGAGTCTAAAAGTGAGTCTATTGCTGTGAGCCATAGTAATGGTGATAGTATACCTATTTGAGGCGTACCTTTCCATACTATTGCTTCCATTTTTTCGCTACCAAAACTTGCTTGGATAATTCTGTACCTTAGTAGGGAGTTAGTCCATCTTACTAAGTATCCTTCAATAGCTTTGTTGTTTAGGCTATTGATTAGGCTCTCCGTTTTTATATCATTGAAAGCTCCTTCGATATCGATGAAGCATCCCAGGGCGTATTGCCTTATCAATTATTGTAAGACATGCTTTCCGAAAGCTTGTTCAGTAGAAGGTTACATTCTTCTATTTGATCAGTTCCTGGAGATTTGTACTTCTTGAATGAGTTTATTACCCATTTTATTTTTTCGTGTGTCATCCGTTTTAACTTTTCGTTATCGGTACCCGATATATTTGTATATATGATTCAGAGTTTCGTGTGCTTGTGTTGTTTAGACTTTCCAAAAAAGCGCTACCTGGAAAACTACTATTTATAAGTACTTTCAGTGATTCTTTCATATTTGTCGTCATTGAACCGTCATTTCGTTCAATCAGTTTTGATTGTGAGTGCGTCTTGGATAAAGCTTGTATTGAGCTTTCGTATTTCCCATTTTATTATCATTTTTTACCCGATTTGGGTGAAATTTTGGAGATAACTTCTTGAAATATATACTATAATATATATAAGGTAACTACGTAGCCGGATTTTTTAAAATTGTCCTAGATTTCGAGAATTTTTTAGTTAAATATTGTTTTATAAAATGGATTGTGACTCAAATTTCCATCATTTCTTTGTTTTTGTTTTATTAAAAAGTTCTATATTTTTTTTATTATATTTAGTAAAAATATTTTTATAATTTAATTTTAAAATAATAATCATAAAATATTTTTTAAAACCCTTAAATTTATAAAAATTTATAAAATATACAGTTTACGCACACTTAAAAAATTTAGTTTTAAGAAATTTCGCTATAGAGCTTTGGCAGTTACGTAGCTGGATTCTTCATTTTACAATGAATTCTACCAACAACACAAATTTTTTCTAATAAACACAAATGAATGTATCTGGTTGTATTTACCATACTAATTTAAATGTTTCATCGTTGTATTTATTATTTTACGTTTACCAAAGAAATATTCAAATATGTTTTATGATATTCTACTGGACTAGATATTTCATGTTCAATCAAAATACAATTTATTAGAGTTTGAAAATAAAGAAATATATTTGTGTTCACTTATTTCAGGTATGTATAAATTTTAAGAGTACATAAATATAATAACGTTATTATAAAAAACAACAACTTTTATCTATAAAAATTCGTTCCTAAACATTTTTGAAGGGAAAATAAGTGACAAAAATAGAAGTATAACTAGAATATTTTGTTAATTGAAGCTGATTTAGTAAAGTTGAATTTTTTTTAGTCAATTTTTGCCTATAACAACGAATACCAAGTAGGTTATAGGAGCAAGTGTGGAAGAACTGCATTACTCTAATCACTTTACTAAATTTAATTGAAATCGAGTTTTTATGTATTTTAGGCCATATTTTTAGTTAATAATTACCTAATAATGTAAGTTGTCAATTAATTATAACAAATTTGTAGGAAATGGAGACAGTAGTGCTTATAAAAGATTATTTATTAGATTATATGGGCAGGCTTTTACACAGTTTGTGAAAGAAATAAAAGGTAGTGAAAGAAAGACAAAAATGGTTCTTTGAAACGCAGAAGAGAAAATAATTAAAAGAAATGTGACCAGAAAAAAGAAGCAACATAAGCCAAATAAAAGATTAAGAAGAGCCAAACATGACTCAGTAGATCAAAATTATGGAGCAGACACATGTGGAAAACCAGATATGTTACCTGAGTTTCTAAAAAATGCTGGAAAAGTTGAGAACACATTTTGAAAATAGGACGAACATTGAAATTGATACACGCGAACAATCTGGTTGTAATTCTTTGTACGAATTAAGAAATATAATGGTATAATGCCTCAGATTTTGGAAAAATTTGTAAATTTCGAAGTGATTCTAGTTATCATAATATAATCAAAGCACTATACAGTTGCATAACTCTATGCAGCTCTATGCAGATGCACAAACTCCATGATTTATGGAACATAAAATAAAAAAAATGCAATAACAGAACTTGAAAAGCAGCCTAATTTAAAAATTCAAATCTGTGGGCTTTTTATTGACGAAGAATTATATTTTCTTGGAGCTACTCCAGATGGTCTATTTTAAAATAATGTAGCCAAAAAATACTTTTCGTTTTTTTCCTTCGAACATTTTTTTTCCTTTATTCAAAAAAATATCAAATTAAAAATTTTAGGGTGATCTTTCGTTGTCATTGGTTTAGTGTTATGCATATACGTGATAATAAATTATTACAAAAATAAATTCAGTTTTATTTATTTCTGTCTTGTTTGCAGCTTTTAAATTCTTTTTTGGAATAGATATTTTCCCAAAATTTTTTCCAAATCAATATTATATTAATCAACAACATTTTTTTAAAAATTGTGAACTTTGTTTTATTTTATTTCAGCCAACTTCTTTTGTAACTATATTTTTTCTTTTTCTTGCTCGTTAAATTCTTATTATCGTCGATTTCTTACAATTTTCAGCAAATTTGCATATGCATAATAGATACTTATTCTTTTAATTGATTTTTACTATACACACATATAAATGATAATTGATAATACACTAATAATTAGTGTAATTATTACAAGTCAGGTTCAGGTCCGTCAGAGAACCAAACCTCTTTTATATTAGCGCTTTTAATGGGAAAGTTGCAAAAGGGTTCTTAAATTCTTAACTTTTAAAATATGTATTTTATCACTTTGATTCAAAGAAAATCTGAAAATGTAATCTAAATGGTTCAATAAGAAATTCAATTTATGTGTTTTTAATTTATTGAATAGAATTTAAAAAAAAGTTTTTCCATTCCCTAAGCACCCTAAGCTTAAAGATATGCAAATCTCATCAGAGAGAAATAAATAGTACAGTAGTGGCAATCATATAGTTAAATTTTTATTTTGAATTCCAGTTAAATAAAAAATATTGGTTGGTTATGTTTAATAGGGTGGAAATAAGAATCATTAACCGACCTATTCCCTATGCACTAAGGCCTTGCGGCCCGTTGTACCCCTTCTCAGCAATTTCACCTCGGCCTCCCAGCAGACTCTATCGCTGAGCAAATTAATGCCTCTTCTGCGCAACCTCTGCACAGATTGTTTTCTATAACGCCCATTCTGGCCGTTTATTATGAAAAATTATGTTTTCTGCTTTTATATATCTGTTTAGAAGGATTTCTGCTCCTCTTTTAATTGCCATGATTTCACATTGGATGATCGTGGCATTCTTGCTCATTTTTGTTTTTATTTCTAAGAACGGATCTTCACAGTAGATGCCTATTCCAAAATTTTCACCTTTCTTAGCCCTATCTGTATATATCTTTACATGGTTGTCGTATACTGCATCGGAGATTTTACTTTCTCCGTTTCGTGGTATTTTTATCTTAAAATTCCTATCTGGACATTGTTCTCCAATGCTGTAGTCCCATTGTCCTTCCTCTGTGAAAATTTTTTGGAGCTCTGCGCTTGCGTGTAGATCCGTTATTTTTTCATGTGGTTTCTTCCTACTTACGACCTTCCACTCTCTTGTTATACGTAAACGTATTGCTGTATCCATTGCCATACGTTTTCTATGAATTTCAATAAGTGTTATGTTCAGCATAGTCTCTAAGGATCTTGTAGCTGTTTTCTTTGTTACGCCTGTGAAGCCTAAACAGCATTGGCGTTGTATCTGTGTGAGTGCTTTTATGTGTTTTTTCCTCTCTGAAGCGGTCCACCAGATTGTCGACCCATAAGTGAAGATGGGTCTTATTTTACAGGTGTATATCCAGTGCACTACTTTTGGATATAAGCACAACGTTTTCCCAATTGCACTTCTGCAGAACTAGTATGATCTTAGTGCTTTTTTTTACGTAGTAAGTACTGAAGTGCAGAGTCTCCTGATCTACCCTTGATATAGGTGTGTTGACATATGTTGATGTTTTTGTCAATCTTGGTTCTCATCATTTCAAGTACAACAATTCTTTCGAAACTTTTTAGTAGGAAGGATGTTAAACATATAGGTTTGTATGCGTTAGCTTTACTATAACCACAGAAAAAAATAATATACAGAAGCACAATCCTAAAATATAAAATTTTTGTATGAAGATAAAATTAACGATTTTATAAGAAAATCAATAGCTCCATTTCTCGTTCATATATAAATCCACAAATACATGTGCAATGCATATGAACATGAAACAAAAAGATAGAAAATAGACTAAATTTGAGAGAAGAAAAAAATAACTTTATTTTCATTATCAGTTCCAGTCCAGTTGTTGCTGATATATTGTAGGAGTAAAATGTATGTTGGATATAAAGCAGCGATTGAAATTTTTTTTTTTTTTTTAATCATTATTACGAATCGACGAATTTAAACAAAAAGGACACTAACAAAAAAATTTTTTTTTGTTACATATTATGATTTTGATTATATGAATATGATTATCAATGCCTCTATAATCTAAATTTAAAAAGCCTCGAAACTAATTTTAAATAAATTCTACTTTGGGCGAAAGTTAAAAAAAATTAATAGTTTTCGAGCTATAATCCGATTTATAAGTGGTCCACTATTTTTTCCCATAAGACGTATTTTTTTTAAAAACAGGCCTACTATTGAGCGTCAATATGACTTGTCCTTTCCGCATCCAACCGCTTCCGAAGAACTGGTCCGCGAGTGTTACGTTATAATGGTTATATTTTAGACATAATTCTTCTGATTTCGTTAGGTGATCGTAACATTGAGGTTAACGGGCTCCAAGAACCCCTACAAAAGTTTTTAAACTTTTTTCTCAATTAGAAGTTTTTAAAATTCAGATTAGAAGCTGGGGAGTGAAAATTGAACACCAATAAACGCAGGCAACAGAAATAAGATGGAAAAGGCGTATAGAAGAGAACCTGGCTCGGTTTATACTGTAGTGCCATTGAAAAAAAAGTAAGATATAAATCTAAAATCTAGAAATTGTGCCTATTACAGGTATAACTTTTTTTTCCGGATCCGAGTAATTTTAGGTGACAACACTAATTACTATTACAACTGTCACGCGCCGACTGAAAAATGCGACTCAATTGTCACTTGCAATTTATATGTGACAGGATTCACATATAAATTCAGTTTGCCTGTAATTTTGTAATTTTTTGTGTCTATATAAATTTAAATAATGGATTCTGAAAAGAAAGGGTATGTAAATATTTACAAATTTATTGAAATAATTTATATATATAATATATATTTGAATTTGAATTTATATTATATAATATATATTTGAATATATTAATTCAAAAATTGAATGATAAACATTTTTGTTTATTTTAGTTTAAAAAAAACAACAAAAACACAATTTCAAAAAAAAAACATAAATAAACACATCAACCAATTTTGTCTTCTTATAAAAATATTTTTTTTAAATTCAAACGTCAAATGAGTTTTTCTGTCAAAGTACACAAAAAATACGTTCAGAATTTTGTTGCTGTCGGATGAGATTTGTAATACGAAAGTAAATTTCATTCGGGTGACTGGGAAAAATTACTGGAAAAGTGGTGTGACATCTGTAATAGGCACAATAAAGATATAGTATTATTTACTCTTGCTTAAGATGCCTATTACACATCATTATTTTCATCAATCATTCATCCATATATTGTCAATATATAGATGAAAAGAATGATGACCGATGACACATCAATCATTCACTCATCAATCTTTTTACCCATATTTTGACATTTTGCAAGGACAACCTGTGGCAGTGTTCTGATTATATTGATAATTTCGAAACATATATGAATATTAAAAATATAGGTGGTTATGCTGAAGTTCGTCGGAATGTGAAATTCCGATTACATTCCGCATTTGGTATGCTGAAGTCCGTAAGTATTCCGCAGTCTGCAAATGTCATTATTTATCCGAAATTTTAAAATTTATGTATGCTGAAGTTCGTCGGAACGGAAAATAATTTGAAAATTGAACGCCGGAATTTCTCATTCGGAAGTATTAGAATGGTTCGGAAATGAATTATAAAGCATACAATTTTTGTATTTAGAATATTAGGAGAAGTAGAAAATGTAATAATAGTTTTTTTTTCAATTTTTTTTTCATTTATGAAAAATATTTTTTTACATATTAATAATTTTATATATTAAAAACTATACATATATATTTTACATTCTTTAGAGAATTTTAAATTTTCTCTGATGTAACAAAAAATTACTAATATTTTAATTTGTATATATATACATACTACATATGTAATTCAGAAAGTTGTAACTTTTACTTTTAATTTATGTATGCATATTGTATATATACATTATGTCATATACATTATCTATTCAAAATTTTTACAAAATAAATAAAAAACAATTGAAAATAAATGTTTGAAATGAATATGAAAACAAAAAAAAAACATCTTCCGAAACATATGATTTTGATTTCTGCACAGACTTTGCAGTCGAAGGGACTTCAGCATACCGATTTTTTTTGTATTCGGATCGGAATTTTTTTTTGGAGAAATTCCGCTTCGGACTTCAGCATAACCCCCATAATTTTTAGGGGAATGTTTTTAACTTCAATTTAAATTGAATTTTTAAAGTAAAGTAAAGGGTATAAAAAACAACAAATTATTTTTTTGCACATTTGAATAATATATCAATCGGTTTTTTTACAATAATTGCTATAATTATTAAAATTAATATAAAAATTATTCTTTTTGAATTACATCACAAATTAATATTATAACCTTATCTGAACATTCCCCAAAAAGCAATTTTTTTTTGCCTCAGCTGAACTTGTCAAAAATGATTGATGACATGATTGATGGGAATTTTGCTTGCATGATTGATGACATGATTGATGAGAATAGAACCGCCATCAACCAACGGTCAATAGATTGACAATATATGGATGAAAGATTGACTAATGATTGATGTGTAATAGGTCCCTAAGAATTCAAACATTTCGCGACATCCTTCGTGACTTTCTTTCCAAAAAGATATGTATGAATTCTCGAGTCGTGGATAGAAGGTCAATAGATCACTTATAAATATGTATATGTACATAAACATGAATAATGTTGGGATAAGGAAAAGGGATAACAATATTGATTTTGAATTTTTGGGATATGAAGCCAACCAAAACATATTGTATTGAAAAGAAATTTAGAATTTACGTTTCCAATCCAACTGTTTCGGATTTTTTTTCGTAATGATGCATGTCAAACGCCACGTACCATGATGGTTCATGCTTTTTTCGCTACTTACTTTCAATGAATTATTTAATTAATTTATTTTTGAGAAACATCTTGCTTCTATATAATTTGCTGTTCAGTTGTTAATCCATCAAATATAGCTAGGTTTTAAACGCTTTTGTTTGGAATATTCATAAATAGAACGAAATTAATTGAATGTAACCATACAAGGTTATTTATTTTAAAAAAAATAATCAGGTAAAAGCAATTTATAAATGACAAATTAAAATAGCTAATTTGAAACATTTGATTAATTATTTCAAAATTTATTATAACATTTTTGACGTTCTTTACGTTGTAACAACTCTTTTGATGTTTCACGAGAGGTATTTGTTGATAACAGTGCTTTGTTTTTAAATTCTAATACCCTTTTGTTGACAATACCATATCCTAATTGTTTTGATTTTGGCTTCGTTGATTTCAATGGAATAGCATAAAATTGTGTTGGAATATCTTTATTATATCTTCCTAATGGCTTATAAATTTCTTCAACAAATTCGCCTGAACTTGTCCACACTCGTTTTGGTAAAACATTAACTGGTTCAGCAATAAGTTTACGTTTTACTTTTTTTATTGGTTTTAATTGTGGAATTTCTTTGTGACCTGCAGATAATATGTTTCGAACCTTAAAACCTAAAGGTGTGACAGGGCTTTCGATAAAACCATTTTTTTTGTTTGACTTGGGTGTTATTGATTCTTCATAAACGATACCTGTGGGTAATTCTATTTTTGACATTTTTCTACGTTTCGGTGTAGCTGCCTCTTCTAAAAATATACCAGAAGACGTACTAACTAAACTGGCCGTTTTTTGTAAATTATTTTGAATTTGAGGAATAGTACGTTTCAATTTATTTGTTTCATTTGAATTTCGTTTTTCTAATTTTATATTTAAAAAATTATGCGGTGGTTCATTTTCTGTTTTCTTAAGTGCTAGAGAAGAAAAGCAAATTAAATGTAGAAATATTAATAATATGCTGTTTCAGTTACCTTTATTGCTCTTTAACTTTCTTTCGTTTGAAAGGCTATCTAAGACTTCTAATGGAAGAAGTTTTATTTCTGTTTTATTTTTTTGGTCAGGAATACTTGAAGGTATTATATTTTTAGCTAGTATTGTCTCAGCATGTAATATTGCTCTTGAAACAGCTTAAAAAATTTATTTTACAAGTTTTTAGTTAATTTAAACAATTTATTAACTATGTATTAACTTACCTTTTTTATTTTTTACTTTTTTAAACTTTCCATTCTCTACAGTTACACCAATTTTGTCAGGTTGCTTTGAACCATCTAAATTAGATTTATTCTTATTTGCAATTTCATTCTGCAGGTAGACAATATCACAAATTAATTATAAATCATATATTTATTATTTTAACACTTACTTTTTTCTTTAATTTTTCTTTCAATTTTGCTTCATTCGCTGCAATTAAAATTTCATTACAACGTTTTAGAATATAATTAACATTTGTACTACTTTTGTGTTCAATTTTGTTATGAAAGATTGGCAATTCCACCTGCACATTTTGTTTTATTTCGTTAATTTGAATACTATTTTTATCTTGAGATATTAATGTATTATAATCTTCCCCACAACCATCAATTTCATTTCTATTTACTGGCTTTTTAGATGAAGAAATTGATGAAACGTTCGTTTTAGAAATATTTGGAGCAATTTTTTCGACGTCGCTATTTTCGTCTTCATCTCCTGCTTCACTTTCTTTTCCCTTTGTTCTTTTGTTTTGTTCATCCTCATGTTCTTCCTCATTTTCTGTATCTTCCTCTTTATCTTCTATACCTTGTTGTTTATCTTTCTCTTCATCATTTATATCTGTTTCTTCCTCTCCACCTTCATCTTCTATATCTCTTTCTTCCTCTCCACCTTCATCTTCTATATCTCTTTCTTCCTCTCCACCTTCATCTTCTATATCTCTTTCTTCCTCTCCACCTTCATCTTCTATATCTCTTTCTTCCCCTTCTTCATTATCATAATATTCTTGTTCTTCCGTTTCTTCTCCCTGTTCATCATCACTTTTTTGTTCTTCCTTTTCTTCTTCACTAGTTTCAATTTGTTGTTTCTGATCCTGTCCATACATTTTATTTTTAATTTCTTGTTCTTTATGTTCGTCATTTTTAATTTTTTTTTCTTCAACATCGACTTTTTGAGCAGCAAAATTTCCATGAACATCCTTATTATTAAAATTAATTTTGGTTGTCAATAATGAAGTATGTTTTTCGAATGACTTATTTTTTTCAGAAAAATTTTCATTTGTTTGAACTTCAGTTTCTTTACAATTTCCTTCGGAGCTACTTCCATCATAAAAAATTCTCATTGGAGATTCTTCAAATTCTGAAACATTTATTGATTTATGTGCTTTTACTTTCGAGACATTTATACGATTTTTTTGTTCATCTTCACTCGAAGATTGATCAATAAATTTACTAACTTCTAAATTAAAACAAACATTTTCTTCAGCATTATTGATTTCATTTTCAGCAATTAATTTGGTCAGCTTTCGATTTTTTTTCAAACTAGAAGTATTTAAAACAGATTCTGATACTACACCTGCAATAACAAAACATAAATTATCAAAATACAATTGGATCTTTAGGTGGTTTAAAACTTACTTTTACGATAAGAACGATTTTTTATATTTTCCTTGACTGATCTCTCTGTCTTGCTTAAATTTTCGGTTTCATTTATTTTCATATTAATTTCCTCATTTTCGATTTCATCATCAGTTTTGAAAGTCTCCTGGTTTATTTCTTTTGTATTCTTGATTTGATTTATTTCAGATTTGTTTAAACTTTTATTCGTAACTACAAAAAAAAAATTTAGTTTTTAACAAAGTTAAACAATAGACTTTTTGAAAATATGGCTTAGTAAATTACCGGATGTATTTGATTTATCAAAAATGTTTTTATTTTTGCTTTCTGAATTGTATAGTTTACTTCCGTCCGAAATATTAAGCATTTCTTTTTCTGTAGCTTTTAAACTTTTCTTACTATTTTTGTCCGAACTATCTTTTTCGCTTGATGTTTCATGTTTAATTTTTTTTAATTTTTTTGTTTTACTTAATAGATTATCTTTTAATTTATTTAGAGAGTTTCCTCTTTTTTTCTCACTTTCATTATTTGAATCGCTAGTATCACTATGATCTATTTCCAATTTTTTGTGATTCTTAATTTTTTTATTTCCTTTGCCATGATTACTGAAATTTTCATTCATGTTGCCCGAAAATGAATCATTATCAAACACTTTTTCTTTCGAATTAGAAGTATTTAAAACAGATTCTGATACTACACCTGCAATAACAAAACATAAATTATCAAAATACAATTGGATCTTTAGGTGGTTTAAAACTTACTTTTACGATAAGAAAGATTTTTTGTATTTTCATTTACTGATTTCTGTGTCTTGCTTAAATTTGCGGTTTCATTTATTTTCATATTTATTTCCTCATTTTCGTTTTCATCATCATCAGTTTTGCAATTCTCCTGAATTATTTTTTTTGTATTCTGGATTTGATTTATTTTAGATTTTTTTAAACTTTTATTCGTAACTACAAAAAAAAAAAGGTTTAGTTTTTAATAAAGTTCGACAATACACTTTTTCAAAATATGCTTTGAAAATTATCTGATTCATTAAAAATGTTCTTATTTTTGCTTTCTGAATTATATAATTTACTTTCGTGCGAAATATTAAGCATTTATTTTTCTATAATTTTTCTTACCATTGTTAGAATTGTCTTCTTCACTTGATGTTTCACATTCAATTCTTTTAAACTTTTTTGTTGTGCTTAAGGAATTTCGTTTTTCATCGATTGATTTATTCAAAGAGTTCCTGCTTTTTTTTTCATTTTTGTCATTGTCTGAATCACTATAGTTTATTTCCATTTTTTTGTGATTTCTCATTTTTTTATTTTCCTGAACATGATTACTGAAAGATTTTTCATTCATGTTATCTAAAAGTAATTCATTTTCCTCATCATTATCAGAGACTATGAAAGAGTTACGTTCTTCAAGACTTTCGTCATCAGATTGATCAGTATCTTCACTCCCCAAACTTATTCCTTTTTCAATGATTTCGTTTTCTTTCAAGTACTGGTGCTCTTCTTCATCAATTGAATCTGTACCATTATCCTCTACGGCTTCATCATCTATGAACTCATTTATACTTCCATTTTCTAATATATAAATTAAATTGAAAATTAAGATACAATGCAAATTTTATTCAAACTTACCATTTGAGTTTTCTTCAGAATCGTCAAAATTATAATCCTGCACTTTTGAACCATTTTGTTTTTTTGCTTTTTGCATACATAATAAATGGTCAAATGTTTTTGGTTCTTGAATACTGAAATTGAGCTTATCAATTTTTTCACCTGCGGAACGTCTGACAGATTGACTCCAGGAATTGGAAAATTTATTATTTCTTTCTTTCTTCTCATTTTCCAATAAAGATTTTTTTTTTAAAATAACATCTGATGTATTTTGAGGTGTGCTGCTTGTAAATAATATATTTTTAACTGCAAATTTATTTGGACTTTCATTCGTTAAGTTTTTAGATACACAATCATTCTTTGATAATTGATTTTTTTTAATTTTATTTGCTGAATTTTTAAGAATTTCTACCTTTGATAGATTATTCTTATCACTTTTTTCAACGGTAAAACTATCTTCAAAATCATTAATTATTTTACTTTTGCTTGCCATTGGTGTTTTAGGAAATTTATTGGTTTCTTTTTCGGAATGTGATTTACTATCGTTAAATGTTACACTTTTTGATTTAATTTCAGTTTCATTATCTTCAAAATTGGATAGACTTTCATTATCTTAAACAAAGAGAACAGATTTATATAAAAAATTTTGAGGAAGTAGATTTAAGTGTAAATATATTACCTTCAACAATATCTTTTATTGAATCTGACATATTTATTTCTGAAATTTCTTGAAAACACAATTTGTTTAAACTGGTATTTTTGATTGAACACTCAGATAAAGATATTTTTTCTGTTTCATCTAAAAAAAGAAAAACCAAAACATACAATATGATTCATGAATCAAAATATTAAAACTTTGCTTTACCATTATAATTGCTTCTAGATTTCTCTGCAGAATTTCGAGAAATAAAAAATCTATTATGTTTTATTGTTACACCTTGTGATGGTAGAATTGTTTCACTTTCATCAAGAGATATACTTTCTTTATTCAAAGATTTACGATTTTTTTTATTTGGCGAAGATACTTCTAAAGTTTTATGATCTTCTATAAAATCAGTAGGATTTTCAGTTTCGATTTGCACCGCAAACGATTTTGTATTATTATTTGTATCAGAATCTGACATTCCTTCGAGTTTTTTAGAAGAACTATTTAATTTTTTAAATGAATCATTTTGTACTGAATCCAATTTGGAATTAACTGTTATATCTTTATCATTTATTTCATTTATTTTTCCATTTAAACTATCGTGCTTTCTATCTGAACTTTTGTCGTAACTCTGATTAGGAGATACACTTTTCTTTTCTCTCAGTACCATTGATAACGGCGAAATTTCCCCTAATTTGGTTTTATTTACGGAATTAAACTCTTTTATAAATTCTTTCTTATTCTTGTTTTCTGTTAATTTATTTGGACTAATACCTCCTGTTGAAGCATTTTTTTCGTCTTTTGTTTTTAATTTTTGAATTTTAACGAGTAAATGTTTCTCTGGTGATGGCGAGGTATAATTTTGGTCATTAATTTTACCTGATTTTTCATTTTCTTCAAAAACAATATCTGTTATAAAACTTTTCCTTAAATTTTTTTTGGTTGAATCCATTTTTTTGTTCTCCATACTAGATAAACTGTTTCTGCGAGTTTTCCTTAATGGTGTTTTAGATGAAGCAGGAGAAGAATTTTCTTCTGCAATAGTTGCTCGACGGGAAAAATTAATGGGAGTTTTCTCAACTGTGTCGGCAGTTCCTTCATTATTCGTGTAGGTCTGTTTAGCTCGACGAGTAGGTGTTGAAATGAATGCTAAGTAAAAGATTTATAATAATTATTTGAGTCAAGAGTTGTATATGTATACATTTTTTATACCCTTACTTTCTTTTAAAGTTTCTAATTCTGAAATTACTGGAGTAGATCTGCCACTTGACTCTATGTCAACTGAATTAAGTCGACGCCGTAAAGACCTTGTAACTAAAGAATAATTTATTTAGCGGAAATTAGATATCTTATTAAAACACACATAAATATCATATACACAAACTTAAAAATTTTATAATCGAACAAACCGAAATATATAACCGTAGTTTTTTTTAGCAAATAAATTTTTTGACTAACCTCTTCCTTCTGCTTCCATAATATAAAAAACTCAATCTATTATTTCAACTTCAACAATAGAAAATATAATTTAAATTATAAATATTAAATCCAAAGTATTTTTTTTAACTTAAAATTTGCTTCACAATGTACAACACGTGTCTACTTACAAATGCAAAAAAAAATATACAATACAAATAACTGGATTAACTTGCAATCTTGCAAACCCAAATTAACATAACACTGCACAAGCACAACGCAACACTGCCAAATTCAATTTGATTTGAATTAATTGAATAAAATTTAATTAACCGATTTCTTAAAATTCAAATACAAATTCTTAAAAAAATTCCTCGCGTTAAAATGTCACTTTCATATAAAATAATCTAGTACAATTTCCAAACAACAAAAAACTGCAAAAAACGAATAGCGCATCGCACTCTTATTTACCTGGAGTAGTGGTACTCTAGATTGTACTATCCTTTGTATCATAGATATATAAAATATAGATTGGCAGCTTGGTATTGCTTTCTCTTTCTCTCTAATACATTATCATATTAAGTCATTATTCTTTTCATCCATATATTGACAATATATGGATGAATGATTGATGAAAAGAATGATGTGTAATAGGCACCTTACTAATGAATATTCTTTGGAATGATATCCAACTCACTACCTAATCAGTAATTGTGACCAGTATTGGAACTTGGAAATTTTCAAAAAGTAGCAAAAATAGATAAAAAAACTATTCTGTATACAATTTTTTAAAAATGTTTTGAAAATGAGAAAACATCATCGTGTTAAGTGTTTTGTGTGCGGTGCTGAAAAAAATTATAATTTGGAAATAAACTAACTAACTAAAAATAAATACGATATTTCTTTCATACAAAAAAATCGTTCGTTCATTTGTTTTCCACTTTGTATTTTGAATTTTCATCTCTCTCTCACAAATTAAATTCTTATAACTATCTATTTCTTACAATATTGGAAATCGACTGGAAAAATGGTAACCAACACATTGATATATTATAAAATTTATTCCAGTGAACCTTCTTTTAATGGATATTCTTTGCCAATACTTGAATGAAAACTTTGCCTGTGTTTAGACTTTGACTCGTGCGTCAATGGTTAGCATACGTTTCATACCTCTTTGCCTATAAACTAATTATGTGGAGGGGATTTTCTTAACTCACAAAAGAAAGAATTTTCGATAAAATTATTTTTGTCGAACGTAATGTTTTTTTTGTTTTTTATAATTTTAAATTGTGTATGAATAAAAATATTTATAATGTCTGCTAAAATACCTCAAATAATTAAGGAAAGGTATATTTTTTTTAAATGTAATTTTTTATATTTTTTTTAAACTAATTGCAGACAAAACACAAAACGATTGAAAATAAAAATATTCCGGAGACCGCAATTATTTTTTTTTCTTACAATCTTATCTCTTTCGGATTTAAAAAATATTTGCACATACATAACATATTCATATAAAAGAGAATCAATTTCGTGAGTTAAAGGCTGATAAGAGTTAAAGTCGTGAGTTAAAGGCTAAGCAACTGATTTTATTTACATTTTCGTTTCGAAACTTCAACATACAGATTTAAACACATACAGAAACTTAGGACTTCTCTCCGTTACAACAGCTTGGTTTTTATATGGTTATTCTTTTGAATACCATATTTTGAGTGTGCGTAGTGTATATTAAATTTTGTCAAAAAAAAAATAATTGAATTTTTATATTTATATATTTATTATAAAATTTAATTTTTTTTAATCTAGTATGTATTTGATTATATATGATTTGAAAAATATTTTTATAGGAAAATTACAATGTATGGAAAAAACTATATATGGACATAGTTATGTCAATGTATTAGTCTAACAACAGGGAGAAAAATATTTAAAAAGAATATACATATTTATATATTTTAAATTGAAATATATTTTAAAAAGAAAAAGAAATTTGTTCGTGTTTAGATTAATAGAAAAAAAATATTAGTTATAAAAGTTAAATACATTACATACGTTCAGTTGGTTCAGTGAAATTAACCAATGGATCTGAAATCCACAGATCCATGGATCTGTTTACTGAACGGCGTGGTAAATGCACCGGTTAATGTATCGCAGCTAATGAAAATGGATCTGAAAAAATTCTAGATACATTTCATGGATCTGACTTTAAATATGTAAAAACAGCAACAACAATTTTCATGTTGAGTGTTGTGACATCTACTGTAAGAAAAATTGAATGTCTATATTTTTTATGAAAGTTGTTAAATTTAATTTTTTTGAATTAGTGTGAAAATTTAAATTCTTAAGGCCATTCTCCAATGCTGGCGTCGACTTGTAACTTTGACTTTCAAAAATAAAAAACTTTTAACATATGGAAACTAATGTAACCTTCTCCAATGTGAGCGTCGACGGTAAGCGTGAAACTTTTTTAAAGTTAAAGTCGAGCAATGTTCAAAGCTGAAAGCTGAACGCTGAACTATTTGACAGTTTGATTGAATTGACATTTCTCTTTTGGGTTGTTTTTATTGTTTTGCTTGTTTTTTGTAAAAACGTAAACAAAAAAAAATAATTTTTTTTTAAGAAAAAAGAACGGGATTGCAATAATTTTTAATTTAGTTTTAAATCAAATAAATTTTATACTTTTTTTAAATCAAATGAAATTTATATAGCTATTTTTTTTAAATCAAAAAATAAATTTTTTATTTCAATGTTATGGTTTTATTTTAATTTATCATTAAAAGTAATTAGTAGAGTGGTTCTACAGAAATAATATAAATTTGTGATATAATAAAAGTACAAAATATTTCAAATATAAAATTTATTTCTAAAATCAATATAATATAAATAATTCATCAGAATATTTCATAAACGGAAAGTATCTGTGTTTTTTTTTCTTTTCAATTCTTGATTATCTATAATCCATATCCATTATTTTATTTTGTTTATTTTTTTTTCAAATTGAAATTCAAACAATATATAAATTCTAAAATTCAATTGTCATAAATTCACTGACACCAACAATTGAAGTTATAAGTTAACGCCAGCATTGGAGATTGAATTAATAAAAACGCTGACGTCAAACTTTTTCAAAGTTAAAGTTACAAGTTAAAGCCAGCATTGGAGAATGGCCTTTAAGGAAGATTTATGTACATGAAACTTAAATTAAGAGTTATAAAAAATAAATTATATGTACTATAATAAATATTATTCCATTCAAATTCAATTTATTTTTAAAAGTACTCATTATATATTACGGTGATAGCGCTAGTATTCCGGTAAATTTTTGTGGTGAATTGCATTCAGTGGCCAGATATATGGTACATGGATCCAAAATGGATTCCAAATCTACCGGTTAATGCTACTGAACGAACCCAATGTTTAGTTTTAAAAACAAAAATAAATTTTTTCATACTCCACCAAGTTTTTTAAAATTCCAATTAGACTTTAAAATTAAAAAGTGTTAAAAGTTTAAAAAAAAAACTATGAATCTCACTAATATAGCATTTATATTATGACTATGATGAGTTGAACCAAGGCAGGCAGGCTTGGCACTTCGCACTTTTTTTTTTTAATAAAATGGCGTCACAGAGGGCACAGGAAAATGAAAACAAAGAAATTCTCTTATATGAGATTTTTCAGTTCATATAAGAATTTTAGTGTGATTTGAAGTCTTCTAACTCAAAAATCTAAATGCAATTTTAAAAATCTAATTTATTAGTTTTTATAAAAACTTGTTTTCCAGCGTTAGAGTAAAATTTTGGTATAACAGTGAAAATAGTCGAATATTTTCCTTTTAATTTTACTGATATGCTCGACAGTCGAGTACAAAACACTGAAGAAGTCTGCAAGTAGTAGACGAAATACGCGTATCTGTATGATGAAAATATTCTACTATTTTCACTGTCTAATTTATTAACTTGAATAAGCTAAATAGAAAATAAAGTGTTTAATTCAAAAATCTAATTAAGTTACTTTAAAAACTAAAGGCTAATTTTCATGGAAAAATTTCCTCCGATATCGGATATTTAGAAAGAGAAAAATATACTTAATGTTACTAATAGAAAAGAAAGAGAACAATTTTTCAATTAACTTACACGCTGGGTGGCGCAGTAGGTTGAGCGCCTGCCTTTCAACCGAAAGGTCCCAGGTTCGATTGATGAGCGTCCGATGAAGCAAAAAAAAAAAAAAATGCTTTATGGATTTTTCAACCTGGTCCAGTACCCTTTGTCATTGGGATATAATAAATGTAGCAAAAAATAATTTAGAGTATAATCTGGTAAATTAAATAAAAACGAAACTATTCTATTTAAGAAGGCTTAGTTCCTGACAATAGCAGTAGTTTTCCACATTTAATGAGTTGATAAGCCAGGGGTGGGGCAGCACGTAACTTGTTACAAACGCTTTTTTTGTAACAAAACACCAGTCACTAGTCACAAATTTTTTTTGGCAGCATGTACTTTGAAACGCTACTTTGGGATTGAAACAAAAAAAGATTTACGAAATATTTTTGCAAATTTTTTTATTAATACACGTCAATTATTTATACCGGAAATTTTCATTTGGGACGCTCAATAAAAATGGGCGTTTCAAATGTTACGTGCTGCCAAAAGTAGCGAAGCAAAATTAAATGTGACGAAACAAAATTAAAATTGTCGAAACAATTTTACGTGCTACCGTTTTTCAAAAATAGCGTGACAACATGTTTTTAACAAGTTACGTGCTGCCACCCCAGTAATTTGTTAAATAAATACTCGAAATATTGTAGATTGTAGTGTAAAATTGCAGTACCGTACTTAATTAAGCACGAAAAGGTAAAAAAAAAAATTAGATTCTAATAATGAAAATTTATTGGCTTTATCATTGGAATAGTCAAAAAATTTTATCTCTGAATTTGGTAATGTTAATTTAATTGCTTCCAGATTCAACAGAATTTTGAATTATGGTGGTGTAAATTTAATAAAAATTAAAACATTAAACTGCACATAATTTTGAAGATTGGACATGTACTTTTGATAAATGGAATAAAAATTCAATATATACTGGTGGTGATGATACAACATTAAGTTCATTACATGATGCACATAATATGATCAAAACTAATACAAATCATAATCATATTGCTGTTGTGAAGCAATGTTAAGTCATCCAAAAATTGAAAATATTTTATTAACTGGAAGGTATGATGATCGTTTAAGAATATTTGATACAAGAAAATTTAAAATATCTATTCAAGATTTAAATTTAGAAGGTGGTATTTGGAGAATTCATGCCTACTACACAACATCAAAATTTAATTTTATGTGCATGCATGTACAAAAATTTTAGTATTGTAAAATTATTTGATGATGCCTCTCTAACATGACAATAGAAGGTGTTTATGTGCTGATTGGTGTAAGAAATCAAAAGATGATTCAAATAATTTGATAATGAAAAATGCTCATTTTATGATCATAAATTATGTTTATCTAAAGTTAATCATAACATCTAACATCTAAGGATTAAAAAAATAAATACATAAATTAGCTTTCTTTAACTGATTACAATTTTAATTATAAAGAAAAAAAAATACACTTTTTTTTGAATTTTATAAAATATATTTGAATGCTTTTTTACTAAAATATATTCAATATATTTAAATATATATTCATAAATTTTATAAAAAAATATTTAATTAGAACATGTAGTGTATAAAAAGTTTTAGTGTGCAAAAAAACAATAAGTTTTTCAATTGAATTTCTCATTTTAAAGCCAATTTAAATTACAAAAATATGTGTTTTAATATATGAATATTAATTACTGTCTTATGAAATTTAGGTTAAATTTTACTTTAAATAAATTAAAGTTTACAACAATAACAATAATTAAATTAAATAAATATATAATTTCTTTGAATAGACTTTCTATGTAATCCAAAAATTTTGAAGAATAGTATGCTTATCACGTAGCGCTAAAACTTCATTATTTTTATTAATAACTAAACTGCCAACTCCTAACATTGTATGGGCCCATTTTGGCAAATTATCTGGTGCAAATGGTAACCATTTGAACATTAAAACATATCCTTGCTTAGCATGATGATACTTGAATCCATTTTTTTTTTTTTATATCTTCTTGACAGTAACTTACGTAGAACAAGGCATCCTAAATATACCTAGTCTATTTAGGAGGCCTTGGGTAGAATCACCTTTTCGTGCTTAATTAAGTACGGTACTGCAAGTTTACACTACAATATCTACAAATATTTCGAGTATTTATTTATTTTAACAAATTACTGGCTTATCAACTCATTAAATGTGGAAAACTACTACTATTGTCAGGAACTATAGACCTAAGACCTATGGTCACTTACGGGTCGATAATCTCGTGAACCGCTCTGGAGAGGAAAAAACACATAAAAACACTCACACAGACACAACGCCAATGCTGTTTAGGCATCACTGGCGCAACTAAGACAACAGCAACAAGATCCTTAGAGACAATGCTGAACATAACACCTATAGAAATTCATACAAAACGTACAGCAATGGATACAGCTTTACGTTTACGTATAACAGGAGAGTGGAAGGTCGTAAGTAGAAGACACCACATGAGAAAATAACGGACCTCAACGTAAGCGAAGAGTTCCGAAAAATCTTCACAGAGGAAGGACAATGGGACTACAGTAATGTAGAACAATGTCAGACAGAAGATTTAAGATAAAAATACCACGAAACCGTGAGAGTAAAATCACCGACGCAGTATACGAAAACCATATAAAGATATACACAGATGGGGCTAAGAAAGGTGAGAATTGTACTGCGCAGATCCTTTCTTAGAAACAAAAAGAAAAATGAATAAGAATGCCACGACCATCCAATGTGAAATCATGGCAATTAAAAGAGGAGCAGAAATGCTTCTAAACAGAGGTATAAACGCAGAAAACATAATTTTTTGCTGTGATAGCCAAGGAGCCATCAAAGCAATAAACAACGAAAAAACGAAAGCAACAACGACTATCTGCTGCAGAGAAGCACTAAACTGAAGTGACAAATGAAGTTTCACTCTACTAGATACCAGGCCACTCCGGTATAGAATGAAATGAAAAAGCGGACAAACTTGCAAAAGAAGGCGCTAGAAATGATGAGTCTGAGGGGTTAGTGGTTGGACTAACAATGCAGGCTATGAAAATAAACACGATAAAGTGGGAAAAAACCACACAATTGAACACCTGGAGAAGCTCGGAGGGGGCTATTCAGACAAAGAATTTCTGGGGAATACCGGATGCGGAAAAAACAAAAGTAATTCTGGCGCTGAATAGAGCCGACCTAAGGTTATATGTAGGCGTAGTTACAGGGCATCTCATGCTCAGAGGACACGCGGCCAAAATGGGCCTTACAGAAAACAACATGTGCAGAGGATGTGGAGAAGAGGTGGAAACGGTGCTACACGTACTTTGCATATGCCCAACGCAGAGAACGAGGAGAGCAAATATCTTAGAGGGTTACTACTGGGAGGACTTCTCGGAAGTGAAAAAGAAAAAACCGACAGAAATTGTTAGATTCATAAGAGGTATAAATTGGCTCAGTAACGGAGTCTGCTGAGAGGCGGTGGTGAAATTGCTGAGAGGGGGTACAACGGCCCGAGAGGCCTAAGTGCGAAGGAAATAAGACAGTCGGAGGACAGTCTCTTATATCCACCCTAATAACCAACCAACCAACCAAGCATTGTCAGGAACTAAGCCTTCTTAATTAGAATAGCTTCATTTTATTTAAGTTGTTACCAGATTATACTCTCATTTATCTTTGCATTTTTTTTTGTGTATGATACACATTTTTACCTATGTGGTAAAAAAATTGGAGATACCAAGTTTAGCTTCAGCAATCAAAATTTCAGCTGATATTATGGCATATATCGGATATTTTCTGAAGGCTTTTACAATTTTATAGTTAATTCATCCGATATATTTGTGTTTTTTCTCTGTCACACATTTAGTGTTTTTGTATCTCCTGTCTATGCTTTAAAAAATCGCTTTTCGTTTCATGAAAAAAAGTGTTTCATTCAAAAATCTAATTAATGAAATTTTAAAAATCTAATTGATTTATTTGAAAAAATTACTTGCAAAAAAATGTTCAAAGAATATATTAATTGGAAAATGGTCCAATTAATATATTCTTTGAACACTTTTTTGCAAGTTGGTTGGTTGGTTAGCACTTTACACTTTATTTTGAATTTATTTTATTTAAGTAAATCAATTAGATTTTTAAAATTGCAATTAGATTTGTGAATGAAAAAACTTCGAATCACTCCAAAATTTTTATCTGAACTGAAAAATGTCATATAAGAAATTTCTTTGTTTACATTTTCCTGTGGCCTCTGTGACGCCATTTTGAATTTAATGTTGCTGTCTGATGGGTTCGTTCAGTAGCATTAACCGGTAGATCTGGAATCCATTTTGGATCCATGTACAATATATCTGGCCACTGAACGCCATTCACCACAAAAATTTACCGCAATACTAGCGCCACCACCGGAAAATATAATGAGTACTTCTAAAAATAAATTTAATTTGAATGGAATAATATTTATTATCATACATATAATTTATTTTTATAACTCTTAATTTAAGTTTTATATACATAAATCTTCCTTAATAATTTAAATATCCTACTAATTCAAAAAATAATGGCGATTTAAATTTAAAAACTTTCATAAAAAATATAAACATTTAATTTTTCTTACGGTAGATGTCACAACACTCAACATAAAAATTGTTGTTGTTGTTTTTACATATAAAAAGTCAGATCCATGAAATGTATCTAGATATTTTTCAGATCCATTTTCATTAACCGCGATACATTAACCGGTACATTTACCACACCGTTCAGTAAACAGATCCTTGGATCTGTGGATTTCAGATCCAAAGGTTAATTTCACTGAACGCTACTTTGTGTGGTGTAATAAATGGAAAATATTTCGAGAATCGAAAAGAAGTATCATACAGGTTAGTTTAGTTATCAAAATATCAAAGTGAGTACGTATACATCTGTCAAGTAGAAACTGTTTTTTCTTAATACAGAAAAGTTATATTTTAATTTTATTTTTTGAAAATTTTTTTATTTTTTAATATTTGCTTTTTAAAAGTAAGGATGTTGATTAATAATTGATTTCATTTTAAAAGTTTTTTTAAATCCACTGATATAAAAAAAAAAAATTGTTAAAACTTTTTGTTTATTAAAACTATAATGTTTTATTTTTTTTTAACATAGTTTTGACGAGCTATGGACTCGCCTGTACCTACAGAAGAGACAAGCCTTTATAATAGTGCTCTAGAGAACTTTACATTATCTTCCATTGATGCTGAAGGTAGGGCTTTTAAATTAAATATTAAAATTAATGCTAACAACAATTACTTAAAGAATGTACGAACAATAATACCACCAATGGATTAACCACCGATTTTGCTACTTTAACTATGAATGGAAGTGAAGATAATACTACTATGGATTTAAACACAAGCTCTACTACTAACTCTTTACAGTTATCAGACAGTTCTGACTGTTTAGAAGTAGATCCAAAATCGCAATTAGCTAATAAGACAATATTCAAAACTGATAATCCAAATTTGTCAATTATTGAAATAAGTGATACATCTACAAAAGAAGAGGAGAATTCTGTATACTTAATTGAATCTGATGGTGATGATGAACATATTAAAAAGGTTAATGCTTTATTACATTCCAGTAAACAAAAGCTAAATTTGTCAAGTGAAAATTGCAACTCTAGTAAAAAATATGATATGAAAGTAACTACAAATAATAGTAATATCGGTCCAAAGTTAGTAAAACAAAAAAATGTAGAAGAAATAGTAAGAAATCCAACTTCACAAAGACAAGTAAAAGTGTATGAATCTATTGAAGAGTTTGAAAATAATTTACCACAAACTGTAACAGTTTTAACAACACAATTTGGCAGTAAGGTTTATTTGGTTGGAACCGCACATTTTAGTGAGGAATCACAGGATGATGTTTCTTTCGTAATGAAAAGTACATAATACGGTGTATTATGATTTATATTTTGTTATATTGCAGGTCATTCGAAATGTTAAACCTGATGTCGTAATGGTTGAATTATGTCCTTCGCGTATTCACATTTTAAAGCATGATGAAAAAACTTTACTTGAAGAAGCAAAAAATTTTAATATGGCTAAGGTATAAAATATGAATTTTTCTTCCAAAATACTAATCATTGCCTATTTAGATTCGTAGTATTATAAACACAAATGGTTTCGTGAACGGTATATTTTTCATTTTACTTCTTCATATGAGTGCACAATTGGCGAAAGAATTAGGAATGGCACCTGGTGGTGAATTTCGACGAGCATTTGATGAGGTGGTTAAAATTCCTGGATGTATGTTACATTTAGGTGACCGTCCAATTAATATAACACTTCAAAGAGCTCTTCGTGTCCTTTCTTTATGGCAAACTGTAAAACTTGTTTGGCGATTAACGTCAACCGAAAGCATTAGCATTGAGGAAGTAGAGGAATGTAAACAGAGGGATTTACTTGAGAAATTAATGCAAGAAATGGCTGGCGAGTTTCCAGCTTTTAGTGACGTTTTTGTAAAAGAACGTGATTTGTATTTATGTCACTCACTGCAAGTAGCTGCTTTACCTCAAGTTACTCAACCAAACAGTAACCCAAAACCGGTAAGAGTTGTGGGAGTTGTTGGAATTGGACATGCAGCTGGTATTGCAAAAAATTGGGGACAAGTTAATCCTAACGATATACCAGATATATTAAAAATTCCTCCGGCTAGATTAAGTACAAGAATATTTAAGTATACCATAAAATATGGTTTTATATGCTGTTTTGCTTATGGAATATACAAATTTGCTCGCCCAAGATTAGTGAAATATTTTTAATACCTGATTTTCTTTGTATGAAAAATTATAAATTGTAAAAATATTTCACATTATATACTTTTAAAACTGTAAATATGTAGTAAAGAAAAATGTACTGTAATCTTTATATATAAACAACATACACATAAATATTATGTTATATATTATAAAATTTATGTTGAAAAGTCGATTGATTACCTTTTAAAATTGGATCTATTTTGTTTGAACCACTTGAATAAACAAAATAGAATGAACAAATTTAGTTTAAATTAAACCTAAACCTAAACTTAAATCAAACATTGTAAAAATGACGTAAATAAACAAAAAACACTTTTTAAAGTTGGCCAACTAATTTCTTAAGAAAATTTAATTGCAAATTTTTTTGTTTATCGACTAAATACGTAATGTGTCTAATCATTAGTTATTTTATTGTAAAAATATTTTTTATAAGTTTTTGGCACATCGAAAACCTAAATTACCGGCGGAACTATCTTGCGTATTCTGAGATCTAGCTCCACATCTATATCTATAGCAATATGATTTATGGCACAAATAAGATCCGCCCTTTTTAACTCTGTTTGAATTATTGGTTTGATCTTTCTCATTCCACAAATCTTGGGTCCATTCCCAAACGTTTCCAACTATATTATATAAATCGTAAATATTCTGAGAAAACTTATTTACAGGACATAACATTTCGAAACCGTCTTCTTTAGTATTTTCATCAGGAAACTGTCCTTGCCAAATGTTCATTCTGTTAAAATAAAATTAAATGAAAAAAAATTAGAATTAATTTGAATATGATTAAATTAAATATTACTTATGTTCATTTTTGGGTTTAATATTATTACCCCATGGAAAAAGTCTATTTTCTTTACCGCCTCTACAAGCTACTTCCCATTCTGCCTCTGTTGGTAAACGCTTCCCAGTCCATTTACCTATAAATTTTTCATATTATATTATAAAATTTTTAGCATCAATTACAGCATTACAATAGGCAACAGCATCATTCCAAGAGACATGTACTACTGGGTATTCTTCTAATCCTGAAACAAAGTTTTGATTTATTTTACATAGATTTTGACAATTAATTTTAAATTATTATAATTTTACCCTCTAAATTAGAAGATTGACCAAAAGGATGTTTCCAATTTGTTCCATTAATTTTATACCACCACAACGCATTAACTACTCTAAAGTCATTGTAATTTTTTTTTACATCTTCCGATAAATGATTTTGAAATACAAAACTATCACCAAATTTCTCAGATTCCGTTATATATGTCGTAGAATCAATAAATTTTTTAAACTTTAATAATATTTTATATTAACATTGACCAACTTTATTAAAAGTTATATTTACCATTTTGTTAGATACTTCGTATTTATCTAAATAAAAATCATTTATTTTAACACTCCTTTGGGGAAATTCTTTATCTTCTTCAAATATAACATCATTCGGAGTACAGCCGATTTTATAGATTCCCCCTTAAAATTTAATTATATTTTATTTATCCACCATTTACTACAATAGTATACTAGAGTATGTACCTGGAATTAAGACCATATCGTCGTAAGTTGGTTCATCGTTAAATTCTTCTACTTCACTGTATGCATTTGTGTATTTATTTACTGCCTTATTTTTCCGATTTACCTGATCACACCCACAATCTAAATGAACACTATAAAATTTTAAAATAAAAATTATAAGAAAATAGGAGTTCATTATATAATTTTTAAACACGCAAAGATAAGCTTAGTCTCGATTTTTAAATTTGATTTTGTTATTTCATATGCATATCATATATTTTTATTTTCTAATGTATATCAAAATTAAAGTTGCCAATGCACTATGTACTTTTATAACTCAATCTGGAATGGAATTTTTTGATTTACAGCTACAGTCAATTTAGAGTAGTTTAATTTAATATAAATTATATAATATAAGAACAAATATAGAATCAACGAATTAGAATTAAAATTCGTTGTATAGAATTATATTTTAATAATAATTTATTTATTTTGTTATATTAATTGTATTTTTCTAAAATCTATATTTTTAAATTTTTATATTTTGTTAAAAAGTAAACAAATTTCCATATGTATCCCTACCCATATTCGATTTTAGTTGACTGGCCTGGCCAATTCGCCATTCCAATTTGATATGACGTGAGCATTTGCTCACGTCAAAACTAAACTAGGTGATATTTTCGTTTTGTAAAAGTCAAAACATAAATAATAACAAGATAACAATTTAACAATTTTGAATTTACAAAAGAAAAACTAGTTTTTAATTTCATTTCATTAAATCAAATATCTAGTGCCGTCATTTTATTAAATAATTAATTTAAAAAGATGCAGATAGATGATGATTTGTATATAACTGAGGCTTCTCCAACATCAGCTACTCCTCCATTCTGTGATTGCGCTTTTCCTCGTAACATCGATGTGCTTAATAACAAAAATATACATGAATTGTGTAATTGCAAGTGTATTGAAAATGGCTATTTAAATGGTACAACAGAATGGTTTTGGTACAATCAATCTGCTCATCCAGACTCTTATATAAATGATCGTGATATAACTTTTCACCCGGTATATAGCCAAGGTACAGCATTTGTGAGAGGCGCAAAGAGTCTAGAATTAAAGATGATACATTATTGGGAAATTCAAATAATTACAAGTCCTTCTGGCACTGATGAAATGTTTGGTATTGGAACAGATAAAATAAATTTTGATGATTATCGACATAGATTTGTTAGCGGACTTGGTCGCAATAAACAATCGTGGGGATTTTCATATCGCGGTCTTAAAACTCATAATGGAATAGCATTAAACTATGGGAAACGTGTCACACAAGGATGTATAGTAGGAGTTTATTTAGATCTTTTTCATGGATATTTGGAATTTTATTTAAATAGAAAACCTCTTGGTATTGCATTCAAAAATATTCCTTTGGATCCTATTATTAAATTATACCCAATGGTTTGTTCAACTTCTTCTCGTTGTACAATAAGATTAATAAATTCTACATCACAACCAGTATCTTTACAGTTCCAAACTATGCGTATAATTACAAAAAAAATTGAGTTTCTTAATGAAATCAAACGTTATCCAGGACTAAAACCATTATTAAATAAATATTGGTTTTTAATTTCGTCTACCAGATATTCACATCGATCTCGAAAAAATGAATTACCGTTAGACGACGAAGTTGTGTTATCAAAAAGAGCAAAAAAATCTAAATTTAAACAAGATAAAGAACTAGATTCTGAGGATATATATGCAAATATTAATAACATTCATATGATATCGTCAGATGATGAAGATGATGATTCCATAGATAATGGAATGTTCTTATTACTCTAATTATTTTTTATATTCTTAAAAGAGGAACATTCAACAACATACGAAGCTGTACAAGAATTTTCAAATGCTTTGAGAATTAAATATTGTTGAGTACTAAAAACTTGAAAATTTTCATTAAAATAAGTGTTTTTATTAAAGTTATAAAATATTTTTGTAAACATTTTAAAATAATCTCTTAAATTATAATAATATATTAGGATACATTTATTTTTTTTGCGTAAAATACTAAATTTATATAGGTAAAAATAAAAATAGTTTTTGTACATTGACTAGCATAATTTATTTTGATTTTAGAATATTTTACATTATAAAAATTACTCCTTTTTTTCATGTTCTTCAGTTTCTTCCGGCGCATCAAGACAGTCTCCGCAAAATATTGAATATAAAATTAAGGAAAGGAATCCTAAAGGAAGTCCAAAAAGAACCAATGTTAAAACTGGATTTCCCATCCACATATCAATTAACGCTTTTTTAGCCTCAAAAAATGCACGATATATCCTAACTTTATAAGTGTTACCTCCTAAAACTGGAGCGCTTTGATTGTAAATTGATTCTAAAAATCTATGAATTGAATGTGGGGATGATTGAAGAGGATCTTCTTCAAAAATGTGATGCTCATGAGTTGTCGAATTAATTACGATTAAATGAGGTGTAGGCATAATATCCATAATTATCGAATGAGCAATATTCGGATCACCAATCCAACCAAACTGGAAATGTTTATGATATTTATTTTTATGTTTCTGAATTGTATTTTCTATTAAGCTTCTAAATTCTAATTCATGTGTCGCTATTTGACTAAGTTTATCTTCTTCCACAACAGCAATAACAATCCATTTTTTTGTTTGCATTAAATGGTTGAAATTAAATCTGGTTATTTTGGGGAATGTGAGAAATCTTTCACAATTAACCCAATGATACAAACTTTCATTAACCTTAATTGGATCCATCTCATGAGCAACGTGAGCGTGTGGGTAATGATCATGATTTTCTTCTTTGTACACTATAATTGATGGAACCTTTTCAATACTAAAATAATTATTTATCAAATTTTCTGAAACAGCATAAAAGAAACCATGAGGTTGAAAATCTTCTGATGTTGAGTGATACAATTTCCAAAGTACTCCTTCTTGAGGTCCAATATATAAAAAAAACAAACTATGAGCTGCTTTCAACATATCAATACTTTCAGGTCTTGTTATTAATTGAACTGGCGGTCCTGTTAATCGTAATGCGAAATCTATTAAATCTTCCTTTGTCCTGTCACCTTGATACATAAATTCTTGGTTACCCTTAATAAACAAAATGGTGGGAAGCTGTTTACATCTATCTACTGATGGAAATCTAGTGCAATCTAATCGTCCTACACGTATATTAGAGGCATGTACTGCTTGTCCGACTTGATTAAATACAGGTTCCGCTCTTTTACAGTGAGCACACCAAGGAGCATAAAACATTACAAGCCATTGTTGACCTTCATTTTTTATTTCTAAAAATCGATCACTTAATTCTAGAACTTTAGAGGAAGTGCACTCTTGAATAATATAAAATAAAATCAGCACTAAAGTAATCTTCAAGCTATACATGGCTTCACTTCAACGATTCCATTAAAATTCTTTATAAATAATGTCACCGCTTGCCTTCTGTTCAAAATTCTCAAATTTTACTCTTATAATTTAATATTCTTTTTTCTTTCAACAATAAAAAATTAATAATCACGATATATTTTTCATTTTAATGTTTTCCTCAAAAAAAATTTAATCCAATTTGTTTATTAGAGTCTGTGCAGTTAGTGCCTATGCATGCAGTATGCATCTATTTTTCTATTCTATATCTAATATCTATTGCTTTGCTATTCTATCTATTCTATTCTATTCAGTCAGCTACACTACAATTATATACAAATTATATACAATGGTAGCGGTCAGTGAAATTAAACATTGGATCTGAAATCCACAGATCCAATACAGGTATACACATTCCTATTGACATTTGACATTCTACATAATAATTTTGTATGCATGTTATACTGTATTGTAGGAAAGTGAAATGTCAATTTTGCTAAGATTCGGCGACTGTAAATAATTTTTCTCAGCATAATCTATATATCAGTATGGGTAAAAAGTGGTAGAAATCTACAAAAATTTATAAGTGAGGGGACAATTCGGTAAGCGGTAAGCAAATCTACCAAAATTTAAAATTTCTGGTAGATTTTTGACGTTTAAATTTTTTTTCTGGAAATATGTCAGTCTCAAAATATTTTTATTATTTTTTATTCACAAAAAATAAGTAAACTGTTGTTGACAACATAATTTTCGTATCGAATATTAATCAAATAAAAAAATATAAATTATACAAATAATAATGTTGAATTGACACTAGAATAATAATAAAATTTTGATTTCTTTATTTCTTTGCCAATAATTTCAATTGCGGCCTCTTAATATTTCAATAATCTGACAGCGACAATGGCAGAAACCTACCAGTTTTTTTTTACGTAAGAACATGATGGTAGATTTCTGCCTCGTATAAACATGGGCATATAGAGATACACAACACAAAAGTAATTTGATCGTATGAAGATCTGAGTTGAGATTGCACATTTTTACGATGTTACTATTTCATAGTAAAAACAATGCCTCTATATCTTTAAAACAAGTTACATGGTGATTTTTCTGGAATAAATCGAATTACGATTTTTTTTTAAATTAAAATATTTCAGAAACTAAATAAATGTAAACAATAAATGTAAAAAATGATCAGTACTAACAACAAATAAAATGTTCTTTCGCGCCGCTTACAGTGTCTAACAGAAATGCATATTCAGCAAGACGAGACGACATCAATTTTTTTTTCTCGTCAACGGTGGGTCTAAGAGAATCTGAGTGTATGTACTTGATTATTATTTGTAGAACAGCTAATTTTGGAATTTCGTTTATTTGTATTATTTGATATTTGAATGCAATGTTTTTTTTTAAAACAAAAATGAAAAAGGAAAATATAATGGAATGGAAATAAATTTTTCTTGTTCATTTTAAAATTTTTAGTTTTATTCAAATATTTTAAAATAGATAAAAACTTATGGTGATTTCGTTTTTCGAAAAAATCTGCATTTTTAAATGCAAAATTTTTAAAATCCTGTTTCATGTTTCCTACACTGCTTTTCTATTTCATTTTGCTTTTGTTAATGAAAATTTCTTTATGAGAAGTATCCAGAAGTTGCGACTTTATGAAATTTATACGACAAGTTATTATTGTATTATTGTCCATTTTCATTTAGGTTTTATTAATATTTGTCACTAATCTACATAAAATATTGACATTTGATATTTCCTCTGTTTTTTTTTGTAATTTTTTTTATTATGTTGTCTTGTAATATAGGTCAAAAATGCAGAATCGTGGAAAATAATTTCATGAGTTTGAGTTTGATGTTTTGAGTTGAAATTGAGTTTTAAAACTACATAGTCCTAGGTCTTATTAATTTTAAAATAATTGAATATTGTTAATCTATTTAATATTACTTACTGGAAAAGTATAGGAAACTTTTATATGGTTAGAATTAGGTTGTTTTGTTTTTGCAATTTTCCATAAATTTGAAATTTTTATATTTTTACCGCCGTTTATACAGTGGTAAGGAGAGTGATTTCGGTATAGGATGGGTAAGCAAATATACCAAAATTTAAAGTTCCTGGTAGATTTTTGACTTTTTTTTCTGAGAATATATGTCAATGTCAAAAATTATTGATTAATTTTTACACGAGAAACGAGATTATTTTTTAACGAGGAAATTGTTGTTGACAACGTAATTTTTGGATCGAATATTAAGAAAATAAAAAAAATATAAATTATACAAATAATATTGTGGATTAAAAATTAGAATAATAATTAAAATTTATTTATTTGTCAGTAATTTAATTTTCTGCCATCAATAATTTGACAGCAACAGTGGCAGAAATCTACCAGTTTTTTTTACATATGAACATGGAGGTTGATTTTTGTGGCAAATCTACGGTGAATTTCTGCCTCGTATAAACGTGGGTATGCGATTTTTCGCTTTATCTTAGGTTGTTTTCGTTTATTCATTCCGAATATTCGGAATATTCAGAATATGTCAAAAAGCGTATAATAACTATTATAACTTATATTAACTAATTTACACAAATTAAAAAATAGTAAAAACTTTTGTTCACAAAAATTAATAAATAAATAAAATAATAAACAATGACAATTTCTGATGTTTATTCTTTTTATTCTATTCTGTTCGTTTATTCTATTTGTTCGGAATATTTTATCGAGACGTCATCAAGTATTCTATTCTTACCATTCCTTCTTTAGAAAACGAAAACACCCTTATGCATTTGTGATGTGAGTAGGAAAATCGTTGGGACATTTTGATTGACTTGTAGTTGTAGCTTGTAGGGAAAACTGGTACTTTTTTCTACTTCTTATTCCTTCTATTGAAGGAATTGTCAAATTTTTTTGTAATCGGAATATCATCGCATATGCAAGTGAATTTTTAAATAGATTAACTCTCCAAATACGAGCTTTTTATAGAAATTGTATTATTTTTATATTGAATAATGAGTTTGGCAAATATAAACATTTTTTTGAAAAACAAAGACAATTACGATAAAATTACAGATTCCAACCAAACTAAGTTAATAGATGTTTTAGCAGATGATGAAATTTGGTTAGTTCAATGTCCTAAATCGCTTGATATATCTGCCATAAAAGATAATAAAATAAAATTGCCAGGAAAAACAAATATAAAACAATTAGAATCCATAGCAGAAGAATGTAATACGCCAACCACATTTTCTTTTATTATGCCTGGAGAAAATGGTGAACTTGATTTAAAACAATTAAAAGTACAAGGGACTATAGTATTTAGAAAACAAACAGATGTTGCGATTAACGAAGATAACTATTCTACTAATATTAAATCTAGATTTCGGATTCCATTTCCAGATATTAAAGAAAGACACCCTTTATTTGGAGTTCATTATAAACAAAGAACTAACTTAAAGAAATCTATAAAAAATCTACTGAAAGAAGCCGATATACCAAGAAAACAAATAAAAATTGAGAATTTTTATGATAAAAGTGAAATTGAAGAGGAAAAGTTAGAAAGAAATCATAAGAGAAAACAAAAATCTAATGAAAGTGATCATATAGTTAAACGTAATCATAATATGAAAAGTAAAAAAGTAAAAATTGAATTTGATGAAGATGAAAAATCATTAAGTTGGTTAAGAAATATTTGAGTTATATCTGAGGAAATAAATTTTTAAAAGAATGTTAAAAATGGTTTTTTTATTTTTAAATATTAAGTGGCGTGTCTCTAAAGGTAAGTAAAACATCACAGCAAAGTTTTTTTTCATTTGCTATACTATTAAAGATCTTTGCCATACTTTATGTGAAATTTACCTTACAATATTTTTCTATTTTCAAAGTGAACCATAAAAAAACTCAAAAATAGAATTCATGTTAGATTTGGCAAGCCTCAAACAAATTTAGGAATGGTACATAAAAATTAAAAAAAAAAAACAAGTAGTTATTCACATATTTCACTCACATTTTATTTTATATAGTTATCAATATAAACAAAATAATTTATGCATTTTACAATCTTTTGTGCTTTAATATTTTATTAAAAATTTCTTTGATTTAATTCTATTTATAAACTCACGTTGCTTTGATATTTTTTTCTATATATAACATGTGATAAAAATAAAGTCATATTGATTTATATATATAATACATTAAGAAAATCTTCCAAAATTAAAAATATTTGTTCAAAAAAATAAAAAGACAAGTGAAAAACTATTTTATCAATTAATTTTATTCTATTAAACATATGTAAGATATTTGTATAAATATGTACATATACAAACTTGTCTTGATATATTTTTAGTACTTTAAACAAAAACTTAAATTTTTGTTTTGATATTTAAAAAGTGAATTATTTTATAAAAACAATTTTTTTATAATTTCTAATCAATGAGAAAAGAAGATCGGATGTTTTTCTATTTTTATATTCACGTTTATTACAATTATGACTTAGAATTAGATTTAGTTTTTTACTCCCTTAAGGTTAAATTAATAGGAAAACTAATTTTTATAACCACTAGATAAATAATGTATTAAGTAAATAAATTTAAAATATAAAGATAAATCATATTAAATTGAAATAATGGAAAAGGTTTTAATTTACAATTTTTTCCAATAATAATATTGAAAAAGAGCTAATTTAAATTAATTTTAGTTTTTATTTTTGAAACCATTCAAATATATGTATATTTTTTTTAATTTAAAATAAAAAATACTTTAAATTTTAAATAAATATATTAAAATTTTAATTTTTGATAAGAAAGTTCATTCATAAAAGTGCTTGTACGTTCACAAAAATTTCACAACATAAGAAATTAGCGAAAAATTTTTCAAAAAATATTAATTAATCTGATGAATTTTATATTAACTATCATTTAGAAAAATATTTTTATACATATGAAAATTTTTAATTTTTGTTTTTATAATCAGAATATTTGTTTAAATTTCTAACTGATTATTTTGTTGTAAATTCATACACAATTTAAAATAATAATAACAAATGTTTAAATTAAAATAAAAGTTTAAATTTTTTTGATTTAAAAAATAATTTTGGTATAATTTAAAAAAAAATATTAATATTTAATCTTTTTGCTTGGATGTTCAGCTTTTAAATCCATTGGATAATTAAATTCAAATTCATTATCTCTTAGCTAAAAAATAAAAAAAAATATGAAATAAATTATTAAATGAAAATAAACTTAATAAATATTTACCAATTTATTACTTATTACTGCAATAGCTGTTGTATTTTGAGCTTTAGCAACTTTGTGTTCAATTAAGAAAAACATGTATTCGTCATATAGTAATCGAATTAAATGAAAACTACCAAAACTTGGAGCGGAACGTAATGTTAAATCTCTAATAACCATTGAGCTATAGAAACTCCATTTTAATAAAAATTGACGTGCAGCTTTAGCATAATTTGGTTTACCACGATAATCTTCTAATGCTGAATCAACAACTAATTGCAACCATGATGCCCATTGTTCTAAAGTTTTCTGTTGTTGCAATGAAGATTTAAAATCATTTTCCAGACGTTGAACAATTGTTGTGTCACATTGACAAACCCATGCAGCTTGTTCCTTTAAAAAAAACTATATTATTTAATATCGAAACAAACAAAATCATTAAATTTCTTACTTGAACTTTATGGAAATCAACCCGATTTAAATCATTTAACATTTGTGCAATTTGTGTTGGATTTTGTAATACCGCTCTTGCCGCTTGAGCCAAATGATTTAATGAGGTATACCTTCGCAATGTTTGACAGAATGCTGAAACAGCTGAACTTTTTAGTAAGATAATCTTTTCAGGACATCCTACCATTGCCTTACGTAACCAAATTTCTACGTTTTTAGCAAAATTTCTAATGGCTTGAGTTAAAGAATTTGGAATTGAACGGAGTACATCAGGTATTAGAACTTCAACCATGTTTTGATAAAATGCATAATCTACCTAAAAATTTTGAAAAAAAAAAAATATTTTTTTGTTAGTTTATATAACGGATTTTGTTTTTAATTGTGTTTGCCTCTTTAATAAACTTTTGGACATTTTCTCCTTGACACATTAAGTACAATTTTGGTTTACTTAAATATTTTTCTTCTTCACATTCATCTAAATTATTATTATCAGTCGAACGCCAAAAATCCCTCAAAAGTGATTCGATTGTGTTCAATTCTAAATTAAGTACTGCTTCTAAAAAAAACTCACAATGTTCACGGTACATTGAACGAAATATTTCGAGATCTTCTATAGTGATTTCATTCAAAATTGTATCATCATAATCAATATTGGGTAAAATTGGTATAGCATTAGCCCCATCACCAAGAAACTAAATAAACAAAATTAATAATATTACACCTATTTTTAAATTCTATTTTGCAAACAAAAAATCCGAATTATAAAAATTACTTGAGAACAAATTTCATATGTTTCGAGTTTATTTCCACTTTTTTTAACATTTTTATTCATATTAATATTATTTGAATGACCAGCATAATTATTATTTGGTTTTTCTTCCATTGAATGATTTAGTGGTGATCCAGGTTTAACTCGTATTCCATAATAATGATATTTAGAATTTCCTCTAGTACCTAAACGTCGAGTTCGTAATCCTGTGAATACAGAACGAATTAATTTACCAAAACTAGCTGCATTTACTGCATCTAATTTATTTTCTTCACAATGTTGTTTATAATGATTGTAAAGAGTTGATCTTGGTAAGCTAACACCTTCTGCCGTTTCATAATTTTCTATTAACCATGTCGTCTAAAATAATTTTTAAATATTGTTTAAATTCATTATATTCAAATTTTGATTACCGTTTGAGGAGCAATTCTTGATGCATGATTTAGACCTTGACTATTATCAGTTTCAGACATACTAGCTGTGGTTGATGTTGGAGTTTGAGGAGCGTTATGGTTCTCGTGTATATAAACTTCCTATATTTAGGAATATGTTTTATTATTTTATCAAAAATGTTCAATATCAAAATATTAACAAACCGTTATGTTATGTGGTGAATCACGACTGGCAGAAGAAGCTAATAATATGCTTTCATCCACAGGAACAATATAAGGCAATGAATTATGAGAGGTATTTGTTGCAGATGTGTAATTCTCATTAGTAGCATAATACGATTGATTATTCGATTGATAATCTCCAATAGCACAAAATGGGTATGACCTTAAATTATTTTTTGAAATGAATTAAATTATTTCATTAGTTATTTGCATATTACACACATTTGCGATTGATTCTGGGAATTATTTTGATATAATTCTTGATTCACATATTGCACGTGATATTCCGGTCCACCGACATTATCTTGTGTAGAAACTGTAAGTATTTAATTAATTCAAATAGTTTTTTAAGTTTATTTTGTTCAATACAGGTGTAAATCTCATTTAAAACTAAGGATAGGGTTGCCAGAATATCTCTTTTAAAGAGAACATGTACTCTTTTTTGAACACGATATTTTTGTTCACTCTCTTTCTTCGTTCGGATCTTTTGTATCTCTTTTTGCTCTCCTTTTCTCTTAAACTGAATTTATCTTATTTTTGAAAAAAGAGCAAAAATGTCAAAAATCTTCGTTGAAAAAAATATTTCCTCCGATGAATTTAAGGAAAAAACTTTAAATCTGAAATTAATTAAATATTTCAAAGGCAAAAATGTAGAATTCGTCTAAATATAGACAGTGTTAGATCGTCACATGCAATTATGTATAAATATACAAACTGCAAAGAATTTTACAATGAAATAAAATGTGGTAATACATTTTTAATAGAAGTAATGAACTGAAATGAAACGACAAATTATGAAACAGAGGCTTGTAAAATTGAAATATTGTGATTTGTTGCTGAAATAAATTTATATTATGTTTAATATAAAGTATATTATATTAATATAAAACATAATTAATTTATATAAAATATTTTTAATCTTATGTGTTCTGGTTTTATGAAGAAAAAAACTGATGAAATAAATTCTTATTTATTAATTTATTTTAATCGTTGATCCTACATATAAATCTGCAGGTCAGCTTTATAGGTTTTTTTCCCTTTCGAAATGTGGGCCTTTTTTTATTAAATTATATTAATTATTTGGTATATATTTCTTGAATGCATATATATTTTAATTTTATATTATACCATTCCCTTTTTGTCCTCTTATTTTCCGAAAAAAAGTCTCTTTTTAAACTTTCCCCTTCTGGCAACCCTAACTAAGGAACATTAATTTTAAAAGTTACACTTATTCTAAAATTAGTCCTTCTACATAATAATCAACTTTTAACGAGATGAATATTTGTCAAAGAACGAGATAAATATTTGTATCCTATTTCACAAAATTATCAATCGTTAATAAATTAATAATTATTATTAGTACATAGATAAGAATAAGATACTAATACTACACTTTTTTGTTTCACTAATAATATATGTGTATTAAATAACATGATAAACATTAAACATTTGTAGTTGACCTGTAAATTATTTTGTGTAAACCGGATTTATTCTAATAATTCAAGCATGGACATTTTTCTTTAAGTTTGTACCACCAATTCATTACTAAATATACAGATTTTTTTTTCCTTTATTAATTTTGTTTTTCCTTTTTTAATTTTAATTATAAAATATTACATTTCGAATTGTTTACAATTTCATAAATTAAATTTGAATAAATTTGTGTGAATTAAAAAAAACGAACAAGATTGTATAATTGAGAAAAAAGTATATAAAAGTAATTTAACACAAAAAAAAAATAATTTTGATCGTAGCCTAAGCTGTATGATCTTCAAAAAATAATAAAAAAAATACCGTGTCTATTGGACTATTGGAGTACCGCATACTGTTCTTGGAGTTCTTTAATTTTTGTTATTAATGACATAGAAAACTTTCTTAAATTTTACTTAAAGCATGTCTAATGACTGGAGTACCAACTCTATATGCCCCATTTACAAAAAGGGCGACGCGATGCCCTGTAAAAACTATAGAGGAATATCCCTCTTAAATATCGCATATAAGATCTTGTTTAACATTTTGTACGAATGTCTGAATCCCTATTGTAACGTTGTTATTGGCAGTTATCAATGCTGCTTTCGCCCTGGAAAGTCAACAAGCGACCAGATGTTCAATCTGGATCAAAATATATGTCAAATAAAAAGGCCTCTCAACATGATATTGGTCAAAACATCACTGTCGGCACATATAATTTCGAGGTAGTTTAGGAGTTTACCTACCTTGGAACCAGCGTTAATCCCACAAACGACATCATTTTGGAGGTACTTGGTCTCTTCGAGAAGAAAATTCTTCGTCGGATACATGATCCAGAAAACGACGATACGGTCTGGAGCAGAAGATATAATGCCGAACTCTATAAGCTGTACAATGAGGTGGACGTAGTCACGAAGATTAAACTCAAGACACTACAGTGGCTCGGGCACCTAGAGCGAATGAATGAAAATGCTCCAGGAATCTTCGAATCCTGATCCGAAGGTACAAGACGTCGGCGCAGACAAAACCTTCGTTGGAGAGACGAAGTATCGGCGAATTTAAAACAATTTCGCATCTTCAACTGGAGAGAATCCGCCCGTGACCAGGAAAAAATGGAGGACGTTGATGAGTCAGACCCAGGACCTATATGGTATAGGACCTACATTGGAGTATCGTACTTAATGAAGAACGAAAAGGTAATTCTAATTAAGTTACTATGAAGATAATAAAAAAGAAAAGAAAACGCTATCGAAAATATTAACCACTGCTTGCCAGGAAAAAATTCTGAGAGACCATTTAATATAATCCTCTCAAGCAGAGAGACGTGGGAAAACAGACGATCCTTTCTTGACAAAGGATCATTAATATACTTGAGAACAGCGTTCCCAGAATAATGAGAGCTATCCAGCATACCATTGAAGAATATCCTGAGTGTAATCACAAAATCAAGTATCCTTAAGGACTTAGAAACTTAATAAAAAAAATCAATTTGCAGCTGCCGTGGGACTGGATCTCTCTCGGAATAAATTAAATCTAATCTAATCATTAATATAAATATGATTCATTAGCACTAAATTCTACAGACAGAATATTCAAAATTGAAGTATATACTATTGAATTATGCGTCCAAGAGAATTTAAGAAATTACAAAAAACGTAAGAGCTACATTCTGCCATAACAGTTCTCAATTCATCCATCATCACAACAAAGCTAGTATGGAATTGGATAGAGATGCTATTTTTTTTTTTTTTTTTTTTACACTCTACCAGTAACTTCTTCTAACTTTTAATAGGGAATAGAAGCAAGTTTTAATAGGAAATAGAAGCACGTCGGCAAGGATAATAACTGTCCATTCCCCAGTAAAAAAGCGTCTTATAAAATCTGAACAAATTTTGTAGAATATTTGAAGAAGAGAAAGAATCTATTGAAGATTTGCTCTATGTGAAAGTCTTACTTGTAATAGTCTTCACCATTTGTAATCCCTAAATCTGGCATCCTTAAGGACTCCTGATGTGTAACTGTATTAATATGGTTAATAACTGTAGTGAAAGTGAAGTCAGACCCGTTCTATATATAACTCTAATCTAATGTAATCTATACATTGTAACTGAACTTTACAAATTATTCTAAAAAACCAAATTCTATTCCCAAAACATTTTTAAGTTTAATATTTCCTATACTGAAGAATGTTTCATTTCTTCATTTTTATTTTACTAAAGTTATGTTTCATTTAATGAAAAAAAGGCCTGATGTAATCTGTTTCAAAGTGTTTTGTCGATATCTAGTAGATATTGTATGTACTTTTTTTTTTAAGTTAAGCCAAACAATAGGTTTTAAACGATACCTTTATACACGAATGTACAGCTTGGATTAATTGAGGATGGTAGAAAGTAAAATATTCTTTGATCAGTAGCGACATTTTAAATAAATTTGTTAAAATTAATCTTGAACTTTTGTAGATTGTAACTTTTTTTGAGTACATATAACAATATTAGTAAAACTTTTACAACTTCAAGCTGAAATGATAAATTATGATATTTGATTTTTTCTCTAATCTCAGTCTGTTGTTAGTTTTCATTTTAGTATAATATGGAGTTGACCTTATGTCTGCCATATCTTTTACAATACTACTAAGTAATACTATAACTACAATTGTTTTTGTTTTTTTGTTTTTAAAAAAATTTTCAAGCAAACATAAAGGATTCATTGAAAATTTGATTTTGCTTTTCATTTTCTACATCACCATTATTTAACAATTTCCTTTATTGAGTTCCAAATTTTGCGTTGATTTTTAAACATTTAAAGAACTTATTAGTGTTATACTCTCTTTCTTGTAGAGCAGTGAAATAATTCAGCCAGAATAATTTTTAGAATGTCAAACAAAATTGCATTTTAAAAATGCCAAATGTTATGTAATAATTATAAAAAACAAAACAATTGCTTTCGAAATCTATTTTTTTCAACTAACTCTTGATTTTTTACATTTATTATTCTATTTGTATATAAAACTATTTGTATATTATTTATCTATTTTAAAATTAAATACTTTGTGACCACTTAAAAAAAATCATTATAATAATTTCTCTCTGTTTCCATTCATTTCAGTGGTCAAAAATTGTCCAAGTTTAAAATTACTTTGTATTGTGAATGAACGCCAGTTTTAAAAATACGAGTTCTTTTCGTGGTCATTAGGTTGCATAATACCTTATAAATTCCTTATATTTCGATGATCTTTCTTAAAAAATTTGTAATTTTAATTTAGTAAAGGATAGTATGAAATAAATAAATAAATAAAATAGATTAACCCATTTTCGGCAGCTGTTCAATTTTTCAAACAGCAAAATTATCTATTTTTATTAAAGTTTTTTTATGTTATAGCTGTATATTTTTGACTAAAATTTAATATATCAATAAACTTTGGACTCAGTGTTTTAGATTTAAAATTGACTCACTCATTCTCAAGATAGTGGTGGTGTAAAAAAACTCTTGATTTTAACGATTTTTTGGAAATGAAAACAAAACAAATTTAAATTTTTAATTCAAAAAACCAATGATGAGGTTTTCTCGTCAAAGAGTCATATGTTCCACATTCATATATTTTTGTCCGATTTTACCACACCAGTATGTGTCATATACGTATAAATATAGCTGTTCGAAAAATCGAACACTGGCTGCTATTTGACATTTTTTTACGACTAAAATTTTGATATTTTTTCATACTTTTTATTTATTTATGCTTATGCTCAATTTTGTTAATCCGGAAAATTTTTTTTAATCGTAGATAATATATTTATAAATGTTTAAAATAATGTTTCTAACAATCGCAATATCAAAATGATAGAAAATAAAAGTAAGAATATAAAAAAAAAAAAATATATAGGGGGTCTGGTTTGGGATCGGCAGGGAAACATTTGATCGGCCTCTGACCCAGATGCGCAACTGTCGAATACCTATTCAAGTGCTTACATTACCTTCACGTGGTGACCCCTGGGAATTGTTTTACATAGCATCCGCTGGTAAGCAGCTCAAAATTGTAAGTGCACCAAAATCCTCAAATTTTGAGGTTGGCGTAAGGCTGACTCCCTTACCCGTAAAAATTACATAGTTTTCAATTGAAGCCTCGGATACGATCGAAATTATTGGAAACAGACCCGGCAAACGTTTAAAGGACTCCGATTTAAGAATTTGCAGTTAGAATGTAAGAACACTCTATCATCCAGCTGCATCTAACAAAATTGGAAATACTCTCTCTCGCAGTATAAAGCAGACATTACTGCTATACAGAAAATCTGGTATGTTAAAAAAAAGAACATGCGATATATACTACAGCTGCCACGAAAAACATCACATATTTGGATGCGCATTTGTAGTGGGACAACGGCTTAAAGGAAACGGTATTAATTTTACACCTGTTAATGAACGCCTAGCCGTCATTCGTATCAAAGGCAAATTCTTCAACATCAGCCTAATATGTGTACACGCACCAACTGACGAAGCGGAGGACTCCACGAAGGATGAATTCTACGACATCCTAGATAAAACATATGGATCCTGTCCTGAGTACGTAGTACGTAGTACGTAGCTTTTATAAAAGAGCCAAGCGGCTTGCAGCTAGTTTCAAGCTCCGTACATACGCACTGAGGAATGATTCGGGAAATTCGGCAACTGATACGCAAGGGATATTAGAGACATGGAAACAGCATCTTAAGAACCTGCTGAATGACGCTAACATAGAAAACACAGATACGCCGCGCCCTAACCCAGTCAACTCCAAAGATACAGATGCACTCAGTTCTGCAGAAATGGAAGCAGCCATCCGAAAATTAAAGAACAACAAAGCTGCTGGACTGCAGCTGCAGCCAATTAAGAGGAATTGAAAATTATATATTGTTCACTGTCCTTATACGAATTAATATTTTTTAATCCAGTCAGTTTCTAATAAATATTTTCATCTCATTGTTTCTTTCAACATTATGAACTTTTTTCACTCTACCGATTTTAACCATGCAAATTTTACTATATATCGTTTCTTTTAAAATCTCTGGCCTTTTTGAATAATAAACTGTTATTTAGTCAATCGTTCATTAATATTAAATATATATGTATATAAATTACTTGCGAAGTAGAATTGGACGATTTTTCTGATGTTCTTTTTTTTTAAGTAAATAGGGTAGTAAATTAGTCAGTAAATTACGTAGAATCACCTTTTCGTGCTTAATTAAGTACGGTACTGCAATTTAACACTACATTATCTACAATATTTCGAGTATTTATTTAACAAATTACTGGCTTATCAACGCATTAAATGTGGAAAACTACTACAATTGTCAGGAACTAAGCCTTCTTAAATAGAATAATTTCGTTTTTTTTTATTTAATTTGTTACCAGATTATACCCTCAAATATTTTTTGTCATTTATTATATCCCAAAGACAAAGGGTACTGGACCAGGTCGAAAATCCATAAAGCATTTTTTTTTGCTTCGTCGGGAATCGAACCTGGGACCTTTCGGTTGAAAGTAAGGCGCTCTACCTACTGCGCCATCTAGCGTATAAAAACAAACTTCAATCCAAATTCTTAAATTTAAAAACAATCGACGGTCAATTTATGCATTTTTCTAGATTAAAAAAGTTTCAATTGATGAATTTCACAGGAAGCGAACTACAATTTTATCACTCATACTTATTCAATTCACAACAAACAGTTCGGGTAGGCAATACATTTAGTCGTCCAAGAAATGTAAAAAAAGGAGTTTCTCAGGAATCTATCCTGGGCCCGGACCTTTTTAAAATATACATCAATGATATTACGAAAATAAATATTAGGGGGTGCTTGCAACTTTACGCGGATTATGCAGCGGTTAAGTATGCCGAAAATAGCAAAATGAATTAAGATTGGCAGGTAAAGAAGATCTCAGCACTATAAATGATTGGCTTAATAATCGCCAATCGCGATAGACATAGCGAATAATCGCGATAGACATCGTCTGGTCGTAAATATCAAAAAAACCAAAATTATGATTTTCGAAAATAAGAAAATAAATAATACCTCTTTTCTTCCTAATGGTAATCCTATTAGCGTGGTGACAACTTTCAACTATCTGGGTCTTATTCTTAATAGTAAACAAAAATGGAAGGAGGGAGGTAGGTAGGTAGTAGTGGATGCCGACAGTACGCCGACACACTTAGACTGGTAAGGTCCATTGTGATACCACGGGAACTTTCCTCGCGTGAGACTCTACTCGTTGAACCAATTTGAGCTTTTAACGAAGCGGGGGAAATTCTTGATATTAGTGTTTTCAAGATGACCCAGCGAGTCCAGAAAGAAGGCTCCTAAATGTGGTTTCCTTTTATGGTAGAGACCAGGGCACGAACAGAGTATGTGTTGGACAGTTTTATCCTCCTCCTCCTCTCTACACGATCTGCAGAAGTCGTTTGAAGGGAGTTCCAGTCTTCTGGCATGTTTACCAATCAGAAAATTACCCGTAGTGAACCTCAGACAGGTGTGATATTAGCACTATGGACTATTAGACCATAGTGCTAATGTCACACCTTTTCATAGTTAGTATTTAGCCAGATTTGCTTGGTGATGTTGCAGTCTGATCTAACTGACCATCTGAAGTTTGAAGCTTTTATTGCATTTTTGCGAAGCAATAAATTACAGGTAGATAGAGGTGCACCCAGATTGCTCCTTTCCGGAAGGATTTCTAATATAGTACCCTGTCTAGCAAGTTGATCTGCCATGCAGTTACCCGAAATATCACTGTGTCCTGGCACTCATTGTAACAATATGTTAAACCAATCCGCTAGTTCGTCCAAAGAACTGCGACAGGCCAACACGGTTTTTGAGTTGATGTTTACCGACTGCAGTGCTTTAATTAAGGCCTGACTGTCTGTGAGTTTACAGATATTTCTAACAGATAATTCGCTGGATCTCAGCCAGTCTGAGGCTTCCTTTATTATTTTATCCTCCTCCTTCTCTCTACACGTTCTGCCTCCATCTCCGCCTGAAACAGAAAATGGAAGGAACATGTTGAACATATAATTAAGAAAATATCTCAATATATATTTATATTGACTCGACTTTGAAAATTTCTATCTCCTAACATGTTGAGAGTTTTGGTATACTAATAATAAAGTGGAACTATGCTATTATGAAGGCGAAGTACTCTACAGTAGATATAGTTTTCCACATTTAAACTAGTAGATGTACCACAAAAAAAAAATTCTACAGAAAAGCTATTGTATATGATTCTGTATTCCAAATCTCTGTGTAAAAGCAGTTAGGGTGTTCATCCCATAGACTTGGATATATATATATATATATAAAAAAATATGTTGTATTCTATTTTTTGTTCCTACATCTTAATCCAATATGAATCCAATATGGAGCAAGACACCCAATATACGTTAGATAAATTAAATATTACCTACAAAAAACCAATTAAAATTATACATTATTATCCAATAATATTTCCTAGCGAACAAATATACAACGAAAAATACATAAGCTTAGAAAATATTTGCCGAAACGAATTGTATGATAGCATTTAAGGTATAGTAAATAATCTCATCAAACACAATTTCATATTAAAGAGAAACGTAGACACCCATACCCATAATACTAGGAATAAATCCAACTTTTACTTAAACCTTTTTAAAACAAATAATCAGAAATTAACGTCTGAATTAAAAAATATCGATAACATATCAAATAAAATGGAAACTATGCTATTATGAAGGCGAAGTTGCTACAGTAGATACAGATTTCCACTTTTAAATTAGTCTATCTATACCATAAAAATTCTGCAAAAAAAGCTATTGTATGTGATCGTATATTCCAAATCTCTGCGTAAAAGCAGTTAGGGTGTTAATTCAAACAACACAAAAAAAAGCTAGGCTATTTCAAAAAAGGAAATAAAATTTTTTTTCAAACTCAATATAATATTACGTTAAGGACACTTAAAAATAAATATTAAGCCAGACAGCTACGGCTAAGGCTTGAAATAAAAATTTTTTTTTTTTTCAAAATTCATGTAATTTCAAAAATTGTATAAATTATATATTAATTACTGTAAATTTAGAATTTTGGAAATAAAAAAATAAAAAAAAAAATCTTATTGGAAGCTCATCCGCTCATATCTGAATTTATACTCCATTTTTATATAACATGAATCCCCGACGTAAATGTTCATCAGTTCATCTATAACTTTTGCAGCAATGGGACTGTCGCAAAGCGAAAGTCGCAAAGCACTGATGAAGGAAGTAAGTTGCTTCCGAAATATCGATATTAAATAAATACAAATGATTAGTGAAAGGAAACTCGACTTTTATTCCATAAATCTAAACATATCACTAAAAACAAATCTGATTATCAAAAACAATATTTCTGATATTTCCAATATTTTCGAACATTTTTTTTGTTTCATATTTTTAATTTCTACTGAAATTTTTCTCCGATTTGCGCGTTTCTAAAAAATAATATTTTATGTAATCTTCTATATAAAATACTTCTATATAAAAATTGTTGCAACACGTTGAAAGATTGCAGTACAATGACTTCATATAATAACAACGAATAAACAACAAATTAAGCAAAATAAAAAGAAGATCGTAGTTGCACAAATATCAAGAAGAAACGGTCAAAAAAGAGATATACTCCATTTAAACATAGTCAAACGTAAGGTATATAGACATCAGTGAATGTCGGTAACTCGACATACTTAGACCGAAAAGATCCAGGTATCACGAAATCAAAAACTTTCCCGTATAAGTCAATTCGCTAAAATCAATTAGAGTTTTTAAGAAAGCGATGTAGATCCTGGAATTTAATACATGTCTGACTCAACATCACTCAGTGAGTTCAAAAAGAAGACTACTTGCTGAATTTTCCTTTTGTGATAAAGGCAAGGCAAGTGAAGAGAAGAGATAGACCAGTTTCATTCTCCCACTTATCTCTACAGGCTATTCAAAAATCATTCGAGGGTCGAGGCTCAGGATTAGTATAGTATAATTATAGTTCATTTACTACTAAGTTCCGTAGAAAAGAGGAAATAAGATGCCACCCTGAAATATCTCCTTTCCACATTGATGTTTTTAAATGCTCTTTTTATGGTCAAAAGCACTACTATAGTATATTCCTTAGGGATTTTTCAACAGTACGAAGATACATAAATGATAGATATCAACCATTCTTACAAGGTTTCAAGTGTCTTCAACAGAAATGATGATTGAGTTTTTTCCGGCTTTCGATATGAATACTACTTTAACCTCAGACCTACGATTTGAGATGTGGTCAAGTCGAGATAAGCCAGTTTGAAGTAATATCAAAATATTCAATTCGGCAATTCAGCTGGAATTATATATACCATTTGTTATAAATTCCTCATCAGACGTATAATAAACGAAAATCCAGAATACAGCACCAACAGTTGTAATATAGAACAAATAAAAATAATCTCAAACCCAAGTCTGAAAAGTTAAAATGGAAAAAAAAACAATTGAAAGAACAAACAATGAAAATCTTTTTAAAAGGTTTTAAATGTAAACGGCAAAATAAAAAGACCGGACATGTATTCTGCTCCGCTTAGAAAAAGTGCCCATGATCCGGCACGGAATAATGTGGCAAATGCATATCTGCAATATATACAATTTTATTTTAATTTATTTTAATATAATAATATATTAATATTTTAATAAATTTTTTAGTTTGTTATTTCCATTAAACTTATACCTACACTCTATACAGATTTAACTTCATTGATTTTTAAAATTATTCATTTTTCACATGTCAATAACAAAGGAGATATTATAATGCGAACAAATTTTTATTTTTTTTTTATTTATTACAATTAAAAGTACAATAAATTTATTTGTAAAGCTCTATAGCTACTTGGGCTATCGGCTTAAATGCGAAAAATAATATTACTTATAGGAAAAATAAAAAAAAAATAAGAATATCGCATTTATATAACAAATACCGTGGTTATCGATCAGATTGGTTTTTAGTGATATTTTGATTAAATTTTAATTATATTCACTGTCTCCCTTTCAGTAATCATTTTTATTTGTTTGAAAATATGTGTAGTATATATATATATATTGTATCAATATGTGAGAATTAATTAAAATCAAATATAAATTTTATAATGTTAAACAAATGAAGTTAATATATTATAATAATTAGAAGTTAAATTTACGTTCAGTAACAATAATTATTGGTTTCCGTCTTTGAAGGAAAAGTGTTTAAACAAATTCAACTTTTAAATGAAAAGTCTTATAAACAAATAAATAAATTAATAAATAATTAAAAAAAAAAAATGTATGAAAATATTCGTTTCTTTGCTTTCTTCGAGTTATGTTATTTTGTTTTACTTTTTGTATTTTTGTTTTTGTCATATTTATATAACTTGAATAATGTAATATATTTCGAGATCTCTTTATTCATTTTTAATTTTTTTGATTTCAAATTAACTTAATATTAATTACCATTGCAATATGATAAATTATTTTGCCTTCGATACATATCCAAAAAGTATGAAAAATAAAATAGTCACTTCACAAAACAAAAATTATGCAAAAAATACAAAATTGCTAATCCGATATCAGAGTTTTTATAAGTATATAAATTTTTTTTACAGTTTTTTTTCTGTTATAATTTAATTTATATTAATTAAAACTAAAAATATTGGAAATAGTTTTTTTTTATTAAATTAATATTTTGTTCTTATTATAATTATGAGATTTCACTTTCATTTATCAAACTTTCTTTAATTTCATTTTATAGCATTACATTAATGAACATAAGTATATTTATAATATCAAATTACGAAAATGCACTTCGTACAATGTATATTTTAAGTACGATGAGTATACATTTAATTGAAAAATTCCTTTAGGAAAGGAAAATATACAATGTGATGCAAAGAATAACTAAATTGAATACATTTAATTTTTTTATTATAACATGTTAGTTTTATTATTATATTATATATTTTTAAATGCACTCGTACACAAAAAAATTTTCTAATAATTTTTCAGTTTGATAAAAATTTAACTAGACAATTTATGCATTTAGTATCTAATAATGTAATAAATTATTTTGTATTATTTTGTATCCACATAAACTTTTTACATAATATTATATTGTTATGTATAAAACTTTTAATTTGTTTATTTAATTTAAGAAAAGAAAATTTCAATCCAAGTTTTGAATAGCATCTTCATCGACTCTGTTTTAAATTTGATGAAAATTTTATTGTATTAATTTTTAAATAGGTACCTACTATTAATACATATTTATTATAAATTTAAATATAAAAATCAAAAACAAAATATAATTTCAAAAAAAAATTATAAAAATAAGTGAAATATATATACGCATGCATATACATATATATATATATATATATATATTTATTATTTTTTTCATAAGATATTGTTGAAAGTACCATTAAACAACATTCAAAAACAATTTGTATTGAAAATTGAAAGGATATTTTTCAATAAAAATAATTCAATAATACATAATATATAATTTACGATTAATAGTAAAATAGTAAACGACTGAATACACAATTGATAAATTTATTTTCCCGAGAATTTACACTTGAATTAATAGGAAAAATAATTTATTTAGATTTTATAATGATAATCTATACATATTTATTATTTATATATATGTAGGTACATATGTATATATATATGTATATTGCATATATATAATGAAATTTTCTAGTAGTATTTAAATAACATCATTATACTATGATTTTTATTTTTATTTTGTTATTATTATGATCTGTAATAATAACTTAGCAACGATAACACGCGAAGACGGTAGAATTACAACTGATTTTAAAAATAAAAATTATCCTAACAATAAGTTACACTCTAATAATACGAATATGATATCTGTTCGTAATATTATAGTAGTGATGTTTTTGGCATGCTGGAAAAAAATATCCTGAACTGAACGCTATAATCAAAATAATGTTAGTTTTTGTTGATTACGACTTATGAGTGTATCATATAATACATTATTATATAGATATACGAAATTATATATATATATATACATATAAATATTATTTCTTATATATATATATATATATATATACATATATTTTGATTTGGTATAAGTTATGAAAAATATTTTTTTTTAAATACCTGAAATGGTATAATGGTTTCTATCTTTTTATCTATATATTTTAAAAATATTGAAATCACTGACGATGTTTTTCCTGTTATTGTTTTGTTTTCTATTTTTGTTTGTGCTTATGATAAAATTATGTTTTTTTTTTCTACATAGAGTAGCGGTCCTAAAAATATTCATCACATGATAAATAATTTTTATACATTTAAAAAAAAAGTAATTTGTATACCTACATTACGTATACATACATATACATTTTAAAAGTAAAAAAGAACTGAATTATGTTCAAGGATATGAAATTAAAAAAAAAAATCCCATGTAAGATTTTATGGGTATTTAAGTTTTTTTTAAAAATAATTTATACTTAACTTGCTATAGGTAGGTATATGAATATTTTTTTAAAACATATTATGAATGTGAACCTGAAAGCTTATCTTATCTCTACATCTATACGGTGTATGAGTGGGTATAATTCTATTTAGGTATAATGATTTCAGTAATAGGTATGTCTATGTAGTAATTTTTGTGTTATTTATTTGAGCTTTTCTGGAGCTGCTAGTAATATATAATAACTAATCATGTTTAAGATTAGTTGGTAAATGAAACGATAAAATAGCTATAACAATGTCTAATTATTTAACTAACAGATTAGTTTATGGTGCAGTGCAAAATGTTTATAACTATTGTTTAAGAAGATTTTTTTTTTTTTTGATTATATAATAAAAGCCAAACTCAGAATATGATAAATAGGCCTAAAATTATTTAATGAACTAGTTATATGACCTACTACCAGCTAATTTAAAAAATGATTTTAATAAATAATTTTAATACCAACCTACCTTTAAAAAAAATTAAAGAATTATATTATAAGAAACAATTTTTTGTGCTAAATTAATTGAGTTGTACATATATTAATAGTAAAAAATTACTTCAAAAATTAAATAAATAAATAAAATACATAGTTTTACCACACAATGTAATGTACCTATTTGTATTTTTTTAATTTGAACTGATTTAATGCTTCAAAAATATCTACTTCCACCAATTCATATAGGAGTAGTTGAGGGAAGAAAATAGTGATAATGTATACTTCTATAAAATCCTTTACCTATACCTAAAAGAAATTCAGTAAATAATATTAATAATTTGTTTGTATACTTTTCCTATACAACTTCGTTTGATGATATGGGAGCATAAGGGTTTCAACATAACTTAATTTCATTGTTGTTTTAAGCTTGAGCTTTGATTAGCTTCAGTTTCTTTAAATTCTAATTTTTAATAAAGTAGGTACTTAAATAGTTTACTGTTGTTATTAGAGTAATCCAGCTGCCACCTGTTCATTTGTTTATCTATGTAATGAATCGTATTCCTAAAATCAAGTTTATATTTACGCGAATGCTAAAATCAAATTACCGACAACGTTAAAAAATACTTAAAAAATACTACTTGTAAGATAAAAATTCAATAGGAGTTTAAAATGATGTCTAGTTTTCTTATATTGTGTGATTCCAATTTGGAAATGATTTATTCTTTAAATTTGCAATGTTTTTTTTTAAATTTTAAATTGAAAAGTATATTCATATTAAGTATACCTATACTACTGTTACACGGGAAAAAAAGAAAATAAACAAATTATTTTTTAATACCAAACTTAAGAAAATTTATGTAAAAAAGCATGATGAATAAATTTTATATTTCATACAAATCACAATAAAAAAAAATAAAAAACAAAACAGAAAAAGAAAATATTTATAAGGCATATTTATTTGTTTTTTCCCTTAAATTCTAACTACGCACTACACATGCACACATCTACATTTTAAAAAGTTTTTCTTTTTACTTTTTGACAAGCAAGGTGAAAGTGATCCACCTACCTATCTACCTTAAATAGAAAAAACCAAACAAACATCACACACACATTGATAAATATAATGGATACTGATGATGATTTAAATCTTAAATCTCACAAATAATAATAAAAAAATAATAACAATAGAAAAAATAAAACTTGAATAAACATGATATTTTAAATTGTGTATCTTTCATCCTTAATAAATTCTAAATCACACAAATGCACACACTTCCATGCGCGAATAAAATTTCACGTAAAACGATTCATCTTTAATTTATTTACTATACAAAACAACTACGCCAAGAATAAATTGAGAAAAAAAATGAAAAAGAGAAAAAGAGAGAGAGCGAGATGAAGAGTAAAAAACAAATCACTTTTAAAATGGGGTAAAATTTAACCAATGATTATTGTTTATGGTATTAAAAAGAACCTCCCATTTCTTCGAGACATATATTTGCATGTGTGTTAATACATATATGCATATAAAAACACAACCTATATAGGTATATAAAAAAAAATGGTACAGCGCACAGAGAAAATCATAAATATACCTATAATAATATTAAAAATATGAATTTTCTTATTGGGGGGATGCTGGCATGCGATTTTTTTTTATTTAGATAAATTTTACAAAAATTTATTCTTTTAATAATAAATATAATTGTTGATTGTTATGATTATATGTATTTTTTTTATATAAAACTATACCTATAAGAAAATAGTAAAAATATATCTATACATGTATCTATATTTATATTTATTTATATAATAATTATGTATATCGAATCGAAATTATATATTTTGTCACCATAAATAAAGTTTTAATAATAATAAGTGTAGAATATATACACATTTACTTTTATTTTTTGATTATACAGGTACCTATATATGTATGTATATTCAAGAATACGTATTATTATAGTAAAACTCATTATATGGAAAGAGATTGTTTATAATTTTTTAAGATCTTTTTTCTATCTAGCATTGAATAATTTATTATAGAAATTATTTAATTTTCATTTAATTTAATGTGTTAAATTTGATTATTGTTTTTCATTAATTTCATTGCCACTGCCATTTATAGAATTGAATGGTTGAACATTTTCAATAATTATATGCATATAAGATTATGTGTGGATAGAGGAATATAGCAGCCTTTTCTGGTTGTGTATTTAAATTTAAACAATAATTATACATTTTTAAAAGAAAAAATTAAAAAGACAATTTTTTTGTGTTTAAACAATATAGGTATATATATCCACCTATGAAGTTTGTCTAACCATAAATTAAATTTTAATACCTATAATAATAATAATTTATTAAATTTGAATAAAATAAAATAATATAATTATACCTATAATAGATTAATAAAAATTAATGTAATTTTAAAATTAAAATTATAATTTAAAATAAATTATAATCAATTTCAATTCTACACTTAAGAGAAATTAAAAATATAAAATTTTATAAATTGAGAAACTCACATTTAAAATAGAACCCATAAATTTAACAAAAGGACCGTGAACTTAGTCCAAACAAATATTGTATTCTAAAATGTTTATCTATTACCTACTAGGTATATTATACCTGCATAGCATTCTTATATATGTAATGAACTTATGCCAATGGTATTAGATACTGATAAACAAAATAATGAAAATCAAACATTTTTTTTATACTTTATTCAGAAAGTAAACGAATAAGTAAAAAACGACGAAAAAAATTATGTGCGTCAACATTATTCAAAAATGCTTTTATGATTTTTGTTTTCATTTAAAATTACTTTAAATATTTTCAAAAATAGATTGGCATATAGTTTTGATTCTTCTGTTCAAGGAATTCGATTTTTCTTGAGAATAATCCTTACTACATACTTTTGTGAAACAAGAAGTGGGGAAATTTTATTGAAATAAGCACCTCTCCAACAGGTGATACCATACTGAAGTTTTGAGTTAAGAAGAGCATAGTAAACCATTCTCAAAACTTTAGTTGAACAATACAGACTTAGATGGTACATATATCTTGTAACCTTAGTACAGTAATTCTTCAAATTACGTGAATGATTAGGCCAGTTTAATCTATTATCTAGAACAATACCCAGATATTTAAACGATTCAACAAGTTCAAGCTCAAAACATTGTTTATCACAGGCCATTGAGTCATTATAAGAATAAATATTATTATCATATAAGTTAAGAGAAAATTTACAGCAACTTGGAGAGTGATAGAATAATTTACAATCAAGTGAAATATTACCGCTTAGGTTGAATAAGATGTATTTAGTTTTGTGACTAACAACGAGGTATTGACAAAAGAACCATTGCCTATAATCAGATCTAAATCATAATTAAGATCTATAAAGGTATTTAGTAGGCTATATCTAATCAAAAATAAGTTAAGCTTTAAGTTCCACCGGAATGAGCATACATTATTAGCTGTAGTTTAAAAATAATTATAGTTGTACAGATTTCAAAATATAACTTTAAAAAAAAATATTTGGTATACCTACTTAATACCTTATATAATACAGTATTTATTAACCCGCAAGGGCCGCAAGTAAGGCCTTATTCCACTAGAATAGAGTTTTTTAATAAATAAATTTTAACAACTATTTTAATTTTTTTATTTAAGTATTTTAATTAAGTATATTTATAAACGAGTTGATAAATACATGAAAATGGCAATATAAATTTGAAATACATTATATTAGTAAGACCTAATACCTAATAAAAGTATTTTCCTTTTTTTTCTTTTTTTTTTATCTGTGTTCACTTATGCAATTTTATTAATTGAAAAATATTTACAAATTAATTCAATATAATACATGAATTGCATCATAACAATTTTAAAGTTGTAATTTTAACACACATTGTACATAATAATTTTACGACCTTAGCCGAAGCTGTCTTGGTCTTATAATTTATTAATAATATAAAAATTCAATTGTTTGGCAATAGTTTTTTTTTTTTTTTAATATAAAACATAATATAATTAATATTTTAATATAATATAATTGACTTAATATTATCAGGGCGATCATTAAAATTTTTTAAACAATTTGTAGACAATTTGGCTTTTGACAGTTTGTTTCGAACATATTGATAGATACAAATTGCATTTGTTTCGGGTGTTATAATTATGCGCATCTATACATATCTTTGCAAATTAAATAATGCTTAATTTGATTATTTATAATTTTAAAGCCCATAATGTAAAATTCACGCTTACATATTATATTCCCGAAACTAAGGTACTTATCATAGTAAATCATACTCCTTGTATGTATATATGGGTAATTATGAATTATTTGAATAGAGTTTTTTCTAATTTCATTAGTATATATTTCGATTTTTTTTAAAACTAATTTTTGGCGCTCCACTCCATATAGGACATGCAGGGTAGGAACAACATTTGACAAAATATATGACGAGTACATAATAAAAAGCGTTTTTTTATCGAGAAATTTTTTTAATCGGCGTAGAATAAAAACATAGGAAAAATTTTTTGTCGACAAGATCAATATGATCTTCCCATTTAATTTTGGAATCTACTACGAGGCCTATAGTTATGACTTTTCACTACATAAATACGTGAGTTGTTGTGTAGAAATGTTGAATCAGTAAATAATTTATTTTCAAGTAACAGGATTTGTGTTTTTTTTTATGTTAAGTCTATTTTTAGAAAGAAAGTATTCGATTAATACCAGTTCTTCTAACGTTGCAACCTCCAAATCACGTTCACTGCTGAAAGAGTACTTTATGACTGCATCATCTGCAAAAAGCAAACATAGTCATTGAGATTAAGCTGTAAAAAATCGTCAATGTATATTTTAAAGAAGTCCTAGTACCTAGTATAGAACCTTGTGGTGTGGTACATTTTTCTTTATTGTTGCTGTTTCACTTACGCAATTAGCAATGCGGACACATTGTGATTTTTCTGTTAAATATGTTCTAAAAAAGTTAATTTTTTTTTTACGCTCTTGACAGTATCTTAGGTAGAATAACCTTTTCGTGCTTAATTAAGTACGGTACTGCAATTTTACACTAAAATATCAATATCTACAATATTTCGGGTATTTATTAATCACTTTAAACTGCTGCAAAAACTTGAAGCTTTAGGAATATATGGTACACTCCATAAATGTATTCAGTCATATCTTACTGGTCGTACACTCTCAGTTAAGATTTCAAATTCCAACTCATATATATTTTCAGCAACATCAGGTTTTAACCACTATAAAATTATAAAATTAACCACTCCGTTATAAATCGGGTTAACGTAATCAAAGATATTTATGAATTATTCTATATAACAATTAAACTTTTAATCCACATATAGATTATATAGTATCTAAAGCTTTCTCCATTTTTAGCTTCATAAAACGTAATTCTCAAACATTTTCTGATCCATACACTTTTAAATCTTTGTACACATCTCTGGTTCGACCATATATCGAATATGCTTCTCCCATTTGGATGCCATCTTATGACAAGCATCAGTAAAAGAATTGAGTCTATTCAAAAGAATATGATAAAATTCTGCCTTCGTAATTTTACTTGGCAAAAAAATGCTACAAGCTAAAAATCTAAATGTCAACTAATTGATATTTCTATATTGGAAGTGAGAAGAAATGTAGCGGCAGTAATGTTTTGCTATGATACCTTGTCAGGTAAAATTAATTGCCCTCAAATTCTAAACCATTTTAACATATATACCTACACCAGCACGAGAGATCCATTATCGAAGATTTCTGTACCTTGATGCACACAGAACAAACTATGGTTTTTCAGAACCGATAGTCAAATCTCAAAAATTAATTATCTCTTGTTTCTCTGTTATCAATTTTAATGATGTAAGAGAAATTGTTAGAAGAAAAGTCACCATATTTTTAAATAACTTGTAATTTATTATTTAGTTTACCGATATTCATTAGGTATTAGTTATTTTTAACATTATATAATATTTTTATTTTCATTTTTACTTTACCAATTATTTTTAATCATTACGAAATGTTTATTTTTAAATTAAGTATGTATTTGTAATGAACTTTAGTTTCTAAGTAATATCTGTAAGGGCTAATTTCCCAGTGGATAATTAAATAAATATATAAACATTTTAAGCGTGAAAATGTTTTGTTGGCTTTAAAAAGGGAAATAACGCTGATTGAATTTTTGCATAACAAAAAAAAAAAAAATAGATAACTGCAAAGAATTTCCTTAATTTCTATTTGGGAAATTTGTTTATTACACAACCGGTCCCGGTATAGAGAAAGTATTCCTGATATTTTTAAAATTTAATTAATTGAAGTAGTAAAAATAAAATATCCCATCTAGTGTGAAAACATGCCAAACTAGTGTTAAAATATTCCAATGTATAAATGTAATGTGAAAATATTTCATGTCAGGGTAATTTTATCTCCATTTTTAGAGACAACAAAATATTTTAATAGCTAAAATTAACCTTTATCCCTATTATACCTGAAATTATCGAATGTAGAACAAAAATGCAAAAGAGTGCAATTTAAATAAGTTTTGTTATGGTTTATATAAAATGTTGACAATTATATTTTCATTATTTCATCATTATTACATCATCATTTTAGAATAATTAAATGAATTTTCAACTCGTTGGTATTCTTTAATATAGCCTAATAAGATTCAGTGGTCTAAAGTTAATTTGATACAATTCGTTAAAATCAAAAGATTTGAATAAAAATATTTCAAGACAGATATTTTAAGAAAAATATTTGAACTTATTTAATAAAAATTATACTTTATTATACATAATTACAAATATATAGATTAACAATATATATTACATATCGGTTCGTATATCATATATCATTTTCTATATTATGTGTAATAATTTAACAATAATGTAAAAACTTTAATTTTTGCAATAATCAAAAGTTTTTTATAAAATACAATAAAAGATTTTTAGAATCAAATTAAATATTTTTTTTTATATTTTTGAACATTATTTGCACCGATTGACCATTTTCCCAGCTTTGATGTTTATTTGATCTTTTTTAAATAGATTTTGGATAATTTTTATCATTCAATTTGACCAATTTAATCAGATCTGTGTGAAATGAAAGTAAATTGAACAAAAGATTTTTCATAAATGAAAAGAAAGGTTGCGATTATATACAGCTTATTATGTTCAGTTTTCTATTTTTTTCTGAAGTCCTCAATATTTTGATGGTTTTAAATATTTTTACAAATACTTTTTACACAGATATAAATTATACTTATATATCTGTATCTTCCATTCAAACGTTTAATTTTTTTTCGTTAAATATTAATCTGCATATATTTGTATACCAATGGATTCGAAATACACTTTCAGAAACGAAATTGGAAGAAGATGATTTAATAGTGTATATAAAATAAAGTAATCTATAAAGGTCTCAAAACAGTAAATCAGATATCTGAACACAATTGAAAACATTTTTTAAAAGCTAAATATTTCTGGTATTAAGATATCTTCAATTTAGTAGGATTTTTTCGAATAATGTATACTAATATTTGTTGAGAGTAGTCGAAAATTTTTATATATTCAAAACTAATAAATTAATACAAAAATAATATTATTCATCCGTTTCAGCTCTAAGATAGATTATTAGAAAATATTCAATATTTCGAACTTGTTTTACTTAGGTTTTTTGAACTATGATTGCTACTTAGCAATGAGACAATTAAACTAGAGGTAAATGCAGTGGAATTATGGTCATAGTATATTAACCACCCTATCAAAAGTTATTGTATATTTCGAAACATAATGTTTACCAAATAAATGAATATATTAAAACCACCATTTTCAACACTGGGAAATTAAATACAAGCACACAATTTTGTTTTTGTCTTTGTTAATATCATCATTTCATCTCATTTTCTACTGATTCATTCTGTTTATATCTTTTAATTGCAATAAAATAAAACAAAAATAAAAAATACAATAATATTAAAAAAAAATGTTTTTCAGAATAATTTTGTATGGATTCCTGTTTTTGTTGATTGGTATCCTTATAAATTCAACCTTTTGCAGTTATTTTTTTTATTATATACATACTATGAGTATGAGGAACACTTGTTTTTGTATACATGTAAAGAAAGACCCATATCAATATATGCAATGTAAAAATATATCTAAAAAACCCTGTGTATCTTGATAAAAAATACTTTTGTGTTTTGGCAGATGATGTATAAATGATGAACAAGTGAAATCCTTTATTTATTATCTTCTATTTAGATTAATGATTACATAAAATTATATTATTTAAAAAAATAATTTTCGATACTTATGGAATAAACAAGGAGCTAATTTATATTTAAATTTTTATCTTAAAATTTTATAGTAGGTATATATTTATAGTTAGTTTAGAGTTATTGTATCAGGATATTCAAATACATATGTATGTGCTAACTTTAAAATATGCACTATTATTATAGTTCTTAAAATATATTATGCTCAAATATACACTGAAACAAATTTTCAGTATGGTAATAGCTTCGATGATTTTTAAACTAATACAAAGATTAGAAATAAACAATATATACATAGCATGACAGAATTAAAAATAGGTTTGCTGTATAATATTATAGCAGATAATATGCTGAAATTATATAGCAGATTTTTCAGCTTTGCTTAATTTTTTTATATTATATGCAGAAAAAGTTTTAATAAAACTCTTTTAATAAATAATAAAAATATAAATCACATCAACGTATGTTTCTTTGTCCCAAGTTTTAATGAATTCAAAATGATAGACAAAATTAAAAATTTTATTTAATTGCATTAAATTTGTATTTATGTTTGTATGTATGAATATAAGTATATCTAGATCTACCCGTATATTAACAAAACATTTACGAGCATATTTAAAATTAAAATAAAAACTTAACCACCCGTTGATATATTATCTACAGTCTTCTTTAATTCCATTATTATTATTATTATTATTGTTATTACATTCTTGGTATATACCATTTTCACAATTTTGTTTTTTAATTTTAATCCGAATTTAATCAACGATGCTTTCAAAGCTAAAAAATAATTACTGTCTTTTTTATTTTAACCAGTTTTTTTAATAAATTAACTTTTTTTTCGAAGTGTATATTTTCAAAGGATAAAAAATTCTAAATTTGACAAAGTTCTATTATTTTTGAAATCGAAACATTTTAGTTAGATTAAAATGCATTTTACTAATTAATTTTTGAATACACACTTCAGTTCATTTAAACAGGAATAAATATGTTTTGTTTTTTTTTTACTCATTACAATATGGTAATTCTTAAAAAAAGTTAACTTTTTACAATATTTTTTTAGAAAACAAAAAAAAAAAATTGATATATCTAGAAATTTATGAAAGAAAATAATCTAAAACATCTATCTGTACATGTTATATAAAATATTTTATTATTTAAATATTTTAATTTTTATTATTATAGTTTATTCATTGAAAAACAAAATATTTTATTGCCGAAATAATTTGTTAAAAATAAAAAATGGCACATTTAGTTCAAATCTCAAATTAATTTTTGAATCTGGTCTATATTCACACTTTTTGTAACACTTTGTTTTCATTATAGGATGAGGACCATAACAAAGTGGATATAGAACAATCTAATTAGTAGAAAGGGCTTCAATTGTAATGAATAAACATAACATTAATTATTTACTATTTTTAAGTTATTGTATTGTAAACATAATATTATTATTATGTACCAAGTTTTAAATATATTTTTTTTGGAATGAAACAAGCATTTCTTGAAAATATATTGTATTTAACTTCAATGGCATTATCACAATTTTGTTTGGAAAAACAATAAACTAATAATATTTTTTGATTATATTATTTAGCAAAATAAAAAATAAATAAAAATAGGATTTTTTCACAGCTTCAGTTTCATAATTCAAAAAACATTAGTAAATAATTAAATATAACTATGTACTATAATTTAATCTACTAAAAAAGGAGTACATAAATACATGCAGTAAATTTTAATATTTTTTTTAAAAATTTCAGTCAGACGCAAATGAAATTTGAGTAAATAAAAGTTTGGCTATTTTGGCTGACTGTTGTTACTTATATAAAAAAGTTCAAATTCTTTATTTATTATCCAATACTTCGGCTTCTTTTGTGAATTTTAATTTATTTTAATTTTCAAGGAAATTTAATTTTAAGATAATAAATTTGTCTGTTTAATTATAAAAAGAAAAATTTAGTTTAAAATATTTCCATATAAAATTTTAGTTTCTAATCCCTGATGATGGCCAAAAATTACCCTTTCACTCCAACGATTTCAGTACGACTGAAAAGTGAAAATATTTTTGCACTGTTTTGTCTTGTATATACATACTGCGGTGTGCGCCTATAGATATGGAACAAATTTTTTATACAAAATTTATTTTCATATAGTTCCATATAAAATTTTTGTAATGCATATAGATTCTACGTTTCTTAGTAACTATTATGGACCAAAACAATTTTTTTTTTTTTTAAAATGTATGAATTTTTTGGTTCATACGCCAGAAAATTGGATATGGACCAATTGGTGAGTAAAAACCTTGAAAATGGTTAATATGAAACAACCTAGATACTGGGTATCTCAGAACCTAGACTAGATATTAAAGAATGGATAAGAATTTCTAAAAGAGCATGTCTCAAAACTCTAATATCAATTTTAAGTAAAAAAAAAACACGAATATGGCGTATGGACTAATATTCAAACTAATATTCAGGTAGTCTACATAACAAGCACTTGAATGGAATTCATAGCGAAAGAGAAAAAGTGGTCATTCGGTTGAAAGGGGTGCAAAGGTGTGATGAAAAGAGTAATAAATGGAGATAACAGTAAGAAAATCATAGAGTTGAAGCTCATCGCACAGCATCACGCAATATCGTAATGAATATTTCATATAGATATTTTAGACAAAGGATTATTGAAAAAAGTAGTGGTAGTACACAAGTGTATTACATTGTATTTATTTATGCGAAATGTATAAATTTAACTTTGAAATCATTATAAAAATAAGATATTTTATAATAGGGATGTATAAATAAATTAATAAAGGTGAGATTTATATTTGTTGCTTTTTCTCATTTTTTTTTTCATTTTTTGTGATAACTATTTTTAATTTCATATACATATTTACTATTTTAACGTAACTTAACCCTTCAAATTTTCCTTTTAGTAATTCTTAAAATCTCAATTTGAAAACTGATTGAAAAGCGAAAAAAAAAAAAATTTTAATAATCTCGTTCTGATAATACTGATATGATTATGATTATGATGATGATGATGATGATGATGATGATGATGATGATGATGATGATGATGATGATGATGATGATGATGACGATGATGATGATGATAATGAAAATAAATACTTTAAACATAAAATACCAAATAAATTAGTATGTATTAATAAAGGTAAACACAAAAACTACAAAAAAAAAAACAAGCATCGAAAAGAAATATATAGCAACAACAACAGCAGGGGTAGCATCAGTAGTAAGCACCCTTCATCATAATATATTATTGCACATTGTTATATGATAGAATTTTCATCATCTAATTTTATTAAATTAATATATGTTAAGAGTAAATCAAGCGTAATTACAATAATTATTACAATGTGTAGAACACCTTGTTTTTCAATTTAATTTATAAAACCTATGTCAATAATAACAGTTATAAAATATATTATATCTTATTTATTTTTTCCTAAAAGCAGCACGTGTACACCGTATCTTTAGTACAGGTACGCAAGGAAAATTCATACATTTAATTTTTTTTTTGTTATGTTTTTGTTTTTAATCTACTCTTTGTTATTACAAAATAGTTTTTATTTGAACGAGTTTTTGATTTTTTTCTGGATAAAAAATCAAAAATTTAAAAATAAAAGAATTTTGAGTTTTGAAAGATATACGATCCTAAAGAGGGTAGTGATGTTAGTAGTATGATAATAGTGGCATAGTTGTTGATTGAATTTTTTTCTTACAAGACTAGAAAGTTATATATATATAAATTAGATATAAAAATATGTACATATGTATAGATACAGGTACATTAAAGATTTTAAAAAATGTATAAATTGTTCCTTTTGACGATTGACAACATCAGCTAAAAGCTTATTTTATTAAATTGAATAAATTTCATAATATTCAAAAGAAACTGTGTATGTTTTTTTTATCCAGAATTATAATTTAACATCTTATTTCACCCTTCTAACTACCAAATTATAATATATAATGAAAAAAAAATATTACACTTTTTGTGTTCCTTTTAATTTTTAGGTGTAATTTGTTGTTTTATCATTGATTTGTCATCAACAACACTACTGAGGAATTGCTAAGGAATTCAAAAGTTTAAAATCTACTTATCCCAGCTACACTTCATGACTATCCTCTAAAAAGCACAAAGACACTGTATAATTATTATCGTACTATGTTGAATGACAACAAATAAAATACTAGAAGTTTTGCTCAAATTTTCTTCCTTTGTAACGTACGTATAAGGATCGTAGATATTAAAGGGTGTTACTACTATTCGAAAATTATTTAGAATACTGGTTGCTTCACTTATAAGTAGAAGCTATAATTTTCTGTTCTTTCAACAATATAAGACTTTAGGTTTAATTACATTTTAATAAAAATTTATTTCAGAAAAAAAAAATATTATTTAACTTTCACCAATTTCAAAATTTCAAAACAGTACAGCAATTTCACATTAATTTTAAGCTACACACGATTTGACATTTTAGGTCATTTAGACTATTATAGTCAAGTAAGAGTTAATCTATAGAGTAAATTTTGTTTACCTATTCAATCAACGCAATCAAAAAATTTATAACAAAAATTAAGTGGTGTTATTTCTAAACAGATTACATATTTCCTAATTATATGCCCTGCCGCATTGTAGTTTAGATATCTCTTATAACTTTTTATTCTAAATTTGAAAAAATTTGTGTGTACATATTCTAGAAAATGAGTTCACAAAATACAAATTCGAAAAAACGTGATTATATGATCAGAGATTTAAATATAGATCTTTAAAAAATTATTAATTCAAAATTGAAACAAATCTATTAATCTTTTTTGTGTTTGACTTTCTTTTCTCTGTTTCTAATTTCAGTCTAGTAAATTTGAATTTTTTAAATTTCGTATCATTTTATACATCTGTATCATCATATCATCTTCTTCTTGTGTTAACGAACTGAGTTAAGTAGCTTATGTTCTTTGTGAGTGAACATACAGTATCCGTACTTTAGATATTAGAGGTGGGAACCAATACATTATTTTTTATATTTAAATAGCCGCAGTAGACACCTTTTAACTTTATCTCGCTTCTTCTTAATAAACTCTTAATATATAAATAAATTGCATATAAAACACTAAATGTCACTTACTATAGGAAATATATTAGAAACAAAGCAGTATATGAGGGAGGTGTATTTCTGTGTCCTAAATAAAACTTACTAAAGCCAAAACTTTTTATTAAATACGACTGATTTCTGCATGATAAGTCTATGTCAGTAGTACGTAAATTACTGTTCTTTAAAAAACTTTAAATTTGGCTTCAACTTGAATTATATTTACTCAACAGGGACTCCTAGTATCTATTTATTATGTATATATTAAACTGCATAGCACATCAATAGGTCTGACACAGTGAAGTAAAAAATTAACAAATAGTTATATTTGCGAATAAATGCAAGTTCTATGCAAAATAAATTTTGAAAAAGAATAATGTGTGGCGTCCCGACATATGTTTATTATGATCATTTATATTATTAATTTTATTAGTTACTTACATTATATTTTTATATAATGGTCACCCTATGCATATATGAAATAAGCGATCATTTATAATTAACGGTTAGTTAATATAATAAAATTAAAACTAGAAATAAGAAAACAAATTTTTGTAAGTACAGTCATCACGAAATAATAAACGACACAAGTCAAGAAAAACTTTTTAATAATTAATAATTTAATTAAAAACCAAAAAGATACCAGCGACCATATTGGTGACCCCGACGTGATATGAAAATTAGATTAAATTAGACATAAATTTAAATAATAATTCAATAAAAAATATACCAAATAAATTTTTTTCATCATTAACCGAATTGAAATTATTAAATTTAAGTGGACATTTATTAAGTGAAATTGTATTAGAAACATTTGATGGATTAAATAAATTATTAGAATTGGATATAAGTAATAATCAAATTAAACATATTGATTCAAACACATTTCAATTGATGAAAAATTTAACAGTATTAAATTCAAATACTAATTTAAAAATATTAAATGAAAATCTATTAAAAAATGTATTAAATTTACATAATAATCTATATTAAATTAAAAACTATATTAAATTTACATAATAATCAAGTCGAAAATTTACATCCACTAATATTTCAATCACTGAAAAATTTAAAATATATAACAAGCTTTCATCATGATCATCATCAATACCGATTCAACATAGATTCAGCATATTTTCAACGAATTTTCATAAGGTATCGCAGAAAATACTCAAAAGTACGCAGCCATATTATAATGTTACAAGTTATAAAAAAGGGTTTAAAAAACTTCGCAGTTATTTCAAGCTTTTACTATTTTTTTACTCTTGCTTTCTAACATCGATTCAGCAAAGGCATAACAAAAGCTTTTTTTTCGTAAATGGGTTCGTTCAGTAACATTAACCGGTAGATCTGGAATCCATTTTGGATCCATGTACCATATATCTGGCCACTGAACGCAATTCACCACAAAAATTTACCGCAATACTAGCGCCATCACCGGAAAATATAATGAGTACTTCTAAAAATAAATTTAATTTGAATGGAATAATATTTATTATCATACATATAATTTATTTTTTATAACTCTTAATTTAAGTTTTATGTACATAAATCTTCCTTAAGAATTTAAATTTCCCACTAATTCAAAAAATAATGGCGATTTAAATTTAAAAACTTTCATAAAAAATATAAACATTTAATTTTTCTTACGGTAGATGTCACAACACTCAACATAAAAATTGTTGTTGCTGTTTTTACATATAAAAAGTCAGATCCATGAAATGTATCTAGATATTTTTCAGATCCATTTTCATTAACCGCGATACATTAACCGGTACATTTACCACACCGTTCAGTAAACAGATTCATGGATCTGTGGATTTCAGATCCAAAGGTTAATTTCACTGAACGCTACCATTGTTTTGCTTTCGCTTTGCTGGGCATTTTTATTTCAAAAAGTAATATGCAGGAAAAGCTATTATTTTTTTAAATAGCTGCAGCAAAATGAGTTGAATACAGCTAAACAGCATTTGCTGTTGCTTTGAATTACTATTCAGCATTTACAGCACTTAACAATACACTTTTGTTTTACTTAGAGTTACTGTGCTTTTTTGTTCCTTGTTCGTTATCTTGTTGTGTTGTGATTTGATTTTGTAAAATATATAATAAATATTAATTTTGTTAACAATAAAAAGTAAAAATGTCACGAAGAAAAACTAATTGTATTTGGAGATATTTTGATGAGAATGTTGATCTTGGTAATGCGTCCTGTAAAATATGTAAAGCTATCCTAAAAAACAATAGAAATTTTAATTTAAAACAGCATATAATAAACATCCACAATTATAATAGAAATCAGTTATCAGAAGGAAACATTATTAGTGTCAATAATCTAAGTAGTAAAACAAAAACAAAAAGTATTAAAATAGAAATAAGTAAAAAAGAACTTTTTTTTATTTACCACGAAATTTAAATTCATTCAACTCAACCACTCTGCATGAATAAATCAGAATACTAATACGCTAACACTATACAATGTATTTGCTTAGAGAAACCAACACAGTATAGCTTTAATAGTTTACTCAGCACAGCAAATAGCTTTTTTTTTACTTTGATTTAAAATATTGAAAAGCATTCAGCAAAATTCTACTATTACTATTATGTTTTGAAAAGCAAAAGCACATGCGTAGTATTTGTATGTGTAAAAAGCATAAAACTATTACTTTACTTCGGTTAAGTTGTAACAACAAAGCGCAGTAATAGTTTTTTTTTTTAATTTGAAATGCTGTGATAGTCAGCAACAGCAATAATTTAAGTGCTTTTACTATTTCTGCTGTAGTTAGTTTAAACCCTAAAAACTAAGTAATTTGAATTTTGAAAATTATAAAGGTACATTACGCAGCCATATTATAATGCAGGTACAAGTTTTAAAAATTAAGTAATCGGAATTTTGAAAATTATAAAGAAAATTAAATATTTTGAATTGCTTTTAAAAAAATTAGTATAACCAGTTAAAAATCAAGCAATTTTAAAAGTTAGTTAAATAAAATTATTGCTTATAAATTTTATACAAAAAATAATAAAATAGCTACTGATTTAAGTTAATATTTGTAATTTAACATTTTGAATGGTCGCCTATTCTTACTGCTTAAGGGTTTGCAATAAAATTTTTAATAATTAATAATAATAATCAAATAAATTTAGTTACAAAACACGATTAATTATTTAATTTTATCGAATTTCAATTAAATTTTATTAAAAAGTAAAGCAATTCAGTAATTTTTATTTCTAAGTTCTTCTATAAAGTAAGCATTTCGAGAAATCTAATTAGGGTTAATTTCTTTTTAAATTTTAAATCAACAGTTATCGTTTTAAATTAAATAAGTTAAAATAAACACAATAAAATAAAATATTGTTAGAATACAATTTAATAATTTGAGTGAGCGGAATAGTAAACATACGCCGGGAGCGAGCACTTCCGACGACAGTGAGTTCCTTGATACAGTAGAAAACGTAGAGCCCAAACCAGCCGTAAGCACATACTTTGCTCAAGCTAATATGAGAGTACACCCGTTTAGCACGCCCAACGCTGATGTATGGTTCCTTCAGGTTGAGAGCCATTTTACAGCGCAACGCATCACTTCGGATTCCATAAAGTTTCACACAGTTGCCAGTCAACTTCCAGAAAACGTGACCGCTACAGTCGTCGACTTGCTCAGAAACCCCCCGGAACTAGACAAGTACAAAACATTAAAATTAAGACTAATCAAAAGTTACGCCGATTCGGATCAAATCCGGGTCCGAAAACTACTTTCGAAAATAACGCTCGGTGATAGAAGATCCGATACGGTACTGAATGAAATGCTCCAGTACAACTTAGATGGACAAATCGGTGATGAAGTCGTCAAAGCTTTATGGTTGGACTGTCTGCCTGAAACGGCTAAAGCAATTCTGTCTGTCTCGAGTGATTCGCTAGCTCAGTTAGCTATCATGGCTGACAAAATTTTGGCCTCAACTCAACTGAGCGCCATGGCAGTTCGGTCGAGTCACAGCACTGATACTAGTACAAACAACGATAAGAGCTTTTCACTCGAAGAGACGTTAGATAATATCATAGCGCGCATTGATAGGCTAGAACGCCCTTCACGTTTTGAGACACGTGTTAAGAATCTTTTTCGAAGACGCGACGGAACTCCTTTTTCATCTCGTTCTCATTCAAGATCAAAACAAAAATTTGATCAGTGTTTCTTCCATTACAAATTCGGTGATAAAGCACGCAATTGTAAAACGTGGTGTAGGTTTTATCCAAGTAAAAGACAATCGGAAAACTAAATGGTTGGCTTAGAATTGAGGAGTCACAAACCGACGACAATACACGAAGACTATTTCTCCTCGATCCAACCACTAAGATAAAATTTGTAATTGATACTAGAGCGGATATCTCCGTAATTTAAAAATCGCACCAAAGATCAAAAGGTGCTAGAATTTTTCCAATTAACCTTTTCTCGGCTAACGGTTCGCAAATACCTACACACGGCGTTATCAAAAAAACAATTTCTCTTGGGCTACGTAGGGATTTTGCTTGGAATTTTGTGATTGCGGATGTCACAACGTCAATTTTGAATGCAGATTTTTTGACTACTTTTAACTTGTTGGTCGATCTTAAACAAAAGCGTTTAATTGACGGTACAACTAAACTAGCTCGCAATTGTCAGAATGCATAAACTTCGGGTTGCCATTTAACTCTGATTAATCACGGTTGTAAGTTTTCAGCAATCCTAGAAGATTTCAAAACTTTAGTCGACGAACAGATCAATATATCGCCTAGAAAATCCAACATAGCACACCATATTGTAACTAACGGCCAGCCAGTGACGTCTAAACCTAGACGTCTCTCCAATGAGAAGTATGCCATTGCAAAGAGCGAGTTCGAAAATCTGTTAGAACTAGGTATTTGTAGACCATCGATGAGCAATTGGTGTTCGCCTTTGCACATGGTTGCGAAGAAGAATGGCGAGTGGAGACCTTGTGGGGATTATCGGCGCCCTAACTCTGTTACTGTTCTGGACAAGTACCCGGTGCCCCACATCCAGGACTTTGTTTTGAATTTACGAGGCAAAACTATATTTTCGATTATTGATCTTAGAAAAACCTTTCACCAGGTAAAAATTGAACCGATAAATATCCCAAAAACCGCTATCATAACGCCTTTTGGATTATACGAGTTCACGAGGATGACGTTTGGCCTCTCAAAAATGCCGCCCAAACCTTCCAACGGCTCATAGACGAGGTTTTACGCGGGCCTGACCACGTCGTCACCTACATTGACGATATATTCATAGCATCCGAAAACGAAGACGATCTCGTAAAACGCCTTCACGAAGTTTTCACTCGTCTCTCGGAGCATGGACTAAAAATCAACTCAGCGAAGTGCAAATTCGGAAGATCGGAAGTCGAATTCCTGGGACATTCGGTAAACCGTCATGGAGTTACGTCACTCAAAACGAAGGTCGAAGCAATCATTAACTTCCCTAAACCGAAGTTGGCCAAAGAGCTGCGAAGGTTCATCGCCATGACCAACTTCTACAGGAGGTTCATCCCACACGCCATCACGATCCAAGACAAACTCCAGAAATTGATCACGGGAAACATAAAGAATGACAAAACGCCCTTACTCTGGACTTACGAAGCGTCAGCTGCTTTCTAAAATTTTAAGAAATGTCTGATCACTGCCACACTTTTGGCCCATCCAATCAAAGATAGTCGCCTAACCCTTAGTGTGGACGCATCCGATTTTGCCATGGGGGCGGCATTGCACCAAGTAAGTGGCAATCAGCTTGAACCACTAGCGTTTTTCTCAAGGAAATTCACAGAATCTCAGAAAAACTATAGCGTTTATGACCGCAAACTAACTGCAATTTACGAAGCAATCAAGCATTTCAAGTGTCATCTCGAAGGAAGATGTTTTACTATTTTCCCAGACCACAAGCCAATAACTTACGCGTTTCACCAGAGGTCTGAAAAAGCCTCGCCGCGCCAATGCGTATCTTGCCAGCGTGTTAAAGTCGACAAACACAATAAATCGGCCAATTCGTCTTATAGCGTTCCTTCGAGTCGGTTTGAACACATTAACGTAGACCTAGTCGGGCCACTACCGCAGTCAAACGGTTTTCAGTACATACTGACCGTCATAGATCGCTTTTCACGGTGGCCCGAAGCTATCCCAGTGCCTGATATTTCGGCAGAAACCGTTGCAAGATACGTTATACACGGCTGGATTTCGAGATTCGGTGTTCCCCTTAGAATAACGATGGACAGAGGACGTCAATTTGAGTCCCATCTTTTTTTACAACTGAGTAACCTTATCGGATGCAAACACCTAAGAACAACGTCTCATCATCCGCAAAGTAACGGCATTATCGAACGTTTGCATCGTACCCTTAAAGTGGTGTTAAAGGCCAGACTGACGGATAAATGGCTCGATGAGCTGCCTCTAGTTATGCTTGGGTTAAGGTCTTGCTTCAAAGAAGATTTAAAGGCAACACCCGCCAAATTGGTTGTCGGTACAACTTTGCGTTTATATGTCAAATTTTTTGTTACTTCGACGCCACATATTTCCGAACACGATTTCATAAGAGACTTAAGGCAAAAGTTCAAGAATTTGAAACCCACCGAAACCTCCGATAACTCGCACCAGAAAGTTTTTATACACAATTCTCTCCATAACGCGACTCACGTTTTTGTCAGAAACGACACGGTCAGGACACCATTGCAACCTGTCTACAATGGGCAATACGAAGTTGTGAAGCGTAAAGAAAAGTATTTCAAGGTAAAGATAAAAAATAAAATTGATAAAGTTTCTATTGATCGCCTTAAGCCTGCTTTTTAGAGTGTAGAATCGAGTAATCCAGATTTGAGTGCAGAATCGAGTAATCCAGAAAACACTAACAAACCAAAAGCAACATATAAAACGCACGTTGGTAGGATTGTACGTTTACGTCAAAACCTAACGTGAGTCTCACTGGAGGGGGAGTAATGTGGCGTCCCGACATATGTTTATTGTGATCATTTATATTATTAATATTATTAGTTACTTACATTATATTTTGATATAATGGTCACTCTATGCATATACGAAATAAGCGATCATTTATAGTTGACGGTTAGATAATATAATAAAATTAAAACTAGAAATAAGTAAACAACTTTTTGTAAGTATCACGAAATAATAAACGACACAAGTCAAGAAAAACTTTTTAATAATAAATAATTTAATTAAAAACCAAAAAGATACCAGCGACCATAAATGGAAGAATTTTCATGAATTTTCTATTCAAAATATTCCATAGTTCTATATTGCATTTTCTATTCAATAGTTGTTATATGAATATTTCAAATGAATAAATAACAGGACTATTTGCGAGCGCATCTGAGTATCTATGTTTAGATTTGTAACTAGCAAGATTTTTTTCATATGCCTGATGGGTCCAAAGAGTTGCATGATAGCTTTTACCCGAACCAGTATAAATTTAGGAGAACAGTAAAATACATGTTTGTTTGCTTTCATAAGAGTATGTACATAATGTACAAAGTTTATAATATTGGTTTTTGAAATATTCCTCTAATGGGTGCCAGAAATTGTAGCTATAAATTTTTCATTTGAAGCATTGTGTAGAACCGCGTTAGTTTTGTTTTTGATCATAAATATGACTGTGCGAAATTTGAGAGCTCTAATTTTTAAAGTTGATGTGGACAATGGACATATAAAGCGCGAACAAATAAACAATCAAAGTTTCAATTTTATAAGTATACTATATATTGATACAAAAAAATAATAATTAGAGAAAATATTTGTAACAAATTAAGTACTTTGTTTTATTATAAATATTCTTAATCAGGAGATGTTTGTACAATTTTTCTTTCTATTCCAAGCGTAAATTGTGGTATAAAAGATCGCCCTAATGTTTCGACTATATTTGAAAAAATATGTAGCACGTTAGTAACATTACCGCATTTCAAACCACCCTTAGAAATGACTATACAAATTATTGAATTATGTTTTATAAATTTGAACTAATGTTTTCTCATGTAAAAAATTTCTTTTGTTGCACACCTTATAAACAATAACGAATAAAAAAAAAGTCTATAACAAAAGCCAATGCTTTTAAATTGGTTTGAAGCAGTGGCTTTTGTTAAACTGGTTTGTTTGGATTCTGATCCATTAACCTCTTATGACACGTCGATCTTTAAAAAAAATTGTTGCAAAATAATTGTGTCCAATTTTAAGAGGAGCTTTTATGGTTCCGTAAAAACGGTATGCCGGTCAAATAAGTTTTTTGTCGTTTTTTATTGCCCTGTCTCAATGCCTAGATCGATGGTTTTCAAACCCGATAGAAATATTTTTTCTACCAGAGCAGTTCACTGGAAAACCGTTCGGACACATCGATTTGTCAAAAACTTTGTTGTAGGTGATTTGTTTTCACTTTCAAAGGATGGTGCTATGATTTAAAAAAACTAAAAAGATCAATTTTGTTCAATTCTGTTAATTTTTTTTCGGTTTGACAATAAGAAAATAAATGAGAAAATAAGAGCTTCGGCGGGATGTGTTCCCTCAAATTTTCTGAAGCCCAAAAGTTTTTTTTCATCGGAGCCCAAGATGCGTGTATTCAATTTGAACCAAATTGGCCATGTAGTTTCTGAGATACAGGTTTTAATTAAAATTAGGGTTCTGGTGAGAATCAGATCTTCTAAACTTTGGGAAAGAATGTTGTTATCAGGAACCAACCAAAATTTTAACCAGTTGGTCCAGTAGTTTCTGAGATAAAGAGTTTGGTCCGAAAATGAGCTCCGACAGGATGCACGTCCCCAAAATTAGATATCGGAATTCAACATTTGTCCTCAATTTGGATCGAAATTGCACAGTAGTTTCTGAGATATCACACGCTGGGTGGCGCAGTAGGTAGAGCGCCTGCCTTTCAACCGAAAGGTCCCAGGTTCGATTCCCAATGAAGCAAAACAAAAAAATGCTTTATGGATTTTTCGACCTGGTCCAGTACTCTTTGTCATTGGGATATAATAAATGACAAAAAATAATTGAGAGTATAATCTGGTAACAAATTAAATAAAAATGAAACTATTCTATTTAAGAAGGCTTAGTTCCTGACAATAGCAGTAGTTTTCCACATTTAATGAGTTGATAAGCCAGTAATTTGTTAAATAAATACTCGAAATATTGTAGATTGTAGTGTAAAATTGCAGTACCGTACTTAATTAAGCTCGAAAAGGGGAAATTCTAGGAAGTCTTGAGATGAGATTAAGAAATTTGGTAAAAAGTTCGGCTAATTTGCTTTTTCCGTAATTACAATCATAACTTGCTATGAAAACATTATATCAAGCTGCGATTCTAAAGTTTATTTTTGTAGTTTTAGTACGCTTAAATTGAAGGCAAATATTTCTAAAAAAAAAATTTTTTTTCCTCATTTTATTTTCGAATTTTTAGTGAAAATATTTTTTTAATGAAAAATAATATATTTTCAAAGAACAACACATATAATCAAATGGCACTAAAATTCACTCTAACGCAATTTGGTTATTATTGCTCATACTTCAAATGTGTAATTATATTTTATATTGCTGTAACAAATTTTATAAAAATTATATTTTTAAAAATTTTTGGGAGATTTTTGATTAGATACCTTTGAATTTTTTAATTTACGTATTAAAAAATTTTCACCAATAAAAAATTACGCACTTTATAAAAAGAAACCCTGTTAAATACAAAAAATATTTGACGTAAAATCGTAGATTAAATCTGAGAAAAAGTCTCAAATGTAAACACTCATCCGACTTTATCTACGATAAAATTCGATTTTGTCCGACGTGTAAACGTTGCCTAAGCATAAATTGGCATATAAAAGTATAATATATACATGCATAAATCGAAATTAAACTTTTTTTACATTCGAGAAGAGTAATTTCTAACTGAGTGATAGATAACTGATAAGTGATAGGTTCAAATTTTGTTTTCTTCCATAAATAATGTTTGCATTTTATTTTCAATTAAACTAAGCCATATGATTATGTATGTAATAAATGCAATCCCCATATGACACATGTACTTCCATTTACATATATTTAGTCAGAGAATGAGAAATAATAAAAGAAAGAGATTAATAAAAGAAACCAAATTAAAAACACAAAAAAAATATAATGAAAATGATGATAATAATTGAAATTGAATAATAATAGAAAATAATTGAAATATAATGATTTGTATTGCACACATTTATTTTGTATTCCTTTTTTGTTTTTTTTTTTTGCTCCTTTACACCATAGAAATGTCAATAAATATAGTGAATTTAAAGGGAAACCAAATTTTAACTTTATCAAATATCCATATTCCAATATTAGTACACACACATATGTAAATTTCACCTTAGTTGAATGCAAAGAATATCTATATAATCTAGATTAACAAGAATATACACTCCCATTTTACGTAAACCTAATTTTAAAGAAATACCAAACCGAGAAAAATATCATTAGTTAAAAGAGATAAAATTTACATTTACTTATCGTATACCAAATTTATTATGAGAGAGAAAAGGTACAAAAAAGATGTTTGCCTTTTGCTTTATACTTTAAAATAATTTTGCGTTCTCATTATTCTCCTTTGGATTTGTTTACGTTTCCTCCCATTATTTATATGAGACAGGGTGGCAAAAAATGTCAGTTCTAATTTAGTTTGTTCCCTTATACGAGGATTAATTCTGATCTTTTATTATTTTAATATTTTCATTTTAAACATTATTATTTTCGTATATACCTATTAAAAATATTAAATTATAATTACATTACAATAATATAAAATCTTATGCATAGTTGATACAATTTAGAAAATAATATTGTTAAATATTTCAACGAAATTTTTGTCGAAAATTTTTTTCAAAATTATAAACTTTATTTATTTAATTTCAGCCAACTTTTTTTGTTACTCTCTTTTGTTTACTATATTTTTTCTTTTTCTTACACGTAAAATTCTTATTTTCGTCAATTTCCGACAATGTTTATCAAATTTGCATATGAATTTGTGTGCAAACAAATGAATACATACATGAGTTCATACTCTTTTTATGGATATACTTTGGTTAAATGGCTATTGAAATGGGTATTTTGTTGAATTGAAGCAAATTGAAACAAACATATAAAGTCCAAGGCAAGTTAATTAAGGCAAATATAATAATAATAAAATGAATAAAAAAATGAATGATTTTAATATTTCACATTTAAAAAATTTATAATCACATAAATTTATTTTATAAAAATGGTATTTTACATTGAAATTTTGGTCGATTTTTATAAATCACAGATGTACTATTGACATCTTCTAATAAGTTATGAAATCAATCAAAATGAAAATAGGAGTTGTATAGGTAGTCTAACACTAAAAATACCTACTGATGAGTTCTAATAGTGTTATGATGAACGAAACAATTTCCTAAAAATACTTTGTTTGTTAACACAAATAATAATAATAATATTTATAGATAAAATGGTGACATAAAATGTCTATGTATCAATATTAATTAATAAATCGAACTTGTTCTTTTTATTAAAAGTAAAATGACATGGAAATTTTAATATTTCACATTTAAAAAATTTATAATCACATAAATTTATTTTATGAAAAATTGATCGCTAATAGTTTTGAACAAAACTTTTATATAAGACAGCGTTTATACGTTTTTGAATTGGGTTTATAATGTATAAATGATGCTCATTAAAGTTTGACATCCGACTTTGTTATAGAATATCATAAACTTTTCTTTTTAAATAGTAGTGCTCGATACGCATTTTCGTATTTCCCAAGTTGAAAAAGTGAATTTTGCGAGAAAAGGTATTCATAAACTTCTAATTGTGTTATGCCAATATATTGAAAGATATACATTAAAAAATACAAAAAATGTGTATTAAATATTATTATTATTTATCAATACAAATATTTAGAATAATTGATTTACTATTTAAATATTTATATTCTATAAATGTTCTGAAATTACACTGAATATTTATATTTGTTTATAAATATTTATTATTAGTACCGTCACGCATATTCGTAATTTCGTATTTTGCAAGTTTAGAAAGTGGATTTTGCGTGAAGAAATATAGTATTTTTTCTTCTTCCTTACTCCTCTTGGGAGTATAGGGCTTCCACTTGACATTTCCATCGTACTCGATTTCTAGCTGCTAATTTCACTTTCCGAGGTAATTTCCGAGGCAATGTCAAATTTCATTTTTAATCTGTTTGTACTGTCTAAGTAGGGGATTGGCCTACTGTAGAAGACCACTTTGATAACTCTATCTGCGCCTACGTGGTAAGACGACTTCATATTTTTCTTCAAGTTGTCGCTGCGATTTTATCCATCTTTGTCGTTAAGATGTCTGACGTTACTGTGTTTATTGCGTACGTCGTGTCACATACTTTTGTCAGTTGTTGACAATTCGCAATTAGTGTTTGTCCAATATTATTTATTGTGTTATTAGGTTATTGTGTTGTATGTGATATATGAGTATTGATATAGATATTGATATAGGTAATATTTTTAGTTATATAAAGTATTAATTATATTAATTATTTTTTTGATTATGAATTTTATATATAATATTTTACTATTTTTTTAGTTATATTTTATACCCCCAGGAGAACCGAACCGTGACTACCACATCGTAATTGAAAACACATTTCTGTGTTCCAACCGATTAGGCCACGGAAGGGATACTTTGCAACTATATTTGTTTATCTTTGAGATATGTAATTAAAACTTTTGAAATAAAATTTGATGTAATTGCAATAAAATTTGTAAATGTAATAGAAATTAGTAAAACAAAACTTTCATGAAACAAAATCTGATGTCTAAACGCTATTAGAGACTATTAATAGAGACGTACATTTGAACAAAATGTGGCGAACAGAGATGTCGCTGACAGTATAGATATGAAATCAAATGCATTTAAACTAAATACATACCACACCCTCATTAAAAGCACATTAAAAAAGCCATATACGTTTTTTTTTTGTTTTTTTTTATTATCATAATAGCCCTAACTATAATAGTCATATGATATCATATAACACTTCGTTATATGGCCGATATTATTCGATGTGATTAAACAAAATCATAACCTTAACTATAATGGTCATACCTAATCATATCAAAACGTCAAAACCAAAATTTAAAAGAAGTGAAATAAAAATATAAATTCTATGAATAAATGTTTTTGTTTTTTTATTTTGAGTTTCGAATAAAATTCTTAAATGTTTTACTTTTATTATTTTGAGATTTGAATAAAGGTCTTAAGTTAAAAGAAAAAAAAAGGCATTTTCCATTTTGTTTAAAATTTTTTTTTTATTTATTTACATTGCTGTCAAAATTGCTTATGATTGCTTATGATTTGTATGCTTCTTCTCGTATGCTTATGACTTAACGAATGATTTTGAAGAGACAACGAATGATGGTTATGACTATTATAGTTGGTTAAATGGAATTTCATGTTGTCGTACAATATCTTATGACGCCTTATAACTATTATAGTTAGGGCCAATAATTATGCTTTTTCTCTTATTCTTCAGTTTTTATTGTTTTGTTCTACCAATTTCTACCAAAGATTTATAAACAGAATCATAAAAGTTATTTCATTTTTTCATTTCGATACCGCTAGAGTCTCTGATGTAGGTAAGGGTAGTCTGTGATATTTCTTTTTAAAGTTTTTTTAATTTTTATGGGTACTAAATTTGCCGTGTATTGAATTAGAACTTGATAATTTCTCCATCTTTAGTCTCTGTGGAAAAGACGGAAAGTAGCTGATGTTTTATTTATTTTCGAAATTATTAAAGGCGATATTTTTTCGCCTTCAACTTTAAATAAAATTATCATTAACACAAATACTCGTTTACGCCACTCAAATATCTTTACATTAATATAACACAGAACAAATTATGGTAAATATGAACCTATTAATAGAATGTTAATAATTAGTAATAAGTATAAGAATAGTATAAATTTTTCAGTATCTAAAGACACTTTAAGACGAAAATTACATGAAATTAATTGAATATTTTGTTAACTTGACCTTTTTAATTTATATTAAAAAAAATAATATTACTATTTTTGTATTTTGAATTTTGTTATTTTTGAATGTACACTAAGTAAATTTAATTGTATTTTTAATTAATATATGAAATGCAATACTAAATTGTAAACTGTTTGAGCTAAATAGTATAAAATAAATCAATAAATAAATAAATAATAATGTCATAACATATTTTGTTTTTCTTGATCTTAGCAGATCGTAAATTTCGGTTTATGATTCTCCATGTACAATATTATATTTACTCAATGCTACTGCGCATTTGAATTTATACTTTTGAATTATTTGTTGATAAAATAATTGTTGTAATTTGTGAACATGGTCTGGGTAAGGGAAAAAATGTATTTTCTAAATTTACTATTTGTTTTACCGGTAAGTTTTTTGCTGTAATATCGTAATATTTTAACAAAGCTATTTTTATAAATCGATATAATATTCTGATAATTCGGTTTTTGTTTTTGCTACTTTGTTTTTTTTTTTAAATTAATTCATATAATCAGATATAATCAATGCTATTGCTGCTATTGAGGTGAATTATTTTTAGGTTAATTTCTATTTGTCTTTGCGGTTTTATTTGGTTTTATCGTTTTGTGGTTTATGTTTTTAAATTAAATTTTGCACACTATCGTAATCGTAATAGTTCTAATTTGAAAAAAGCTTTGTGTTGTGTTGTGTTGAAAAGTTTAACAGACGTTTAAGCGTATTAATATATAAGATAATTTGTACTGTATTTTGGTTAAGAAATCTTATTAGTATATTGGTGAAATGTTATGTATCCTATGTTAAAATTTTATTTTTCAAATTTATTTTACAGATTTTATAATATTTAATTTTGATAAAACAGAAACATATTTTAATTTATGATTAAGAAGTTAATAACAAAAAAAAAGTTTTAAATAGGTACCTTTTTTTATTTAAATAAACAATAAAATAAGCTTTTCATTTCGTTTAAATTATATTTAATTATATTTATATTAAATTTGTTTTTTAAATATAAAAAGTTTTGAAAAAGTTATTAAAATATCTTATTTTAAAAAAAAACTAGGAGCAAAATTATATAAATATTAAAATCTACATAAAAAACCATCTGCCGGCCAATAATCAAACTAAAATTTAAAGGACATACTTCAATTGAAAAATAGTAAAATATTAGGTTTATTCAGAAACCATTCCAGATAGTTCTATATGAATATCAATAGTCATGTTTTGAATAATTTCTTTAATGACATAGTCATTTGAAAACACATAATTTATGTTTAAATTATAGATTTAAAACGTATGGTTCAAATCTGAACCATCTAACAACCGATGTTCATTATTATTTTTTAAAATGATAGATATTTAAAAGGAGACAAAGCAAAATTATATATTTTTTTAAATTTTTTTAATTTTTAATTAGAATTTTAATCTCGTCTCGTCTCGCTGAATATGTCTTTCTGTTATACACTGTAAGCGGCGCGATAGAACATTTTATTTGTTGGTATACTATCAAAAATAATTATTGATATATAAACGAAATATGATTTATAAAATTTTTGGAAAGTGTTAGAGGGGTTTTAGTATTAGTTTTAAAATATTTTTTAAATGAAAAATAAATATAAATTTTGTTTAAAATTTAAAATGAATATTGTTTTAAATATATTTTTTTAGTTTAGTACATAAACGTAGTAAAACAGTATTAGTAAAGATGGTTTTTTTTTCAAAAAACAAACACAATTTTAATAATAATGCAAAAACAATAATGAAAAATTGTTTATTAATCTTTACTTAACTATTTTATCTATTCAATTTATTTATTTAATTAAATTTTTTGATAAAAAAACACAAAATACTTTGACGAGATACTCTATCGCTTACAATTTTTGACGAGATAAAAAATGGCTATCTCGTTTCGTCAAAGTTCTAACAGAATACAAAACTATCTCGTCAGAGATATTCTCACGCGATCTCGCGAGATGGGTCTAACAGAATATGAGTGATATTCATTCGCTAAATTGTTAATATTTCAGTAAAATATTAGGTTTATTCAATAAACTGTTCAAGAACGATGTAGTACGATCTGGAGTAAAAAAATTTGTTGTGTTCAGTAGTTTCCGTTAATTTAACTTTTTTGCCTCAAAGGTGCTCTGATCGTTGTTGAGCAGATTGTTTAAAATAGATCTGTTTTGTTCCGAATTTTTTTGTGCAAAAATTTTGTAGGTATATCTTTTTTAATTTCAGCACCTGAATAGTCAAGTCAAGAAAATTTTGACATATTTAAAGTATCTGAAAATAATGTATAGAATAATAATATTAAAAGCAATCCACAAAAAAATAAAAATTGATCAAAGTTTTAAGTTAATCTTTATAAAATTAACTCTTTTATTTATAAAATAAAAAAAAAAATCAGATATAGAATGAAAATTAATTTATAAGAATTTATTAGACATCAATTTCCAGTAAGTGTTGCATATGCAATATCAATCAATAAATCACAAGTTTAAACATTTCAAAGAGTCGGCATTTATCTCCCTCAACCTTCCTTCACCCATGGTCAGCTCTACACAATCCACTGCTCTAAAAATTAAAATTTTAGCAGGACCAAGACAGGGAAAACTACTGACAACGACACTGTAACTGACAATGTTGCATACCAGGAGGTTGACCATATGACAATGTTACAAACCAGGTCTAGAGTACTTCATTTTATCCAATTGTTTTCTATATGATGAATTTTAAAACTCACTAATAGTAATTGGGAAACGGTACTAACCCATAGGTATGATCAATGGTTTAATGAAATTATCGGAAACTTTAAGAACATTTCAACACACGTTTTCCCAATTGACGCGAACAATCAATTAATCGGTTATGGTTATGTTAATCGGTTATCAGTTATGGTAAAGGGTTTCTGTGGTTTTAGTGGGTTAGAATTTCACATACCTAAGTACCTACGTGCGCGTTCTGCTTAGTATTTTTCGAGGCTGTCTTCTTCCCTCGAGAAATAAAAGAATAATAAAAACAAATTACATCTTACAAAAAAAGTTTAATGCTTTCTGATATTTTTTTTATTTTATTTTAAAATTAATATTAACTTAAAATTTTGAACATTTTTAATTTTTTTGTGGTTTGCTGTTAATATTACTATTCTATATATTGTTGTCAGATACTTTGAACGTGTCAAATGTATAATTGTATTAAAAATTATTTTATTGTGCCGTTTCGCAGAAAAATTTCTTTCTTTTGGTCGGCCGGGTATGTACCCGGGGTTTCTTCTAGTTTTTATATAAATAAGTTTAATTGTTAATCTCTTTATTATAATTTACAAATTTCAAATGCTTCCTACTTGATTCATTGTTTTGCTGTTTTTAAATTTTTTGATTTTTTTTTATTCTTTTTTTTTCTTATTAATATGTTAAAATTATATTTTTAAAAATCTTGTAATTTGTTTGATTTAAACGAAGTAAATAAATAACAAAGTTCACATAAATAATGATTAAAGAAAAGACTTAAAAACAAACATCAATAAAAGATGGAAAAAATTCATTTTACTGAGAAAAAAACTTATCATAAAAAAACTACAATGAAGTTATAAATGAATTATAGTCATTATCTAATAGAATAATGGATAATAAATATCAACATCAAAAGATATATTATATAATTTTACAATAATCAGGAAAAATCAGAATGCATACAGGATTTAAATCCTGGATAAAATTAAATTTGGGAAGAGGATATATAATTTTAGTTTTTAATTTTTTTTTATATATTTCCACATTTAATCTTCTTCTAATGATGATGCGGTGAAACAATCGAAATCAACAATTCAATTTTTTTTTCTTTAATGTATTTATTCAATGATTACTTAAAACTAAGATTATAATAAAAAAAAATAAAATTCGGCCTCGGTAGTCGAGTGGTAAAGCACTCGAGTGTAGTAATGTAACGACCGAAGGAGCACGGGTTCAAGCCCCGTGAGAACTGCAAAATTTTTCTATGGTGAAAATTACTGGAAAATGTAATTTTCTATACAACCACATCGGTTCAAATATAACTTAAAAATTAATAAAGATATAATATAACTAATAAAAAAAAATAATTATATATATATTATTCTGCATTTATCTGGATGTTTGTAAGTTCGACGGAACGCTCCAACACATATACAAATTGCATATGTATACAAATGCATATATATACAAATTGCTTTGGTGCTTTTTTTTAACCTCTGTCTACCATGCTGAACCTTTGCAGGAAAAATTGATTGCATGAACTATATTTTTTTTAATTTAATGTTAGTCTTCTTCGCAAATAATAAGGAAAAATAAAAAATAATAATAATAATATAAATAAAACAAACAATTTTTTTTTATTTATAATAATAAGGACTAATAGAAATTTAATCAATAGTTTAATATGGTATAATAACCAAAAGGCAAACAGCATTTAACACAAACAAAAAACATAATTCACTCAAAGGTTATTCTTATTACTTAAAATTATACACAATAATATACATGTGTATCAGCATATTTGAATTGTATAATATTATACATTATACTACTTATACCTGGTTATACCTTTTATTTTTGTCATTATTGTGTGCGTAACTCACTTCACTCAAAAAAATTATTTTTGTTTTTTTTTTTATTTTTTGCTGTATCTGTATTCTGTATGTTCTATATGCTCCATTCCAAAAATATTATTTTATTTTCAGTGTTAAGTGTTCACTTCACTGTTCAAGTTCACTGTTCAATCAATAGAACTTGATAGAAGTAGAGTAGGATAATTAACTCTACTTCTACGTCGGATAATAAAACATTGTTTTTTTTAAATTGAAAATTATTGATGAAAATGTTTTTGTATTTTTTGTAAATTTTACCAATTTAGATACAAAATTTTGAATATATAAATTATGAATATTTTTTAAAAATAACACAATACCATAATAACAGTTCCACATTTCGAAAGGGAAAAGGACCTATAAAGTTGGCCTACAGATTTATCTGTAGGATCAACTGTTAAAATAAATAAATAAAATAAAATTATAAAATATATAATAATCAACAGTTTAATTTTAAGATCTAGCTGAAACGCTGTCTAGCCGAATAGATTTGTGTTATAAAATTGCATGGTTATATAGGCATATTATCGATTTCAAGTCTGCGTACGATAGCATATACCGCAGCGAGCTGTATGCTGCTATGTCGGAATTCGGTGTACCAGCCAAGCTCATCCGATTGTTAAAAATGACACTGGAAAACACAAGATGTGCTGTGGTGATTGGCAATAACACTTCTGACTACTTCCAGACGTGTACCGGATTTCGACAAGGAGATGTACTATCATGCGACTTTTTAATCTAGTACTGTAACGTATAGTGCGAAGAGCGGAAGTAAACACTGCCAGCACTATATTTTTCAGATCTGTTCAACTACTAGGGTATGCCGACGACATTGACATCATCGCCAGATCACAACGGGCAGTCGTCGAGGCCTTTACCCAGATTGAAGAAAAAGCGAAACTAATGGATCTCAAAGTAAATGAAGATAAGACAAAATATATGTCGTCGACAAATAAAAAGGCCTCTCAGCATCATATGGTCAAAACATCACTGTCGACACATATTATTTCATATTGTTTCCTCTCTCGAAACACCAAAGTACAAATCTACAAAACGCTCATACTCCCTTTGCTTTACGGATCAGAATCATAGACACTGCCTAAGGCAAGTGAGCATGGCACTTGGTGTCTTCGAGAAGAATAATCTTCGTCGGATATATGGTCCTGAAAACGAAGATGGGGTCTGGAGGAGAAGATACAATGCCGAACTCTATGAGCTGTACAATGGGGTGGACGTAGTCACGAAAATTAAAGTCAAGATACTACAGTGGCTCGGACACCTAGAGCGGATGGACGAAAATGCTCCAGCCAAGAGAATCTTCGAATCCAGATCCGAAGGTACAAGACGTCGGGGCAGACCAAACCTTCGTTGAAGAGACGAAATATCGGTGGATTTAAAGCAATTTCGAATCTTCAACTGGAGAGAATCCGCCCGTGACCGGCAAAAATGGAGGATGTTGATAAGTCAGGCCCAGGACCTACATGGTCTGTTGGTCACCTAAGTAAGTAAGTAAGTAAGTATATAGGCATATACCTTTTTTTTTTTCTTTATTTCAATCTTATAAAATATAAACTAATGAATAATTCAATGTAACTTATAACTATTTAAACTTATTACACTTAGAAATAATTTTATTTAGTTAATTACTACAAAAGAATTATTATTATAAGAACAAGATATTTAATCTTGTTAAATACAAGAAAGCATTATTTGAAATTTGAAATTAAAAACAAGAAAGGAGGATAATGTAGATCAAATGTAGATAAAGGAAAAATAAAAAAGAAAAAAAAAAGTGTAAACTATAACAGTTGTGCTAAAGAGGAAAGAGATACTCCGTAACTTTTTTTTTGAATAGGGATATGCTATCAATTGCTTTTTGCAAAAGATATTAATAAAATTTAGTGAAAGTGTAAACTCTAGGTACGTTCACTAGGTAATTTATATAATACTAATGAGGCTTAGAAAAGTATAGATTATTTTTCAACATGTAAATAATATAATAATAAAATAAAAGCTCGAAGGTTTGTTTCACTACATTTATTTAAATATCTTGATTAACTTCGGTTGTTGCACGACATATCAAAAACTATATTACACTACTATCACCAGTCTTCTTACACACTAGTTCGACCATTAGGTTTTTCTGGTGATGGTGTAATGTACATTCTATGAATAATAATGTTTGTAGAAGATCTGGTAAGACATAGCCAAAACTCTTGTCTAATAATCTATATGTATATATATAATTCGAATATATAATAAAAAAATTATTATTCAATTGGACTTACCGGTTACCGTTATATACTGAGGACTTTCATTATCATCAGAATTTGTTTGTTGTAAAACAGTAAGTTGACCACCTAATTGTGAAGCTAATGCAATTTCGTTTCCCGGTGAAGCTTCTAATGAGGAAACTTGTAACATAGAATTTTCATCATTACTTGAATCTGATGCTTCAATTGGTAAGACATCTATAACAGCTACACCCCCATCTTCACTATTGCTTGTTTGTAAGATGAGCTTTTTCTAAATCATAAAAATTATAATTCTTTGTTTATATTATATATTTACATATAAAAAAAATAAACAAATAAAATGGAGAGCTCGTAAAATATAAGATATTCTAATTTTCGTATTGGGAAATGAATTCATGCAAAAAAAAATTAGGCAGGCAGGATGTTGTATAGCTATTACACTACCAAAACTATCTCAAATTACATTTATGACATGCACTAATGTAATATTTTTTTTCTTTCATTATTACTCAAATTAAATGAAGAGTATGATTTGATAATTGCTGAAATGATATGAGTACAAAGACTATAGACTCAAAATATAATATTTATTACATGTAAAAGGAGTGAAAAAACTTTCGAATTTATTTTTTAATCTAAAATAAAAATAAATCTTTATCTCCCTAAATCAAAAACTAAAAATCATAAAATGTTTTGAGAAAACATAATTTTCCAATAAAACACAATACGCAAAAAAAAAACTTGCAAAAAAAAAAAAACCCACTAATAAATACTAATCTATTATTTTACTGGATGGCTAATGATCGGGCATTTTATAACTTGGAACAAAAATTGCAACAACATATTTTTAGCGAATTCGTATTCTACTTCGGTGTTTCAACCGGTGTTCAATTTAATAAAATATAAGATTAAAATCTAAACAAAAATTCATATTTTTTTTTGTAATTTTAAATAAAAAAAAACATTTGTAAATAAAAATTATGTAAGTCTTTATATACATAATTATTACAAAATTCGTCAAATTTAATTAAAACTATTTATTCAAAATATTTTATGTAAAAGTATTGTAAATTTTGAATTTAGAAATAAATAAATAAATAAAGTAAAAAAAAAAAGTCTTAGCGGTTTAAAATATTTTTTTATTATTTTCATTAGTTTTTTCTCGATTATTTCCCCAGTGGACAATTGTCTGTTTAGTCTTTATGCATTTTATATTATGATCTTCGTGTTGTTTTTGTTAAAAAATGTTATTTAAATTATAAAAAAGAAGCGAACAAATATTTTTATATCGTAACGAAGATAAAGAATTTCAAAGATTATACCAGATTCCATAAAATTTTCTAGGCGGTAAAATGCGCTAAATTAAAGAAATTGAACAGTGTTCAATAAAACAGAGGCTGCAAAAAAGTGGTCCGACATTCCAAGATCAAAATTTTGGACCGAACACTCCCAAATTAAGTTTATTTGTCATCAAACCAATGACATTTAATATGATAAAAACAATAGGTCCGATGTCCGAGGAGGCGAGACCACAGCTCCTTATTAATTGTTGGAATGGCATTTCTGAAAATGATTCCAATGTAAATTAAGGAAAACATACTGGAAATAGCTGAATTTCCTTTCTCGTATAATCAACCATATCGGTTACGTATAATTTAACTTTAATGGCTTCCCACCGTTTGTTAATTTAAGGCAAAACTATTTCAATAATATAATTCTATAACAGTGAAATTCTATACTTAATGTCAATTTCGTATTGAAATGATTTTCAAATATGACAACAAAATTTTAATATTTCCATGAGCAATAAAATGGAGTAAAAATTCGGTGGTTAAATGCTAATTCAAAAATGAAATAACGCCCTTCGATGACATTGAACTCAATTTTGATTTCTCCACACCTAAAATTATAATAGTACTGCCTGCTGGGGCCTACAGAACATTTACTTGACATTTTTTAAAACCCATTAGTACAGTTATGACTTTAATTGATAATTAAAATGTCTAGTAGCAAGCCAACATCAATCTATAAAACCAGTAAATAAAATATAAAAAATTATACACGTGAAGTAAAGAACTCAGTCAGACCAATAGAAAATTAAATACAATGTACCTTTTTCATACAACTCATAAGCTAGTAAATTTCTTCATAACAAAAATTATATCAGCTAATTTAATTAAAATTCAGATTAATATGAATTTTTTCGTTCTTAATTCATAATATTGATTTGAGCTATGAAATACAAGTATATTTTCTCGGTATCAAAAAAAAGGAATTTAATTTTTTTTGTCTCAATTTCCAAACCTTTTTTTACTATATATATAGTAACCCTTCAGTATTGTATATAAAAAAAATAAAACTTGAAATTGAAAAATTATTTCCTTTGATAAGTTGAAAAGTTTGATTGATATTATATGATATTAAATAATGAGTTATAAGACCATTACCATGAATTTCATTTTACTTTCTCGGACATTTTCAAAATATTTCACATGTCTGTAATATTATCAAAAGCTAAGAAAAATGTTTTTTTAAATCTTAAAATCTGAACCTAACAGTTTGTATTGAAATTTAGGTGCCTATTATGTATTTCGATCGAAATTAATCGAATCGTTCATCGTTATTGTTAAAGCTATTCGATTGTGATCGTTAGTGTCATTATGAATTTCGATGAAAATTTGATCGAAAGTGTTTAAAAATGCTGCCATTGTAAGATTCAAATCTACGATGAAAATGACATATGTTTCATTCTTGAACTGTCAAATTCAAATTATACGAAAAAAAACAAAACAATAGTGTTATATTTAAAATTTTTAAGTTGAAAATAAGTTTAAGTGTTTAAATAAAATATAACTATAAAAATATAAGTTTTTATAAATAAAATGATTTGAGCTGAGTTAAATTTTTCAATTTCTGATAGTGCTGAAAAACGCTATCAAATTGCAGAATTGAAAAACAAGCGAACATATATTCGGGATTATTCTAATCCACTAGATTTGGAAAATTATACGTATGTTATTTAAACATAAATTTGATGAGTTATTATCTACATTATTAAAACTATTAAATTAGGACAAAAATTGAAATAGCCAATAAGTTATACGTCGATTCCAAATATAATTAAATTGGTTAGTGTATTAAGATTCTGTGCGGTTTGTACCACGCAAATGATTTTCAACGTAGGAAATGATTTCCATGTCGGACTAACACAGCTAATTTTTTTTTGTTCTTAAAGAAGTTTTATATGTATTTGCAGTTTATAATTATGTGCAAAATGGATCAAATTCCATTACGTACTAGAAGAAAAAAGTCAGGCAAACATTATTTTTATGATTAAAGCAGAATTACTGAAACAATTGGAGCAGTAGATGGAAAGCTTATTCAAATTAAATCACCGAAGCAAAACGTACAACATTTATGTTATAGTAGAAAGGGATTTTTTAGCATTAATGCAATTCTGATAAGTTTATACTTTATTGTAATTAGTTTACATTATTATAACAGTTTTTGTTTTTAGATATATGATAATAATCAGGTAATTGGTTTTGTGAGTGCAAGATATCCTGGTACCTCTTTGGAAAATTTATAATGGTGTCACATTATTTACACTATAACTTTTCATATTGCAGTCTATTTGTAACAGGCCTTTCATTCCTATTAAAATTTATTTCAATAAAAAATTATTATGTAGAATAAAGTAAAATACCTACTTTCATTTCAACTTTTAAATTTATTTTTATTTAAAAAAATATCATAAATATAAAACAAAACACCAAGTATCCAATATAAATAAAATAATATAATGTCCAATATAAATAAAATATATTTGTATCTCTTTTATTTTATCCTTTCAATTCAAAATTGAAATAATTTGTACAAAATCTCTCTTTCGATGTCTCTTTCGTGGTAAAATTTTACATCGATAAACTTTATCGATTTCGTCGACAATTTCTGAACGATATCGTAATACATAATGGCAATTTTGCATTTTGACATTTCGTTCGATCAAATCGTAATCGTTATCGAAATACATAATAGGCACCTTAGACTTACTTAAACTTGCTAAATCAAGAAACTACAGTGTTCGTACACCTAGAGCGGATGAAGGAAAATACTCCAGCCTTTGAATCCAAACCCAAAGATACAAGACGTCGGAACAGATCAGAACTTTCCGGGGGGAGACAAAGTATCGACAAATATTGAACAATTTCGTATATCTTCAATTGGAGAGAAGCTGCCCGTGATCGACAAAAATGGAAGACGTTGATAAGTCAGCAGATCCTGGAGCTTAATGACCTGTTGGCCACCTAAGTAAGTAAGTAAATAAATAATTCTAAATTCTTTTTGTAAGTTTGTATTGATTTGAACGTGTTTATGTAAGCTCAAAAAAATTAACAAAACTTCAATTTTACATTTCAAAAACTAAGTTTATGAATACAATTTTTTTAATTTATTTAGCCATAAGTCTTATTTTTAATATTTAAATTACACTTATTGATTAAACGAAAGTTCGATTCGAACTTATTATAAATAGAAACAAATCATTTAACTAATAAGGTAAATAAGGAAGAAGATATAATAACTTGAATTTTCAGTAATTTCTATATATATACAACTGAAATTCATATTGAGTAATTTGATATTAAAATATGAAGCTCAAGAAAAAATAAAGACAATTCATATTAGGACAAAGAAACTTGATATAGGTAGGCTGAAAAATTAATAAAAAAGTTAAACAAATATTTTTTTTTTGGTATAACTTACCGATCTTATTGAATCACTAATTGAAATACCATTAACTTGATTTTCATTAGTTACATGGTGAAGATTGTCAGATAGTGGACCAATTGCTCTTGTTATTGCAACTGGAACAATTTGACTAGTTTCATCATTCTCATGATTATTATTGTTATTGTTACTATTTTGATTATTTCTATTATTATTGTTATTATTGTTATTGTTATTATTATTTAAGTTTGATGATTTATCATTTTCTTTTTTACATGTTCCATTTGATGTTGCTGTTGTTATTGCTATTAAATTTCTAGCTGTAGCAATCCTTGCGGCCATTTTTTTCTAATTTCATAGAATATTTCATGTGAAATGAAGTTTTTTTTTTGTATTATTTTTTTTTTCTTAATTACCTAAAGGATACGAAAAGAAAAATAATACAAATAGTATTTTTTTTTATTAATAATAATTATTATACTGTGATAGTATAACAATATATAAATATAAATAAAGATTTTAGTAATAAAAACGAATCATTCCCACTCTAGGAAATAATTTCATCGATGCTGACTTACACAACTAATGCAAAAATCATTAGAAATTGTTATGACTTTTGTCTTTAAGGAACTAATTCCTTCCACGATGAATTTTTCAATAAAGTAAAAGATACTGATATAATGTCTCATTTTAATATTTAAAAGTTTTGTGAAATGAAATCATTAAACAATACAGTATAATATGCAAGTAAAACTTTATTTACTAAGAAAAATAGAAAAAGGGAGTAATTGCTCCTCTCGTAGGGCATTGTATGTTAAAGTTAAAGCTGGATTTACATTAGTATAATTGAAAGTGGAACTAGTTACTACTTCCTGAGAACTAGTTCTATAACTAAACTAGTGAACTATAACGTAACTAGTGAAAAGTCATACTGGGATGGATAACTTTTTTCTAAAACCATCAAACTTTTTATTTTGTTAGTTCTAAAAACCAAATACATAAAAACTAATTTTAATTAATTTTAATTCGACTATATTTAATAAATTTTGAGTGAGATCATTGAAATGAGTTTTGACCTAAATAAAATTATTAGGAATTCTGTTGAAAAAAACATTCGACTGAATATATACTAGATAATACACTATTTATTTGAACACTAATTATGATTTAAGGTGTTTTTTAACAGAAATTTTATTATTTTTATAAATTAAAAAAAAAAATCGATTTACTGATCTTTGTACTGAAGAATATAAAGGGATTTTAACAATTTAAAAATTTAAAAAAAAACACATAAATTATTCAGTGATACAGTTATGTCATTATGTGTGGAAAATAACATCATTCAATTTTCCATCACTTTTTCACATAAATTTAGCTGTATTTAATCAATTGCACGTTCAATTTTAATTTGTAATTGCTCAATTGTTGTGGGATTATCCGCATAAACTTGTGACTTAACATATCCCCAAAAAAAGAAATCACACGACCTGGGAGGATAGTTAACTGGATAACTTCTTGAAATAAACTAATTGTTAAGGTAACTGTGTGGCAGATGGCACCGCCTTGTTGAAACCACATATCTTGCAGGTTATTCTGAACAACAGCAGAAAAAAAAAATTTATTTAACATTGTTCTGTATCGTTCTCCATAGTGACTGTTACTCTTCGACCATTTTCTTCAAAAAAATATGGAGCAATCACTCCACCAGCATGAACATACACACCAGACAGTGACTTTATCTGGATGTAATGGTGAAACAGTTTCGTGTGGATTTTCAACACCCCAAATTCTGCAATTATGTTTGTTTATATAACCATTTAAACAAAAAATGAGCTTCATCAGTGAATAAAAGTTTTCTATAAAAATGTTCATTAATTTCAAGTTGTTCAAGAGCAAGATTTCTAAACGTTGCTCAAGTGTGTATCTTTCCATGATCAAATGGCGTAACCTACTGACCACAAATTACATAATAAATTTCAAAAAATAATATGCAGTGTTGGCAGTTTCACCATTTTAAATTGTATCATCACTATTGGAAAACGCTTTGTATACAAAAAATACATGCAATATTTTTATAAGCAATAGCTTCAAAAATTGGATCTTATTTGACGTTTAACAAAACCGTTACATTGTATATAGGTATGTATTTTAAAACTGATTCATTATCAAATTTCATCATCATCATCAATTTCCTGCAACCCCGTGGGGCATAGGACGGAAATAAATTCTTTCCACCGGCTCCTATTTGCGGCTAACCTCCTCAACTGTGGCCACGTTCTTTGCTGCTTTGTGATACTTTCTTCGGTCCATGTTTTTCTCGAACTTCTGACGCGTCGTGTATCGTGAAGATTCCATTCGAAACATTGTTTCGCGATGTTGTTGTCAGATTTCCTCAAAGTACGCCCGATCCAACGCCATGTCTGCTGTCGGATTTCCACCTCTATTTGTGTTTGCTTTTTGTGTTTTTTGCCACAACGTCAGCAATTTGTCAGTTGTCCTCGATGTAAAACGCGACATCTTGCATCTTTCTAGGATTCTTTAATTATAGCTATAATTTTTTCTGGAATGCCTCTCCTACTAAGCGATTCCCAAATATGCTGGCGGTTTACTCTATCAAAGGCTTTCTCAATGTCTATGCATGAGGTTTGGCGGTGCTTTAAATTCAGTGGGTAGTTCAAAAATGATTCGTAATCTGTAGATATGATCCACACACGAATGGCCGCTGCGAAAACCTGCTTGGTATCTTTTAAGTGTAGCTTCTATTCTGCCTTTAATCCTTTCGAGTATTATTTTAGCATTTAATTTTGAGAAAATGTATAGTAGAGCGATACCTCGCTAGTTATTGCAATGATTTAAGTTGCCTTTCTTTGGTATTTTGACCATAACTCCTCCCTTCCATTCGCTTGGATATTTTTCTTGTTTCCATATAGCCTGGAACAAAGGTAACAAAATATCGGCTGATACATCTGGATCAGCTTTTAGGAATTCGGCGGGTATCTCATCTACTCCTGCTGCTTTGTTGTTTTTTAAAAGAAGAATTGCTGATTTTATCTCGATTATACTTGGGGTTCTCACATCGGTACACCTAAATGATTTGCGCATTGTTGACATGGGTGAGCTTGTGGATACATTTTGTTCTACGAATTGTTCGATAACCAATCTGCAGAAATGCTCCTGCCAATTTTGCAGTTGATCATCCATAGATACCAATAGCCTTCCACTCTCGTCCAAGATTGTTTGATGCGCTTTACTTTTACGTTTGGCAATTTGGTTCGTAATCTTGTAAAGTGGTTTAACATGTTCTCTGTTAGCAGCGTTCTCAGCTTCCTTTGCAAGATCTTCTATCTTTTTCCTTTTGTCACGTCTTACACTCCTCTGTGCCGCCTTATGTGATAATGTATACTGCAATATATATCTTGCTCATTTTCAACCATCCGTGTTGTTCCTTTGTCGTTGATGCTGGCTACTAGATTACGACATATGGTGGAATTTTTTAACGCTTCTACATTGAAATGAGCTCTCCTTTCCGGTCCGATTATACGTCGATTGACAGCTGACGTCCTCAACTGCATACATGCGAAGGCCAAATGGTGGTCGCTACCGACATTCACGCTCCTTTTGTTTCTTACATCGCAGAGCGATTTCCTCCATTTACGTTGTACAATTATATGGTCAATCTGGTTTTCTGTACGACCATCCGGGGATATCCATGTTTTCTTGTGGCAAGTTTTGTGGGGTAATAGGATTCCAATACCAACAGTAAGTTGTCGTGAGTTACAAAAATCAACGAGCAGCTCTCCATTGCCATTTCTTACACCTATTCCGTGTTTCCCCATGACTCTCTCTAGACCTGCATTTTCATATCCGATTATCAAATTCATCATTTCTAATTCTCGTGACTGAAAGCTTTTTCTTGAAATAGTATTATTGTTACGAAGCGCTACGAAGCGCATTTATCAATATCTTATACCCCGTATAGCTTCAAGTGAGCTTCAAGTGCGCTTCACCATCATGTATACGCTAGTTTCTCGAAATCAGCTTCACTCAAATCAATCCCAAAAATTGAATTACTTGAGGGCTTGAGTTGACATTTAATGGCAAACATTTACGAAGTTTTCTTAATATTTAGAGTGAATTTAAAAATAGATGATTTAAAAGAAAAAAAAATTTAAAAAATTTAATTGTTTTGCTTAATCTTTAAATTTATATGAAGTTTTACAAATTTTAGGCATCAAAATTTATGTCACCAAAACAAACTCAATCTTTTCAAGCTGGTCGAAATTTCAAGAAGAATTCAAGTCAAGTACTCAAGCTATCATGTATACGTAGCAATAGTTTCAGCTTAATATATTATCATCCGTATTTCCTTAAACGCATTATTGACGCGATGGAAAATCAATCAAGCTATTTACGTAACATTATGTTAGATGGGTGATAGAAAATTTTACTATATTGGTAGTATTGCGAAGTTTTTTGTTATAATAGAATAGAAAAATATTACTTCAGTGATGTTTTCATACGATACGTCTAAGAGAATATGCGGTTGTATTTTTTAGTTTTATGAAATAGCCAACTTTAACTTAATAAAATTATTTCTAATGCTTGTGTTAGCTAGTAGGAAAAACAGTTTTAAGTATTGCAAGTTGTAATTTTTTCACTAGAACCTTTTAAGTATAGTATATCATCATAATTATTTACAAATATTTTTTCTAAAATACAATAAAAATTAATTTTTTGTAAGTTTATTTGAAAATGTTATTTCAATTACATCAAGCAGTGATAATAGATATATTCTTTCTAGATTTAGAAATCACAAAATATATGATAATGTTAGGTTGTTTCTAGCATATTTGCATGACCACCCTCATAGCGTATGCACAGATGGAAAGCCTTTTGAAAGTCTTCCTTTCACATCATGAATCGCTAGGGGTATCTCGTACCAATGTTATGAAAGACTTAAAAACCTTCCGTCTGTTCGTATGCTCAAATAGCATCAAAAACTCTCAACAATCAATTCATAAATTGAAACGGTCAGAAAAAACTCGTCCCTAACCAGAGCTCTATGATTAACATTAACATAAGACCCTGTCAATTAGAAACTAATATCCTAACATCCAATTCTATTCCCACAAAAACTAACTTTTTTTTATATTACCAAAATGTTAGAGGATTGCGGACAAAAACTAAATCAGTTTATGTTAATTCCATGTCTCTTGATTTTGATTGTTATGCATTGACTGAAACTTGGTTAGCACACACTATAAATGACCTAGAATTGTTTCACTCTTCATTCATGGTATTTAGAAAAGACAGATATGGTTCCGATTTAACCCCACAAGCCAACAATATCATTGCTAAAGGAGGTGGTGTTTTAATCGCTGTTAAGAATTCCTATAATGCCAGTGAAATTTCAGTACCCAATTCTGATTCAATTGAAATTCTGTGTGTTAAGATTGCTTTTAATTCTAAAAATATTTTTATTATTAATTGTTATATTCCTCCAAACAGTAATTTAGATACCTACATAAACTATTCCAATGGCATCCATTTTATATCTAATAACCTATTACAATTTGATGAAATAATTTTATGTGGTGATTTTAATCTACCTAACATCAATTGGAACGATCATGATGAAGAACAATATTTAATCCCTAATAACCTTTGTAATGAAACTGAATGCATATTCATTGATTCCCTTAATTCAAATTGTCTTCAGCAGTCATCCGCAGTTCGTAACTATCAACATCGTCAACTCGATTTAATATTTTTGTCAGACTGGAATAATACAATAATTTCACAATTTCAGAATATTATCGTAAAAATTGATCCTTATCATCCCCCCATTCTTATAACATATTTTATTGACTCGGCAAATATTCCTAATGAAAACTCTTTCTCCCAATTTAATTTCGCCAAAGCTGATTTTCTAAAATTAAATCAATTTTATGAATCCCATGACTTTTCCTCCATTTTTAATAACTTTAACATTAAAACAATTATAAGTAGGTTCTACGAAATTCTATTTAAAGGTTTTTCACTTCACATACCGAGAAAAAAATTTTAATCTAATTCAAGTCCTCCATGGTTTACTCGTGAAATTAAAAAACTTAGAAACAAGAAAAATAAAGCCTGGACCAAGTACATAAAATCCAAAAACCCAATAAATTATTATAACTTTCAGATCATCTTTGATCAATTTAAACTGCTGGTAGAACAAAGTTATATCTATTTAAGAAATACATCCTCCAATCTTTTAGCAAATCCAAAACTCTTTTGAAAATTTATTAACATAAAAAGAAAGTGTGACCAATTCCCAAGTTTCATGAAATTTAATAACGCACTTAGTAACAACCCAAAAGTTATTTCTCAATACTTTCGCGACATTTTTGAGAATTCTTGTTCTCCTTCTCTCTTTAATGTTAATATTCAAGAATTTAATCACATGGATGAATTCCAGCAAACCACATTGTCTCCCATACATGTAAGTGAAACTCTCGTCCTTGACTATTTAAAAAAGTTCGGAGAGAACCCATCTACTGGGCCAGATGGTGTCCCAGAAATTATCTTAAAAAAATGCTCGAAATCGTTATCCTTAACTCTGTCTAAAATCTTCAAATTATCGATTTCTACAGAAGTCTTCCCTTCTCTCTGAAAAAATGCCTCCATTAGACCTGTGCACAAGAAAGGTGAAAAAAATGAAGTAAGTAACTATCATCCTATTGCCAAATTGTCTTGCATTCCCAAACTATTCGAATTAATTGTCTTTGATCAAATGTATCACCATTGCACCGATTTTCTTATACCAAACCAGCACGGATTCGTAAAACATAAGTCAACAATAACTAATTTAGTTGAATCTACGTCTACATTTATTAACAACATGGAGAAAGGCTTTCAAACCGACGTCATCTATACGGATTTCTGTAAGGCCTTTGATCTCTTACCGCATAGTGTAATTTTATGTAAATTGACAAAACTAGGATTCCCGAAGTCCTTTGTCAACTGGGTGGAGCCTTACCTAATTAACAGAAAATACAGTGTTCAATTTAGGTCAGCTATGTCACCATCCTTTGAAGCTAACTCTGGTGTTCCTCAAGGAAGCCATTTAGGACCGGTTTTATTTATAATATCCATTAATGACGTTACATCAGTAATAAAAAATATCCAAGTCTAAATTTACGCTGAGGATATGAAAATTTTCAAAAAAATAACATCACCAAATGATTCACTACTACTCCAAATTGACCTTGGTAACTTATTCATTTGGTGTAAGTCTAACAACCTTCTTTTAAATATCAATAAATGTGCTGTAATGTGCTACAATAGACGTACTACATACCTTCCAAATAACTATTTCCTTAACGGACAAGTATTAGAATATTATTCCATCAAAGATTTAGGTGTCTTTTTGGATGACAAACTCTCATTTAAATTGCACCATAGCAATATTATAAATAAGGCTAATTCAATGTTAGGTTTTATAAAACGATGGTCCAGAGAATTTGACGATCCCTATATCCTCTAATCACTGTATTTATGTCTTGTTAGACCACAACTAGAATATGCCAACCAGGTTTGGTCTCCCTATTATGAAATTCATACACTACGAATTGAGGCAATTCAAAAAAAATTCCTAAGATTCACGTTACGCCATCTTCCCTGGTCTGACCCTTAATTTTGCCACCATATGAGCACAGATTGAATTCAATTCATCTTGCTACATTGAAAAAAAGACGCGAAGTTGCGAATGTTATTTTTGTCACTGAAGTGGTCATAGGAAATATTAGTTCTCTTTACATTTCCAACTTAATCCTAATAAATACCATCAGGCACTTTCACTCTTCTACCCTCTTTACCCTTACCTTTCATCGAACCAACTATGGAATGAATGAACCAATCCATAGAATAATGACCATGGGTAATAAATACCAGCATTTTATAGATTTTTCCCTCTCTAAAGATACCCTAAAGAAGCCCCTTTATTCCGAATTATCTGCTTAATCTGATCCATCCCTCTAATTTTAATTCATCTTGTAGTTACTAGTTTTTCTCTAGTTACTGATATTACAATATTATGTAGTAACAATTTATTCTTAAATTTATTTAGATTCATTAAGATTTATTAACAAAATAGATGTGCTGACTTCTATATATCTAACATATATACCAACTGTTGCCGAGCTTATGGATTAATTAATAAATAATTTAATCTGGATCAAGTTTTACATATTGTTTCACTTAACTTTCAAACGATTTTTTTAAAACCTGTTTTTGATTTTATTACATTCTTTTTGTTTCTTCATTATTGCTAAATTTATTATTATTTTTACCATTTGTTATTTTTCTTGTTGTTTTTTTTTTGTTTTATTCTTTTACTTCTTTTTATTTTTATAATAGTAAATATCATTGTAATCTCAAATAATTATTGTAATTTGTTTGATTTAAACAAATAACTAAATAAATAAAAAAAATAAATCAGTCTAGTTAGTACACTTAATTAAATAATTTTACTGTATATTGAGTATATCCTTATCTATCTAGTTTTTCTCCTTATCTATAGTTAGTGAACACTTATTTATCCAAAAGGCATAAATAATCTTAAAACTAAAAATGTTAATAAATAAAAAGTGTAGAAGGTTTTAGAATTAGGATTTATTCGTCGTTTTTAATTTGAAAACGAAAATATTATTTGAGGTTTATCTTTTAGTAATTTAACTATTAATTGGTCGAACCTAGGTAAATTGGTAAATTTAACTGTAGATACAATAAGCATGCATTGTTTGTTGTAAACAAACTTGTTTGTAAACAAACGTATGTGTTAAATGTTTTTATATGTAATTGTTTTTCGTTATTGGTTTGTGGAAAGTATTAATCAAATCCCACCTCAAATTTGTAAAAACATCTCAAATCCACATCGCAATACTTAATTCATGTGCCTTAATGTTCATGGTATTCGTGTTAAAATGATTTTTTATTAAATTGCCGAACAAATCCCTCACACAAAGTCTTTTATTTTTTTACAATTATTTTTTTTCATTTATTTTATCCCAATGACAAAGGATGCTGGACCAGGTCGAAAAACCCATAAAACATTTTTTTGCTTCATCGGAAATCGAACCTTGGATCTTTCGGCTCAATGCTCTATCTACCAGCGTGTAAAAAGCACGATTAGCATGTTTTTTATTAATTAGCATGTCAAAATTTTATCAATGGATATTTTTTTTTTTACACTCTTGACAGTAACTTAGGTGAATCACCTTTCGTCCTTAATTAAGTACGGTACTGAAATTTTACACTACAATATTTACAATATTTCGAGTATTTATTTAACAAATTACTGGCTTATCTACCCATAAAATGTGAAAAACTACTGCTATTGACAGGAATTAAGCCTTCTTAAATAGAATAGCTCTATTTTATTTAAGTTGTTATCAGATTATACTCTTTTTTTTTCTCTTTTTTTATATCTCAATGACAAAGGGAACTAGACCAGGTCGAAAAATCAATAAAGCTTTTTTTCCAGGCTTCATCGGGAATCGAACCTGGGACATTTCGGTTGAAAGGCAGGCGCTCTACCTACTGCGCCACCCAGCGTTATTATTGAATAGAAGTTATATATGTTTCTTATGAACTTTTTATATAACAGTTTTATGCCCGTTTTAAAGATAATTCATCAGGGTCTCGATTTAACGAATTTCTCGATTTTGAATTAGACAGCTCGACGTCCGAGAACGGGTTGATAAATCATAACCCAATAAGCTCTCTGATAGAGAACATAAACATTCCTACAAAGTTAAAGTCAGGGCAACTAATTTTCTTTAGGTTCTTAGACCGATAATTCGAAATATGTTGACAAAATTTATTATAAAAAACCTTGAACCTTATGAGCACAAAAACGGAAAGAATCATAGTCTGTGCTTGTCCTGAGGTAACAATTTGGGTTTCTGTAAAATTTGGTTGAAATCACTCAATGCTTTTTTTATATAATTATAAGATGTGCGTATAGCTTAGTTTATGTTTGTTTTTAAGAATATTTTCTTTTGGAAGAAATTGTTATTTTCTTTGAGACAGAAAAAATGTACGATAAATAAATCACAAAAGTAAACAGGATAAATTTTAAAAATTCATTTTTACTATGTACGATTATTATTGTGTGAAATGAAAGAAATTATTAACATAAATAAATTACTTCAAAATAAATGTTTGTCCTTACTTTGGCAAAAAAGATTTGAAAGAAAAGAATTGTATGACTACCCGTACCATTTATAATCTTGGAAAAGGATAAAAGATGTGTTTATTTATTTAGGGTAGAGTACCAAAATACAAATTATTAATTTTATCAGACCTTTGGTTTTTGAAATATTCTTGGTGGATGCTAGAAACTAAATGTAGCTGACGAAATCTGTCAACTGTGTACCACGTTAGCGATCATAAACAATTAAGCAAAATTTGAGAACTCTATATTTAAATCCGTCATCAAAGTCACAATAATAAACTCGACAAAAAAAAATGAATACTCACAAAGAAAATTCACATTGAAAAAAAAATTCTTTTGAACTCGGTTTCGAATCCACATCATTCTATTAGTGGTTTTTTCACATAACCACTACGTAATTTCACAGCATAAGTTTCACTAAAATATTTACGTTCGTATTTACACACATTTTTCAATTTAAATATTGAGTACATAAAAAGTAATACGCATAATCACACAAACATAAGCAAGCCATACACACAAATGCTTGCGCGAAAGTAATCGTCATTCCTAATGCGTGCGCGAAAGAACGTTTGTGTATGAGTAAACATATGGAAAGAATTGCGTGCGCGTATTCTGTACTTAAAACTGTACAGTTTTACTACCATACACATGCAAGATTAACCGTACTCAATCACGTAAGCGTGGAGTTTACGTTTTTTGTTTTTACAGTTAATTTTAGCAATTTGTTTTTTTTTTTATGTTAGTTCATATTTGTAAGCATTTATAAGTGAAACTGAAAAAGTAAGTTAAATAAATAAATAAATAAAAATATGTTTAATTTTTCTTGTTTTAATTTTACTTTAATTAAATCTATTTCGATAAAGTGAAATATACACTGTTTTTGGCAAATTTTACGTTTCTTTTTTGCATTTTTAAATTTTATATATTTTAAATAAATTAAAGCAAAAACTACAGGTACTTTACTTGCACTCATGATTAAAATAACCAGAAAACTGTTCGATTTGAATTTGGAGTGTTCAAATTTTACCACACGCCACACGCCACTCCAAAATTTTAATTACAATAACAATTTGTATGAATGAACTTAAAGCTTTAAAACGAACAGTATTCGCGCAGGCAAGAGTGTACAGTGTATGGGTAAACAACACGCCACGTAAGATTGGAGGGAAAACTCACACTTTCGCGTACAAGTTTGCGCGCGAGTAAGAACTTGTGGTGTATGGCCTGCTTGGGTGTTTATCACGTTGTTTTAGTTTTAATAAAAAAAAAACATGTTTGAGGTTAAGGTTAAGACTCATATAGTTTTAAGAACACTAAAGTTTTGACGCCTTAAGTTAGTTATAGTTATACAGCTAATGTAATATCTTACTGATGATCAAATAAATTAACAAAATAAAACTTAGCTTTTCTGAATTATTAAAATAAAATAAATTATTTATTAAATTAAATTTATAAATTTAATATGTGTACCTACATATTCTTGTTTCGAAATTAAAATAAGTTTAAAAGAAAATTTCATAATTTTATTTACATTTATGAATACTGATGGATGGGTGGATGCATCAAAATACTTATGTATATATATATATATATGTATACACATTTTGTATACATATCATGTACATATTGTGTATAAAGAATTTCTATTATTGGTTTTTTATTCTTTTATTTTGTTTTGATTTATTTTGTACATTTCTCAAAAAGATTCCAAAAAATTATTCTTTATATACATTTAGTGAATACGTTACGTACATACATACATATTAAGATATACAAATAACAATAAAAACGATGAAAAAACTTCTCAGGCTTTTAGGGTGTTGCTATGAAATTAACCCAAAGTATTTGAGAGTTCCTATGGTAAAAATTACCGTAAGGTAAAGGACTTAACTCTCACTTTTCATTGTACTTGTTTTTATTCTCAATATGCATACATACATATATTGTATTTTTACTTAAAAAGATGTACATGAAATGAACATTTAAAAATATAGATAATGTATGCTATGTACATACATATATAATATCACAAACCTTAAAAAAATTAAAATAATTGTTATGATGAGTAGATCTAGATAGAATACGTACTTCAAATTTAAAAATTTATTGAAAAGGACATTTTTATTATAAAATTTTGTTTTGTTGTTTTTATTTTGATTTTAGAATTTTTCATTAGAAAAAGAATTGAAATTTGATTTGACAGTTACAAATTTAATATTTTTGTTTTAATTTAAAAAATAATATAATATGTACCTATGTAAATAAAAATAAATTTTATCACATTTCAAATATAATATAATATTGGTTCCGTTCAAATTTTGATAAAATCATATTTCATAATATGTGTGTGTTGTTTTTCATAATTTTAGAATAGCTCTGTATGTTAACTTTTATTTGCAAAAATTTGAGAAAAAGAGAGGAAAAATCATGTGATCATAAAATTCTGCGAGAATAGATAGTTCTCTTTTACAAAAAAAAGTAGCCATACGCAAAATTTGCATAAATTTTTCCAAATTTTTTCATGTCAAAAATGACTGATTTTTATTTACCATTTTTACAAATTGAAATTTTATTTGTAAAAATTTATTTAAGAGAGAGCTCTAACAGTCTAACGTCACGTTTTAAACCTTAATTTCTCTTAAATTTCTCAAAAAATTGTAAAGAGCATGCAAATAAAAAAGTAAACAAACAAGAATTTGGATAAATTTACGCAAATTTATATAAATTTACGAGTTAAAATACAAACCCAATATGAAATAGTTGTCAATAATTTATGAAAATATGCTTAGAACGTTCACTTTTTTAGGGAGCGTCTCGACAAGACATAAGGTCAAACATCAAAAGTGAAAAGACGTTACCACAACATAATCGAAAAATTAATAGAAAACAAAAAACCGCAATACTCGCGTTAAATGCATTAAATGCAAAACAAAAATCAACAAAAATCAATTTTAAAACTAATTATTCATTTTTTTTATTTATAAATTATTTTAAACATTTTTTTAATTTATATTTTACACATCTTAAACAGACACTTTAAACGTCAAAAAATAACTTAACATTTGTGTTAAAACATTTAGTTAGACTTTTGTCGTCAAATGTGTGACGTCAAATGTGTCTAGTTTTCACCCGTCTTGATTTTAAAATTTATAAGAGCATAGATAAATTACATATGTATTATCAAAAACATATAATAATAAGAAGTGTCATCTGGATATTTTTCAATTTTTCCGATTTAGGTGCGTAAGGGCGGATAAGAAAATGAAACGAAAATAAAAATTTAAGAGCGTAAGTAACAATAATTTTGTAAAAAAAAAAAAAGAACAAAAATGGATTGTTGCCAGTTTTATTACTTCAAAAAATAAAAATACCAAAATTGAAATAGAAATATGATTTTCAACCAAGTTCTGATAAAAACTTCTTTTTATTCGTATTCCGTAGACAGTACAGTATTCCGCACAGTATTCCGTAGACAATTCACGATTTGTAATGCATAACTAATGAATTTTATTGTTTTATTACTATTAATTTTGTCTAGATTCTGTGATTCTATCATTGACTCTATTATTGTATGTTTAACTGCATACTTATTTCAATAAATATTATTATTATTTAGGTATGTAGCTTTATGTATTCATATCAGTGTATTGTATACTGTAAAATACAGTAATTGTATTTCATAGAAAGATTGAAAGATAGAAAAAAATAAAAATGAGAATTTTATTTTCGCTGCCTCCTCAGCCCTCACCCCTCTTTCCCTTCCTTTATGTGTGGGTCCTCATATCAGGCGCGTAGTACAAACATTTTTCTTCAAATATTTATATGAGATGCGCCTTTTTACTATTTATATATTCTTCTCAAAAACTGCCTCACCCAAAACAAACCAGAATCAATGATTACTGGTTGAATAACTCTAAAGAATTCACCAATAGATTTAGCGAACTCGATACAGCTGAACCTGAAGAAACTACCCAGGAAACAAAATCGTCAAAACCTCCTCCAATTTATGTGTCTGGGGTTCAGAATATGTTTCCTCTTATAAACCTTTTAAGTCAAACTTGCTCAGCAGAATACTTCACGAAGGTTCTTAAAGGAAATGAAGTGAAAATTCAAGTGACAGACATCAATGACTACCGAGAAACAGTTAAAGGCTTACAACTAAAGGAAACTCAATTCCATAAGTATCAACTGAAACAGGACAAAAGTTTTAGAGTGGTAATCAGAGGTCTACATCCTTCTGTAGAACTAAACCTCATCAAAGATGAACTTAAAAAATTAGATCACGAAGTAATTAACATCTACAACCTCAAACAGCGCAGAGGAGAAAATGAATTTGCAGTACCGCTTTTCTTCGTAGATCTTAGCCAAAGTGAAAATAACAAAGATATTTACAAAATACGATATCTGTTACATACACGTATAACTGTAGAAGCTCCAATAAAGAAAAAGGAAATACCTCAATGTACCAAATGCCAGCGTTATGAGCACACTTGGCAATACTGTAATAGGTTGCCTAAATGTGTAAAGTGCGCTGGTGATCATATCTCAAAGAATTGCCCAAACAAATACCTAGGGTCTAATGTAAAGTGCACTTTGTGTCTAGGAAATCATCCCGCTAATTACAAGGGTTGTCAACGGTATAAAGAAATTAAAGAAAAAAAATTTCCCAGTTTACGTAATAGGCAGCTACCTCAACAAAGTCATAGCGCTGAGGAAGTTAAAGGAACAAGTGATATTCAAACTGTTTTTGGCTATAAATCCTATGCGGAAATATTAAAAAAAAAAACAAGAGTGATACGCCACAGCAACCAGCTTTCATATCAAATAATAATGCAACTTGAACTATCAGCTCCTAAACCAATTCAAATGAAGTTTTCGAATTAAAAAACATGGTGAAAGAATTAATGTCACAAGTTGGGCCTTTGATTAACCTCGTTAATACACTTCTCCTGAACTTACATAAAAATAGCTAAATTCCTCAACATAGTCGTCTGGAATGCCAACGGACAGTCAAACCATCAACAAAAACTATATCATTTTATTAGTGATCATCAAATAGACATCTTATTAATTTCTGAGACCCATTTCACAAACAAAAGTTACAGCACTATGAACTTCCTACATATAAATTTAATCATATTCAAGCAACAAGTGTCGTGATAGCTGACTGGAATGGGCCCTTAACTATTTCAGCTATATATTGTTAATTGTAAATTGAAACGAAAACTTCCCTAAATATAGGACTGAAAAACCCCCAAGATATCAATGAAGCTATAAAAAACCTAAATATAACCATGATTGAAGCAGCAATGTCATCAACTCAAAATATGTTATTTCTCCACCTGAAATAAAATCCAAAATCATGGAAAAAAGAAACCATAGGAAATATTGGCAAGAAACTAGATTTCCAGAAATCAAAGCCAGGTTAAACCGTGCAATCAAAGAACTTAAATTTTTGTTAAATAAAACCAGAGAAAGTTCGTTGAAGAATTACCTTGAAAGACTAACGTACACCGATTTTAATAACTACTCACTGTCGAAAGCAACAAGAAAAATGAAACGGCCACAACAAATTATACCTCCACTAAGGAAATCAAATGGTAATTGGGCCAGAAGCGATTGAGAGAAAGCAGAGCTTTTTGCATCACATTTACAAAAAAGTGTTTGTACCGTATCCACCAGTAATTTCAACCGACGAAAACAACAATATTGAAAACTACCTTGACGTGCCTTATCATATGGATTTACCGATATGGAAAGTCCGAATAAAGGAAGTACAGGAAATTCAGGAAAGGAACTTCCGTATTGCAGTATAAAATTCTTAACTCACATTTTTCATACTATATTAAGAACTAGCTACTTCCCAGATATCTGGAAAACTGTTCGTACCATAATGTTAGCTAAACCGGGGAAAGAGCCAAATGAAACTAGTTCATATAGACCAATAAGTTTTCTGCCAGTAATATCAAAATTAATAGAAAAACTAATAGCCAAAAGCTCATTAGTTTGGCTTTCGTCATAATCACGGGACAATCGAGCAAATACATAGAGTAGTCAACCATATAAATAATTCACTTGACAAGAAAAAATACTGTTCTGCAGCTTTTCTGGACATTTCGCAAGCCTTCGACAAAGTTTGGCACAAAGGTCTCCTTTACAAGCTTAAAAACCATTTCCTCACCACTACCAACAACTTTTGTCAACCTATTTGTCAGATAGGAGGTTCTTCGTTAAATACAACGGGGAACTATCGATACTAAAAAAAATTAAATCTGGGGTTCCTCAGGGCAGCGTCCTTGGCCCACTACTTTACCTGATATTTACAGCGGACCTCCTAACATCAACGAGGGTACTCACTGCTACTTTTGCTGGCGACACAGCGGTCTTAGTGTCTCATACTAATCCTTTAGCTTCAGAAGTTCTTCAGAACTACTTATTGGACATTTAAAGTCGGCTGAAAAAGTGGAGAATAAAGACCAATGAATCGAAATCCCTTCATATGACCTTTACTAATCGCAAGGAAAATTGCCTTGCTGTTCACCTTAACGACGTGGAATTGACTCACCAAGATTCGGTTAAGCACTTGGATATACGCCTCATTTTGGAAAAAATACATCATCAACAAAAATAAACAACTACGATTAAGATGTGGAACTATGGGGAACATCTAGTAACTCCAACATCAAAATAATAGAACGCTTCCAGTCCAAAGTATTAAGGTCTATAGTCAATGCCCCTTGGTATGTCCGAAATGACACAATTAGATCAGATTTAAATATCCCATCTGTTAAGCAATTCATTAAAAAGAAAGCTGAAAAATACTATGTTCGACTGGAAAACCATCCAAATTTACTTGTTCCTCAACTCATCAATAATGAACGAACAAGTGAGCGCAGATTCAGACGATTCAAACCGCTGGATTTATCTACTAGATTCACTTTACCTGAGACTCCATAAATATAAATTTGAATATTAAGGCAAGAATCAATGGATTCTTGACTTAGATTACATGTCAATTACATGACGTCAATTTTAATTCCAACATTATACTCAATACCTTTTATATTTTATGTAGATAGTTGTATAGAATAAAGACAGAAAAAAAAATATATATATATTCTTTGGATGTATACCTAATAGGTTTGTCCACGTACAAAACCGGTATACAAATTTTTACAATGTATATAAAGTACGTGGACCAAAAACCAACAAACGTAGTGAATACTGATAATTATAACAAAATATGAGTCACGTGACACATTTCCCCAATTCGATTTTTATAAGCAGAATTTTTTTCTGGATAAAAAGTTTATGAGTTTTTTCAACTTCAAAAACGTATATTCAAACTTCAAACGTTTTTTTTTTATTTGTTTATATATTAATTCAAATTCAAATTTGAAATAAATTAAAAATTATTAATATCTTCATTATACATAATAATATATTAAAAATATTAAAACTATTTATAAACAAAATTCAAAATTAAATTTATTTTTATAAAATTGATTTGTATATTGTGTATTGTAAATAAAACAGAATATTCAACTGTACGACAGCGTTTACACATCTATATTCTTCAATATTTATTGACGATTTTAGATTGAAGAGAAAGACATTTGTGTTTAAACATCAGTTTTTAAACAATCAAACTATTTGTCAAAAACTTTTTTAATCAAGTACCCTGTGAATATAAAGCAATAATGTCAAATCAAAAATTATAATAAAAATAAACATATGAATGTTGCTAAGTTTTTCATTGTTCGCCATATTTAATTTTGTCTCTCTCAATAAATATTGAAGAAAATAGGATAAATTCTATGTTTTTCTTCAATATATATTAATATCAATATGTGCTTGTTTACATATCAGTATTTCTTCAATATTCTCTCTCTCAATAAATATTGAAGAAAATAGGATAAATTCTATGTTTTTCTTCAATATATATTAATATCAATATGTGCTTGTTTACATATCAGTATTTCTTCAATATTCTCTCTCATCAACAAATATTGTCAATATATACTGATGTGTAAACGCTGCCTACCATAACCTATAAGCGTCTAAGTATTTCAACCTATAAGCGTCTAAGTATTTCTTTTTCTACTTTTGATTAAAGATGAGAATAAAAAAATAATTTATGCTGTTTGACGCTTAAAAAATGTTATAAGGAGAATTTATAACGTAAAGTGGACAAACCTAATATTTCACAAATAAAAACTTACAATTAAATAAAAATATGAAGAAATACTTTTTATAAAATAAAACTCGTCATCGTCTTCCCTTAAAATTATTACTTATGTAGATTTTATAAAAAAATGGAGTCTACTACGTAATCTTGTAATCTTGATTTCAAATTTGCGACGGACTGTAAATGACTAGCGGACTATAAATGAATTTCCAAATTCTTGTTTTTCGAAATCTAATTTTTCAAAACATCGCTTTTCAAAATGTCGGATTTTTAAAATCTTCTTCAAAATAATTAAAAAAGCGAGATGCTTGAATTTAAATATTCAGTTATTTTCGAAAAAGTCAAATTGAGCTATTATAATATAACAGCGGCTATAAATATAATTATATATACGCATTAATATAATTAAGGTAAATATTCTGTAAAAGGGTTAGGGGATATTCTCTTTCATGTATGCACAGAGACTATGCATAAAAATAATTAAGATAAAACATTTTTTTTTTTGTGGATTTTGTGTATGGAATTTTTTTTTTGGGATTTTGTGTTTCGGGGTTGTGGTTTTGGGGCTTTAAAAAAATTTAGAATTTGATTTTAATGCGATATAAAAGTTTAATATAAATTTAAAAAAAGCTATTTTATTTTTAGAGTCGGGAGCTACGGTCCCCACACGCCCGCCCTTTATTATTGGAAACTTGCTATTAGTGACGGAAGCAACATTTTATCACTTCAATCAAAAAGCAACATTTTATCATTTCTCAAAATGTTTGCAAAAGGATTTTTGAAAAAAACAAAATTTTTTGAAAAAAAAACAAGATGTTTTGTAAGAACAAGATTTTAAAAAACGAGAATTTGAAAAACCGAGGTTTTGAAAAACAAGATTTTTATATCATTTGTTTTACAATTGGTTTTTGAAATATGCCTGAGACATGCTAGGAGTTGTATGACAGCTACCCAAGCTTGTCATTTGATGGCTTTCTTAAGTACCGCATCCGATTCCTTTTCTTAAAACTGTGGCGTGTATAGCGAACAAACAAACAAACAGACAATTTTTCCCTTTTATAAGTATAGATAAAACTTTTTTTATATTATATAGGCTAATTTTTTAGTTTAAGAATTCATAATTTGAAATACATACTAAAAAAAATTTTATTAATTAATTTAAATGCTTGAAATATTCTTTGATTATTAAGTTATATTTAGAGAGATCGTTTATGTAATATAATTTTTTTTGGAATGACAGAAATTAATTGTTTTTTATTCTCGTCAGCTTTTCCTCAGTTTCGATATGGTGTTGCGGAATTCCTGTTTTATTGTATGATTTTAACACTTTTAAGTAGAATGTATTTGGAATATTTATATGTAGTTCCGCTTAAGTATCTTAAAAGAAGAAGTCCTTTAATTTAGTTTCGCTCTCTGTAACTTGGCAAAATATTTTTTTTTTTTAATTTAGTATTAAAAAATTTATTACAAAATAAAAACACATGAGTTTATAGAACACCACACTTCAACTTTTAATTAATAAATTAAAGACATCACTAAAAACAAATCTGATATTATAAAAAATAATAAAGTAAGTAGGTACATTTATTGTTCAGTCATGTGTAAAAAAAAATTAAAGTAATTTTTACCCATTTTTCCTCTTATTTTCAAATATTGTATTTTACTTAATTTCCAGTTTAATTACATATCAATTGTGCAGTTATGTAAAATGTAAATATAAAGAAAAATGCTCCTGAAAGTTACAAAAAAAAAAGTGAAAAATTCTGAAAGTAAATACAAAATAAAAAACAAATATAGGCTGATGATATTACAAGAAAAACTATATATTATATACCAGAAACTTCTGAAAAACTGGGATGTGATTCCAGCACTGTAGAATTACTTTTGCAAAAATTTCGTAGGAGGAAACAACAATAAAAAAAAGAGCTCATAAGGACGTCGTAACACAGACAACACAGTTTATAAGAATAATCAGATTTGAGCAATTATTATAAAACGTTAGCAGATATTGAAATAACCTTGTTTAGATCACGAAAAACTAATGATTCATCCATTCAACAGAAAGAAATTGTGACATTTAGAAAATTAAAATACACGTCAATCAATTAAATTAAAAAGTATCCCTATTTAAACATTGAACTGTTATAAGTTCGAAAAAAACCAGTAGATAAAGTATTAAATAAATCAAAAAGTTGCATCAAAATATAAAAGTTGAATAACGTTGGCGTGCAAATGTTTCTCAGATTCAGAAGAAGTGAGTTGTACTTTGTTAATCCAAAAACAAAAGCAGGTGTACATCTGAATTTCGGCACAAGAACTACATGAAAATACAATGAAAATACAATATAAATTACATATTGTACTAAATATATTAATTTTACTATAAAATAAGCACCATTTTTTGCCACTTCTTTTTTACACATAGTCTATAACACCTTATTAGACGGTGTTAACTGATGTATTTGCTTTTCTGTCTCTCCTCTCTTGCCGACAAACTAAATTTATGGTGAGGATATTTGTGTTGACACCGACGAGAGAATTTGCAAACAAAAAATTATGTGCCGCAAGTTATAAAATAATGGGTGCGGGCCCGCTCGGTATATTTCACAAAAACATAGACAAGAACAATATACATTTTTGTTGGCTTTATTTTTTTTTTGTCATACACAAAATCAATTGTAAAAGTAAAATTGCCATAGCAAAACAAGCTAAAATTAAAATCGAAATGAGAAATATTCACTAAAACATAAATAAGTGTTGACTGTCCAACGGTGTAATAGCAAGCTGATGTAGTATTGATCTGTCATACGTCATATTAAATGGAAATTTTTCTTATTTTTTTTTTAAATATATTTGTGACCTTTTGTAATTTTATTTTTTTAATTTTAAAATTTTTCAGCAATTATCTACTATAGTTGAGATACCTAAAGCTTAGAACCTATTTTAATTTTTTTCAATAGCCAAGCCAATATAATGAAAAGCTACTGACGCAAATGACGCAAATGTCAAGTAGCTTTTCATTATATTGGCTTGGTAAATGAAATAATAATCACACAATTTGTTTTTATTTTTTGGTATGTCAACTATTTTACAACCACGTCATGGCCATCTGTTATTACTTCTTCCTATGATAGACATTGCAACATTTATAATATAATAACATATATGTATGTACTTAAAAAATAATATACACAGTTAAATATATAGTAAAACTTTAAAAATATCAAAACTCAAAGCTAAATAAGCTAAAGATCTCTAGTGAAACTGAATATACCAAATGTTTTAATTTGTTAAATAAATAATTAAAAAAAAATAATATTTGTATGGTCAATCTGAGTGGAATTAAAGTAAATAAATCTGTTTTGTCACATTGAAAATTTAATTTTGAATATCTTAATTTGGAGCCTTCTCTTTCCTCAATTGAAAATAATTTGCACAAAATATTATATTTATAAAGTTTACACATTTTACAGTGAAAAAATAATATAATTTTCTTCTTACCAATAACATTTGAGACACTTAATCCAAATTTAAAGTCTTTATTTTAGTTTTATTTGAGAAATAAAATTTATTTTAAAATTCACTAAATTTTTTTTCAGTTATTGTATTAGTTATTTAAATTTTCTCAATGTAATCAATTTTATTAGAAAATTTGGTTTATTTGAAAAAATTAACAATTTTTTTTTTCATAACAAACAAACAACTAAGATTAAAACAACTTCTACCACCTTTATTCTACTCGTATTATTTTTATTTTCACGATAAAAAAAAAAAAGCAGATAACAACAAATTATTGATTTAATATTCGTAATAATTGACTGTACTGTATAGTAACATACACAAGCTACAAATATAATTTATATAATTTAGGTACTCCCGCGCAGTATTAAATTGTAACTAAAAAACAAAAACAAAAAACCAAAACACATTGTTTAAATTAAATACCTAAAATAAAAAGCAAAATAAAAAACTAATAACACCAGCAATAACAAAATAAAAAAATTACAAATCTAATAACAAAAAAATGTGTGCATTCAGAAAGAAAACCCAAAAATTTTCTTTTAGTTTTATAATGGTAATGCACATATTCGCATTTAAATAAATTCATTTTGTGTGCGGATAAAGGTGAAATATTTCAATTCTAATTTACAAACTAAAAACAAAAAAAAAACAAACACTTCTACAACTTACTATTAATAATGCATGTAATTTTTAATTTTAATATCGTTAAAAAAATAAAAACTTTTCCTCATTCAGTTTAATTTCGAAAGGGGTTGATTTGTTATTTTGTTATTTTATAGTATAGTATAGGAAAATTATAAAAACAAAGGTCAATTGATATTTTATTCCAAAAAGTATTATTGTACAGAAATTGAAAGAAATAAGTAGATAGTCACAAAAAAATAGCACAATATATTTCATCAATGTGAATCGAATCTGATAAAGGTCTAAAGTACATAGGAATATAAAAGTAAAATTCACATAAGAAATAAAACAAATCACTAGTATAGTATTAATTATAAATAATTTATAATATAAATATAAATATAATTATAAATATTTAAGGATAAAAATAATTTTATAGGGTAAAAATAAAAAATATATAATATATAAATAAATAAATAAAGTAGTACATTATAAAAATAATATAGCTTCCAGGTAAAAAAAAAACTTCTAGATTTTAGATTTATGGAATAAAAGTCGAGTTTCCTTTCACTAATCATTTGTATTTATTTTGCAAAATACAATACAAATGATTAGTGAAAGGAAACTCGACTTTTATTCCATAAATCTAAATATATCACTAAAAACAAATCTGATTATCAAAAACAATTCTAGGTTTTACTTCTAGCAATCCATATTGTCCATAATATAGACAAGAAAGATGTATAATAAAATAAATAAAAATAATTTGATAAGCTCATTTTTTTTATAAATCTGAACAATGTTTGTATCGATCTATTTTTTTTATTTTTTATTTCACAGACATTTCACGATACAAATATTGACTATATTGATATAAATTTTTTAAAGAAATCTATTGTAATAGTTTTTTTCTTATATTTATATAAATTTTAATTGAAATAAGAGCTAGTACGATAAGAAATAGACCCCCAGATTTTTACAAAAAAAGTTATGATAATTTTGAAAACTGTAGAAAAATTTGCTATTGAAAATTAGTTTCTTACTACATGTTGAATTTTAAAAGTATTGGGTGTATGTTTATTTACACAAATCTTCGTATTAAGCACAGAAAGATTTTGAACAAGTTTTGAAAATTTGTAGAATTACTGATATTCCAAAATCACACCAGCAATCCAGCATACAAAAAGTGTGTCGCAGATAACCATAATATCAAAAAAAATCTACGCTTGATAACTTCTGAAAGTGTTCCACTAAAAAAAGTCAATGTGCACCTTATAGTTTCTATAATCACCTCCACAAGCCTTTATGTAACGAAATTCTAACAAACCCTGAATTCGAGTTTTAGAAAAAAAAATTATTTTCCCAATCAGCTCCATTTACATAACTCAATTTAATTTCTTGTTTTCTTCTACTATTCTTTTTATCGTCGCTGAACAATAGGAAAATTTCTAAATAATATTTAGGTACATATTTTAACATACAACTAAAAAGATATGAGAGGGTGCAAATAAAAAAAAAATTGCTAGTACCTCTATTATATATTCTTTATTATTTTATATTACGGTCTATCAAATAACAAAAGATAAATAGTATTGGCATATTGGTGGTAGTGTGGCGGTGGTGGAAAATACGTAAATTACAATAATCATTGACGGTTACCTAAGGAACAGGTGATACACTTTAAAAATCGTCAACGGAAAATACAATACGTATGTATATTTCTTATTAGAAGAATAATAAATTTAAGTGTAATAAGGGTAGTACATAGTTGATTCTCTAATTGAAAATTAAGGGTACGAAATAATATTAAAAAAAACTATAAAGTATTTAAAAAATACTTTGGAGCGATTTTATTGTGGAGCGAATCATTTACAATTTTGATTCAAGTATTAATAGAAAATTAAAGTTCAATTCATTAAATTTTTTACATACTTACTAAATACTCATAATATTCGTATAATATTATTTTACAAAAATATATTAATTCTGTATATCTAATCAAAATTTTATTAATATAGACAAATCAAGCTTATAAACATTAACATTTTGTCGAAAACGAAAAAGAAGAAGAATCAATCCGAAAAGGAGGACAGTGTTATCAAGTTATATAAAATGGAAAAATCTGCAAAACTTTTAAAATGCTTAAATTTCCAAAAAAGAATATTTGAAAAGAAACTGAAGAAACCGGCTCAAAGAATATTACTTACTTAGGTGACCAACAAACCATCCTCCATTTTTGTCGGTCACGGGTGACTTCCTTCCATTTGAAGATACGATTTTGCTGAAATAATGTAGTAGGTTACTTTATCTTACAAGATTATGGGGCACTAAATGATGGGTTATCTTAAAAAAGGCTGTTTAACGGCAAAAAGAATGCGAAAGATATAAATGACTACTAATCAGGAGTTTCTAGGTTTGAATTTTTTCTGGACATGATTGTTTACATAAACTTCTTTGATTATTAAAAAACAAAACATAATAAAATACGTTGAAAATTGTAATTTGGTAGTCACTTAAATAAAATGAAATTATTCTAATTAAGAATTTTTAGTTCATGACATTAATACGAATAGCAGTCTTGTAACTTTAATTAGCTTATATACATATCAGAAAATTAATGAATAAATAAATTAATACTCTAAAAACATTACACGTTCGACTTTATTTAATAAATCCAGTATCGTACTTAATGTTCGAAAATATAATTCTACATCCTAGTTGCTGACAATAGAAAAAAAGTATGTTGCTTCTTTTCTAACGCCAGTATATTATGCTTATATATTTAAATAAATGAAAAACAAATATTGTATGGAATAACATACATAACGAAGTTAAATGAAATATTTAATAAAATAAAAAGTAAGTGATGATTGCAATTGTAAATACGGAAAAAGCAAATTAGCCGAAACTTTTATTGTCAAATCTCTTAATGAAATCATATCAAGACTTCATAGAATTTCGGCTAATTTGCTTTTTTCATATTTACAATCATCACTTGCTTTGAAAACCTTATATCAAGCTGCGATTCTAAAGTTTATTTTTGTAGTTTTAGTAGGCTTAAATTGAAGGCAAATATTTCTAAAAAAAAATTTGTTTGCTTTATTTTATTTTCGACTTTTTAGTGAAAATATTTTTTTAATGAAAAATAATATATTTTTAAAGAACAACACATATAATCAAGTAGCACTAAAACTCACCCACGCAATTTGGTTATTATTGCTCATACTTCAACTTTGTAATAATATTTTATATTACTGTAACATTTTGGAGATTTTTGATTACATACATACCTTTTAATTTTTTAATTACGTATTAAAAAAATTTCACTAATAAAAAATTACACACTATATAAAAAGGAATCCTGTAAAATACAAAAAATATTTGACGTAAATTCGTAGATAAAATCTGAGAAAAAGTCTGAAATGTGAATACTCATCCGACTTTATCTACGATAAAATTAGATTTTGTCTGACGTGTAAACGCTGGCATATAAAAGTATATATACATGCATTAATCGAAATTGAACTTTTTTTACATGCAAGAAGAGTGATTTGTAACTGAGTGATAGACAACTGATAAGTGATAGGTTCAAATTTTGTTTTCTTCCATAAGACCATAAATAATGTTCGCATTTGATTCTCAATTAAACTAATCCATATGATTATGTATGTAAAAATGCCCTATATGGCACATGTATATGTATGTACATATACTTAGTGAAAGAAAGAGAAATAATAAAAGAAAGATATTAATAAATGAAACCAAATTAAAAGCGCAAAAAAAATATAATTATAATGATGATTGAAAATACATAATTGAAATTGAAATATAATTGAATAATAATTGAAAAAGATTGAAATAAATGATAATGATTATTTTGTATTGCACACATTTTTTTTATATTCCTTTTTTTGTTTTGTTTTTTCTTCTTTACCCATAAAATTGTCAATTAATATAGTGAATTTAAAGAGAACCCAAATTTTAACTTTATCAAATATCCATATTCCATTATTAGTACACATATTAAGTAAATTTCACCTTTGTTGAATGCAAAGAATATAGACAATTTTTAAGAAATACCAAAACAAGCAAAATATCATTAGTTAAAAGAGGTAAAATTTACATTTACTTATCGATACCAAATTTATTATAAGAGAGATGTACCTCTTCTCTTCAAATGTTTGTCTTTTACTTTATACTGTAAAAAAAATTGGGTTCCCATTATTCTTCTTTGGATTTGTTTGCGTTCCCATTATTTATATTAGGCAAGGTGGCCAAAAATGTTTGTTCTAATTTTGTTTGTTCCCTATGCGATGATTAATTCTGATCTTTTATTTCTATATTTCCGTTTTAAACATTATTATTTTCTTATATACCTATTAAAAATATTAAATTATAATTACATTACAATAATATAAAATATTATTAACATTTTTATCAGTAATAATTTGGAATTATAAACATTATTGTTTGTTATTATATTAAATTATAGTAAACTTAAATATTTATTATATTAGTATACGATTATAAAATAATACTGAGGACAACATCTATTTACAAATTACAGAATTTAAAGAATATGATAACGCTGTTTTAGTTAGCTCTCCTAAAAATCTAATGCATAGTTGATATAATTTAGAAAATAAATTTTTTTCAAAATTATTAACTTTTTTTTTTTGTTAATTTCAGCCAACTTTTGTTATTCTCGTTTGTTTACTATATTTTTCTTTTTCTTGCACGTTAAATTCTTATTATCGTCTATTTCTTACAATTTTTAGCAAATTTACATATGAATTTGTGTGCAAACAAATGAATCCATACATGAGTGCATATTCTTGTTATGGATATTCTTTGGTTGAATGGTTATTGAAATGGTTATTTTGTTGAATTGAAGCAAATTGAAGCAAACATATAAATATATAAAATCAAAGGCGAGTTAATTAAGGCAAATATAAAAAAGTTAAATTATACATATTATATAAGATCGAAATAAATTGATGTATAAGTCTTAAATGTAAGACTTATTTCAATTTTGTATGAAATTTTGAACACTAATTCTGCTAGTAAATAATAATGAGATGTTATAAGTCTTATGCTTCGTTTCATTCATTGTTTCAAAACAATTTTTTCAAAAGAGAGGTCTTACTCTTACGATTCATTGTTTCAGAACATTGTGTTCCGAACAAAAAAAAAAAAAAAACAGCTAAAGTTGACATTTGAATTATTTTAAAATTTTTATTTATTTCAATAAGTGAATTTTTTAATTTTTTTATAAATCTGCTTCCATCCACTGCTGGCTATTTACAGGCACTAGCGAAAGAGAGCGACTCTCAATTTATTGGAATATAAATTCCTTTTTTCATAATTTTGTATGAAAAATCAGTGTTTTTCAGCGGAGATTCAATTTTTTGCGTAATTACAGTTAAAAAAATTAAAAAAATTTGAAATTTTATCTTACAGTTATAAAAGAAAAATATTTGATTATCTTTTATTTTCATTCAAAAAATAAGGTTTTAAAAAAACATTCATCATGAAAAATAACCCAATCTACCTTCATTGAAATGCTGAAGCACACTACTAACACAAAATTAAAATAAATTTTATAAATATATAATTTTTTGAATAAATTTAAAAAACTACATACTAATTAGAAATTCAAAAAAAAACAGAAATAAATAGAAATATTGGAAATATCTTCGTTGAAATGAGAGAACAAAACGAATTAGACCCGAATAAAACTTCTGTCAAAAGTCAAATAATGATATTGCCTGTAAATAGCCAGCAGTGTTCCATCTGTGTTCTTTCTTTTAAATGTGAGAAATCTCAAAAAAATTTAAAGTAATCAACTTTTTTTTTCGAAGAGAAAAAGATGTTCTGAACTTTTTTTAAAATTGAGAGAATTCAAATTCAAAACATGCACGCGCATGTGTTCCGAACAAATGTTCTGAAGTAAAGTATTTAGAAGTTAAGAATCAGGCATTATAAACAACAAATCAACAAATGTATAATCAATTACTATTACCGTCATTATTCAAAAATAAATTTTAATTATAAAATAATAATAAACATCAAAGTAAATACAAATTTTTTATTTTGAATTTTTATAATTTTCGAAAAAACTTAATTCTTGTGACGAATTTCAATAGAATTTCTTTTTATTTCATTTCTATTTTTTCTTATTATTCTTTATAACTGATAACTTTAATTTGATATTATTGTCATTAGCATTGATTTAAAGTTGAGTTAATTTAAGGATTATTCAAAGCGTAAAATTATTAATAAGAGATAGCAAAAGAAAAAAGAAACATAATATTAAAAGAAAATAACTTTCTCCAAGTTCTATTTACAAATTTACTTTTTTCTTTTTTGTCATGAATTCTATTTTACATACATATCTATTTCATTTTTATTTTCTCATTAAAAATTATTAAATCCACCCCACCGTAAAGTATTAGTTCATTCAAGCATTAAGTAATGAAATAAGAAATTAAGGATAGTGCTACGGTAGCAGGTACACCTGGCGAACAAAAATATTAAAAAATTGAAGTTAACTATAAATACTGAATAAATGTATAAATGAAAGAATTTAGATATAATTATAATACATAATAGGAAAATTTCCACCTATACAACTACATGTATATGTAGATATCCTTAAAACTTTAAAAATTATTTCATTTTAGCGAAAAATTTAATTAAAAATTAAATGATTAAATCTCGTATCCTGTCAGATGTCAATTATACTTTTGTTTCCAAACATATTGAAATCAATAATTTTGTTCGTTCTAATTAATAATATTAAAAATAATAATCAAGCCATTGATACAATAATTAAAGCAATGCAAAATAGATATATTAGATAAAGGAACTATAATAAAACATAAATTTGAAAAGTTGTCTAATTGAATATTAGATAATCTTAAAATATTTTTTTATACATACTTTTAATATTTCAGCACATGTATTATGTTATTATGTACATAGTTATTTCAAAAAATCTATAATTTTTGACGGTTACTTATCTCCTTGTTATGACAATATTCGTTCTTTACGAAAACGTAGGAATACTGTATGGATTAAATTCAAGCTACATTCAAACTATGTCTATGAATAAGTCTTCTTAAATAGATATTCCAAATGTTCCATTTTGTTATAAATTTATACTTTCAACAAATTCTATTAAAATTTTGTTATTTTATAAATAATGAAAGAGACATAAAATTTAACACCATGCCCTGAACAGGTTCAATTCAAACTCGGGAGCTTGTGATTAGTATAGATGGCATAACCACTACACTTTAAGGGGCAGGTGCTCTAAAAAGGGCGTTAAATTATTTCAACAGAGTACAAAAACGCATGATTCCTCTTTAATATTTTAATTTTTATTTACGAAACTTAGCAACAATTTAGTTTTAATAATACTTTTATTTTTTTAAAACTAGTACAAAATTATTTAAAAACTTTAACTGTCGCCTAATAATTGAACACGAATGAAAATACGATAATTTTTTCATGTAATGTAAAAAATTTCGTACGAGATTTTTGCCTAGGCTGAATTATTCGAAAAAAGGTCTTATATGATATCAACATTTTTTATTTATAGCCAAATATGACAACCGTAATTTTCATAGTCTATTATGATGGAGGTTATAATCAATATTATGTGAAATTGTATTTCAATACGGCCATTCCCAAAAGGAATAGTTCTTACGTTTTTTATTTACAAAAATTTATAACAAACATCAACAGTGTTCGCAACTTCTCACCAAACCTCCTCCTCTTTTTCTTCTTTATTTGTTTTCCCAAACTATCCTTCTGTCCTTTCCTTTTTATATACTTTTATATTAACTTCCCAGTGTCTATATGTATATATGTTTATATGTTGGTAGGTAGGTTGGACTTTTTTTGTTAATATTAAAACCAAGCGCAAAAAGAAAAAAAAAAAATTTTTGTGTAAAAAATTTAAAGATAGAATTCTGAAATTTTGCACAGTTACTCATGATGAAAAAAGCAACCGGACACAGTACTTTACAAAGCTATCAAATGATAAGTTCGGGTTGCTGCCGAACAACTCTTAGCACGTCTCAGCATATTTGAAAACCAATTGTATTACAGGCATGAAAATTTACACTTATATACTCTTTCACAAATAAAGAAATACGACTCCTACCGATTTAAAAAATTTGGACTGGTTCGGGTTGCTGCCGAACAACGCCTAGCACGTCTCAGGCATATTTCAAAAACCAATTTGTGTTATAGACAGAAGATTTTACACTTATATACTCTTTCTGAAATTATAATACCTATAGGTTTCACTTAAAACTAAAAAGTATAAAATAAAATAATAATTTAAAAATAAAAATTTTTAAAATATACTTTTATCGAAACCGAACTAGCCCCCTAAAAAGTAGAAAATAAAACTAGTGGTGGATGTTGAGCATCTAGAACTACTATAAGATAAAACACAAGAGTATAATGAATTTTGCTGGAATCTTGTGAGCTCTTGGAAACTCTTGGAATTAAGATTTTCATGGCAAAGACATTTTTACAAATAAATAAAATTTCCTATTTGATCAAACAGGGTCCATCAGATCATCTATTTTGCTTACCGCAATAATTCCTTTTATGTTTGGGAAGACCTTAACCATATATCGAAATGTGATTCTAGCTAACGCTGCAAAAGGAAGTGCTCAAGAGTTTTAATTATATATACTTTATAATATAAACTTACTTGAATTTGATTTTATTACCTTATTTTTAGTTTAATATTTCTATTTTTTTTAAAAACAAGAAAACAAGAACGTAAAAAAAGTAATCCAAAGAAAAAAAAAAACATTTTAATCAATAAATTATGATTATTATGGTAACACATAATGTTAATAAAGAATCAATGAAATTTTTTTTTTTATTAAATTTTTTAAAAAAGAAAATGTCTACCTATTTTGATTTAAATTTAAAACTCATGTATTTAAGTATATTATACATATAATAGAACTTTAACAATCCTGCTGCCAACGGCACGCAGCAACCATCGTTGCTACAACAAAATAAAAAAAAAAAACTAAAACAAAATAGCTACGTAAACAAAAAATTTTTCTTCTCTGCTGCGTTAAAATGTACTTAATGTGTATATGCATAATGAAAACAATTCTAATCTAATTGTGACATAATATGTAGATAGATATGTATATTCTAGAATTGATTTTGAAATTATGTAGGATTGCATGAATTATTTATTGTATATTTATATTGCATGAAAACTGTACAAACCAATTTATTTTCATTTTATTTATTGTAAATAACGCATGTGATATTATTTTATTATTTTTAAGTTTTCAGTTTATGAATAATTGTAAACTATGAGCAAATCTATATTAAAAGGTATATGTATATAGTTATTAATAATTACCTACTTTTATCCTGCTGTAATGCTTATAGGTATTATAGTTTCGAATTTCGAAGCTCTCACACCTTATATGTATGAACTATGCATTTTTTTTCTTAAAAATTTTCATGATACCCGTAAAAATATTTTTTGAAAAAAAAAAATATTCCACACAGTTTTCTTTTTTTTTAATGTATGTACATATATATATTTTAAATTTTTGATCAGTTTTACAATATGTAGATATGTATATTTGTTTTTGATAATCAGATTTGTTTTTAGTGATATATTTAAATTATGGAATAAAAGTCGAGTTTCCTTTCACTAATCATTTATTTTGCAAATATCGATTTTTCGGAAGCAACTTACTTCCTTCATCAGTAGTTGCGACTAATCAAAATATTGAAATTTCCTTCATCAGTGCTTGTGATTAATTTCGATATTTTGATTGCGGCAACTAAAATGAATTTTTTGAAATGAATAATGATATTTTAAATAACTATTTTTTTTCTTTCTTAACTTATAACTTAATAACAAAAGTCTTAAAATAACTTTTTTTAGATATATAATTAAAGATAATTTAATTTCCTATCCAAAAAATCTTCGAAAGGCTATATGCCGAGCAGTACTTCAGAAGTTATGAATTTAAATTCTCAATACACCTCCTCTCAATTTGCTTTGATTTGTTTTATTTTAAATTTTTGTTTCATCGGCAAATTAATTTTGTTTTGAAAAAAAAAGAAAAAACAACAAACTAAGATTTTAGCAAAATAATGTAGTTATATGTACTAAATTAGGTATATTTGTTTTCTGAAAATGTGTAGAAATGTATGTTGTAGAAGAGTGATGCATTTGTCATTTTTATTATTTTTGTTTCTAATTTTGTTTTTTTAATATAGGCATAATGTGGGTATCGGTTAAACCATTGATTGTTGTTCTTCTTTTTAATGGATGTTATAAATATGTATAGTATATATTTTAACATGAACAACGATAATGAACAAATATATTTTAGTACCTACCCTGAGTAAAGCGTTAAATATTAAAAATAATAAGAATTAAAAAAAAACAAATAAAATTTTGAGAACATAAAAAGTACCACTATCTTAAAATGAAATTAATAAAGACGATTGTGGGGAGTATGAACATAAAAGAAATATATTTCAGTACCTGTTGTTTTCGTTTAGTTGTGTCTCATTGTGAAATATTATTTGTTCAATATTCTATATATTTGTATAATATACGTATAATAAATATTAATATATGTATAATAAATGTTATAAGATTTAAAAATTGACATAAATAAGACAAAAAAAAGAAATAAATTGATAAAAGCAAATCTAATTTAAATGACATTTTCATGGCAATGTCATACAAACACACGAAAAAAAGCAAATGAACCGTATTAATAGGACCTTGATCTTTTGTTTTTTTTTTTTTTTTCAAATTTTGACCCTAAACTAACGCAGCCATTGAATGTTAACACTATTAACTTGATTCTTAATTATACGATAAATTTGCAATGATGAAAAATAAGATGTCGCTAAAATTATCGAGTAAATGACCTTTAGAGATAGAAAATTTTGCACCTTACTACAAATATTCTGTTCATATGGTAATTAAAAGCGTTCTAATAAAAAATAAAGGTATAATAAATTAGTAAGCAAATACGTATTTTTCTTAAATTTGAAATGAAAACTCTAATGAAGAAAACAAATGCTAGAATTTATTTTGCTTCCGTCATTTATAGCGAGTTACCAAACTAGTATAGTTATATTTTATTTATTTCATATGAGTATGTCGTTGTTATTGTAAATGCGGTATGAAGTTGTGAAAAGTATGGATAATAATTTTCGATTTCAATTTTATTTTTTTAAAGATTTTTAATCAAAATAATTATTTTATGAAATTTCGTTTCGTTTATAATTCGTTGTAGAATAAAAAGAGCTAATATAACTAACTGGCAATAGAATAAAATTTATTCGAAATTTTTCTTTACTAAGAACTTAATTTTTATGGTATGTACTTTTGTCCTCAATCAACACCTTTTGGTGGAATGCTCAGAATTCTAGATGGAGATTTCCACCAAACATTACACATCTTACACCATAAAAACCAATCAGATGTTATAAACTCTTGCATAAAATTCAACAACCTCTGACCTAACTTTGAGCAGTTAAAGTTAACCCAAAATGTTAGATCTATAGATCCAGCATTTAGTGATTGGCTTATTAAGCTGGGAGATGGTGATCTAACGAATGATCAAAGTTTACCAAATCTAAACGAAGTTCCTTCGAATATGACTTGCAATAATTGTATCGTAATAGACAATAATGTGCCCAAAAAATTGGGAAAGCAATATGTGAAACTATATAAACTATATAAAAAAATGTTGTATATAAAGAGGTTTTCACATCAAATCACTAGTGAAAAAATAGTAAAATACTGTCTTTGTCAGCGGTGTTTTGCGTCGGAGTGTGGAGTAGTGCCTCCAGGTGATGCAGAAAAAAAAAATTTTTCAATAAAAAAATTGTTGTTGTTTACCTTAATTTGTTTTTGTAAGAAACAATTTTTCGATTTATCGAATTATTTCGATATTTCTAGCAAACAAGAAAAAGATTTTAGAACCTGACTTAGCGTAATAAACCTAATATTTGATTACATTTTTTAGAATTCATTTTCTGGGCAATTTCACAAGAAGCTCTTTTTTCCTAATTACAACACCGTCTTGAGACGGGCTTCACAACTAGTATCATATAAAAGCAAGTCGTTGATAAAAATCAAGAAAATAGTATGTAGTAAGACGGAGCCTTGTGAAACACCAACGTTTATTATATAGTTGTTGTACATAAAATTGTCGACAACGACATGAATGCTTCGGTTCGAGAGAAGAGGAGAGGCTGTCCAAACCAATTTTCTATCATTTACTCAGAATTCCATACTCCATACTCAAAAGAGCAGAACCCAAAAAAAAAAAAAACAAATTAAAACAAGAGTTAAAATAATAAATGATTTTTTGTACCTTTACATATCTTTTTTTTTTATTGGAGTTAGACTCAGGAATTTCTGGAATTTCATCATTTAAAATTAAAAATTTTTACTTATAGATTTCAGTTTATTTCAACTAAACCTACTTCAAAATGAAGTAATTTCATCTCACTAATTCTGCATTTTTCATTCGTAATGAGCTCGTGTGTAAAAGGTAATGCTGGGTTTACATTAGGAGAAGTTTAAATGGAACTAGTTACTGCTTCTTGGTAATTACAATTAGTTCAAAAATTAGTGCGGATATCGATATACTCGAATACTCCTTACTTTGATATTCAATATAATTAATTTGTTATATTGAAACTAAACTAACAATAATAGTAATAATTTTAGGAACTTTTAAGATGAACTGATTTACTACTTTTTTCAGACCGTATTTTATCCTCGGTAGTATAGTGGTCAGTATCCCCGCCTGTCACGCGGGAGACCGGGGTTCGATTCCCCGCCGGGGAGTATTTTTTTTTTTTTACAAACTACTTTAATAAAAATTAAGATCATCAATTTTAATATAAAAAAATAATAATTATTATTAAATAACTTTTATTTAAAATATAAAAAAAAAAACAATTTTATGGTTCCATCCAGGATCGAACTGGAGACCTTCTGCGTGTAAAGCAGACGTGATAACCGCTACACTATGGAACCATGTAATCGGTTATGCAAAAACGGGGTATTAGAAGAGCTACCTATTTTAAACAAAATATCAAATGAATTATGTACATAAATTACATTTTTCATTAATCCATTACATATTTATAAAAAAAAATAAACTGTTTGAAATACTAGGTAGCTACACTAAAAACGTTATTGAAGTTTAAATTGAAATATCAATTTTTAAAATATATGTATATATGAAAATATATGAATATATGTATTATGAAAAAAAAGTAAAATATATTCATATAGAGCTAAATATTTTTACGTTTTATTCGAATTTCGAACGTCATACGTTCTTGTGATGATTTTTATGTAATAAAATTATAAAAATGTAAATATACAAAAATATTATGCAGGTACATATGTATAGAATCAATTTTCAAATTACAATATTTATTTAAATCTTTTATCTTTTTTACTTTCATATTTGTAATTGAATTGTATTTATTATTGATTATCACAGAAATTTAGCTGTCCACCACTGAATTAAAATAATTTAAAGATTAACGATAAATAAAGATTGATTTCAAAATAATTTAACTATAGTATGTATGAAGTATCATAATATATTTTACATCTACAATGTATAAAATAATTGTCCCGAATGTTTCCGTTTCATTAAATTGTATTTATTTTAATTTTAAAATTTATAAAAATAAAAAATAAGACATTACAAAATTTAATAAATCGAAAGAATACTGACTTTAAAGGTTATTTAATCACTTACCAAGTGAATTTAGTTTCCAGTAAAAATCATTTTAATTCTTTGATGTTAATTTTTTGTAAAAAATTCTATAGATCCAATTCTAAAATGATATAAATTAATCTTTAAAACTAGAAATTTTGCAATGTATGTTTGCTTTTGCTTACCAAATATTTTTTTATAACTTTGTTATATTTTCATTGTTAGGATTTTTGTTACCGAGGAAACAACCATTTCTAAAGAAACACATGCGCAACAAATAGATAACAGACTAATTTTTTTAACAAATCATCAAAAAGATTTAAATTGTAATATAATAATTTAATCTATTTTATTTATAAAACTTTATAATTTTATTAAGATCTTTATGGAATTAATAAAATAATAAATTACAATTTTAATGATATAATTTTTATAATTTTTTTATTATATTTTAAATTATCAAAAATATTTCTATATTTATCACAAACATTATTCGTACCAGCTGACACTGACTGACATTTGAAATTCTTGTACTTGCAGTGTGAATCGAAAGTTGCACCGTCAATTCTAGGATGTACAATTTATTATTTTGCAGTTTTGCAAACGCTTAGGACTACCATATGACGCTTATTTTCTTCAAAAATATATCTTTACAAACAATGGGGATAATTTTAAAATTTTGAAATTATTAGTGAATTCTATTCTCGAAAAAAAACATTTGGCATTTTAAAATATTTTGCCCTACCCTCAAAACGTAGAATTCTCCACTATTTTCATTACAGAATTGGATAGAAAAAATTCTTTCATTTTTTCATATTTGCTGTTCTGTTTTGATATTTAAGTTTATTTTAATAAATCATCTCAAAATATTTGTCAACCAGTTTTATGAAGGTAAATTATTATTTTATTATTATTTAGTGTGTAGTATTAACTATAGAATATAATATGTAATTTACTTCATTGAACAAATATAATGTGTGTGTTATATCCTACTTCTTTTGATGGAATAAAATGTCAGCATCCAATGTACCACACCATATTTAAGAAAATTTTTAACACGATGATAAGTTGGCTTTCTGTTATTGTATTGCATAGTATGTTTTTACTTACTTTTATGATACGAGTCAGTTTTGAAATTGGTAAATTATTGAAAGTAATTCAACCTTTTGAAAGTTTGCGAGAATAGTTAAAATATTCTCTTTTACAACAAAAACTAGACATTCGCAAAATTTGCATAAATTTTCCAATGTCGACTGATTTTTAAGTTATGAAATTTTTTTAAATTTGAAATTTGAGTCAATTAGTAATGTGAAATTCTTTGTAGTATATTTATAATAATAATTTTTTTTTTGGTTTTGATCTTTGTGTCAGTAAAAACTATATAAATAAGTTTCAGGTTAGGTACACTACTTTTTAGTTAAATGTGACATATTTGTTGTTAGACACTTAAAACAACAAAAAAATTGTACAGTCAATTTTTACAAATAGAAATTTCATTTGCAAAAATTTATTTAAGAGAGAGCTCTGACGTTTTAAACACAAAAATTTTCTAAATTTCTCAAAAATTTTTAAAGAGCATGCAAATAAAAAAGTATAACAAACAGAAATTTGGATAAATTTACGTAAATTTATATAAGTTTGCGAGTTAACACTTAACATACAGCCAATCGCTACATGGCAAGTGATACCTCGTAATTACATAAAATAAAATTTTACAGGAGGTGAAAAAAACTATATAACTGCCATAAATTTAATTTTTTTTTTTAAGTAAAATTAGTAATTGTTTTTTATTAGCATTGGATTTAAAAAATGTATTTTTAAAAAAATAATTTTTTATATTTTTGAGTTATTGCACTTACGTGTTTTGACAACTAAATTTATAGGCAATTTTTGTCATTTACGAGGTATCACATACATAAGTTTGCATTCTGATGAAGCAAACAAATTTGCATTTTAGTTTAAGTTTCAATTCAACTTTCCTAATACTTAATTTGGTTATTTATTATTAAATGGAATAAATAGGTATAATTTAAAAATTAAATAATTTAAAATTTTAACTAGTTTAATTTTTATTTCAGTTTTATTATTAAATAGCAGTATATTGCTTTGAAATGCATTTCCAGCATTTTTCCAAACTTTTAAAATTATATTTTAATTTTTATAAATAATTTAGTTCATTAATTGAAACAAAAAAATAGTAAAATTCTTTAAAATTACATAAAATTACATTTCGTGTGGAATATTATCATAAAAAGAATGATAGCCTTGTGGAATTATCTTTTTCAATTCCTGAAGCATGCCACTTCTTTTTTTTAATTTTAAGTAAGCTTTCAAAAATATTTTTTTTTTTTATCTTCTTGACAGTAACTTAGGTGTAGAATCACCTTTTCGTGCTTAATTAAGTACGGTACTGCAAGTTTACACTACAATTTCTACAAATATTTCGAGTAATTTAACAAATTACTGGCTTATCCACTCATTAAATGTGGAAAACTACTACTATTGTCAGGAACTTAAGTCTTCTTAAATAGAATAAGCTTTATTTTATTTAACTTGTTACCAGATTATACTCTCAATTATTTTTTGTCATTTATTTCCCAAAAAACCCATAAAGCATTTTTTTACTTCATCGGGAATCGAATCTGGAACGAATCTCGGTTGAAAGGCAAGCGCTCTACTGCGCCACCCAGCGTGTTATAATTCTATATTTTCGGAACAGATATTGGTTTTGATTTTGGATAGATTTGAAGTTTGTTCGACTTAACTTCAATCTATCCATTCTCCACTATATGATGTTTTTAATTGTTTTTTGATGTATATTTAATTACTTTTATATTTGTTACAATTAATCCGTTAGGTTTTATTGAATTATATGCTTTCGATTTGGTAAAATCTTTTACAAGATCATGAGATAATCTCATGATTTCGTAAGAATTTATTTTCCTTACATTTGTAGTATAATTGCAATAATCGTTTGGAATATAAATATTTTTATTTTTAAATTGTCTTTCTATACACGCATTAACAGAATCGATCTCCATTTATGTGTGTCCCTTCTCAAGAAATTTTTGATAAATAGTTGCCTTTCTTTCCACGCAATAGGCCAAAAGAGCATTATAGTTATACATAAAGTTGAGTTTTCATTCTGGTATGTACTTATAATTTCTTTAGTTTAAGAATAATTTTCTGATAAATATTCCATAACACAGGAAGCAATGTATTTGCAGTTAAATCGGCTTGAGTATCGTCGAACCAATAACATTTAACGTCTTTGGTATTTAAATTTAATATAGTGAAATTATGAACACAAAGTTTGGTTTTGTAGAAAATACCGGAAGCATTAACCAAGGGACAAACTTTTACAAATTGTAGAGTTAGACTGTACATTTTCGTTTCCCTCCCCGAATTTCGTCATTTTATTTTTCTGTTCTAGCTTCATTTTTTCTCAAAATATGCATTATAATTTAAATTTTTATGACCTATACAGATATCACACATTTCTTCTTTCAGCATTGAAAATCCTAATTTCATATCTTTAAAATTGATCTTTTATTTATACTACTTTTAAATATCAATATTATTACTAGTAAAAGGTAAAACTTGGCAAACCACTATTGCACTTATAAACACTTCACAAAATTTTAAAGATAACTTACTTAAAATAATTATATTGTAATATGATAAATTTGTTGTGACAACTCGTAACTATTATTTTGGGAATTCCTTTTTTATTAAATGTAAAATAAGTGAAATCTCGCATATGATTTTACGAGTTGTCACAACCAATTTTAATTACTCTATCTGATACGAGGTTTCACTTTTCCATTTTTTAGCGAAAATATTTAAAATTTTCGAATTCTGTAAAAACAGAAATGTGACTTATAAACAGATAAATTGATTTATGAAAAAAAATTTTTTTGAAAAATTTTTATTGACGAGCTATCACTTGCCACGTATCACAATTTATTGTTTATTTTTATATTAAATAAATGACAACTGTTTTACACTTGCAAGTTTTTACAAGTAAGCATTCCTTTTAAGGCTAGTTTTCATTTAACTGATATAAGGCGAATGGTTAGACCATTGCTTTGTATACTGTATAATATACAAGGCAATGGTTAGACCATAGGCAGACAGAATATACAAAAGTTCTATAAGTGTGATAGAGAAACAATGATAAAATATCCGGAGAATTACCATAATATTTGAAAAAATATCGAGAGAGTCGCCATAAATATTGGAGAATATTTTAAAAAAAACTTATCTTCGCAAAGATATGTTTCCTATAACTATTGCCTAGATTTTCAATACTAACATAGGTGTCAAACTGTAGTCTATTGGGAAGAACTTTTAGAAAAAGGTTTATTGAGTTTAATCGCGGAAGTCTATTAGGAAGGACTTCTTTTTATTAATAGAATTTTAAGGTCGCCGATATTTTGTTGATAGACATTAACGAAAATAATAGAATATAAAAAAATATCAAAGCAATATGAATTTACGAAGAATTTATATTTTTGACAGCAAATATTATGAGGTACATGTAACAACGTTGACAAGTCAATTAGTTTCAATAGGCATCGCATCCGCCATACCAAAAATTTTTTTGATAGACTTTTAAAGTCTTTTCTATTGAATTTCAATAGCCATCCGCCATCCATACTTACACAAAAATTTGTTGAGAGAATTTCGCATTCATACTACGATTTTATTTTATGGATACAAATGATAATATGATATATCAATTTTGTTATATAAAAATTAGTATATAAATATTATAATTTTACTCCCTCATGCAAATTAATGGTATACTATACTCTTCTCTTTCTAAACTCCAATTTATCAAGTAACAACAAAGAATATCCATTAATAAGAAGGTTCACTGGAAGTCAAGATATTTTTACTACCCCTTTTACAAAAAAAAACCCATTAGTTAAAGAAGCAAAGAACTATTGTAAATATTTTCTTATGTAAGAAGTTGTGAGAAAGAAAGAGTGCGATATAAGCCATTTAAAAAACAACTTAATTTTTGCAATGTAATCAAAGAATATCCATTAATAAGAAGGTTCACTGGAACTCAAGATATTTTTACTACCCCATTTACAAAAAAAAATCCATTAGTCAAAGAAGCGAAGAACTATTGTAAATATTTTCTTATGTAAGTTGTGAGAAAGAAAGAGTGCGATATAAACCATTTAAAAAACAACTTAAATTTTGTAATTTTAAATAGCCCACGGGAGATTTTTGTTTATTTATTTAGCCCACTAGAGATTTTTCATGTGTAAAGTCTGAAATTTTGTGTACGATTTTTTTAAAAAATAAACGTATTAAATTTATTAGGGTATGAGAATAAATAAATTTTGAACGATTGAATTTTTCCAGGTACCTACGTAAAATAATATTGGTTTCAAAAACATATTATTTCTTAAACATCATATTATTTTCTTTTATTGGCTTATAAGGGAAGTACATTTTTTTTATTTATGTATTTTCAATTTACACATTTTTTCAGGTATTGAAACATGTAGTAAAAAGGAAAATGAAGCGGTTTTTTTTTATGAATGACTCGATGCGTTTTTAGTTTCCGAAAAATTAAATTGTGCATTTTAATCATCAATTAACTAATATATAAGTAACTACTCTAAACTACTATAAATAAGTAATATAATGCATTTGTAACTGGCAATTTTATAAATAGGTAACAAATTTTAATATTAATAATATGAACATTTCAAATTTGAATAAATAATATTTTTTATAAGTATGCATTTTTAAAAAAATTAGTATATAAGAGAGTACTTAGAAAAAAATAAATGAAGAGTATATATGAAAATTAAGCAGTGTATATTTAAAAATAAATCAACTCTAACGCTTAAAAAAAAGTTTTTGTAAAAACTATTCTATATACAATTTTTTAAAAACGTTTTGAAAATGAGAAAACATTATCGTGTTAAGTGTTTGGTGAGTGGTACTGAAAAAAATCATAACTTGGAAATAAACTAACTAACTAAAAATAAATACAATATTTCTTTCATACAAAAAAATCGTTCGTTGATTTTTTTTCCACTTTGTATTTTGAATTTTTATCTCTCCCTCACAAACTAAATTCTTATGACTATCTATTTCTTACAATATTGGAAATCGACTGGAAAAATGGTGACCAACACATTGACAAATTATAAAATTTTATTCCAGTGAACTTTCCTTTAATGGATATTCTCTGATTATACTTATTAATGGATGGATATTCTTTGGTAAAAATTCCTTATGAAAACCATTTACTTTACTTGCAGTTGAAAATTTTTGAATTTTTTTCTCCCATGTGCATGTTTTGCAAGAAAAATACGGGATTATTGTATTTTTGTACAGTAAAAATGTAGAGTCGTGTGACAGAATTTTTAATAGAACGCGAATTTTTAGATCAACATTTTTTCGAGAATAGAACCAAAGAATATAGTGTAGTGAAATTTTCCAAGGATTTTGAAGTTAAAAATAGGAAAAGAATTTTGTGGTCAAAAATAGTTTTCTAAATCGAATTAGGGGCCGACTCCATCTTTTCAAGAAATAATTTTAAATTCAAAATATAATCAGTTATTAAAAAATTAACGAAAATAATAATGTTAGAATGGCGTTCTTTTGCCTTTTCCTTTTACAGAGCGTGAAAAATTATTGCCAATTGAAAAATTTTGGTGGAAAAATTCAGAACTGTAAAATTTTGATCATGTGTTGATGTAAAATTTTTGATGGTGTTGTCCAAATTTTCACATTTAAAGGTGGATTTTCATTGAGCAATATTTAAGATCTTAAAAATTTTATTAGCTCTAAAAAGGAGATAGCTTAATAAAATTTTATGTATGAAAAAAATTGATCGCTGCACAAAATTTCTATTTGGAAAATTTATTTTATACAAAATTATTTTTTTTATATACATTTACTCAAAAAATTGTTAAAAAAATTTTGCCGGTATAAAGAAACTAACTATCCCCGATATTTTAAAAATATACTTTATCAAAGTATAATATCCCAAACTTTTTGAAAATATTCCCAATTTTTGTAGAAATATCCCCGGTAAATGATATTTTTTCTTGTCGTACGCATTGAGGTCTCATATAAAATAATGTCATTTCATGTTATCTCCCTTTTTTTAGCGCCAATAAATTTTTTAAGATTTTAAATATTGGTCAATTAAAATTTAAAATCCACTTTAATATTAACGCTTACATATGCAAATGCTGGTGCTGAAAGGTTTTTTTCGATTGTTATTGTCACGATCTACGAACTAAAAAAAGAAATAAGTTAAATTTTAAATTATTAAATTCTATGAATATTATTCGATCATCACTTAGCGATTCCTCAAAAAATTTTATGACTTTCCAATGTACCAGTGAACGTTTCAATAGAATGAAATACAATCATAATTCAATAATAGTAAATGTACACTATGATATAATTTAATAGTAAATATTTGAGTCTTGACACGGAGCTCTAGCACTCGTCACACACTCCAATTTTTGTGTGTAATCTTTTATGGCCTGAAAGTGTTATACCTACAGATAACTCTATAGGTCTGCTCTGTTATTGCCCTCTATGCCTGTATGACCTGGGATCCATTGAACTAATACCTCGTTGAATTCCCCTAGCGTGATTACTTAACATCTTTTACAGTTAGATACTGTTTTCGATTTTTTTATAGCATTGCTCAATGCTTTAATCGCTCCTTGACTATCCAAATAAAGCACAATGCTTGTAGAGAGAGTAGAGTAAATATAGAATGGCTCCCTTGTGGTACTCCTGCGTGTATATTGCTTAGCGTAGAGTAATCTTCCCCTTGCTTAATATGAAATGCTATTTGCTGGGTAAGATGCTATTACCTCGATATAGGCCTTGGGCAGAATACGGTGCAGCTTGAAAATAAGTCAGTCATGCCATACTTTATCAAAGGATTGTGAAACATCAAGGAACACTGAAGAGCAGACACATTTTTCTTCTAGCGTCTTTTCGATGACATCAGTTATTCGATGGACATGTTCATCAGTGTAGTTTTGTTTTCTAAACCCAAATTAGTGATTTGGTATGATGTTTCTTCTTTCAATTATTGGTTGTAATCTTTTAAGCAGTAATTTCTCAAATAATTTGGAGATTACTGGAAGCAGTAAAATGGGTCTGTAAGACTTGGCCTCATTCGGAAATTTTCCTGGCTTATGAATCATTATAATTTATTTTGGATAGATGTCTTTTTTTATTACCGTTATTGGGCAAGATTCCTTAAAGCAAGTTGTAATAGCTTAGGTTACCCTATCAACTTCTTTGTCTATGTCTATGTTGGATGCGAGATGTCTATATTTTTTCGTTACTTACAATAAACAAAATTTTAAAAAGGATTTAGAGATATACACGATTGAGACGCTGGATCTCGGTCACCTGTTACTTATTTTAATAATTTCTAGATATTTTTGTTTTTCCCTACGGAGGTGGCCCTAATAATAAACTCGCGGTATGTAGGCTTTTTAGGCCTTTATGCCGTCCTCCACCCCTCAACTTAGTCGACCCTTTTGATAAAGGCCAATAGGTTTGGGGGATTTATCCTGCAGAAGTTTTCTGAGGTTATGTAGTGCATTTCTACATATTAATTGAAGTCCATTAATTTTTTTCTTTTTAATTTAACTTACATAAGTAAGTATCGAAAATATATACACAAATTCAAAAAAATAAAAACCAGATCTTCCTCGTGCTGTTTGTTTCTACTGTTCTTTCGTACTTCGTATGCAAAAATAAAGATCTAGAAAAAAGGTTCATAGTTCGACAAAATTATATTTTACAAAATAATATTCGCGATTAGCCGAATCTGCAATAATTGCTGTTATTTAGATGTTGTCACTAACATCGGGCAATTAATAATAAATTAATGAAATTTGTTTTAATAGAATTTTATTACATATTTTGTTAATGTTTGTTTATTTACTTTTTCTGACAGCAGAAACATGTAGACCGCAAAAAAATTTCTTCTACTATTTCTTCCACTTTTGGAAGCTAAGGTAATTGAAATTGTTTTTAGTCGTCATAAATTGGCTACTATTCTGAAAAATTCTCTTCTCGGCATCTGTCTGTAAGGACCAATTCTCCAATTCTTCTAAGTCTAGTCAATTTTCTTATGTTTTTCAGCGAGGAGATCGATTTTCTGCCTTTGGTTCTTCTTTTGATAAATGATTAGAGCAGTTCATACTTGTCATTCCTCAATATATAACCAAAATAGCTTGTCTTTCTGCATGTGATGACTTGGAGTAGTTATCTATAATTTTTTAATGTTTTTGATTCTGTCTACGTAGGATAGTTTCAACGTCGGTTGAGTATCGGTTCTCAATACCGATCAACGCCGGTAGCACGAATTTTAAAAGTTATTAATTTATTTAGTGTTTTCATTTTTAAACTCTAAGCTTCTACCTACACCATACAAACCTACTGACCACACATAGCACTTTAGGTAACACAATCAAAGTTGATATTTATATCATGATTGCAGAGTACTTTTTGTATTTCATTTTTTTTGAGGATTGTATGTTTCTGAAATGAGCCATTTCTATTCTACATCCGAATTCCAATTGGTTCAAGCCAACAATGCAAATATTTAAAACTAGGCTTATCTGTTGTGACGGTGTGGACTTTAGTAAATTGTTTTTTTTTCTATCATAGTTTTGGTTTTTTTTAAATGTTAATGTTTAAACCAAATGATGTTAACGTTTGCTGTTCCCCATTGCACTCTGAAATTTCTTGCGTAACAGATTATATAAGATTTTAAAGAAAATTTTAAAATATAACTCATTAGGCTTAACTGTGTTAACTACATCTTTTCGTGTGTTTTTTTTTTGGCAGAGCAAAAATACTTAATTTGAACCATATTTCTTCCATTTGCTGTATTTCCAGCATGAAGTTTGACTGAAGTTTGAACGGCGGTTTTATTCTGGTTGTCTACCAACATAAATCGTATTGTTTTTAGGTAAACCTCTGCAACCTCTAAATATTCGCGATCAAGCCATTTCGTTTTGGTTTGTCGAGTTTTGATCGAATTAAACTTTGTAAATGATAATATTGCTCGCGGTTTTCGTCTATCATGATATCAAGGATTTCCGTTGCCATGTCATTCACTTTTGCTTTTTTTATATTTTTTCGCACCCAGCTTATTTTTTACAAGGGTTTTGTCGGCTGTTCTATTTTAAAGGCTTTATCTCTGGAGCCATGTTTTCTTTTATTTCGGAATCATTGAGGTTATATAAATCCAATTAAAAGACAGTGGTTTACGGATTGACGCTAGTTTAATCTTAATTTTTGCAAGGAGTAAGTTATCATCGAATGGTGCATATGCTCAGATAAGTATTCACTTTAGTGACTGAGGTGTTGAATAGTTTGTTCAATTAAGTAATCAATATGGTTTCTAATGACATAAACATTACTATCTTGAGGTGACAACTATCTACATAGATTTGATAAATATAATCCATGTAGTTGGTAATTTTGTAATTTTTTTGTTGACAAAATTGTATTAAGTGGTCACCTTATGCTTCAGTGTCATTTCTCATTCCTAAGCTATACGATCCCATAATTTATATGTTCCATCAACTTTATCTTGGCCAGCTTTAGCGTTAAAACCGCTTATTATAACGTTGATTTCATGCGATTTCGTCGCTTCAAGGTTTTCATAAAATTCATAGATCTCTTAAATGTTTATATCTGTTGCTGGAGCGTAAGCTTGAATGACATTTATAGCCAGGTATTTTATTCGCATTTAGCATTGCTTTATCGGAATAAGGCAAAAATTCCAATACATACAGTGCTTGCTAGTTGTTTGTGAAACAATAATTCCGATGTCCTTTCTGTGTTGCGAAGAATTGTTTCTAAAATAAAACATTTGTGTGTCTTACGCTTCACATTGACGGGGTTTGATCAGAAGTACGCCTTCATTCATGCCAAGTATGCCTATTTTTAGTCTTTCATTTCTAAGACTTTGTTGACTAGTTTACCAGCCTCGCAGAAACATTTTATTTATTTATTTTTAACAGTGGATCCTACAGATAAATCTGCCTAAAAATATATCCTTTTTCCTTTCGAAATGTGGTCTTCTTATTAAATTATACTAATTATTTGGAATATATTTTATATATATTATTTTTATTAGTTTTTAATTTAATTATTATATTATATTAGAACCACCGTAGAGACATTTCTAAGTTTTTTTTTATGTTGGCATTCTAAGTTTCAATTTAAAAATCTTTTTTTTTATCTCCCCGAGATTCTTAGCACACTCGGTTTTGCCGGAGACTGAGGGACGTGTGTTATTTATTGTTATTCATTCCTGTGTTGTTTATTGTACGATTTTCTACAGATTAGTTAGCATAGTGGTTTCCCGTTAACTTCTGAAGATTTCTTCCTGTACCGTTGACTGTCATAACAGTTTTTCCGTCTTCATGGGTGATTTCTCATCTCCAAGAAATAAAAAGGTATTGTCTAGAATGCTGTTTTAGTTGTTTCTCCCGACAACTACTACCCATGCACGTTAGTCCTATTAAGTGTTGCCATTTTCTACCACTCTGAGTTGTGTATTGGATTAAAAAATTATTGTTACAGTCTTTAAAAATATAAGAAGAATTGTTGAAGCCAAAACTTCAGTTTCTTCTTTGGTCGCTATGTCATATCAGACATCAGTGTAGTTCTTTTTAGTACTATAGATTTCCATTTGATGCATATGTGTTCAATTGTATCATAATACTATCAGAAGTTTTCTGAACAATAAATATTTGACGTATCATATAAAGGCACCCAAATTTGCAGTTTATCTGTGACAAAAGATATTTTGAAATTATAAAAATATTAAGAGGTAAATTCTGAAAAAGTAAGATAAAATCATTATATAAATTATTAGTTTTATATGATATTATTGAATTTTATATGATATTATTGTATGTATGTATATACATAAATATACATATACGCTTATTTTCTTTTGTTTTATTAGATATATAATTTTATTTAATTGTTTCTAATATTTTTTTAATTTTATTAGTTTGATGATTTTGTACAGTCTACAAATTATTTCTTAATTTTTCTACAACTTATTTCCATTTTTTAAATAGTTTTTATTTTTCTATATGTATTTATACATATGTATATATATATATATATATATATATATATATATGATGTTTTATTGTTTATATTTATACTATATATGCACTTGTTTTATTATCTAATTACATTTTCACTTAATTTTCAGCATTTCTTTATTTTTTAATAATTTTTTTTAAATTAACACATCAATTTTTTTCTTTTAATTAAGTCAAGTCGAATAATTTATGTTATATACTTTATATACAACTTAATAAAATTATGTATATTTTAAAAAAAATATTAAAGTAAAGAAGCGGAGTCTTTAGGGCAAATTTTTTTTCCTCTCTTAAGCAAAAGGAAATTTTTTATTTAACAATTTTTTTTTAGAAAAGCATTTTAAAAATAAAAAAGAAAGAAAACAATTTAAGCCATAAATTCTGAAAAAAGTAATATTTTTTAATAAAATAATAAAATGATCAATTTGTTTGTGATATCTAAACCATTTTCTATCAGTTTAATAATATAATTTTAAATGATCTACTTATTGCCTGGTTTACAATATACTGATACATATTCCGATAAATCAGCAGCTGTTAATCAGCATAATGTAAGCTAGGCATATACATTTTTCTTGTTTTATTTTTTAATTTAATAATTTAAAAAAAAAAAGGTAAAATTTATTTAAATGGTATTCTTAAATATATGTACTATTAGTTTTATCATTTCAGAATTTATAACAAATAAATGAGCAAGATTTTTTAAATACCCTAATGTTTTTTGTTTCTTTGTCACACACACATCTACAATTATTCTAAAATAAAATAATAACTAAAAAATAATTTTAATAAATTTTAACAATTTCATTTTTAATACAAATAGTTTTTTTTTTCTTTTTATTTAAAAATAATTACAAGACCTAGATTATAACCGAATTTGTTTGAGATTGTTGTATTTTATTATCTTGTTGATTTTGATCTAGTCGTCGATAATTTTGGAATGTTTTCCATTCACCCGTATTATAATCTAAACGAATTAATGATTCAACTAAACATGATGCGGATGTACCATCATCTTGACTAACTTTTTCCTAAAATTATTTTTGTTTTAATTAATATTAATTCAATTGGCAAATATGATAAAATTAATAATAAAATTTTATTGTCGATTCGTCGCAAATATATTGATATACATATACACAAATGAATTGTTGGGTATATAATTTGACTTGACGATTCTATTCCACAAATTTTTTATTTAATTTTTAGTACCCAATTCAATATTTTATATTTTTTATACTACACTTACTACTACTTTTATGACTTGTATAAAAAATTCAATTATTTATATAAGTTTAAAACATTGAAAATTGCAGTGTTCATAATAAAATAACGAACAACAAAATTAAAAAATTAAATATAATTAAATACTAATTGTAATTTGTATAAAAAATTCAATTATTAATATATAATTAAGACATTGAAATTTGCGGCGTTTATAATAAAATAACGAACACCAAAATTAAAAAAGTTAAAAAATCGGAAGGCTTCGTATTTTTTTAATTAAAACAAAAAACCTGAAAAATGATATAAAACAATTTTTGCTTAGAATAGTTTTTTACCTCAGTTTCTCCTAATTTAATCACAATAACATTTTCTGCATTAGGTCTAGGATTTTCTCTCATTCCAGCCATAAAACCTAATATTAAAGCCTTATCTGGTCTTGAAACTTTGTTTGCTTTCCTAAACATTTCATGAGCTTTACTAACGTGTTCATTCTAAAATAAAAATATTGAAATATAAAATAAGATTTAGGTACGAAATTTTTTTTTTAAAAAAGTATTATAAAATTTACCGATAAAGCAAGACCTCTTCGTGCTGGTTGTTGTTGTTGAACCTGAACTTGCTGTTGAATAACTTGAGTTTGTTGTTGACGTTGTTGCACATGAATTTGTCTTTGATGAGGCTGTTGCTGTGTTTGTTGTTGTTGAGGCTGATTTGATATAATCGTTTGTGGTCTCGATTGTTGAATAATTATTTGTTGTGGTCTGTTAATTGTTTGTTGTTGTTGTTGAGGCTGGGATGTCGTAATAATTCTTTGAATTTGTTGCGTTTGAGGTTGTTGATTAGTTTGCTGAACTTGAACTAACTGCGGCTGTTGCCCAGGCCTTTGAATTAACGTTATACCTTGAGGAAGAGTAGTTATATTTCCTTGAACATTTGATAGCATAGGCCTTATGATGGTTTGTTGTGAAGGCTAAAATAATAAAATTTGTTATATAATATTTAATGAAATTAATATTTCATTGAAACTTAATTTAAACAAAAAATTTGAATTGGGAAAGTAGTGAGCATGTACTCACATTTCCAATTATGGTTTGGACTGTTTGGGTTTGTTGAGGCTGCTGTTGTTGAGAAGCTATCACAACCGGCATTGTATTTTGTGTTAAATTATTTGTTGGTATTAAGGCAGGTATTTGTGTGGTCTGTTTGACGATAGGTTGTTGCATAGTGTTAGTTGTCTTAACAATATTAGGTTGTCCTCCGGTATTAGTTGTGACAAGCGTAGCCCCACTTAAATTATTTAAACCAGACATGCTACTAATTGGTATATGTTGGTACATGTCGCCCCCTATATTTCGTAAAATAACCCCCTTTTGAGCTAAATAAATGGTTTTCCCTGGTGAATTTATATTTTTTGAAGACATTATGGTGAATTTAGGCTGCTGTGTAGCATTGGTATTCGAAACAACAGTGTGAGTTTGTATGGGCTGAGTTTGTTGCTGTATTTGAACCTGTTGTTGTTGTTGCTGTTGTGCTTGCAATTGGGCCTGAATATGTTGAACTTGGGCAGCTTGACTTGCTGGTTGAATAGTAACTGCTCGATTTGGTAGATTAACATTTTGTATATTTAAGATTGTGGGTTGTTGTGTTGATATTAAGGGTGGAGGTTGAGATTGCACGTTATTCGTCCTTGCTGTGTTAGATGTCATCATTACTGTAGGCATTGTAGGTGCTGTTTTCAATAATATTTTAGTCGGTTGCGAGCCACTACTAGATTGTAAAGCTGGTGTCTGAATTATGGTGTGAGAAGGACGCGCCTGCGCGAATGACGTCAAAGTAGGCATTGCTGTTGATGTAGAAGTTAATATATATTGGGTTTGTTGTTGCTGTTGTTGTTGATTACCACTTAATGTAATTTGCTGCGGTTGTAGGGACTGGTTCGAAGATACGATAATTTGTTGACCACTGGAATTTCTCATAATCTGTTGAGGTTGATGAATTTGCTGTGTTTGTTGTTGTGGTTGCTGTGATTGTTGTGAACTTTGCGTTCTTGGTTTAATAATTGTTTGAGATATAATTAAAGGAGCACCGCCAGGCTTAGGAAGCTGTGATAATGGAATAGTTCTCGCTTGCGGTATAGTTTGCGTTTGAGCTGCTGTACTTGATACAATTGTTTGTTTCCGAATTTGGGGAGATTGAGCTATTTTAATAGAAGAATTATTATTTATTACTTTACTTGACGGTGACTGTGTAATCTTGACAGATATATTATTTGGTATTGTAACAATATTATTAATTGATCGCATAACTTGTGGGGGTGATTTTATTGCCGGCATTTCAATTTTCGGCTCCATTTTTTCAATCTTCTCAACTTTAATAATGCTTTCGCATATCTGTTTCTCTGGTTCAACTTTTAATGTAATTTCTTCCTCTTTAAATTTACGTTTATTTGTGTTAACAATATTGGTTATTGTTGTGTTTGATTGCTGTATTTGTTGTTGTGGAGAATTGCTTAATTGAGTTGTATTTAAAGTTGAAACGTTGTTTTGATTTGATGTTATAATTAATGGTTTCTTTTCTATTGGTTCTTCTTTAATAATTGCGGTTGTAACTGCTGGTGTAGGTGGCTGTGCATAAATTGACGTGGAAGCCAGACCAGCGGCATAATCTGGTGTTGATGAGGTAGGTGTTGTAGGTGTTACGACAGCTGAAGTAACAGGAGAAGCATCACTTGGAGCTGAAGCAGCGACGACAGCTGCTTGCTTTTGTTCTGCAGCTTTCTTTTGCTGTTCCTCCAACTCAAGCTGACGTTTTCTTTTCTTCTGTGCCGCATAGCCTAAAGGTTGTTCTGTAATGTCAATTACTTTTATACCTCCATCTTTTCTACCAGCAGGAGTTCTACTCATATTCGGTCTATGTTGATTTGCCGTACTTGTAGGAGATCGAAATCCCGTTGTTGGCACCCTTGAAGGAATTCCTTTTAAAGGTGTTGTATCAGTCATTTTTCTCGGCATTCCTCGGGATCTAAGTGGTATTGTTGGTGCTGATGCTTTTTTAAGACTTGACTGAGCATCTGCAGATTTTTGTAAAAGCTCTGTCCGTAAATTTACGCTCTTTGGCTTCCTCTTTAATGTAAAATGTTTAATAGAATTTGGCTGTTGTCCGACCTAAAAAGTTTATATAATTTAGTTTTAAATTTTTACTTTTATTCCATTATAAACATACCACCGAAATTAAGGCATTTTTGTTCAGATACTGACACTCCAAGGGCAACATTCCTAAATCACTATGCTTACTCACTAATTTTCTTAATTCATTAACCATATCTGTAAATATAGGTCTGGTTTCTTCGTAATCTGAAATTTCGGTATTCAAAGACCCAGTTGCAGCGAAGGTTTTCATTGTTTCTGACAACATTGAAACCCATAATTCTGAATCTAATCCAGCTACTTCAATAATTTCTTCTAATTCGGTTTTCCACTGTTAAAATAAAATAAAATTATACATAAACAATATAAATATTTGATGGGAAAAGGCGCGAGAAGCTCTTCAACTTGATATTCATGTGCTCTTATAATAGTACATAACACTAAGTAGGAAGATTTTGTTATTCCAAATGGAAACTGAAAATCAAGTAAATTTGAGCAGTAAATAAATTAATTATTTTGTAAACATTAGTGAATTTTGGTATTCCAACTAATACAAATACACAAATTAGAAGTTGAAAGCAATACGAAAAATTTAACGAAAAATACCTCTTCAACAAGACGTCGCGGGATGTGAAAAAAACTTAACAATAATTTTAATTTAACTTGAGTCTGAAGATCTGGAAAACATTCCTTTATGTTTCTTAAAACTTCTTTATTAAGTTGTGAAACAATTGATCCGCTAATCCATGAATCGTTTGAAGTTCCTAATTTATTATGAAGCCACAAAGACGTATCATGATCTCTAATCGCCATCTTGAACTTAACTAAAAAACTTCTCGTCAACTTTATTTAATAATTTATTTTCAGCAGCTATAGTTGGCGCACATGTACCTAAATTACTTTATACATATGTGGCATATCCCAATGAACAAATATAAAAAAAAAAACAAGTGGATGGCATTGCATTGTATATCTCAATTTAATTTTGCTTCATTTTTTTTCTATATAAAATAGTTTGATTGAATGAAAGTTCTATTAAACATTTTTTAAACAAATTTATTAAAATAGTATAAGGACTGAAATAATTTTAAGTTTTCTAATTTCTCTTATTTAAATATAGACCTTTCTATAGAGAATTTATTTTTCTTTTTTCATATTTTTGTCTATTTTTTTACGACATCTTTAATAAACATAAATAAGAAATTTTTTAAGCAAGTTTTTATTCAGCATTTTTTCTTATTTTCCAAATTGTTTTATTCATATAAGCAACTTAACGAAAACACTTACTCAGCACTCAGCAGTTTCTTGAAAAATGCGAAATGTTTGACAATTGACAATTAAAAAAAGCGTCAAAAATTAGAAACGTCAAAATATTTTAGCGAGAATTTTTAAAATTTGCCAGAGTAAATTTATTGCCGAAAAACCGTAATTAATATATAATATAGTAAAAATTGATTATGGCTTCCAATTCTGATCAAAAGAATGGGAATTTTATTTGTGGAGTAGTTGAAGGTATATATATTTTTATATGTAAACATTTTAATTTATAAAATTCTCCATGATACCAACTATAAATCTTTTAGGGTTCTATGGACGTCCTTGGACCACTGAACAAAGAAAGGATCTTTTTAGGAAGTATGTCTAAAGTCAGAATATTTAATTTTTGTTATTTATTTCAATTACTTTATTTATGATTTGATTGAAGCTAAAAAAATCATTTTAGTAGCGGCTAATACTAAAATTTATTTTTAAAATTGAAATGTATTTTAGATTGAAAAAATGGGGAATGTGTTCCTATGTTTATGCTCCTAAAGATGATTATAAACATCGTGCTTATTGGAGAGAGTTATATACGGTTGAGGAAGCTGAAAATTTATTAGGTAAACTGAAATAAAAATTTAATTGAATAAAATATAGAAAGAAATATGTATTGTTTTAAGGTTTGATAACTGCAGCTAAAGAACATGGTATTGCATTCTATTACGCACTATCACCCGGTTTAGACATGTCTTATAGTTCACAGAAAGAAGTTCAAATATTGAAAAGAAAACTCGAACAAGTTTCGCAGTTTGGCTGTGAAGCATTTGCCCTTTTATTTGATGATATAGAATCGGAATTATCAAAAGCTGACAAGGAAATATTTCAAACGTTTGCAAATGCTCAAGTAAATATATTTAATATATAATAGATGTTAGTTGCAACGTTAAACGGGAATAATTCAATGACTTTCTAATTTTAGGTATCTATAACAAATGAAATTTTCACACATTTAAATAGTCCACGCTTTTTGTTTTGTCCAACCCAGTATTGTAGTTCAAGAGCTGTACCTACCGTTTCCGATTCCGAATATTTAAATACAATAGGGTCTAAACTCTATCCTGAAATTGATATTCTATGGACAGGGAACAAAGTGATATCAAAAAGTTTTAGTATTGAATCAATTCAAGAGATTACTGAGGTATTAAGACGTCCTCCAGTTATTTGGGATAATTTACATGCAAATGATTATGATCAAAAGCGTGTGTTTTTGGGACCATATTCTGGAAGAACACCTGAATTGATTCCATATTTGAGAGGTGTTCTAACAAATCCAAACTGTGAATTTCATGCAAATACTATTGCAATTCATACATTAGCTTCATGGTCAAAATGTAGTTCAGATACGAAAATAAACAGTAAGTATTTGTATAAATGTTGAAATTAAAAAAATTTATCATTTAAAAATTCAGATTCTATTTCTGCGGACATCAAACTCGAAACTGAAAATGATGATGGGGTTAATAATGGTGATATTCCCAGTTGTCTTTCAGAAAACATTTATCATCCTAGAGTAGCACTAAAGTAAGAATTTTTATTAAAATGATTGTAGTATTATTGTTGTTCTAGTGAAATCTTATAATTATAGAAACGCAATTCTTGAATGGCTACCAGAGTTTTCAGTTCATAAAGAAGCTTGGGGACCTATTACAAAACCACAACCACCAGTCACAAGTAACTTATTTGTTTTTTTAAGCTATTCATTTATTTATTTTTTTTTTTGTTTATGTAGTGGTAATGCCAATTTTACCAATAATACCGTCAATAAACACGTGCATGAGCTTAACGACAACTACAACAACTACATCCACTTCTAATTCTTCTAAAGTACCGGAAGTGAATACAACTCAATTACAAGCTCTGGCTGACGTATGTTGTAGTTCAGCGTCGGTTTCCAGTATACCATCCATATCAAATACTGTGATGAATTCTTTGGTTTCTGCCACAAAAATTGTAACAAACGATGATATTCCAAATCATATTGCTACATCAACTGTCACTCATATGGAAATTCCTAAGAAAATGCCGATTTCAAGCATACCCGTTCCAATCATGTCCTTAAAAAGCCATGATGAAAAATCAAATGATTCTATAAAATCAGAAAATGATGTTGAATTGGAGGAAGTTCCAGAACAAAATAGTAGTAATGGAAAGATTGAGGAAAACAATCTTCAAGAAAATAAAAATAAAGGAAATACTGCAGTGGGAAAAAATATCTCGGAAGAAGATGTACCAATCGTTGAAATCACTAATACTATAGCCCTAAAAACTGATAATCTTAATGAAAAGAAAGATACTGAAGAAAAAATATTGTCGAAGCAAGATAATAACATTGCCGACGAAAATCTATCACCAATTAGTGTAGCCGAACCAATGGAATGTGGCTCTAGTTTAGCATCTCAAATATCCCCAAAAGACGTGTGTAAAACTGTTTCTGATGATGTCGTTATGTCAGAAAATGTTTCAGTTAGTAAAAAATTATTATTAATTTTTATTTTATTTCATATTTTATTTTATTTTTAGACTAACTCTACCGGAAGTATGCAGGTTGAAAGCACTGAGTCACTAATATTTTCAAATGCTGAGGTTTCGGACGATAGTAATAATAAAATTATTTCAATCGATGATATTTATCTATTATGTGATCTATTTTATTTACCATTTGAACATGGTGGAAGAGCTATTCAAGTTTTAAATGAGTTTAACTGGCTGAAAACACATGCTCATGTTTTATTACATTCCAGTAAAAAGAATCAAGACACAAATTTAAAACCCGAAGTACAAGAGTGGGTTCAACGCTCTGAAAAATTTTATGAAACATGTAAAATAATTTTGAATTTATCAAAAAAGATAGCGAATTGTCCTAATAAGGAGTTATCTTATGATTTATATTCATATGTTTGGGATATGGCATGTGTTACAACTCTTTTGTATGCCTTTATAAAATGGCTAGGTAATAAAGATTTTCAACAAAAAAATATTAAATGTTAATTAATATTTTATTATTTAAGCATTAGCAAATTTTCCAGCAAATATAAATTCTTATATCACCGGAAGTTATACATGTAAGTTTTATAGAATTTACTTTAATAAAATTTTGATTATACTTTTCCCCCTACTCTCAGGGTTTAGCAAAGGTTGGAAAGAAGCATTTATGTCTGGAGATCAAGAGCCTTGGGTTTTCCGAGGTGGTTTAACGGCAGATTTACAGGTATATTTTATATTTTTAACACTTAAAATTTGATTTATAATAATAAAAATATTTCCAGAGATTAATTCCAATTGATGGAGGTAACGATTTATTTATATATAAATTGCCAGATGTGCCACTACAAAATATATACACAATACGTCCGTATACGCCTATAGATGAAAATGAAATTTATCAGTTATACAGAAAATTGACTTTCGATTCGTCAATAACACTGCCCGGTAAACAATTTTCATCAAACTTTCATATATTAATTTTGTTAATTTATTTTTCTAGATAAACTTTGCGATATTTTTGCCGATCGGGAAATTGGAGCATTCATCACTTTAAACCCACAATTATGTTTGGTCGTGCAAAATTCTCAGAATGAAATTGTGGGGTTTGCATGTGCTACATTAGACTCACGAATATTTTACCAGAATCAAGAAATGTGTTGGATACCAGAAATGTGCGAAAAGTATCCGCTAAATTTATTGGAAAATCCTGATCTACATTCAACCATAAGAAATATCATAAATTATTTTCATAATTATAAGTACAATTGTCCGCAAGATATTTTGATTTCTCATCCTTCAATTTTACGCTGTTGTTTACAGCGAGATGATTTACTAATTGACCAATCAATTTCAAAACGTATAATAACTGTGTTATTAGCTGCCCTACGTTCAAATGGTTCATTCGGCGTCCATATTTGTCTTAATACAAATACCCTTGATAATATCAACAATCAAACTTCAGTGGAATATTGTGATGGAAAGGGCGATACAATTATTGAAGAAAATAATTGTCGTGGTATCAATGTGTCTGACAGTAATACAGATACAACAGCAATTAACTTAACTGGAAACAACAAAATGGAATTTTATTCGAAATTAGGATTTACAGAAATCTGTCGTGATACAGTTAACTCATGTTTGTATTTGGGAAGAAATTTTTAGCATAAAAACAATAATGTTTTAGTCTTTAAGTATAAAATCGGATAAAATAAAATTAAAAATCTTTCATTTTATTTAGATTTTATTTGATTAATTTAAAATATTTACTACAAATCTTTATAAGCTTATAGTTTTTTTTTGTTTTTGTCTATATACAAATATTTTGTCTCCGTGTAGAAATAAATAATTTATGAAGCTATTTATTTGTTTTCTTTATTTCCTATTTAATTCCTAATTCTCTTCAACTATTTGTTAAATGAGCAAAATTCTTTGAGCTTAACAAATTTAAAGGCTATTCTAATATGATTAATGAATAATATAGGGTATTTAAATTTATAATTAAATTACTTAGTTTTTAAAAGTAAATTTAGCAAGTTTAGCAATTCCAGATTGCTTTTCTTCTGTTACAGTATCATTTAATTTTCTTTTGCCAAATTTATTTGTACTTTCTTTGTTGATGTTACTTGATATCTTTTTATATTCTTTCATTCCAACTTTTGTTAATTCAGTATGTGATAAATCTGGGTTACGTTGCTTTAATTCTTCTCTATTAAGGTTAAACCAAGTCATAAAATTTAAGGAGCCATCAACATTTTTCGCTTTATTTTCATTATTTTCGCTTGGTGGTATTTCCTCTGTTTCTGTTAGAACTGAATGTTGCGTACTAATTGTATTTTCAGATTGAAGCTTTTTTGTTTCTAAACCTAATGCCTTCTCAGTCAAATGACTTAGAGGATTTTCATTACCATTTGTTTGTTGCGTTTTTTTACATTCTGTTGCTGAAATTCTTTTAAATGGATTTCTTTTTAAACCCAAAACCATTGGTTTTGGTGATATTACATTTTTTGGCGTAGTATTCGTTTTAGAATTCAATGAATTTAACAGACTTAGAGAACAATTTTGTAAAACACTAAAAGCGCCATTTTCATTATGAACTTCTTCATTTTCTTTTTGCTTTTCCTGTTCTTCAACTGTTTCTCTCATTTCTGATAATCTATCGGCTAAATGAATACGGCCTATACTAGCAGCATATTTTATTGCCATTGGAAGTATTGTAGTAGAGCCAATCATCTCAATCAATTCTTTAGCTCGTCTTTCCAATTCTGCATGACAAGCTAATGCAAATAACTTTAAAGCTACTTCCTTTATGGTTCTTTCAGAATTGTCAACATTAAATGTGTGCAGTCGAATCAAGTGTTCTTCAAATTTAGATTTTTGTGAATCTATTGCACATAAGGGTATTTCCATTTCCAATTCTGATATCATAGGTCTCGGTGTGGTTGAAGGATGTGTAGATCCCCGACAAAGTACTGCTTGTATTTGTTGAGTGCTTTCTAGAACTTCAATTAAGTAAAAATTATTTGAAACACTTTGTGCGCTTTTCATTGTATCACAAACAGGATACCAACAACAAGTTTTTGTCGAGTACATTTGTACTAATCCCATGGTGTCATTACTAACAGGAGATCCTTTATCTGAAAAACCAATCCAAGTAAGTTTTTTCCCTGATGAAATTGGAATTCTAATTTCTTTTGTTCTCGAGGTAGGTCCAAAAAATTGAATAAACATTGCGGAAATGTGTTGGTCTTCTGTTGCTGGTGCATTGTGATACGCAATAAGTAATTTATTATCTCGACCGCAAATTGAAATAACAGGACCTGGCAAAGATATAACTTCTCGTTGAGTCCCCATAGCAGTAAAAATTCGAAGCATGCGATTATCTGTAGCTACTGCTACAACACTATCTGTAGCTGCTATTGCATGAATACCTGTAATTGAAAAATCAAAAATGTATAAAATAAATTCAGATTACATTTCATTAAATTAAACTACGTTAAAGATTAGATTATTGTAAAATTACCAGAAAGATGTTATATATTATTTTATTGATTATTTGATTAAATTATAGACTATTTTAAGCAAGGTAATTAAGCAATATAAATTCTGATTTAGTTACAATTTCAAAGTACCATGCACTTTGCAAATATAAATTTCTTTGAATTATTATATTAAAATTATATTATACCTTCGCAATTTGGCAACTCTGCAGACCACTCTCGACTTCCTATTCCACCTAACAAAATGCAAACAAGTTTATTGCCGTTATAACTGCTTAGTGTCAAAACAGTGGAACTTAAAGCTGCCATGTTATGGTTCCAATAATTGTTAATATGAAGATTATGGTGAGTTGTAACATCGTGAAATTCGATATGAATAGAGTTATCTCCATCAACATTGATAGATCTAACTACACCAACATTATTCCAAACTAAATATCGATTATCTAAATTTTCTGGAGCTGCTCCTGGTTGAAATGCTTCTTGTTGTTTACATTTTTTTACGTAAGCACCATAATCTACTTCGCTGACAGAACTTATACTTTTTGCTTCAAGATCTTTATCATCATCATCATCAGCATTTAAATCTATCCCATTAGCTTTCATTGTTTCATTTTTCAGCTTTTCAAGAGAAACTCCATCATTTTCATCGTCTTCAAACTCACCTCCAGGTAACCCGTCATCTTCAAATTCAAAGTCATTCATACCACTTTCTTCAACTTCATCTAAATATCCATTGGTTTTTTCTTTGCTATTTAATTTAGTAGGCTTTCCCTCTATACAATCGGTTATTGTTCCTAATTGCCCAGTTGAATCACAATATGCAATTTCCCCATTATTTTTAGGATTCCAAGCAATTGATGTTATACTTTGACATTCTGAGCTTGTAGTTTCCCCTGGTAATATTTGTCTAGTCGTAAAATTCCAAACAGATAATTCTCCTCCACGAGTTCCAGCCGCTAAATATTGACCATCATTTGAAAATTTACAACAAGAATAATCAGAAGTAATTTTGTCATCTGATAAAATAAACTGAATTTCATAAGTTGCAGTATTAACTATAATAATTTCTTTTGCTTTGCAAAAAGCTAACGAATTGCCACTTTTTGGTTCAAACGAGGGAGTACCATAACATTTCACTTCTTCCAAGCTTCGTGCTTTAGGAAGACCATCAAAAGATTTAATTTCAGATGCATCTTTTATATCCCATATTTTCATAGTACCATCACCAGAAACTGAAGCTAAGACATCTTTTATACTTAAATCAATTGAAAGTATTGGTCCAGTATGTCCCACCAAAACAACTTCATTCCCCGATTTATCTTTTTTTACGATTTTAATATCAGTATCTTCAGATCCAGCAGCTATATAAATTTTGTTTACCGCAATACAATTGGCTGGAGCTGTAAATCGAAATTCAGTTCCATCTCTTGAAATATCTGGATAATTATAAGCTTGTACGGTATTTAAATCTGTTGATACCAATATTCTACTTTTATCATGTACAATACAAATTATAAATTCTCCTAAACATTTAGAAGATGGATCATCATCCTCAATACTTTCCCATGTCCTCATGTCACCATCAGACCCACAGGTAATTATTGTACTACAATGTAGAAAGACATTTTTGTATTAATCATAAAATATTCAAATTTTTTATTATAAAAACTACTTTCTAGCTACATGTGTATTTAAAAAAATGAAATACCTTCCATCTTCTGTGTAAGTACAATATGTATGTCCATTTGTGTGAGCGTAACGTAATGTAGATCGTTGAAATGGCATATTCTTTTAAATTCGAATGTTGCAAAAATAATATTTGCTTAAATACAGTAGTTATAAGATTAAAAATTATTATAATAAATATATAAATTTATAAAAAATTTTATTTATCTACTTTGCGCCAATTTAAATACATGAGAAACGACAAAAATTATAAATGACATTTGATTTGATTGGATAAAAGAAAATAACCGGGAAATTGTAATTTTTTTGATTTAAAAGAGACTTACCAGCCATTCTTAAATTGGGTAAATGTCAGTTTTCAAAACTGAAAAATTATGGCTTTTGTATTTCAATTGTCTTTTACTGATTGTACAAGGTCGTAGATATTTAAAATGTAGATAAAATTAAAAAAGAATACGTTTCGTATTTTCTTATTAATAATACAATCGTAAAATAGGACAATTTTGATTTTTTAGTCTATTATGATAGAAGTATTTATATCAATAAAGAAACATAATATGAATTTTGTAAATATGTATATATTTTTGTTATTTTTATGAATTTTGAAACAATAATTTAATTTATTATGCTGCCATTATAAAAATAAAATAGCACCAACATAATAAAAATAATGTTGCCATTGCCACACAATACAACGCAACTCAAATTGGATGGCACTGGCATGCACTCATGGCAGGCAAAAATAAAATGACAAAACCGCAGTTTTGTGATTTTTTTTGAGTAGTTTTTCAACAGTATTGAGTATTGAATTGAAACGAGCGGTGAATGGTAAATCTGAATTGAAGTTTAATAAAATATCGGTAGTATTGCGGTTTTCGATTAAATTTTTGGTACATTTTAAAGTTTTATGTATGAGTTTTTTTTCCAATAGATTTCCTTCAGTTTAATTAATAAAAAAAACTATGTTTAAGTGAAAATAAATTAATAAAAGTATTATAAATATTTTAATAATTATTGAAAGTATAAATTCTACGAAAATTATAGTAAAAATAGTGAACAATAAAAAAAATTACTAATTTAGAAAAAATTATGGGTAAGAAAAAAGTATCAATATATATGTACATAGTATAGTGCAAGTACACTCCCTCTTTGGAAGGGTGGAAAGGCATCTATAACTAAAAAGTTAAAAAAAAATTATATACATATATCAGCATTTTAATGCTGAACAAAATATTTATAAATGGAGTATTCCTGGTATATATAATTTGCATGTTTATTTAAAAAATAAAATGGATGCTTTCTATTTGGATCTAACTTTTATAAGAGATTAAAGTATATTTAAAATATTATTAATCGTATGTATTATGATGACGTAAATTTTTGACACGCACAAAGTAAAAATTTTGACCTTTTCATTTATAGATTTTTCAAGAAAACTTTTATATTCTTATTGGAAGTTTGTTTATTTTTTAATTTTCCTTTACAAATTGTATTGATTAAACTTTCCAACAATTTATGAAATATTGTATTTACATATGAAATTATGAAATATTGTATATACATAATATAATATGTATTTCGTTTAATAGTAAGTAAGATAATTTTTATGTTAAAATCTTTAATTTATAACTGTGTTTTTAAAATACTATTATGTATTTTAAAAACACAAGTAGTGTTTTTTTTATATTCTTATATACATAGTTTCAAAAATTATTTAATTAATATAGGAAAATTGATATATGTATGTATTTACATGCACCTTTTATGTATTTGTATGATAGAATATATTATAAAATCTATGAAATATTTTATTTTTTTTGTACCATTTTTTTCTGACTCAATTAGTTTAAAAATAGAAAAATAATATGTTCACATAAAATATGTACATTTATTTATACATAATATAGGTATATCTACATATTATAAGAAAAATAGGCACATTGTTAAAAGAAAATCAGAAATAAGAGGAAAATTCAAATCAAAGAATTTTTATTTGCCTTTGCTACTGAAATAGGTAAATGTATTGTATCATGTTATGGCAAAGTTTATTAGTTAAGTGATTCTTGAATTAACCTAAAAATGCCCGTGAATTTATAACTAGATTTTGAAAAAGTAATTAAAATCGAATTATCGATTTAATAATTTATTATTACTTAAATAAGAGGATACTTAGTTATTCAAGATATATTTTAAAAGTTTTAGAAGAAATGTACATTGATATACATGCATCTTTTATGTATTTGTTTACAATTATACCTGTAACTGTAACGTCACTGCAGGTACATAATACATATAATTATTTACTTATACTAACAGTCCTATCCCTATGTTCACATTTAGTTATATCCAAACTGAAACTGTAATTGAATTGAGAAAAAATAATTGTATCAGTTACTGAGATATTATCTGTTTTGACTATAATATGTGCTTAGGTAGTTTATAGTGCATAGGTAGATACCATGTTATGAAAATCAATTTTTAGTTTATTTATTTTTAAACTTAAAGATCAGTTTAATTTACAGTTTGGTAGGTACTATTTAACCGTTATGTTTTTAATTTACAAAAGTTAGTTTCTAAATAACTGAAAATAAATTATTTGCTTAGAGCAAATATCTGACAGTTAAATAACGCTTTTCTTACAGTGATAAGTAAGTATACCTACTTATTAGAAAATTTTAATTTTTGTACTCAATTTATATAATAAATTTCCTCAGTGTAGTTCTCAATTTGTTTAAAAGTATTTATGAAAGATTCATAGACCCTGTTCGTTTTTCTATAACTAGGTTATATTTTTTACTTTTTTTTAAATAAATCTAAATATCACACAAAATAGTATAATTTGACTCAATATTTGTTGAAATTTTTTTTTATGAAACTATACATACTTACATTATTTCATTATTCTTAAACTTTGAGAATAATAAAATAATTTGATAGTTTTTTTTTTGTGGAAATGAAACATTAAATTGATAAATTGTACTTAAAACCCACAAATTTAAATATTAATTTAAATATAAATCATTTCGAATATTAAATACATTTAAATTTCTGTAGTAATGAAAGTATTATGTATAACTTATGTAGGTATAAACACCATAATAAATAAATAAACCAAAATTAGAAAATTAGTCAGTCCAGTCAATGATCATACGTTAATATATACAATATAAAATATTTTGTTCATCACTTTTGTTTTAATAATATTCACCCGGCCTGTATTTTAATATGTATATAATATACATATTAAATTATTTTTTTTTTGTTTAATTTGAAATTCAAAAGAGAATTTATGAATAACTATAATAAGTTAAAAAAAAATACAACATTTACTTAGGTATGTATCAAAATAATATTTATGTACATAAGTAGGTAAATTATTGTTGGTTAAGCATGAGCATTTGTAATGAAATGATGTTGGTTTCATATCAATACATAATTGTTTACAAAATATGATTATAAGCAGACTATCATTTATTTCAATTTAGATATTATGTCATATATTCGGAACAATACAAGATGATTAGAATTATTATGTAACAATTGTAAGATATTTTCACTTAAATCCGGTAATTTTTTTTTATATTGCATATTATGTATGTAAATAAATATACATAAGTCTTCTTTAGTTCCTTGATTATATTTCGTTACGGTTTTTGTTAAAAAATTGAAAATTAACTTTGCGTTTGTAATTTATTTAACATAACTATGTTGTATATCGGGAATCGAACCTGGAACTTTTCGGTTGAAAAGCAGGCGCTCTACTTACTGCCTCACCCAGCGTTTAATTAAAATAATGAATTTTGTTTTTAAATAACGTAATTAATTTTTAAATAATGCATAAACAAAAACCGATCTAAATTCGTATTTCACGAACATACACATTACATATACATACATATTTCATAGTTTTTAAAATCATTATCACTGGCGGTGTCTAGACGATCAGTTATTCAGTCAGTTTTCACTGTCAGTTAAAACTGAGAAGTGTCTACACGTTCAGTTTTGAATAAAAAAATGTACAGATGGCGAAAACTGAGAATTGCCATTAATGCCACAAGTGAAAGTAAAACTTAAACCATAATAAAAAGTAATTTTTAGAAAGTGCAGCATTTTTTGTTTGTTTGGTTCGTTTTAAGAAAGAATAGGTATGTTTATATTATTAAATGCTCTCTAAAGCTACCTACAGACGGAGACACTTGGTGTCGGCACATTTTGGCAACTTAAACAGCCACTTGCCTATGCACTTGCCAAGAACATTTTTATTTTTCATATATGCCGATACTTCATTTCTTGAACAAAGGTGTGGCCTCCCTCGACGACGCGTTCCCTGGGACTTGGATTCGAAGAGTTTCCTAGCCGGAGCATTTTCATCCATACGCTCTACATGGCCTAGCCAATGAAGCCGTCTTATTCTGACTTTTTTTTAGCTAGGTCCATGTCGTTGAACAGCTGGTATAGTTCGACATTGTATTTTCTTCTCCAAACCCCTTCGTCATACACAGGACCATTGATGCGACGAAGAACTTTCCTCTCAAAGATACCAAATGCATGCTCGCTTGCTTTTGGCAATGGCCACGATTCAGAATCATATAGCCGCACCGGAAGGATGAGCGTTTTGTATAATTGTGCCTTGGTATTTTGGGATAGGAGCTTTGAACCCAGTTGTTTGGACAAACCGAAGAAGCAACGGTTTGTAAGGGTAATTCTTCACCTTACTGCAACATCGATGTTATTGGTGGAGTTGATGCTGGTTCCAAGGTAGATAAACTCCTGAACTACCTCAAAATTATATGAGCCGACAGTGATGTTGTGTCCTATATGATGTTGTGAGGACATTTTATTTGTCGACAGCATATATTTAGTTTTATTCTCATTTATGACAAGACCCGATGTACCTGCTTCCTCTTCAATCTGTGTAAAGGCTTCGATGACTGCTCGTTGAGATGTTCCGATAATATCGACGTCATCAGCGAAACCCAGGAGCTGCACCGATTTGTAAAAGATAGTGCCCTATGTGTTCACACCGGAACGTCGCACTATATGCTCCAACACCAGATTAAAGAAATTACATGACAGCGCATCGCCTTGTCGAAATCCGGAGCACGTTCGAAATGGATCAGAAATGAATGAATGAATCAGAAACCACAGCACACCGGGTGTTTTCCAGGGTCATTTTTGACAAATGGATAAGCTTGGCTGGGAAACCAAATTCCGACATTGATTCGTAAAGCACTGATCGATGTATGCTGTCATAGGCAGATTTAAAATCGATAAAAAGATGGTGCGTATCGATTTGAAATTCGAGGGCCTTCTCCAAGATCTGCTTTAATGCCAAGACCTGGTCGGTGGTTGATTTACAAGGACGGAAGCCGCACTGATCCTATCACAGTTTCCTATCACAGCGTTACAATGGGGCTTCAATCGTTCGCACAGAATATTGGAAAGGATCTTATACACAACGTTTAATAGGAATATTCCTCTATAGTTGGCGCAGGACATGGAATCGCCCTTTTTGAATATTGGAGATATTGAACTTAAACTCCAGTCATCAGACATGCTCTCCTCGATCCAGATTTGTTTGATGATTTGGTGCATGAATTCAATCATCATTTCACCTCCTGTCTTTAAAAGTTCAGCTGGCAGGTTATCTTGTCCAGCAGCTTTGTTGTTCTTTAATTTTCGGATGGCTGTTTCCACTTCTGCAGGACTGGTTTTATCTGAATCTTCGGAGTTGACTGGATTAGGGCGAGGCGTATCTGTGTTTTCTATGTTTGCGCCATTCAGCAGGTTCTTAAAATGCTGTTTCCATATCTCTAATATCCCTTGCATATCGGTTACCAAATTTCCCGAATCATCCCTCAGCGCGTGTGTACGGGGCTTGAAACCAGCTGCAAGCTGCTTGGCTCTGGGTCAGCGACCGATCAAATGTTTCCCTGTCGATCCCAAACCAGACCCAATTTTTGAAATGAAGAACAAATTAAAATCACAATTTATAAGATTGCATTTAACAAGATTGTTAATAAGTATATGTTGTTGGTAACTCTATTGAAGAATGTACTCAAAAAATAAATGACGATTTAAAAAGATTTGGCTAATGGTTTATAGAAAACAAGTTAAAATTGAACACTGAAAAGACGAAATGTGTGGTTATTAAAAGTGTTTTCAATAATAAAATTTTATAGAAAATGTAGAAATAGATATAATTAATGAAATTAAATATTTAGGCTTAGTAATAGTTGATAGATTGAACTTTAAACAACATCTTGAATATATATGTATGTAAAAAAATTAATAAAAAACTTTACTTTTCAAAAATAAGAAAAAATTTATCGATATTAAGTGCAATCAAAATATTTAATGTGATAATAAAAACACATTTTGAATACTGTTCATCAATACTGTTCATGTTTAATGCTGAAATGATGAACAGATTACAAAAAATGCAAAACCGAGGGATGAAAATAATATTAACTTAAAGAAAATAATACTTAGTAAATTTACTTCAAAATCCTTCATGCTGAGAACATTAAAGTGGATGAGTGTGCCCAAAGAATAAAAATGAATGTTTTGATAATGGTATATAAAATAAAATATAAAATTATGCCAAGTTATTTAACAAATAGACCAATTTATATAGAAGATGTTCATCACTACTATTTAAGAAATATTTGGGATTTTAGGTTGAACTTTTTTAATAAATCTAAAACACAAAATATGCTAATGTATAAGAGTCTGCAACTGTTTAATAATTTACCACTTAATTTAAAAATGGAAAAAAAATTTGTCAAATATAAGAAAGGCTTGATTAAATACTTGAATGAATCAGTTGATTGGAATATTTTGTAATACAAATAAATTGTTATACCTACCTAATAAATGAATAAATGAATTGTTAAAATAGATTAGAATTAAATGTAATTGTTAAAATAGATAATACAAATGAATTGTTATAATTATAAATAATGTTATAATTGTACACTATAAATAGTTAACTAAACTAAATAAATGAAATAATAAAAAATTATTAAACTATAATTTAAATTGAATTTGTACGTCAAAATAAAATAATTAACATAAGAAAAACAATGTATAATAATAAAAAATAATAAAAAGACTCGAAAAAAAGTTATACAAAATAAGCGTACACTTTCTGTTAAATGTTTACGTCATCGAAAAAAATTTAAACTGAAGTTTGCCAAATGTGTCTACACATCACTACACACGTAAACATTTAATAGGCAACTTCAAGAGAAATTAAAGCTACCTACAGACGGAGACACTTGGTGTCGCCACATTTTGGCCACACTCTCGCCACTTGCCTATACACGCAGCAACATTTTTGTACACAAGAGCGGCTACCGCATCTTAAAAAAAAACTTAGTATGGAATGAATAATGGTCAACGGATAAAAATGTATGAGTATTCAATTTTTTTGTAAAATTTTGTTTGTTTTTGTTTCTTAAAACTTATTTTGCTTGTAAAAGAGTTTTTAAAAAATTTACCAAGAAAACAAACTAGAAATTTTTTAAATGAAGAACAAATTAAAATCATAATTTATAAGATTGCATTTAACGCTTTAAGATTATACTTTTTGTTATTATTAAACCATAATTTAAATTGAAAAAATTGAACAGACGTTCGTCCAAGAGGAAATCTACCTTTAGACCAATAAGTTCCATTGTGGTACCACGAAAATTTTATATCTACCACGAAATAAATATAAACAAATATATATAAATACGACGAAAATTATAAATATCTGTTCTCTTCTGCTTCTTGTCTATTGGATGAGCTTAAATTTGCGAACAATTTTTTGTGTCAGTATTGGGGAGTTCGAAACGTTCGAAATAAGGCAGGAAAAGCACGTTGTAAATTTAATTATTAAAATTCAATTGTCAAATTCACTCAAAATGTCACTTCAATTTGTTCAAATTTGACTACATACTGTAGTAAACTTGACCGGCATCAAGTTTTTATTTAATATCGATAATACCAATGTGAACATACGCACCTTATATCCTGTTCACAATACGCTCTATCTATAACACGTTATTTGTTATTAACTAGTCATACACGGTGTTTTGTTATAACTAGAAATTTTGTATGTAAATGAAGCTGTCAAGTATAAAAAAATTATTATGTAGTTAGTTATAGGTATAAAAAACATTACAAATTTTGTTAAATTTGTTTTGTTTTTAGGCTTCTTAATTTTTGCTCTTTCATGAATATTGGTTCGTTTTGAATTTCACCAATTTTAATTTTAATGTCGTATTAAACATTTTCTTTTCATATGTTTTGAATATAAATTTTTTTTTATAAACATCTAACTACCTTGAAATTATTTTTGAAATACATTTTGATTAAGAAACTTAAATTCAAATTGTTCAAAATACATAACTGTTTTCAATTTTATCCTATATTACATGCTGCATTTAAGTAAGTATTCAATAGTACAAAAAAAAACATAAAATAGATTATGCGTTAATCTAGAAAATAAATTGGCAATAGAAGAAATAAGCGTGGAATAGAAGAAAAGGAACAGTATATACATAACAGTATATTACATATATATACATACATATATATATTTTTTTTTTCATCATACAAGTATATAGTTCTGTATTTAATATAACTTATCCGTGAAAATAATTTTCAGATAATACATATTACATTGTAGACATAATCATCTTACCACAATTTTCCAATTTGGTGATATTGAATTAAAGCTTATGAACTTTAATTACCAAGTTTAGTAATTTAAATTCATGAATTTTAATACCTATTTGAAAGGTAATAAAGTACATGAAGTTCGTTACATTCCATTTCATGTTAATTTCAATGTAATTAATATAAAAATCCACTCAAATAAAAAGCAGAATCTCACATATACGTATTTAAAGATTATCTTAAATGATTTGTTTGAAAATATGCAATAGTTTGTAACTATACACGAAAAATCTATCATTTTTGCTTGTTTTCACTCCCGATCATTGTGTTTGATAAGGATAGAGGCAATCGTAGTTCTCTTTTGAATTTAAGATTTCTTTGTTTAGTGTTAAATACTCTGTTTTATAATCTTGTGTACGTCCTATTCTAAAAAAGAATTGCATTTATAGTTTCACATGCCAATTCCATCAGATCGGTTTCATCATGTTCCCTTTCAACTAATACATAAATACATATTGAAGCCATATTCTCGAACCTCTACCTCCTATTGATTTGACAAATTCTAATATGCCAAAAATTTAATTTTTTCACGATTCATAACTATACGTTTTCTTTTTCAACACACGAAGGTCAAATCTTCTTCTAACATTCATTTAATGTTGATTTTTTTAGTTCTTTCAAACGATAAAGAAATATTCGATACAATGCTTAAATGAAAATTGTTTTCAAGCATTTCAAACTGATTTCAATTTAATTGTACTACTCTATTGCAGAAAAGTTGGTCCACCTTTAAATTTATTATCACAATAAAAAATGCTGTGTAGGTAATAAAAGATTTGATTTTATATAGTTCGCGTCTACTGAGATTTAATGGAAAAATGAAAAAAAAATTGGAAATCTATATGTCAGTACTGAAACGGATTAAAAATACAAAGAATGAGTCAAATTTTTTGCGATAGAGTAGTATCTGAAATCCATTATAATGATATTCTAATGTAGTATGTTTTAAAGATATAAATAGGTAATGCCTTGATCTAAAGGATGCAGTAATGAAGTAGTATCTAATTAAATGGACATATACGATTATGTTTATTTAATTTATTAGAAGAAAGTGTGGGATGGGTGAAGGAAGTAAATTACCAAATATCAATTCCTCCAGCAGTGCCTGCCACTTAGTCGTCGTAATTTTAGTAATTTTAGCAAAATTAGTCGCAAGCACTGATGATGAAAGAAGTAAATTGCTTCCGAAATATCGACATTTGCAAAATAAATATTAATTAAAGTCCTTGAAATTTTTTTTTGACATCAGTACAATAGCCCTTAAATGTGATTATGACAATAGGTCCAAGGAATTGGGGTCGAAACTCTATATAACGTGTTTCAACTGTATTTTTCTGGAAAAAAGTTACTAATAGTTATTATAAATAATTTTTAAAAAATTTTCAGATAGATCCGCGGTTGAGAAGTGGGACCAAAAACTTTGAACAAAAAAATTGTCCAAAAACTAAAATGTCAATAATGTTCATTACGTATCAAGATATTAAAAAAAATTACCATTTTTTTTTTGTTTTATTTTTAATATCTATCATATCATATTATTATCTGAAATAAAATAAAAAAATAAAAAAAATCTCCCGACAACATTAATTTACTCAACAAATGTGAAAGCACTTCACAGCTGAAGTTTCTCATCAACCTACTCGCTGATCAACAGTACAAAAGAAGAGTAGCATTGGAATTTAATAAGATTTTCCCCTCGAAACTGGAATTTCCCCTGGAATTTAATGAGATTTTCAAAGCGAAACTAAAAACAGTATGTTTTACATAAAATATAGGAGTAGAACTAATCAGCTCAAGACTTCTAAGATCAACTAAGGACTCAATTGATCAAATGACAAAATCAGGAATATACAAACTCATTATAAAAATCATTGTAAACGCACTTTTAGTAAAATTTAAATGGAAATATTCGAAAATTTGCAATAACTAATATATTAAAAATTTATTTAAAATAATATCACAAAATAAAATAAAAGATAATACAGATTTCCTTTTAAACTCTGGCATCTCTTCAATGTCGAATAAATCTTTCGTTGGAATTGATTGAATTGAAAAGTACTTATATATACTCGAGTACTTTACCACTCGGCTACAGAGGCCACGGTTTTGGGAAGTATATATCGAAAGCAATATACTAACAGTTAGTTATAAGCACTGATGAAGGATGTATGTTGCTTCCGAAATATCGATATTTGCAATAAAATATTAAAAAATTATTAGTGAAAGAAAACCTGACAACAATTAAATTATTTAATTTAAATTATCACTAAAAATAAAAAAAAACCGATTAAAAAATAAAAATTAAAAAAAAAAAAAGAATATAACTATATATATATCAGTTCTTGTGTTCTATACATTTGTGGAACTTGGCCTACTTTAGTTCCAGTACACAATTTTAAATTAACATTTATATTAATAACAGTTATGCTAAATAATTTGATATTAAATTTATTTCTTAAGCACTGTATTTCTTATTCGAAAAAAAACCATTTTTATTATACTTAGGTATGGTTGTCCAAAAAATTTGCGCAAAACTTATAACAACTTCAAAAATAGCTTTAAAAAAAAAAACGAGGTATTTTTCCTATTTCATTTTATTTTATTCGTGTTAACCTAACAACAATAGAATATAAAACTATAGCACAGACATAATAAATTAACAAACTTTGTACTTTTTCTTTAAATGAATGTATACTCGTATATATTATGTATATAATTTTTTTCATGAAAACAGAACGAATCACGAAATCTAAAATTGAAAATATGAAGATAACACAAAATAAAACTTAAAAAGTAACCAGAAAATATTCAACAAACAAAACTCTTTTTTCAAATAAAGAAAAAACTACAATCAACATTCTGGGAATATAATTTGCTTATTGATTTATTTATATTGTTGTTTATAAAAGAATGAGGATGAAGGCGACTTAAAGACATTTAAGTGGCTCCAGCTAGACTATTAGATCTGCGCACGGCAAATAGATGTATATATATATACTCGTATGTAATTATAGAGAATAAAAACAAAGTAGAATGAAAATAAAAATTCTAATTCTATCTATAACAGTTAATTAAATACATATAACTAGTTGAGTATAGTAAAAAAAAAAACAAAAAGGATTCGTTATAAATTCTTTTCTACAAAATTTTGGTATTATATCGCTTCAATTTTTCGTCGGTCATATTGGTGTGATCATCATTCTTCATCATAATTTTATGCAACATTAAATTACTTAATTCAATAATAATATATTTCAAAATAAAATTTTATAATTGATTAAATGGACTTTCCTAATTGATAAAATTAAATTTCAATTTATTAACAAGCAGTAATTTCATTTACAAGCAATTTAAAACCAAGAAATATTTTTAAAAATTTTATTATTTAATTGAAGAGATGACCAATACAAAAAATTACAATTTAAAATTTTTATTGAGTTAATAATGATTTAAGTAATTTTTCTTTGAAATTTAAGATTTATACATCCACATTAACTTGTTGTTTTTAAAGGGTTACTTCCGAACCTTCGACAGTGTGCACAACTTTTTGTTACTACGAATACACATACATGTATATATACTGATTTTTTTTACGTTTAGTAGAAATTTACATTACGTTGTTATCGGGTCGCGTATTTTTATTTTTATAATTTTTATGTTAAGTTTTTATTTTAAACAAATAGATTTTTATAAATGAATAATTAACAATTAAAAAAAAACATAATATTAATCAACAAAAATAAGTTAAAATGTGTAAAATAAATTTCACTCACTTTAGTCCAGTACATTCTCTGAAAAGTTTAATATAAAATAAACAATTTTGAAATAAGAACAATACAGCTACATGTATATACTGGGTGGCTCAGTAGCTAGAGCGCCTGCCTTTCAACCGAAAGGTCCCGGGTTCGATTCTCGATGAAGCAAAAAAAAAAAAAATGCTTCATTGGTTTTTCGAGCTGGTCTAGTACCCTTTGTCATTGGGATATAATAAATGACAAAAAATAATTGAGAGTATATCTAATCTGGTAACAAATTAAATAAAATGAAACTATTCTATTTAAGAAGGCTTAGTTCCTGACAACAGTAGTAGTTTTCCACATTTAATGAGTCTAGCCAGTAATTTGTTAAAATAAATACTCAAATTATTGTAGATATTGTAGTGTAAAATTGCAGTACCGTACTTAATTAAGCACGAAAAGGTGATTCTACCTAAGTTACTGCCAAGATCATAAAAAAAAAAAATATATATATATTTCTTTTAACAGAATACTTGTAAAATTAATATCGGCCAAATGGTCGATATAGATAAAGTATATAAAAATTATGTCACAAAAATATAAAAAATATTTCTATTGATGTAAAATGTTACATCAAAAACTCATAATTTCACACTAAAGTTTGAAATCCAATGAAAAGATCACGACATTGTCGTCCTAGATTTTCGATATAGAATGTCGGATAGCAAGTCCAATGAATGCGACATTTTCATTTTCAAATGATAATTATTAGAAAAACTTAAATAATAATTATAATAATTTTAAGAAAAACATTTGTAATATAATGATTTAGAAGTATTAAAATGAAATGTCGCAGTGCAACCACGACAATTTTGAATTTTGATAAAATTTTTATCGTGTCGTACTATTTGCTATGATGCAATTTAAACAATTTGTTCAAAAACATAATTTTGTCGACGACAATGTCGTGTCGTTTTCACTAAACTTCAGACTTAAAAAATACATTTCTGGAACCTAGGAAATAATGATTTAGCTATATATATACCAGGTGTTCTAGAGCATGCGAATCAGCTTATTATGAGGAGAAATTGGGGAGGGGGAGCTATTTTTTTTATTATTTTTTTATTTGAGGTACCATCATTTTAAAATTTAAAACAAAAAATTATTAACTAAATTGAGAGTGCTCTATCGATTGGTGATATTTTAAACTTCGCGAAAGGACCGAAAAAAGGTTTTTGAGTTAAAAATTCGCCGAAATTGGGCGAAATCGAGATTTTCAAATTGGAAGAGGTACTTTTGTATACTTTCGAACACGGCTTTTTTTTGATGAGAACAGGTTCTGCAAAAATTAAAGGAACCTAGAGCGTATTTAATTGAATATTTGTTAAAATCTTTAAGTACTAAGCGAAAAAATTTGAAGACTTTAGTATTAAAAAATAATTAATAATAATACAAAGTATAAAAAGTTTTTTATATAGACAATATTATTATTAATTATGTATAAATAACTAAACTATGTATACCTACGTTTAGATAAATTACCTAAACTCTAACACAAACTGTAATAAATTGTAAGGATTTATGAAATTTACTAAATAACGTAAACCACAAAAAACTGTATTATTTATCTAATAGTTCGGTTAAAAATTAATTAAACTTTCGAGAATAGAATTATAATTTCAAAATGCTCATTCATTATTCATTATAAGTTCAACCTAAATAAATAAATAAATACAATTTTAATTAATAGCATGTTTTGTATTAGATTGAACAAGATTTTTTTGTTAAAATAATACTAGACCTTATTTTAATTCAATTTAATAAAAAAAAAAAAACATAAAAAATTACTTCATAAGAATTATTGCGGTCAGTATGATTTGTAAAATTGCTCTATGACAAAAGAGAAAAGACACATCCAATATTCTAAATTTAATTAAAAATAAAAATATTTGAAAATTTTCTCATCTTCATGCTCTATACTGAACTAGATTATAATTTAATTTGATTAATTTTCAATGAATTAAATTGAAAATGTTAACACTAACATGATCAAATACATTTTTTTATCCTTTGATCGCCATAAATGATTATAAATATCTAAACTTTTGTTAAATTGCTGAACTAAATCACTTACAAAAAATTTTTTTTTACTGTACCAGTACAGTGTCATAATTCCTATTGTTACCTTTTGCTCATTATATTCTAAGAGTGGGTTTTACAGATATACATTTAGTAGTTAATTGTGAAAATTGAACGTGGTTTTATTTTTTCAGTTCAACAATATGAATTATGTAGGTAAAGTTAATTAACTAAGTTTTTTTTCCTTTTATTTTTTTTAAATTTAAAATGAATATTAAGTTTTTTAATAAATCATAATTTATTTAATTTACTGACACTACGTTTTATCTACTCTACTAACGGTATGAAATAGTATAGTAGTTAGTTGCTAACAGTTTTATGATGATATCTACAAAAATGTAGCATTTTTTCTTTTTTAATAAAAGGCTGATGTGTTTGTTCATTGCATTAAATCTGACAGTATATTTTTAAAAATCTATCAATTAATATTAATATTTGAATAAATAGAAAATTTAATTATTTTCAAAAGTGTGATTGTCAATATTCTCATTTTTAACAAATTTTCATTTAAAAGTTGATAGAGTACTCATTGATAATCATTCAAAACACGTTTCACAAAGGATAATATTGATTTTGGATATTTTATAAAACTAGTTCTTTAAAAAAAAGGAACATTACTTACAAACATTGTGCATTTAAATTAAATTCTTCATTCATAAAAATCAAAAGATTTTTTTTTTATTGGAAGTTCTTGTATAATATAACTAACTATTTCTATGCATGCTCATACTCAATTTGATATTTTCAGTATATAATTTTGTTTATTTAATTTGAAATATACCAAAATTGTATATACATAAGTTAACACACTCACACACAATCAATTATCACCAATTAAATTATGTAATTTGAGCATATTGTTAAAATTGGTGGGTAAATATTTTTTTTATAAATTTGTTTTTGTGTTATTTTTATTTGGAGTTGGTGTGTTATCTTATATATATAATACACAAAATGAACGACGTAGGGAGTAAAAAAGCAAGAATAGTTGAATAGTAAATTACAATACAAAAATATTAAAATTTTAACAAGTTCTTGGTGGTAAATATTTAAAGCATTTAAAATTGTTGCACCAAATAAATGACGGTTATTTCCGAGTTGAGCGACATGTTCTGAGGTTATTTCCTATGATGAGCGACGAGTTGAGAGTATATTCTAAAATAAATTTCAATTACATTTTAAATAAACACAAATTTATAAAAAAAGTACAAAAACGAAAACACAAACAAAAATTTAAAGCAAAACAGAAAAACAAAAATCAGATCATACTCTTCAAAAATAATATAATACACGTTGGTTCATTTGCTTCTTCTGCTATTTAAAAAAATATATGCAGTAAAACACGGTTGTAGTTATTCGCTAAATTTCAGTAATATTTGTGACTATAGGCGTAGTAAAAAAAATTCAATAAAATATCTCTTGTATAACAATTTTAATTTTTATTTTATTCATAAATAGCAATTCTGTTATGTAATCACAAAATATACATATTTGTAAAAAATTATCTTATTTTTTTGTCGTAAAATCGGAATTTGCATAAAAAAGTGCCCCTTCCTATTTGAAAATCTCGATTTCGACCAATTTTGGCAATTTTTTAGCTTAAAAAACCCTTTTCCGGTCCTTCCGGAAATTGAAAATATCACCAATCGATAGAGCACTCTCGATTTAGGTAATCATTTTTGTTTTTAATTTTAAAATAACGGCTCCTTCCCCTCTTAAAAAGCTAATACCCATGCTTTGGAACACCCGGTATATATATTTCGAATGTTTTCGATCTTAAAACAATTTTGGATGCGAAATGTTTTAAATTTTTTTTTGAAAAAAAAAAATATAAATAGCTTTTATAAAAATTTTTATTTAAGCTTCGTACATATTTTATTTAAATATTTATTTAAATAATATTACTTATACGACAAAAAAAATTACTTATATGAAGAGTTATTACGAATTTAATTTTGTTTTTTAATAAATTTTAAATATTCTGATAATTTAAGTATCCAATTGCATAAAACTACTGCCATATAAAATCCGAAATATAAGCCGAATATTTCACAAGATATCCTGGAATATTAGCTGTAAAATGTTGAATTTTTTTATCTACTGTAATACTCGTTCAACATGTATTCTCACATGTGGTATCTGATATACCTCTTAAATAACTTTTCTTTTGTCAATTTTCTGTTATGTGACAGTCTAGTAATTCCTGGAATATCTTTATCTGTCGACATCTCCAGCAGCCTCAAGCAACATCAATTTATTGTATTTTATTATTAATTGCATATTTTTGAGACTATAAGTCTCTAAAATTGTATACAAAGTATATGAATAGCACATTTTCTCTGGATTGAATTTTTGCCACGTCAAAAATCAAATTTGTCAAATTTTGGTACAATACATATTTCCAAAGGTCAAAATAGGATGGCTGAAAGTGTTATTCGATTAACATTAACAATTCATAAAACACTGAGTGCTGTATAAGTGTATATGATACTTCAATTTTCATTTTTATTAAAAAGATCAACAACTTATTTTCTATAGGATTTTTTTCCTGCCGGTTTATCTGATAGTAATCTGTTGGTAATTTGACATTCGTACAAAACTAACTGTGTAACCAGAATGTCGATGTCTTAGAGCAGTTGATTGTGACAGACGAATTACATGTTTTTTTTCTAGTTGTATTTTTAACCTATACCTTTGTTCTGTTTTAATGGTATCTCGATGCCTATGCCAAAGTCTTTGATTCTGTTTCCAGCATTTAACTGAAAGTAAAAGATATAAACCAAAAGGAACCATTTAATTTCGTTTTATTTCGACGGATGTAAATAATTTTACACTTAAATCCAAATAATGTAGCTATTTGAGGTAAAGTTTACAATTTAAAGTTCATAATTAGAGTCTATAATCGTTTTTTGTTAATTAATAATAAAAATTTTGTTGTAGGGACATACATAATCTGTTTATGTTCCTGTAAATGTTGCGTAATAAAACAACATTTTTCAAAAAAATTTCAAATTTTGAATTTTAAATGTAAGTGCCTAAAGGTCGATTACGTGACAAACTCCGAACTCAATGCGTATACATTAGTTTTATATGAAAATTTAATTTGTTTTTTTTTTTTTTACCCAAAAAAAGTAACTGAAATAAAACTCAACAATATGCACTGATTACTTATAAGTACTCAAAACTGAGATTAGAATACAAAGTTCTTCTGTAAAAAGTAGTCATTATACCAATATGGACTTATGGAATTCAAATATGGGGCACTGCTTCTCCACCCAAAGATCTAGAACGCGGTCACGAAGTGTACGAAAATATAAGAATCGTCAAAGTCGGAGTAAATCACGGTCAATATCACCAAGACGTCGTTCATATTCCAGAAGTCCTTACAATTCACGTCGTCGAAATGAACGTCCACGTCCATGCTGCTGTATTGGAATTTTCGGTCTAAGTACATATACTGATGAGAATAAAATTCGTGACACGTTTGAAAAATTTGGTCCAATTGATGTTCAATCTGGTCGTTCCCCTGGTGTTTGCTTTCTATACTATGATGATGTTACTGAATAACATCAGGTCGATATATGGGTAGAACAACTAGAAATTATAGAGAATCTGGTGACAAAAGAAATGGTCTCGTTCACCTTCTCTAAATTATGATAGTAGAAAACGACGTTATGAAAAAAGTCGTAGCCCTGTTTATTATGGAAGAAGCCGTAACAGGTCGTAGTCACCGAGAGATAGAAGAATAAATCATCGTCGTTATCGTTAAGATAAACAATTTCCGAAAAATTTAAACAAAAACTAAAACATGTTTCTTGTGTATATATACACACCTTTTTCTTTAATTTATTAATATGTACGAATCTTAAACTTAATTTTAGATTAATAAAAAAAAAAAAATGAATCCTTTATCTTTGAGAAATTTAAATTAAACTGAAATAGTATAACCACATTTTTTACAAAAATTTCTCTTAAAATTCACTTTTTGTTTTGTTTTTGTGCATTTTATTTTTATAAATTGATAAAACTTTAAAATAAATGCCTGAATTAAATTTTATAAAAGAAAATTTATTGGGAAAATAAAACAATTATTCTCGAAAACTTTAAATTGCTTATTACATGAAAAAAACAAAAAAAATTGTATATGACTTTTCTTAATATAAATTTTATATAAATTTGTTTGTTCAAAAATCAAAATACTAAAAACAAAAAAAAATAAATTTATAAAATCATTATCTAAATAAGTGTAGGTACATATAAATATTTAATAATAAAATAAATATTTAACAACAATTAATTTTAACTTTTTGAATATTAATATTTAATTGTTGTCCTTAATTAAAAATATTTTAAATAATGTTCAGTACTTTTGTTATTTTTATCTTTTTATTTATTTTTAATTTTTATACTTTTTACTTATACTTCTTACTTATCACTGTTAAAAAATTAACTTACTTTGCTAAATGGCAAATTTAATGCAATGCAGGGATATTCCAATTCTCTAGGTTAAGATTTGATCTAATTATTGTGATTTTCTAGATTAGAAAGATTCAATAAAAACTATGCAAAACAAAAAAATAAAATTTTGTGTAGGTATATAGTAATTATTGGATAATTTAAATTACTTTAATTGTACTTAATTTAGATTAAATGAAAAAAAGATTATATTTAAGTTAAACTAATAAATAAGTAAATAAATATATTAATTATACATATATATACAAATACCATCCATATAATCCATATACATTTTTCACATTAATGTAATTAAACATTTATGCATGTATTGTAGAATTATACCTAATGTCCTAGAAATTTTTACAATTTTTTTTTTAAATGTTCAATAGAATGATTATTAATTTATAACAAAAAGAGGTTATCGCGTAATGCACACGCAACAATTTTCATATTATAATGTATAAAGTAATAAACTTTAGAGAAAATTTTACAGTTTGTTTTTTATAGAATATTCAATCAAATAGTTGTATAAACATCATATAATTGTTTTAATTATTTTCTCATTATTATATTATATTTTTGTATGAATTTAGAAGGAAAAGTTTTTCTCAATTTTCAAAAAGAGCGAATAAAGAGCAAAAACAAAATAAACAAAAGCGTGCCGTCGAAACAACAATAGATTTTATTTTGCCACTCCTGTTTCTATTTATTACAATTAATACATAAACATGTATGTACCTATGTATAATGCTCATCCAATTATATCTGTTATGTACATTTTTTATAATAATACAAAATGTGCACATTCTAGTACATTTCGTCATTTTGTCATTGTCATATAAAACCGGTACATAGTAGTTGAAGGGTTAATATTAATAACAGAAAAACAGTTTTTTTTTTTAATTTTATTATATTTTCTTTTTGGGAGAAACGGATATGACGATATTGTTGTGAGATGTGCATGATGTCATTTTGTAATTTTTTTTCTATTACACTTGTGTTATTTTTTTTTTGATCTGTGAGGTTTTAAAAGAATAAATTTTGAAAACTTCTCCGAGTAATTTGTTCAGTGAATTTTTTTTTATATTTCTTTGATTTATTTAATCACTTCTTTCTTATATGTATTTATTTGACTTAATTAATTAATTTTATTCTTATTCTTATTACCTATATGTCTGTATTTAAATAGTTATGAAGTTTACACTCATTCGAATGAATAAGTTTCTATATTTTATAGTTTTTGTAATGTTTTTGAATTATTTCCATTTCAAAGTCTATAAAAAGATCAATATAATCTGATATTATTCATATTTATTATTAATTATATTTCCAACAATAATTCGTCTACTTGTCAAAAATGGCCGATTAGTTATTAAACTATACATATATATAACATTTTAAGAGTACTAAACTAAATGATCACTAAAAAAAAAATTTATATTTCATTCTTAATTGTTTTTTGTATTATTGTAGTATGTAAATGTATTTATGAATATTTCAATGTAAATAAAAAATTAACTGAATATATTTTCATATACATATATGAATAATAGATACAAAATTGAGAAAACAATAATAAACATTCTTTTAATGAAACGTAATTAATTCCCTTTTAACTCTTCCAGTCGAACATTTGCATAAAGTTCACCCGTTGGATTTGTATATGTTTCTTCTTAAAGAACACGTTCTTCCTATGGTTTGTTGGGTAGTTTTAGTATATTACTTATTTAAAAATATTCATTTTATTTTTTTTTTCTTCGAGTTTTTCAATTAATTTTAGGGAATTACCTACTGCGCTAGAAAACCATAAAAAAATGATGAAGAAACTTCTAACTATAGTGTCCAATCAAATATAATTTATTTTAATTTTTGTTTTCTTCTCGCAAAATATGACCTAATGGGTCAATAATATAATATAATATTAATATGTTTTCTTTCTTTTATTGAAATGTACACATAGACATAATATGTACATAGTACCTACATCCATATACATAATATCAGATATACCTGTACATATATTCTTATTCTGTTACAAATAAATTGAATTTTCATCACATGATTGCACTAATTTTTTTTAAAGACTACTGTAAATTTAATTTTCAGTGCAATTTGAAAACAAAAAGTTATTGTATTTCTGCAGTGCTGTGTATTTTATGGGTTTGTTTTAAATTTGAAGTTATCTAAGATTATATGAATTATTAATTCTCGCTTTAATTTTAGAACATAATTTATAACGTTATGTGATATTTTTAAACTTTTATGATAAGTTTAAAATCTTTTATACATATTTATATACATATATAGACTAAAATTAAATATTCACTTTTATTTGTATATCTAATAAAATTTTTTTTTGTACAGAATTAACCGTCTTAATTATTCCTATTTCTTATAATTTTATTTTATTTTATTTTAAATTAATTAAATTTAGGTAAATTGCTTTTTTAAAATTGCTTGATATTGATATTAAATATTTAAAAATCTTTTGTATCTATCTTTTCTCTTTTGACGAAAATTTTCAGATTTATTCCTTTTCTACAGGGTCTTGAATTCTTGTGCTAGAGTTAAAAATAAGTTGACTATTTAAACCCTTGAAATAGTTTTCAGTTTATTTTTCCGTTGGAAAATCGTATTCAACTTTAAACATTCAAAAATTGTCTTTTTAAAATATGAAACATATAATGAATGAATGAATATTCATGCTGTAGAACTAATTTTAGTATTACAATTTTAAATAACAATTATGGGAGATTTTTTAACTAATAAATTATTGTAATAATAAAAAATACAAAACAAAATTAAAATATAACAATAAAAACAAAAAGTTAACAAGTCTCATCATCTTTATTGTTGGTTATTTACTCATATGAATATCATATGTAATATAAGGGGAAATTGATCATAAATCGTAAAATTTTTACAATTTATAAAAAAAAAAATTATATACAGAAGAAGCATTAATTTAATTTAAAATTTTACTACATTCATAACTTATATTTTAGATAATTTGTTTGTATTTAAATTCGGTATTATATGTAGTTTTTGTTTTAAAGTATAAATAGTATTTAATAAATAATGCTCTAATAAAATTGCATCTCCATCTTTAGAAGATCATATAAAATTACTATAGCTTATGTAGTTCTCTATATATACATTAAACGGATTGTACCAACGTTAACGTTCTAAAAAAATACATGTTATATCCCATGCATAATATTTTATACAAAATGACTATATAACTAAATATATTACATGAGTTTAATGAGTGATTGTATGTCATATATGGCAAAAGTTATTGTTTCAAAAAATTTGTTTTTAAAACATTAGAGATTCATAGCTCTTTATAGTATTTTCTTAGATTTTAATTTTTTGGTTTTTTATGGTTTTGTAGGATCAAGGGATCATCTCAGAGTACTACTTTGAAATATGATAAAATTAAAATTATATTATAAATACGCGAAAATCGCAAAATTCCAACACATTTACTTAAGTTTTGCTGTATTCTGTATAATATTGTCAGTATATAATTTAGCTATTTTAAAAACCAATTGTATTATTATAAAAGAGACATCAAAGTACTGGTAATGATGAGAAAGTTTGAGCTTTAAAACAATACTTAGTAAATATACGATATAGCATGTTAATCAGTTAATTGTTTTATTAACCGACATATGAAAACCAAATAGAAGATAATATATGTATGTATTATTAGATTAAAATTAATAAAATAAATTAAACGCTGATGTAATCATTAAAATTTCCACTTCTATTCTGAATAAGAAATTGTATTTTTTTTTATAATATGTACTTATATTTGACAAACCTTAACTCCATACCTATAATTGTGTTGAGTATAAGATCTGCTAATCAATAAATGTTAAATACACCTACTAAAAATTTTGTTTAAGAATTTGTTTGTTGTTTATTTTTTCCGATTCAATTTTTGTAAAGTATAAGCAAAGATAATTTACAAGATATAAGTAAATCCAGTAAAGTATATTGTAAATTTATAAAAGTGATGACTCAATAAATGTTATAATAGGTCAGTTACACTTATAATGAGTATGTACATATATTATATATTAGAAAGTATTTACCTATAGTAAATTTACAGTGAGTATTGAAATTGAGTGAACTGAATAAAGTAAACATAAATAAAACTTTTTCATAAAAGTTTAGATCTATCTATTGAAAGCGTTTCCCAATTTTATATGAAAGTTACATTGTGTGATAAAAACCTACTTTAGGTAAGTTACATTGTGTTTTAGTAAATAAAATATAATTGTGCTACTGACATAGAAAGAATTTGATTATCATACTAAACAATAAATAAAATATATAAGGGAAAGATAGAAAGGGTTGAATCTATAAGTTGGTAAAATAAAATAACTGATCAAAATTATTAATTAACAAACAAAATATGTTTAGGAAATTGTTTCGTTCATCATAACACTATTAGAACTCATCAGTAGGTATTTTTAGTGTTAGACTACCTATACAACTCCTATTTTCTTACTTGTTCTTTTTATTAAAAGTAAAATGACATGGAAATTTTAATATTTCCCGTTTAAAAAAATTTATATTCACATAAATTTATTTTATTAAAATTATTAAATTACATCAATTAATTCAGCCAATACTAATTTTTTATTGTTAAATTTAAATATTTTTGTTTCTTAGAATCTGTTCACTGTCACCCAAAATTTTTATATTTATAAATAATTTTTAATCAATTCAAAAGGTTTAGTATAACAGTGTGACCATATAAAAATATATACACGCTTTTTTCTAAACATATAAATGTATATACATACAAGTTGTAAATATCCTGTGAGTTTAAACAAAAGATAAATTAATAAATAAATTAGTGTGTGTTAATTATAAGTAAAAAAAAAAAAAAGTCCTTTAACATAAACAAGGTCGAATTTTAAAGTGAATGATTAAATTCTGTAAATTAAATTATTGTGTATAATATACGTATATAATATACCTACATATTATATAATTGTATGAATTTTCCTATATAATTTCATATGATAATAATTTCACGTGATTAATTAGGTTAAATTTGTAAAATTGGATGTCTATTTTAGTTCATCTAACCGAAAACTTCACAAAATTTAAATGCCATACTTCCGCGATATCATTTTGATATAGGTTCAAGAAATAAATACAAAGAAAAATGGAATATAATAGTATTTATGATGACATAATTATTGCGTAAATATGCTTGGACTTTGAATATGTTATTAAAATTATTATTTTATTGTATATAGGTATTTAGATATATTTTCGTGACATAATTATTATTTAAACTAATAGAAACAAAAAAAAAAATACAATGGAAGTTTAGAAAGAAATAATTTGAGTATGCGTCATATTTATTTAATTAAAATTACCTATTTTTTTGTATATGTACTTACATTGGAATTTCGATATGTTGAACATTAAGATCAAGGTTATTCATAATATTGATTGTACAACTATCTAATAATTTATGATTTTTAACAAAAATTTTGAATTTGCTTAACAAGAGCTGTTAATCTACTACTTTTTAATTTTGTTGTCCAAAAGTACAAAACAAACTAATCTACAGTTAGCAAACTTTGAGACTACTTAATTTTTAATACAATTTAAACTAATTCCATAAATTTACAAAATAAAGACTCAAATTAATTTTACATATAGTACCATTTTATGATGATTCTACTTTAGTCATATTAAATTTTTTGGAGACATGTTATTGTGATTCACTTAAAGCATGATTTTCACTAACATGTGTTATGTGGGTGTTTTTACATTAATAAAATTAAGTATCTGTGTAGTTTTAAAAAAGGTAAATAAGCTAATATTTTTTTTTATTCTAAAATATAACTAAGTAGTTTATTATTTTCATTTTTAAATATATAATTTACTTCATTTTTAAATAAATTAACGTTTATATACTAGAATATAAATTTTCATTAATATTAATTTTGAAACGTGATCTTTTTATAAGCTAATGGTCATACCGGTTTGTCATAGTTATATAAGTGTTTAATTGTTTTCATTTGGTAGAAATGAATAAATAAAATAACTTGATTATTTTATTTAAAATGATTTTAGTATGTGGATACATATAATATCTTCAAGTTGATTTTAACAGTGTATACATACAATATCTTCAAGTTATCTTATCAAATTTAAAAATTTATTTATGATAAGATTTTTTTTACTCGATTTACTTTGTAATGTTTGCATGATGTCATGCTAAATCTTGCTAATGCAATTGCGAAAGAGTGTTAATTTTAATTATGTATTTGATTATATATTATAAATGTAATTTAATTAAATTCAATCATAAACTTAATTTAAAATCACAAATTAAATTCACATGCTAATTTTATAGTAGTTTTTTCTGTAGTATCTTCTGTAGAAACCATAAAATTCGAAAAAAAAAAATAGTTTATTGATACACAGATCAATCATAGATTTGAATTTTTGCTAAACCTTTACTATAATTTTTAAAATTTATGTTCCTTAGTAATATTTCTAACCAGAAATAAAAAAACATTTTGTATTTTACAATAAGTTACTAATAGTTAGCTGCTATAAAAAAACTAATAGCTGTATTCTTTTCTTTCAATGAGTCGTTCTCAAATTTCAACCTGTTCAGAACTCGATCGATTGCAATAGATTTAAACAAGAATTCATTTTTAACGCTGAATTTAGAGGTATAGGTTACCATCGTTTCAGTTTTTTTTTTTATTTTATTTTTTAAATTTAGTAGAGAATGAAAAGAGGATTCACAATTAAAGGATGCAAAACTTTTAAACGGCAATACATCGGAACGCCACTTGGCTTCGATTGCAACAAACAAATTAACTGCAATTAGCCTAATTTTTTCACATGATAACTGTTCTTTTTTTCAATTTTATTATATAGGACTTCGAACTCAGTTATGGTTATTCTAGGCCAATATAACAACTGTAATGAAATTAACAAACAATATCTGGTAATGAAAATCATTTTGATCTGCATTACTATAATGTAATATAACAATAATATCTTCTTTTGACTGACGAAAGGTTGGTTTTTTCAATTTTAGTTTCTAAATATAAAAATATATAGAGAGAGTTATATATTATACAAAATATTTACCTTCGCAAACTAAATATAAATTGTATTTTAAGTTAATATAATATAATATAATTATTTCACAAACTAAAACTAATTTACAAGCTAAAATTATATATTTCACCTTAATTTTATCATCTTAGAATTTAAAATATTTAAATTTTCTTTTGTCGCTACTCTCAAAAAAAGAAATCAATAACAATAGCTCAAATATATAAAAACACACCTTTTATCTTTCCTATTAAAAAATGAAAAAAAAAATGAAATCCATACTTAAGAATTTATCAAACTTGTCAGTTATTCATTTATTTTTCTATTCATTTAACTTTACAATTTCGATGCCCTTGTATATTTTTGTTTTTGGGATCTTTTGAAATGATAACATTTTCGGTTTATAAGTTTTTCTAATACACGCACGTATACTTTCAGTATAAATTTAAAAAAAAATTTTAATTTTTTAATGAAACAAGTATGTTTTTTATTTTACCAGTATTTAGTTTTTGTTTACTTCTTTTTATTTTGGAAATATAAATTATTAAAATACTATTCTTTGATTATGCAATTTAAAAAAATTTAGTTTTTACCCTCATCTCGAAATTCGAGGAAGTTTGATAAAAAATTATACCCAATTTCATTATGAATATTGTTTTCCATAAAAGTGAAAGTTAACTATAGTAAATGTAACGTTATATTTTTTCGGAATACTGTTGATAAAGTCCACTTAGATGTTCGGAAAAATTAGAAGTGATTTCCTTTACGAGTCCCTAATGGAAATATCATCAAACGGCAAAAATCAGTTAAATATTTAGCGTTCACAAAAACAATCAGATCACCAAAGCAAACAAAGCTTTTATGATGTGTAAAAATTTTGTTTTACTCAAAAACTCTTTTACAAAAAATTCAAATTATTTCATATGCAACCTTAATAAGGCCAATATTAACATACATTTCGGCAATATGATATAACATCAGTGCATCATTAATGGAAAAATTAAGAATGAGAATCAAGAATGAAGTGCATAAGACTATGTCTAAATAAAATTCGCAAAACTGATACGAATTACCAGCATTATTACTCAAATAGATTTGTAAATAGCTTAGTTAGTGTTAACAGAATTGACATATTTACAATAATAATAAATAGAAAACATTTTGATCGAATTTCGAAAATAAACAATAATAGCTTAATTAATCACATAATCATAGCTTGTTCCAAAGTAGTTTTGTACCACCAGAAGCATTTTCTTTTCAGACACAAAGGGTTATATTCAAAATGAGAGCAATGTACCTATCATTTATCATGTTAGCAAAAGAGCCAATGACAACCAATTAATATATAATTCAAATAATATTTACATCAATTTACAATTTGACGTTAACATAACAAAAAATGATCAAAATCTAAAGCAAAACTATTGATAGTTATTAAAAGATTAGGAGAAGTTCGAAAAATCTTCATCTATCCCTTTATCCCTTTTACCTGCTTCTCCTCCTGTGTTAGTTATTAAGATTTCACAGTACATATATGCTTAGATTAGGTTTTCGTCTTAAAAATAATAGAAAATAATTTGTTTTTTTTTTTCTTCAACTTTTTCAAATAAAATTGAATACTAAATCTAGTATATTTTAACAGTATAGAACTCTGAAGAAATACTATTATAATTTAGAGCTAAGTTTTTGAGTGTCCCATTCGGACCAGTAAAACATTAATTCTAAGATACTTTTTTTTGTTTATTTTAGTAAATGTGTATCAAATAAAACTTAGAATAAATATATAAAAAAAAATTGTTTTCCATAATTTCAATTTATACTTGGTACATACCATATTTTTATATCTTATTAATTTATCTTAGACAACAACTGAATATGTAGTAATTTATTTAAAAAAAAAATTAAATTTAAATTTAATTCTGACGAGGAAAAAAAGAAACTCTGTACATTGTTGAGTTGCAGCATAAATTGCATTTATATTTGCAAATACTCCAATTTTACATTAGATATATTAGTTTTAGAGTATAGTTAAACTACGCTTTCTGGTCTATAAAATTTGAATTATTCAGAGTAGAATGAAATCGCTGTGATTGTCTTTTCAAGATAGCTTATAACAAAGTATTCAATTTTTTTTCAAAGTAGCACAAAATAATTCAGATACATATTGTGTAATTGCTAGTATACAAACAACTAAAGTGTTCATTTTATTGTCTTGGCAGTTGCAAAAAATCGACAATTCAATTGTGTTGATATAAAAATATGAAGTAACTAGTTATTTACTTTTTTTTTTTTAAAGAAAATGAATTATTTTTTAGATTATTTCTTTATTTTTCAATTTATTTATCAAGAAATACTCTTATATATTCAATAATTAAAAGGACTAGTTAATTCCTTAATGTAAAATTATAAAAATATATTTGATCTACTTTTTTTAATTTAATGTAAAACTTGTTTTTCTGGTCTTTCAAAAATTCTTTATTTAGTTTTAGTGTCTTATTTTCAAAACATAGAACATAAATTTCAATTAAAATCTGACAAATCTTTTAAAAAAAAAGTGTAATTCTATCTAATATCAAATTCAAATCTAATATTTTTTTGCAATAAAATATTAAAAAAAGTAAAAATAAAAAATACGATCTAAAATTATTCAATAGTGAACAAACAATAATGTATATTTCATTTATGTCTGGTGTATAATGTTTTTTTAAATTTAACTACATGTACTATATTTATACGAAAAAAAATTGACGAGGACAATATGGTTAACATCATCAGTCATCGTAAGCCGGAGGTCACTAATTAATGACTTAATATCACTGAATAATGTTGAATTAGTTCATATCGTCTACAAGAACAAAACAAAAAAAGACAAAAACAAATAAAATCGCAAAACAATTTAATTGAAAAATTACATTATGTATCTAAATAAACAAAGCCACATTATTGTATTAATTTTCGGTATTTTTAATATAAAAAGTTTTTGGAATGTCAGTTTTAATTTATTTAAAAAAATATTATAACAAATATAAAATTTTACTTCACGCAGACTTAATGGACTAAAATTAATATTTTTGTGATAAAATTTGTACAATTAAAATAATAATTGCTAAAAATAAAATTGAATTTGTTTTTTATTGGTGGAAAGTTTTCCGTGTGAATTAAATATCATTAGTCATCCGTTAGTGAAATTACCCTAGGTGCTAAAGATCTTGGAAGATATACATTATCTGCAGTTGGAAATGTGTTTTCATTTTCATACTTCAATTTCGCAACGCAGATGTGTTCTCCCTTGAGAACGCTTTCTTCAGGGCTTAAATTCGAAGAATTTTACGCTTGATCATTTTCTTTATTAAACTTTCATCCGCTCTGCATGCGCAAGCCAACGAAGCCGTCTTAGTTAATTCGACGTTATATCTTTTCCAAACTTTTTCAGACACAAAACTTTAATTTTAGCATTAAAGTTTTCAAGCTCGATTTTGTGTCGTATTGAGGTTAAGACGTTTTTTGTCACAGCTGTAATATATATCGCATGTTCGTTTTTTTTAATATGTCAGACACTTTCCATTGGATTTCCTCACATTTTTAATGTCATTTAATCTTTTAATATCTCACTTATATTGTACGAGAAAATTTTCTGGTTTGTTAGATGTACCAGAATCATAAAGTGTTCGTACATTTCAGATAAATTTTTTTTAAATTGTCGTCGTTTATCGCCTATTTCAAATTAAGTCAATTGTATCCGAGGTTTCAATTCCGTTTCTCAAAATTGTGTATTTTTTTATGGGTAAGGGAGTCAGTTTGAAGCCAACATTATATTTAGAGTATCTTGCTTTGGTCGCACTTACCATTTTACAACTTGCTCGCCAGCGGGTTCTATATGAGTCATTTTTCAAAGGCCACCACGAGAAGATAATATAAAAATTTAAGTAAGTGGTGCATCAGGGCCCCTCAATTTATTTAATGTGGAATTGAGTGCTGATAAGGCAATGGCCGGATAGACCAAATGAAGAATTTGTTATATGTTATATTTTTCTGGATATTGAGTGCACCATTTTATCGCGAAAAACATGTCTAGAAAACCTTTTAAGCTTAAAAAAAATTTTAAGTGGCTGAAAGTTCTGAAAAATAAAATTGTTGAAATGAAAAACTTTGAAAAGAAAGTAGAAATTAAGTTGAAAAAAAAATGAAGGTCTTGCAGGGCTTTCTAAATATTTTTTTTTAACTATCAGTTCAAGCTTACATGTTAGTTGAATAGAACCTTATGCATTCATATGAGAAGCAAATTAATAAATAAAAAATATAAATTTGATTTTTTTTATCTGTTTTGAGTTCTAACTAATGTATAATATACATACATACACATTTTTTTAACTAAAAAACATTGTACTTATATTGTAGCTACATAATTATTTCTAAAAGTTAAAAAAAAAACAAGACTCAAAAGTAGATCACGAAAATGTACTAAAAACAAATATCTACTTTCACACAACAATTTAAAAGCCAAAACTTTTAAAATGCGAATAGTTATAAGAATAGTGACGTAAGTAAAATATTCTTGATTTTTTTTGAATTAATAATTCTGTTCTCAAAGTAGATGAATATGATAAGTATACATGTGAAAATTAACAGAACTCAATTTGACCATTTTTTATAAATTAATCTTATAATCACAAATACCAATATAACCTCAATCAAATATTATGTAGTATTCATTTTTTATCTTTGTGTTGTACATATTTAATTAGCATTGTTAATTATAGTATAGATAATATTTGCATATTTTTCCAATTAGGTCTTAGGATTATAATAGTGTGTTACTAAATAAATTGAAGGTGAATTATTTTTATATTTTAATTTTGATAATTATAATGAACTTGAAAGAAATGAAGTAATTTTAAACTTATAATATCACTTTCAAAGCTTTTTGTTCCTGGCCAATTTATTTTACGAAAATTCTTGTAAAGACTTATACATATTATGTATCGATTAAAAAATTATGTATACAGTTTACTACATGTTAAATGTATATATATATATATGTTTGTAATCTATATGTAATCATTTTTATTTTTGAAATTACTAAATTTTGTTTTAATTAATAAATTAAGAAATAAATTGTTTGTTTCACACTTGATATCACACAATTGATTGAAATTATACAAAAATCGTTTTTATTTCCCGGATATTTAAAAAAATACATAACTATATATATACTTATATATTTTAACGCTATTATTTTTCATTGCAGTTGAAAATTTAATAAAAAATTAAAAAGTTTTCTGTATAAAATAATTCTTGTTGATAAAAATTTCAACTTTGACATCAACATTTATAAAATTAGGGTAAATTCAATTTTATTATTGTGAATTGAGGTGATAATAGAGTTCAAACGAATGTCAGAAATAAAAACTTATAATAATAAAAATAAATTCTGTATACATGTAGTAAATTAATGTTGTTATTTGAAATCCAATTTTTTATATTTTACAGTTTTGTACTAATTGTTTGACTTAATTGTCTCTTTTAATTTTGATACAAATACAAATTTATAGAATATTATTGTAGTAAATTGAATTAATAACTCTCCGTTAAAATATATAGAAATTTTTTTTTAAATATTTGTTATAATTTGTAAATAAATACGTAACTTGAATAATATATAAAATTTTTTAATTTTGATAAAAAAAGCTTGTGCATTTTAATGTTGAATGTTATTCAAAAACTTTTATATAACTAAAATTTTTTACAACTTATGTACATATTATATTAAAAAACTTACGTCAGGTTAATCATCAATGTATTCCCTAAGGGGAAAAAAATACTAATGAATGAACGAACAGATAGAAATATGTGTTTGACATGTAGTTTAATTCGTAAAAGGTGTATGGGAATTTAAATTAAATAAATTAAGTTATTGTTTGCATCTTCAATTCACCTTAAATCTTCTTAAATTTTAGCACTGTTATATTATTCTTTTAACTATTTAAAAACTATTACTTGGAGTTTATTAAATAAAAAAAATTCGAACATTTAAAATATTAATAATATATGATATAATAAAAACAAATTTGCTAGATTATTGACATCGTCGGACACTATTAGTTTGATCAATTAAACTAATATAACAATTTATTACTAAAGCAATTGATATAGCTCGACTCAAGAAGCTTATTGACGACATATGTTCCACTAAGTAGTAACAAGGAAAAAAGCCTACTTAAAATTTGGGTAAATAATACCCTTTTTGATGTATTTTATGCTCGGTAATTTTGTATCTGCAAATTTTGATCACAACATATTTAATTCATAATCGTCTTAACTTTGTTACTAAATTAAATAAAAAAATAAAATTTTTGTATCTGAAAATGAGTATATAGTCAAAATGACGATCCTGGTATTTAATCTCTTGATACAACCCTTACATTAAAATCATATTTTTTTTTATTTTTGTAATTTATTTTTAAAAACTTTTAATTATGACATTATTTGTATTATTATTACTAAAATAAATGTTTACTATTAATTAAAAAAAAATAAATTAAAATTTCATTTATTTTTGATTAATTTAAAATTATGATGTTAACAATATTGGCAATGTTCAAGAGTATAGCCTCAACTTTGAAGTACAAAAGATAAGATTCACTTATCATAATCAAATTTTACAATTAGTCTTATCAATAAATATTGAAATGAAATTTATACAATATTCAATTTGCAGTATAGTTATGAAGGTATATATATACATATCTATATTACTTTAGAATTAAATAGAAAAACCGCAAATATATATGTATCCATATATAATATAGCTACAGATATTTTTAAATTTTATAATGATGATGTAACTAACAGACGACGGTGTTGATTATAATTATTCTTGTTATTTCTTTAACAGAGGCAAAATTATTTTTAGAAAAAATAAACTTGTAGGTAGAACTTTTTTTATGTGAATATTTTTTATTGTAATTTTAGTTTAAAGCTTTGTTTAATTTAATTTAAATTCCTTACTATAAAATAAAAAACATACACATCTAGATATATATATATGAGTCATAATATTGATAAAAAAAATGAAATAAAAAATACAATTAAAAAAAAAATACAAAAAAGTGGAAAATATGAGCAAAAACATGTAGTTAATTAGTTCTACCATATTTTAAATCTATTTCTTAACGAAGTTGTAAAAATGTAATAAATATATAAAATTAGTATAATATATAATAAATATAAATTAAATATAAAAATTATTTCGTTGAATTTTTTCTTTTCTCAACTAATTTTTTAGCAGCTAATATTGTATTATGCATTAACATTGCAACTGTCATTGGTCCAACACCACCTGGAACTGGTGTTATCCAACCAGCAACCTCTTTACATTTTTCAAAATCACAATCACCCGCCAATTTTGTTTTACCTGAATTGGGACAAGTTATTCTAGTAATTCCAACATCGATAATACATGCATTTGGTTTAATCATATCAGCTTTAATTAAATTTATTATACCAGTTGCTGTTATTATAATATCAGCTTGTTTACAATACGTTTTTAAATCTTCTTCTGGTGTAAATCTATGACATATTGTTACAGTTGCATCCATACCATCAGTGTCATTTCTACC